>JARGCV010000085.1:9352500-10552500 GCA_034064705.1 Bothrops alternatus
CTCATCATCGGTGTGGGTTTGGGTTTGCTTTTTGTGTGGATGTGTGGTGGTGGCATCCTGTGTGGTTCTGGTGTCATTCTTTGTGTTAGGGATTCGCCTGTCAATAAGGGCGGGTTTCCAAATGGCTGGTAGGCAGGAGGTATCATCTCGTTTGTTCATGCTGTGAGGGCGTTTTTCACAAACCAGAAGCCAGACCACAGCTGCATCATTAGCCACCTTAAACCCCTCCAATCCATACACGAAGCAAACTGACACCCACCATGAAGATGGGGCACGACCACGAACGCGGGGCCAGGCAGCTGTGCAGTTCACCATTTCTAATCCCCTTGTAACACTGACTAACCTGAGCACAACAAAGCCCCCACCCAAACAGAACACTCCCCCAGCCAATCAGAGCACAGCCAACCCCCCAGCCAATCAGAGCACAGCCAAGCCCCTAACCAATCAGAACACACCTCCACCCAATCAGAACACAGTTCTTTCACCATGGAAACAGCAGTAAAAATGAAGACAAATTGCCCATCAGGTTTCAAAGATGTCGCAGACACACAAACACAAAAAGCCCATTCCTCTCTTTTCCAGATTTAAGCTATGTTGTCACATATATTATTGGAATAAATTAAATATTTTTATTTAGCACCAGAAGGGAAGAATAGTTGGTGTTTCCACAATTTTCCTAATATATGCATGAGTTATAGTGAGAAAAAAATCATAATATGTGTAAGATGCAGGCCTAAACAATCACTTATTAATTACAATATTTAATGTTAATATAATTATGAAGGAGTTTTGAAGGACCTTAAAGACTCTTTGGAAAGCATGATTGATGCCCTTTCTTTCTGTTACCTTCTGGGTCAATTTTCTTTGCCGTTGTTGTTCTGCCTTGTGCTGTTTTTGTCTCTGTGTATTTTTCTATTGTATTTTGTTTTTAAATATTTTAATGATTGTAAGCTGCCCAGCAACACTGGAAGTTGGCCAGCATATAAATTTAATAAATTATTGTTGGTCACATACTCAGCCAGATGTTTGGACTGGATGTGGCATTTTATCCACCTATCAAGTTCTTCTGAGAGATGTGGGATAGGCAGATGTTGCTTGATGGTATTAAAGATTCTATTTCAGGATGTAAGTTGTTCTGCCTTTTCTTTTTCAATTGACTGATGGGGATTTTGTCAATGCTGATGATATGCAAATGGTACTCCAGATGTTTTGAGATTGCGCCTATTGATACTATAATTGCTTTATTTTGCCACAGTCATTATTAAAATTGTATAACCTTTCCAGAAATAATTGCTAGCCAACATTATGCACAATTTTGCCCCACCTACTTTGGGAGGGCATTGTCTTTGTTTATTAAAGCTATTTCATTTGCTTTTGACTAACTTTTCTAGGAAGATCTTTCGGTAAAACTAAACAATAAGTATTGTCCCATTCCACTTCTAATTTCACTAATGCTTTTCCTGGCCCATGTTAGGCAAATCAATAAACCGGTGAGGATACGGTGTTTTCTTTTCTTTTTTTAAGTATTCAACTGGATCTGTTTATCTAATCAGTTATCCTCCACCCGTGGTGCAATCAATCCTGATTAAACAGTCAACATTTACACTTTAAAAGATAAAACAGAAGTAAGGCATTAAAGTATGAATTACAGATATTATCTAGTTTAGTCCTCAGTTTGTAAGCAGTCACTTTACCTGACAATGCTAGATTGGTGCCTACCATTTACTCATTTTCTGTCTGATCTGAAAAGCAGGAATTGCTCTTAATGCATAATAGAAAGTAGCCTACCAGTGCCATCCCTCAGTTGAACTAGCATCAGAAATAGCCATGTTATCTCAGATGGGAATACTATTCTGCTGCCAGGTAGGTAGAGTTTGTTTGTGGAGCACCTAGCTAGCCAGCTGCCGTCAACGGTGAGCCCAATTTGTTCTGGTGGCAAAACTCAAACTCAGTCAAGTAACTTGGTATAGATTATGGAAAATCCGCCTCCATCTTAAATGCATCAGAGAGGAAACAAGAATTTTTTATTTCCTCAAGCATAGCATGCCTAAACAGAGAAGCTGTAATGAGATGTAACTATGGGTAAATGAAAGCAATCATTCTGAAATCTTGTTTTATAAGAATACCAATAAATCATAATTAAAATTAGATGCAATTTATAGTATGAGCTAAGCTAAACTAAAGCAAAGCTCCCATTTTCATTTTTGCAACTAGGTCACAATAGTAGAAAAGTAAAAGAACATAAAGCTGATTCCATGTGTGAATAAATCATCTTTATTGTTTTCACATGTACAGAATATTGAAAGGCAAGATAAATCTACTTAAAGTGTTGGGTGCATTAAACTAAATTTGGTATTTATAGAAAAGCTTGACTGTGATGTTTCAGATATATTTAAAATTACCACCAAAATTGTTTGCTTGGGTATTCAATTGTATTCATTTCCTACAATGGTCATAATAAGCTCTAGCAAACTACAAAAGTTGTAGAATAAAAAAATCGAACAAATGTTCAGTTGTCTCATAACTTCAATTGCCTTTAATTCTACCTGAAGTGGAGCAATTATCAAAAATCCTCATTCCAAGAGATATTTTTCAAGTCAATTTCATGTTCATATGAAACAACATGTGTAGTCCTTTTACATAATTGTTGACAATCTTTACTAAAATAGAACAACCTTTTTAAAATAGTAATATATGAAAATCATAGACAAACACTTTCTTTGTCAGTGGGGTTAAGAAAAAACATGAACCAACCAAGTCAGGCAGAAAAGACTAAAAGAACAGCACTGCTTGCCTACTGAAGTCACTCTCTTATATATATGATACTTTTTCTTTTATTTACCCTTTCTAATCAATAATGTTTGAGTTTCTGTTAAACTGTCATATCACCTGACTTCTGATATAAAGTATATAATGTATTAAAGGCTGTTCTACATGATTTCATCCATAATAACACAAAATAATGTATGGGACATTCTCAATTTATGGAACAGGAATAAAATTAAAGAAACCAGAAGTCAGATGGTTTCTACAACTAGTCTGTCAGGGCCCATTTCAAAAACTCATCCTAAGAAAGCAGAATTCGTGGAAGCAGTTTCTTCCAAAAGGAACTTTTATTAGGAGAAGCTGATAGCAGGTATAATAGATAGGATCTGAGGGTTTCCTGCTCAGATCAATAGGTTAAAAGTGTCCCAAGCAAACCCCACCCCAAAGTTCATCCAGCCAGTTCAAATGGGCCAATCCCCAGGTGTTAAGTCCATTGTGGGAAAGAGCAGGCTGTCTCAGGGTTGCAGCGATGTTTTGTTGGCTCTTCACACCTTCCCTTCCAAAAGCGGAGATAAACCAGTTGCTGGAGGCACATTCCTTTCTTCTCCCCCCCCCAGCTGACATCAAGGGGAAAGATAGTTCACAGAGGAAGTATGCAGAAATAAAAAAATGTTACAGTGTAGTGATAGAAGAAATCAGAGCAATAGCCCACAGTGCTTTCCCCCCCTCCCCTCCAGGAGCATGGCAGAACCCAAAAGCGTAGAAAGAGCAGTTAGGATTAAAACGAGAAAAGGGTCCCCTTAGAATATGGATTCTGACATCCTGCCTCCCTTTAAAAAAAGAGAGATTCACCTGTGGAGACATAGAGACAAATATATGCATAAGTTAATCAGGCTTGATCAGATATTCGTTGTGGAATTTTTTTAGCAATTTGGGAGCTTTAATATGGTGTTTGTGGACCCACTCATTTTGGGAGGATGGGAGATGTTTCCATGCCACTAGGTATTGAGTGGAGCCTTGGTATTTCCTGGAGTCCAAAATTTCTTTAATTTTGAAATGTTGTTCCCCTTCTACCATAATGGAAGGAGGGGGCGGAGCAACAGTTGGTCTTAATGGTGACTGTTGCTTTAAAAGGCTGCAGTGGAAGATTGGGAGGATTTGCCTGACGGATTTTGAAAGTTCCAATTCCACTGTTACTGTTGTGAGTGTCCCTAGACCAGCTTGGGAAGTATCAGATGATGAGGATCAGCAGCCAGGCCCCTCTGGGTGTTTTCCCCTCCCGGCAGCCGAGGAAGAGCAGCCAGGCCCCTCTGGGTATTTTCCCCTCCCGGCAGCTGAGACAGACAGGGAGGAGATTTACAGGCAGTCTGGGTCAGATTCGCAAAGTGAGGGGTCAGATTTGGAGCAAGAAGATAGATGGCTTGATCCGAGATTCCGAAGGTTTGATAAACGAAGGTGTCAGTTAAGTGGGAAAAGGAAGTAATGGGGGGAAGTGACATATCGGAAACTATATTAGAAGGGGACAGAGAGACTACGCCTTTGTCACGAGCAACGTTAATCAAGGAGTAGCCTGATATCTGGAGCCGGGCGTTTGAATTCAGTCTTCTGATGTTTTGGAAATCTACGGGAGAATAATGAGGCCTTGGACAATGTGATAAAGAAAGAGTGAGTTAATTGGAAGGTGTGGAAGGAGCATGTTTTAATCTAAATGTAAATAAATGAGACTTGGCTGTTTATGCCAGCAAAATGCCAGCAGCGGGCTTTGAAGTGAATTCTTTTGAAATGTGTTAAATAAACCTCTTGAAGACATATTTATGTGGATTTTAATGAGCTGAGAGGGGCCAGACAGAACAGTTACTGGGTTTATAATTCTAACAATGGGGAATGATCCTACGTATTTGGGTCCAACTTTTTTGGATGGTTGTAGGGGTTTTAGGTACTTAGTGGATAGGTAAACTATTTCCCCTATGGTAAAAGGTTTTAACTTGACTCTCTTTTTATCTGCTTGAGTCTTATATGCTTGTCTAGCCTCAGCCAATGCTTTCCTAACCACCAGCCAGGTGTTCTTTACTTGTGCAATCCACTCCTTTAACGAAGGGATGGCAGGTTCTTCAGGGGAAAGTTCTGGCATTGGATTAAAACTTTGTCCTATGGCTACTTGGAACGGAGTGTAGCCCATGATGGAGTGAATTGCATTGTTTGTAAGCAACTTCAGTGAATGGGAGTGGGTCGGTCCAGTTGGTCTGCTGGTAATTAATAAAGCATCTTAGATATTGTTCTAGTACTGAGTTTGACCGTTCAGTGCCACCATTCGTTTACAGATGATGACTAGATGACAATCCCTGGGTGGTCCCTAACAGAGTCAAAAACTCCTTCCAAAACTCTGATGTGAACTGCACTCCTCTGATATGATGCGTTGCAGGTGATAGATGTGCTGAACGAACAGTTTCACTAGTGTTTTTGCTGTAGGGATCTTTGAGCAGGGGATAAAATGCACTTGTTTGAAAAACAGGTCTGTTATGACCCAGATGACTGCTTCTGTTGCTCTCTGGTAGCTCCACTGTAAACTCCATAGAGATCTCCTTCCAAGGTGCTGAAGAGGTTGCTACTGGCTGTAGCAGCCCAGGTAATTTCCCTTGTAATCTTTTTGCTGATGTGCAAATTGGGCAGCTGGCTACGTAGCTTTCAATGTCCTTTTTTATTGATAAATTGCCTTTTATTGATAAATTGCCTTTTATTGATAAATTGCCTTTTAACTAGGTGTAATGTCTTCACAAACCCAAAGTGGCCTGCTGATTTTGAATCATGGCAAAGTTGCATGAATGCCAGTCTCTGACTTTGGGTATATATAGTTTTTCTCCCACCCAGGGTAGACCATCTGTAATAGTGCACAGGTTCTTGTGACTTAGGAACCATTTGTTGGTTTCTAGTGCTTTTCTGAATTCAATTCCTGCCTGGCTCGCTAGTGGTTTTTGCAGTTTGGCTTGCGCTCGGGTAGTCACTCGTACTGCCAGTTGTATTTCTGGCATGAGCGGTTTTGTTACACTAGCCCGAGTGCTATTATATTGTGGCATTCTGGATAATGCATCTGCCAGGAAGTCCCCCCCCAGTAGATGTTTCAGTGTGAACCGGTGGAATGTTGCAACCACCATGCTTGCTCAGGGGTGCATTTCCTGGGCATCTTTAGTGCTTCCAGGTTCTTGTGGTCGGTCCACACTTGGAAAGGAATTTTGTTCCCCTCCAAAAAGTACCACCATCTGAGGAGAGCCCATCGTACTGTGTATGCCTCTTTTTCCCAGACTGCCCACCTCTGCTCTGTTTCGGTGAGTTTTCTCAATGTGTATGCGCAGGGCTGTAATGCCTCTTCATCCTTCTCTTGTAACAGTACAGACCCCACTGCTATGTCACTGGCATCTGCCTGAATTACAAAAAGTTTGTTGGTGTCAGGGTTCCTTAGAACTGGTTCTATGAAAAAAAAAGCTTTTTCAGTCTCTCAAATGTGGCTTGGCATTCTACTGCCCATTTTAACAGCTGGCTTGGGTTGGGTTTTCCCTCCCCTCTGGTTTTTAGTAAGTTCGTGATTGGTAAGGCTATTTGGGCAAAGAGGGAATAAATTGCCGGTAGAAGTTGGCAAATCCCAGGAAGCTCTGCAATTGCTTCCTCGTGCAGGGTGGCGCCCATTCTAGTACTGCCCAGACTTTCTCGGGGTCCATTTCTATGCCCTCTGGGGATATGCGTATCCAAGATAGTCTATTTTATCTTTATGAAATTCACATTTAGAAAGTTTGGCATTGAGGTGGGCTGCCTGTACTTTATTTAGGACTGCCCGTAGTTTATTTAGGACTGCCCTGACCAGTTTGACATGTTCGTACATGGTCTCTGTGAATATAAGGATGTCATTCAGGTAAATGAGCACGTCTTTGTATAGGTGCTCTCTTAGTACGTCATTTATCAGCTGTATGAATATGGCAGGAGCTCCCTGTAGCCCAAAAGGTAGAACTCAGAATTAGTAATACCCTAAGGGACAATTAAAAATGATTTTCCACTTATCTCCTTCTTTAATTCTAATTCAATAGTATACTTCCCTTAGGTCTAGCTTGGTAAAAATCTTCCCCTTTGAAAGGTGAGATAGCATGTCCTTCATGAGGGGGAGAGGGTATAGATTGCTTTTGTTTATGGCGTTCAAAGCCCTATAGTCCACGCAGAGGCGAAGAGTTCCATCTTTCTTTTCCCGGAATAATACAGGGGTGGCTGTCTTTGGCTTTTCTGGCTGAATGAATCCCCTTTCTAAATTTTTTGTCTATGAATTTCTGCATTTCTTCCAATTCCAGTGGGCTCATAGAGTACAATCTAGACTTTGGAAGTTTCGTGCCTGGTCTGATTTCTATTGCACAGTTCATGGGCCAATGCAGCGGCAATTCATCAGACCTCTCTTCACTGAACACTTCAGCTAGGTCTCTATACTCCTCTGGTAATTCGGGTATTTCCTTTTCTCCCCCTAGTGTGGCTTTCTCAGTCGGGGTTTCCCCTGATTGGGGCTGGGCTAGTGCCTTGGTTGATTCCCATTTGGGAATATAAGTTCTGCCATTCTCCAGTCCACCCGTGGGTTCCATTTGGCTAGCCACGCCATGCCTAGGATTATGGGACATTCTATGCCAAAGGTTACTATGAACATTATAGTCTCTATGTGGTCCCCCAAGGTGAGTTGAAGTGGTAGCATTGCTAGGGTGGTGGGCATCACCCCTGCTATGGACCCATCTGACTGACCGAACAAAATCAGTTTCTTCAGCCTCCTCACCGGTATTCCTAAATTCCTCACTAGTGTTGGGCTGATAAGACAGCGAGTGCACCTGCAGCTTTGGGCATGGTTGGGGCTAGCAAAGTTACTGTCCTGGTGAGGGGCACAATGGGTCCACTTACCAAGGGTTCATCCTCGGAGTTGTCATTGGATGAGTTGGACACTCCCGCTGTGTAGGCCAGAGTTCCCTTTCCTCACTGAGCTGAGGGGGGATACTCAACGGTCTCTGTGCCTTTCATGGCTGCCTCCTTTGGCTTTGCTGGTGGTTTTCTGGACTTCCCAGCCTGGTTTTCCAGTCGGGGTGCGAGAACGGCATTCGTCGACACAATGCCCTTCCTTGCCACATTTGAAACACCGGGTGGTTCTTTTGGAGGTTGATGACTGCTTTGTTGAGTCGCAGGTCGGCTCCAGTGGTGATTTCCCCAACGGTCTTCCTCCTCTGCATTGCCTCTTGGCTAAGTCGATCTCAGCTTCCTTGGCTAAGATGTACCAATCTTGCAGCCGGTGAGGATCTCCCCGAAGGAGGCAGGCATTGTAGAGGTCGTAGTTTAAGCCATCTTTGAAATGGCTAAGAAGGACGTCCTTTAGCCAGTTCAGTTTGCTGGCCAGGGTTCAGAATTCTTGGGTGTATTCCACCACCAGCCGTCTGATTGTTTCACCGTCTTTATTTTTTTTATTTATTTTTCGGACTTATATGCTGCTGCTCTCTGAAGACTCGGAGCGGTTCACAACATAAATAAAACAATATTTCAAAAACTAAGTCCAAATCTAAAAAGCATTAATAAAACCCCAGACACATTCATCATTCATTCAACGATCCACAGTCAACCCCAGGCCTGCCGGCAAATATAGGTTTTAAGATTCCTTCGGAAGGCCAGGAGAGTGGGGGAAGCGCGGACTTCAGGGGGCAGTTGGTTCCAGAGGGTGGGCGCCACAACAGAGAAGGCCCTCCCCCTAGGACCCGCCAGACGGCATTGTTTCGCTGATGGGACCCGGAGGAGGCCAACCCTGTGCACTCTCACTGGTCGAAGGGAAGTATGTGGCAGAAGACGGTCCCGTAAATATCCTGGTTCAGTGCCATGAAGGGCTTTATAGGTAATAACCAACACTTTGAATTGTGCTCGGAGACCGATAGGCAACCAATGCAGCATGCGGAGAGTTGGCGAAATATGGGCACAACGTGGAAGGCCCACAATTGCTCGCGCAGCTGCATTTTGCACTAATTGTAGTCTCCGAACACTCTTCAAGGGTAGCCCCATGTAGAGAGCATTGCAGTAGTCGATCCTTGAGGTGACAAGGGCATGTGTGACTGTGAGTAGAGACTCCCAATCCAAATAAGGGAGCAACTGGTGTACCAGGCGAACCTAGGCAAATGCCCCCCTTGCCACAGCTGACAAATGATGTTCCAATGTCAGTCTTGGATCGAGGAGGACTCCCAAGTTGCGCACCTTTTCCAAGGGGTTTATAACTTTACCCCCCAGGGTAATGGAAGGACAGATTGAAATGTCCCTGGGAGGCATCACCCGCAGCCACTCTGTCTTGTCAGGGTTGAGCCTCAATCTGTTAATGCCCATCCAGACCCTCACAGCCTCCAGACACCGGCACATCACCTCAACCACTTCACTGATTTGGCCAGGAGTGGAAATTTACAGCTGGGTATCATCAGCATACTGATGGTATCTCACTCCATGCCGGTGGATGATCTCACCCTGTGGCTTCATGTAGATGTTAAAAAGTAGGGGGGAGAGAACCGACCCCTGAGGCACCCCACACGGGAGTAACCTAGAGGTGGACCTCTGATCCCGCACTAACACCGACTGCGACCGACCAGAGAGATAGGAGGAGAACCACCGTAACATGGTGCCCCCCACTCCCAATCCCTCCAGCCAGCGCAGAAGGATACCATGGTTGATGGTATCGAACGCCGCTGAGAGGTCAAGAAGCACCAGGACAGAGGACTGGCCTCTATCCCAGGCCCGCCAGAGATCATCCATCAGAGCGACCAAATCAGTTTCGGTGCTGTAGCCGAGCCTGAACCCAGACTGCAGAGGCCCCAGATAATTGGCTTCCTCCAGAGATCGCTGGAGCTGAAGTGCCACCACCTTCTCAATAACTTTCCCCACAAAGGGGAGGTTAGAGACCGGACGATATTTGGTCAAAATTGCTGGATCCAGGGAAGGCTTCTTGAGGAGGGGGCACATGAGTGCCTCCTTTAAGGGAGCCGGGAAGGACCCCTCCCTCAAAGAAGCGTTGACAATCTCCTGGATCCAGGTACGTGTCACCTCCCTACTAGCAGAAACCAGCCAGGAGGGACATGGGTCCAACAAACAGGTGGCAGAACTCACCGCTCCAATGGCCCTGTCCACTTCATCAGACATAACAGTCTCAAACTCACCCCAGATGACCGGACAAGAACATGCCCCTGTCCCCTCGACTGAATCGTTATCAGTCGACTCTGCTTCACAATTGGAGTCTAGGTCGGCCCGGATCTGAGCTACTTTGTCTGCGAAACAGTTGTTAAAGTCCTCGGCACTATCCTGCAAGGGAGGCCCCGGACCCCTCGGGTTAAAGAGGAACCGGGTCACCCTAAACAGGGTGGCTGGGCGAGATTCCACAGACGCGATCAAAGCAGAAAGATACAAAGATCTTGCCGCCTTAATCGCCTTCAAATAGGCTCTAATAAGTGAGCTCAATCTGGTTCGATCAGATCCGGACCTACTTCATCTCCATCGCTTCTCTAGACGTCTCTTATGGCGCTTCATCCCCCTGAGCTCCTTGGTGAACCAAGGAGACCTCCTGGGGCCAGCACCACGGAGAGGTCGCAAAGGCGCAATCCGGTCAATAGCCTCCTTCGCGGCCGTATTCCATGCCACTACCAGGGACTCCGCCGAATTGTGGATGAACAATTTATCAACAATTTTATCCGCTCCCAGGCTTTCTGGTTGGCCAAAAGATCTTTGAGCCTGCGCCTGTGGGAGACCATGAATTGGTTGAAATTCTGTAGCTTCAAGGCATCAGAGACATGGAGGTCTACAACCCAGTCTGCTGCGATGCCATCCAAGGTAGCTTGCATGATGCAAATCCTGGCCAGGTTGGTGGGAATGTCCCGGCCGTATTCCTCCATATACTTGAGTACCTGGGTTAGGAAGAATCCCAGGTGCCGCAGCTTCCCACGGAATTTCACATCTAGTGGAGAGAACTTCTGGATGGAATGTTGCCTCTTCTTCCGTTTGTGTTGTCTCCCCTCTCTGTCTGTGGCTTCCACACAATGAGGGGTGGCTGCAGCAGTGGCAACCGTGGTGGGTTTGGTGGTTCCGTTGGATGGGTCTGGGACCTCGGGTTCAGGTTCCCCTTCATTTCCTCTCCTGCCAGACCCCAGGTGGATAGTACCTCGGTAGGATTTGGCTTTCTCCTCTTTCGTGGAGTTGAGAGCTATCTTCATCATGCCGATTGCCTGTTCCAGCAACTGGCTGGAATGTCCCAGGTGATCCTCCTCGTCCTCGCTGAAATCAAGAGACCTTTCCATCTCCTCCTTCCAGCCTGGTTGATGACTGCCCCATCTGAGCATCACCTTTCTGGCCGTCTTCTCCCAGTTGTCCTTCTTCCCAATGCCCATTGACCACCTAGGCTTGTGGCAGCGTTCTGTTACCACATCCTCTTCAGAAGAGCTTGAGGATCCAGAACTGGAATGCTTGCAGGGGTCTGCTCGGTGGGAGGTCCCCCCCCATAGCAGGTTCGTCTCTCTCTATTCCATTTCTGACATGATTTGCCAAGTCCCCCGGTAAGGGCTTTCATTTTGGGCTGACGATTACTACAGATCTTGTCTAAAGTCAGGGCCCACTTCAAAACCTCATCCTAAGAAAGCAGAACTCATGGAAGCAGTTTCTTCCAAAAGGAACTTTTATTAGGAGAAGCTGATAGCAGGCATAATAGACAGGATCTGAGGGTTTCCCGCTCAGATCAATAGGTTAAAAGTGTCCCAGGAAACCCCAACCCAAAGTTCCTCTGGCCAGTTCGAATGGACCAATCCCCAGGTGTTAAGTCCATTGTGGGAAAGAGCAGATAATGCCAGGCTGTCTCAGGGTTGCAGCGATGTTTTGTTGGCTCTTCATACCTTCCCTTCCAAAAGCGGAGATAAACCAATTGCTGGAGGTGCATTCCTTTCTTCTAGCTGACATTAAGGGGAAAGATAGTTCAAAGAGCAATATGCAGAAGCAGCAAAGTGTTATAGTGTGGCAATAGAGGAAATCAGAGCAATAGCCCGCAGTACTTTTCCCCCCTCCCCTCCAGGAGCATGGCAGAACCCAAAAGCATAGAAAGAGTAGATCTAGGATTAAAGCGAGAAAGGGGTCCTCTTAGAATATGGATTCTGACATAGTCTATGCAGAGTCTATTATTTGTGTATATTTTTCAAAAGAAAATAAGAGGACACAAAAAGAGAAGGAATTTATGTCCTCACACCTGAACAGGTAATGATAGTCATTCCCAAATTGGTACTTCTCAAACAGCATGGTCAATGAATTGGGAATTATGGTTACAGATAGTCCTTGAGTTACAAGTGTAATAGAGCCTGCCCATTCCACTGGTAACTCAAAAACTCATAGAGTGAATCTCGTTCAAGATACAAAACCACTCCCTTGCTCATTAAAACACATGCGGCTCATTAAGCGAACATGAGGTATCTCAGGGTGGGGAAGCCCATGGAGGGCCTAGTGCTGGAACAGGCCCCCAAGGCCTCTCTGACTCACTAAGATACTGCATGCTTCCCTCTCCCTTCCTGCCATGCTGGACTCACCTGGAAAAGATCTGTCTCCTCTCTGCCATGGTTCCTGCTGCCGGCAAGATTTGAGGCTGGGGAATGCTTCCGCAATCCCCCCCATGGTCCAATCCGGGCTCCGGAGTCCTTTTCCAGGCTGCTGCCACCCAGATTTGAGGCTACGGGATGCTTCTGCATGCCCCTGTGGCTCGATCCGTGCTCTATAGGACTTTTCCAGGCTGCTGCCACGCGGATTTGAGGCAGGGGGATGCTTCCACAGTCCCCTGCCTCCCCCGTGATCGGACTGCATATGATATGTAGAAGCATTCCCCAGCCTCAAATCCAGGCAGCAGCGGCCTGGAAAACACCTCCGGAGCCTGGATCCAGCCTCCGGAGACGGTGGAAGCATCCCCTAACTTCGGTTCCATTCTCTGTTGCAGAGAACAGAGGCCTAAATACCATGAGTTACGCAAGATCAGTAGCGTGAGATCTCGCCCCACTGATCTCACGTGATCCTGTGTTACTTTAGGCCTCCATTCTCTGTGAATGAATCGAAGGCCTGGAGCAGCTAAGAAGGCAAAGGATCTCGATCTTCGCAGGGTGAGTATTGAAGGCCTGGTGCCTAGGGAGACCCGGGGCGGGGGTGGGGAGGAAGGGAATAACCAGGGTGAATGTTACAGAGCCACTGTGGTCACTTGTAAGGGCAAATGACTGCCGTGGTGCTGCAATATTGATAACTTCGGGACTTGCTCGTAAGCATTAGGGGGCGCTCATCACATAACTTTGAATGAGTGTTAAGTGAACCCTCGTAACTTGGGGATTACCTGTACTAAAGTTCACAGAATCTGAAGGACACCAAGTGGAGAAGTCAGGTTTACATTAAGAAACTGGGGTATTCCGAAGTAACTCTTCTATGAAGACTAGAATTGGAAACTCTCTAGTAATACTACTCTCTAGTACTAGTATTTTTGTCCATTCTTAAGAATCCTCTTCCCATCCTGTGTCAGATAATAAAATAGTGGGGCAAGTACTGATTTTGTATCATAAACATATTTAGGATTCTAGAATTGTTGGATCAATTAATTACAATTAGCCATAAATTAAACAAAATTTACACAGTATTCTGTTCCTGATATTGCTATTTGTAACTTCCTATAAATAAAAATTAACTCTTGAAATTTGTAAATAGAATAACAAAGTAATGATCCATTGTCACAATAATCTAGTGTGCCTAACAATGGGAACACAGTATCTTGAAAATAAGTTTACTTTTGAAAAAGAGATAAAGAAATTGCTATAAATAAGTTTACATATTTGTGAACTATCAATTTTTGGAGAGACATTATTTTAACACTTACCTTCATATCTATTTCTGTGCCATGAATTTGTTGAGCAACTGTTTTAATGATTCCAATGACAATATCTTGGAGCCCTTCCCTCTCTGAATAGTAATGCAGAATGAGGCCTTTTCCCTTTTCTGCGTCTGTACATCTAAAGGAAGGAGCACGCATTCCTGGGTATATTGTAGCAAGATGGTCATGTAAAGCATCAAGATTCTGGGGGAAAAATAATTACAAGAAAATGTTATAATCTAATTTTTCTAACATTCTTATTAGAGAAGCTATGTTCAAGCTTAGGTAAACAGAGATTCAAAGTATACCTTTTATGTATAAAATAAACCCCCAAAGGTGTTGGAAACCACATATTACAAGAAATGAAATCAAGAAAATAGTACTTGGATGGAAAATCTGTTACTTTGCAAGGATCCCCTACTTTCATTAACTTAGTTTTACTTACACTAAGATAGTGAAAGAAAAACATTCACAATAACCACAATCAGCATCATTTCCATCAGTTCTAAATTACTGTACAATCAGTCTTTGCTACATTTATCCCCACTCCTGAATTTTATGCTGCTATATGTTGTTAATGCAACTCTAAAGCATATGTGGTGAGGAACAAAAATGTTTTTTATGTAATGCAATATCAGATCCATATTAAATATCTGTAAAAGTTCAAAACTTTGGAAATAGCCAAGAATTTGTCTCCTATGAGCTATGTAAAGCCTCATTTTTGGGGATATGTCCAAAGAAAACAAGCATCTTATGAATTAATTTCTTAGGTACCACATAGCCAGTTTCCTCCTTCACATACATGCTTGTTTTAAATTTATCCAAAAGAAGTTTATTTTTTCCCACGGAATCTCATTTTGTTTTGAATTAAAAATATAGCAACAAAAATAACATATTATATATAATATAAAATAACATATATTATAATACAATGTCTACATCAGGGGTGTCAAACTCAATTTCATTGAGGGCCGCATCAGCATTGCGGTTGCCCTCGGGGGCCCTGGCCAGGGTGGGTGCGGCCTACTGGATGGGCGTGGATGGAGTGGGTGTGGCCTACTGGGTGGGCGTGGCCAGCTCTACATTATTCGTGTCAAGGGTGCCTGTGGGGGCCTTGGCAGGAGTGGGACAGATTTGAGGGTCTCTGGCAGAAGGGGGTGGGACCAGGGTAAGTGCCAAGGCATGGTCCACTGGAAGAGCCTCACTGTTCCTCTCAGGCCATATGGGGGGGCCTGGATGGTGGTGCGGGCTGTCGGGAGCCCTGGACAGCAGAGGTCAAATGCCCAGCCTGGCCCTTGAGCATCCATTACACCAAGCCCAGCCTCACTTCTCCAAGGGGGCGTCCAGCTGCACTTACCACCTCAAGGCTGCTGCTGCTGTGCTTGCTCTCCTTACCCAGGTTGCTCATGATGAGTACGAAGGCAAAGTCAGATGGAGGCCCATTCCCTCTCCATGGGAGGAGACCCGGCTTTGTATCCAAAGCTTCCTTAGCAATAGGATGGGAGACCCCCCAGGATAGGCCAGCAGGAGGGGGCAAGGGGATGGTGAAAGGGCATCAGGGAAGGACTAAAGCAGGACTTCCCTCAGACTCTCCCTCTCCTTCTTTCCTTCTTTCCTTCCTTCCTTCCTAAGTACAGAGTGGTGGGAAAATATTTGAGATGAGGGAAGGAGAAAAACAGGCAAGAAACGCAGCTGGGGAGGTATCACCCTTCAAGAGGAATGAAGAAATGCACCATTGCCTAGAAGTGGCCAGCACATAGCCCTCACCTACTTCACATATCTGGCTTGGTGGACTCTGGGGGAGGGGATGCCATGAGCAGCATGAGAGTCAACATTACCAGTGCAATGCCGCCCAGCCCCCAGCCTGTCCGGTTTCGGCAGGCAGCAGGGTGCTTTCCTCACAATGCCAAGAGGCTGAACTATGTGGCACAAATCCAAAAATAAGTGTGATGCCACCCAGCCCTTAGCCTGCACAATTTCAGCAGATAGCGGGGTGCTCTCTTTACAGTGCCGAGAGGTTGACCCAGGGGGTGCGAAGCTCGCCAGCTTTGCACCTTGCTGCCTGCTGAAACTGGGCAGGCTGGGGGCTAGGCAGCATTGCATTTCTCCTCAGATTCGTGCCACCCGGCTCAGCTCTTGGCGCTGTGAGGAGAGCGACCCGCTGCCTGCCAAAACCCCTCCCCCAGAGCTCATCAAGCCAGATATGTGAAGTAGGTGAACTTCCAGGCAATGGTACATTTCTTAATTCTTCACAAAGGGTGACACCTCCCCAGCATGGACCCAGGGGGTGGGGCTGACGCAGCAGGGGCTGGTTCCTCGCTGTTTCCAGATGGCCTTGTGGAGCTAAGACTGAATGCGTTTCAGCATAGATGGCCACCACAAAATTGTACAATGGCTTCCGGCCGGCCTGGGCCAGGGCAGCGGGGGCTGTTCCCTCACTGTTTCCAGGATGGCTTCGCAGGCCACATGAAACCACTTCGCGGGCTGCATCTGGACCCTGGGCCTTGTGTTTGACATGTCTGCTCTAAATTTTAACTTTAGAGCCCAGGGAAATGAGGGGAAATGTATGTATGTCTGTATGTGTAAATGAGAGGACCTTTCTCCCAATCACAGCTGGATCCTGCTCTCTCTGGCTTTTCCTAACTGCAAAAAGGATCTATTCAACCAACAGACCTGGAAAGCGTGGGGGTTAGGCCAGAGCGCAGGACCTTTAGTTAGGGAAATGGGAGAGGTTGTGTGAAAATGGGATGGAAAAGTGAGTGAGAGAGTCAGACCTGGGCAATCAACAGGGAAATCAGTGAGCAAAGTCCTATCAAGGAGGTATATGTACTCACTGTGTAAGGTCCTGCCTCAGCTAGTGCTCCCAAGAAAGCAGAACTCTTGAAACAGGCATTATTTCAAAGAGTAACTTTTATTGAGAATCAGTGAAAACAGAAAGGCAAGGCAAGATCTAAAGAATTCTCATGAAAAATGCTACATTAAAATATCCCTTTTCAAAACCCTCCCAACTGTCCAGTTCGTTTCCAGCCAATTCACAGGTGCAAAGTTGTTATGAGAACCAGAGAGATAAGAGACATTTCCCAGGCAGAGCCTCATCTTTACAATAGAGCAGAGATAAGGCAGATGGCCCCTGGCACATTCCTCCCCCTTCTTCACATCAAAAGGGATACATCAAAGACAGAGAGAATAAAATAAAGGAAATGAATCCGCTAGCCCCGACCCAAACAAGTGAAACCTCTCCCCTCCCACTAGAATGTCAGAGCCCCAAAAAAGGTGAAACAGAGGGGATCTGACATGCTGCCCCTTAAAAGAAGGAGAAATCCACTTGGAGAATACATAAAATAATAAAATGGGAGAAAAAAGGAAAAGGCGTTGGTCATGTTTATCTGTGTAAAGTACATGAAACCTTTTGAGCAACTTAGGAACTTTTTTGTGAACCCATTCGTTTTGGGATGCTGGGAGGTCTTTCCAGGCCACTAAATATTGAATCATGCCACGATGTTTATGGGAGTTTAGAATCTTCTTAATTTTGAAATGTTGCTCACCCTCTACCATGATGGGCAGTGTTGCTGGTGAAGCTGCTGGCCGTAAAGGTGCGGTTATTTACGGTTTTAACAGGCTACAGTGGAATACAGGATGAATTTGCCTCAGAATTTTTGGGAGTTCCAATTCTACTGTAACTGGGTTTATGATGTGTTTGATGGGGAATGGCCCCACAAATTTTGGCCCTAGTTTCTTTGATGGTTGTAGGGTCTGCAGAACTCGAATGGACAGGTACACTCAGTCCCCTACGTGGAATGGTTTGGGTTCCATTCTCTTTTTGTCTGTCTGAGCTTCATAAGCTACCCTGGCTTCATCTACTGCTTTTCTAACTACTGGCCAGGTATTTTGTACCTGCTTGATTCATTCCTTAAGGGAAGGGATGGTGGGTTCCTCCTCTAGTAATTTGGGCATGGGATTGAATACGTGTCCCATGGTTACTTGGAAAAGGGTAAAGCCAGTGCTGGAGTAGACAGCATTGTTGTACACCACTTTCACAAATGGCAGGAAGTCTATCCAATTGTCTTGCTGGTAGTTGATAAAGCATCGCAGGTATTGCTTCAGTACTGAATTTGTTTGTTCTGTCCCACCATTCATTTGAGGATGATGACTAGAACTCAGGCCCTGGCTTGTCTCCAAAAGGTCCCAAAAGGCCCTCCAGAACTTGGAGGTGAATTGGACTCCCCTGTCCGAAGTTATATGTTGTGGGGCCCCATGCAGGCAGTAGACATAGTGCAGAAATAGTTTTGCTAGAGCTTTGGCAGTCAGGATCTTCTGACAAGGGATGAAATGGACCTGTTTGGAAAACAGGTCAGTCACCACCCAAATATCGGTGTTTCCTGAACTTTTGGGCAATTCCACAATAAAGTCCACAGAGATCTCTTTCCAGAGTGCTGAAGGGCTTGCGACCAGCTGCAACAGGCCAGGCATTTTCCCTTGCCTTCACTTTGCTGCCACGCAGGTGGGACAGCTGGCCACATAACTCCATGTCATTTTTGATGGAGGGCCACCAAAACTGTTTCTTCAGTAGGTGTAGGGTTTTTACAAATCCAAAGTGCCCAGCTGTCTTTGAATTGTGGCATGTTTGCATAGTCTCTAGTCTCTGGCAGCTGGTACGTACAGGTTACCTCTACCCATGCCAGTCCCTCCTGCATGGAGCAGAGATTTTTGTGACTGAGGAACCAGTCATCTTTCTCTAAGGCTTGTTTAAACTTCAATGTAGCAGTGTTGTCCAGTGAAGGGGTGCTTTTTGATTGCGCCCTCATGGTTACTGGTGTGGCTGCTGCACAGGAAGCATAGGTTTAACTACTTCCATTTTTACACTATGGTATTGTGGCAGTCTTGACAAAGCATCCTCTAGAAAGTTCCTCCCTCTTGGCAAATAGGGGAGGGTAAAATTGAAGTGCTGGAAGTGTTGGATCCTCCATGCCTACTAAGGGGACAGCTTCCTCGGGGTCTTCAGCACTTCCAGATTTTTGTGGTCAGTCCAAACCTGGAAAGGGATTTTACTCCCTTCTAGGAAATGTCCCCATATGAGAAGGGCCCACCTTACAGCATAAGCCTCCTTCTCCCACACTGCCCAGCGTTGTTCTGTCTCAGTTAATTTCTTGGAGGTGTAAGAGCAGGGCTGTGGTTGCCCTTCTTCATCTTCTTGGAGTAGGACTGCACCTACGGCCACATCACTAGCATCAGCCTGAATGACAAATGGTTTCTTTGGGTCTAAGTGTCTCAACACCAGCTCCGTGGAGAAAAGTGTCTTTAGTTTTTTGAATGTGGCTTGAGATTCCATGGTGCACTTTAGTGGTTGGTTGTGCTTTGGCTTATCCCCCGCCCCTTTGGTCTTTAGCAAGTTTGTGATGGGGACGATGATTTGTGTGAAAGAGGAGGAAATTACCTATGGAAGTTGATGAAGCCCAGGAAACTTTGCAACTGTTTCCTGGTGCACGGGGCTTCCCATTCTAAAATGGCGCACACCTTTTCTGGATTCATTTCCACCCGCTCATACAAGATCCGGTAGCCTTGGTGGTCAATTTTCTCTTGGTGGAATTTGCATTTGGAGAGTTTAGCATACAGTTTGGCTGCATGGAGCTTGCTCTGACTAATTTCACGTGTTCAGCTTTCGTTTTGGTGTAAATTAAGATATTATCCAGGTACACCAAAGCTTCTTTATATAGGTACTCATGTAGCACCTCATTAATCAGCTGCATGAACACAGCAGGGGCTCCCTGTAGTCCAAAGGGGAGCACTTTGAATTGGAAGCAACCTAGGGGACAGTTGAAAGTTGTCTTCCACTCATCTCCCTCTTTGATCCTTTCCCGGTAAACGCCTCTTGCACGTCCAGTTTAGATAACACTTTTCCCTTGACGAAGTGGGCCAGCATATCTTTCATGAAGGCCAAGGGGTACACACTTTCCACCCACACGGCATTAAGACCTCTATAGTCCACAGAGAGACAAAGAGACCCATCTTTCTTTTCCCGGAATACAGGGGCTGCCACTCAGGGTCTTCCTGGCTGTATGAAAACCCTGGCCAGGTTCCTATCTATAAACTGCCACAATTTGTCTAGTTCTCTGGGGGTCATGGAGTATATTTTGGGCTTTGGGAGTTTGGCTCTGGGTACGATCTGGATAGCACAGTCCGTGGACCGGTGAGAAGGGAGTTCATCCAAACCTGTCTTGCTGAACACCTCAGCTAAACTGCAGTATTCCCTGGGTATGCCTTTTAGCTCCTTGTCTTTTGCTGTCACGGCCATATCTCAGTACGGTTTCCCCTTCTCACCCTGAGTTTTCTCAGGTGGGGGCTTCTGTTCTTTTGGGAATCTCATGCTCCCTTCCTGCCAATCTACCCATGGGTTCCAGTTTTTCAAACACGTCAGCCCTAGAATAAGGGGACAATCTATACCGGGCACCTCCATGAAAGTTAAACCCATGGTAAGACCCAGGGGTTCAATGGCAAAGCTGGCCAGGGCGCCCCCTGTGATGGACCCATCGAGTTGGCAGAAGGCAATGGGGTTCCTTCGCCTCCTCAGTTGGACCCCTAGTTTCCCCACCAAGGTTGGGCTAATTAGACACCTGGTGCAGCCTGAGTCTAGTAGGGCATTTAGGGCCACCTTTTCTTCCTCGCCCTTAGATTAAAGGTTTTTTTATATATATATATAAATATTTTATTGATTTTATAATTATAAATATAATCGTTTACAATTTTTTTTCAACACAAAACAAAGCATAAAAACCATACATGGAATAGTTAAAACCATTCAAATGAAAAATATATGTTGGACTGGAAAAAATGGATAGAGTATATACAAGGGAAATATCAATCTAATAAATTGTACTTAGCATATAGTTAAATTTTTACATATGGGATTGAAAAATATAGTTAAATTCTTATTAGGATTTATATAACAATTTGGTTTAGTTTAGTGGGTTTTCTTGTGTTTTACCCTGTATTCACTTTGGGAAGTCGGGGTGGGGGGTGGGGGGTGTTACAATGTATGCAATTGCAATATTGGTATTATATAAGCATGATATACTTTTTGATAAAAGAGGGGTTGCTCAGACAGTACCTCGGAACCACATCTGGAGGGGGTGGAGATTGAGGAGTGAAGGATTGGAGGGAAGTAGGGAGGTTGTAGGAGGAGGGTGGAGAGAGAGGGAGGTAGAGAGGGTGGGGGATAGAAGTAGGAGGTAGGGAGGAAGGAAGAGGGGGATGTGGTGGAGGGGGTGCTGCCGAGCAACCTATAGTTATTTTAACTTAGATTAAAGTTTTATGGGCATTGCGATTAGTGCAATTGGCCCACTTGTCAAGGGGTCATCATTGTAGTCACTTTCAGGTGTCTCTGGTTCATCTCCCTGTGGGTTCGGAGTTCCCCCTCCTGACTTTGGGATTGGGGGGAACTCCACAACCTCCCCGGTTTTCAGGGTTGCATCCTTCGGGTATTGAGTTGGTTTCATTAGCCTCCCTCCAGAGAGCCGCTCTCCCTTCTTGGCTGGGGCTTTCATGTGGCATTTCAGAGTGCAATGGCCCTCCTTGCCACATTTGAAGCAGGTAGTTGAGCATGGTTGAGCCACCATGGGTTTGATTACCTCCCCTTTCTTTTCTGGTGGAGATCTCTTCCAGATTTTATCAGACTGATATGGATTGCGATTCTGGTTGATCTCTGCTTCTTCAGCCAGGATGCACCAGTCATGCAGGCAGACCAGAGCTCTGTGGGCAATACAAGCATCATACAGTTCATCATTGAGTCTGTCCTGGAAGCAGCACACTAAGATGTCCTCAGGCTAGTTGAGTCAACACGCCAGTCCTGGAAGTCCTCTGTGTATTCAGCTACAGGGCAGTGTCCCTGTTTCACCATCTTTATGCAGTCCTGTGCCTTCTGATCAGTCAGATGGTCTTCAAAATGCCTTCTTAGGGCTGATATGAAGCGGAGTTCCTGGGCATTGGAGTTGAACAGGGTCACCATCCAATGGGCCAAGGCGCCTTCTAGAGCCAGGGTGACAACCCTGACTCTAGCCTCCTCACTGGAGAGGGTCCTTCCATATACTTGTATGTAGCTGAGAATGTGAGCAAGGAAAAATCCCAATTGCTGGAGGTCTCTGGCAAATTTCACCCAAAGGGAAACAATTTTGGGTGCGGGGCTCTCCCCCTGGCTACTAGGGGCTGCGGGGCTCTTCCCCTGGCTACTAGGTGTCTGGGCTGCTAAGGGGTGGCTGGGGTGATCTCTGCCGCTCTGGTAGAGCCAGTCACCCTCACAGCTGCATCAGCGGTTGCTGACTCGCTCCTGCCTCCCGTGGCTTCTTCGATCAGTTGTCACCTTTCCCTCACTCAGATTTCACTTTCAGGTCTTGAAAGCTTCAACCATGAATTGCATTGCCCGTTTCAGGATCTGGTCGGCAGGGTCCTGCTCTCCCTTGATTTCTTTTGTCATCACAGAGCAGTTCTATTTTACGCCTCCAGCCCGGTTTTCAGCTGTCTCAGGTGAAACTTACCCATTGGGCCCTTCCATTCCAATCTTCCTTTTTCCCCACACCAACCAACCACCTCGATCTCTGGATTCCTCCATGGCAGCCATCTCCATCCATCCAGAGGAACTCTTCTTCAGGTTGTGTCTTGGTGGAGGACTCTTCCCATTATTCGGACTCTTCTTGCACACTGCCATGGAGCAACATAGCGTGCAGTCTCCACAGTATCTTGTCTAATGTAAGGTCCTGCCTCATCTAGTGCTCCTAAGGAAGCAAAACTCTTCAAACAGGCATTCTTTCAAACAGGAACTTTTATTGAGAATCAGTGAAAACAGAAAGGCAAGGCAAGATCTAAAAAATTCCAGCGCAGAATGCTACATTAAAATATCGCTTTTCAAAACCCTTCCTAGAGCCCAATTGTCCTGTTTGTTTCCAGCCAATCCACAGGTGCGAAGTTGTTATGGAAACCAGAATGATAAGAGACATTTCCCAGGCGTAGCCTCATCTTTACAATGGAGCGGAGATAAGGCAGATGGCCCCTGGCACATTCCTCCCCCTTCTTCACACCAAAAGAGATTCATCAAAAACAGAAAGAATAAGGTAAAAGAAATACATCAGCTAGCCCCATGCCAAACGAGTGAAACTTCCCCCCTCCCACTAGAATGGCAGAGCCCCCCAAAAGGTGAAACAGAGGTGATCTGACACACTGCTAGGTTAGACCAGAAAGTCCTCCCACACTGCTAGGGTAGACCAGAAAGTCCTCCCAGACTCTCCTGAGCCTGAAACCCATGGGTAGAAAAGTCTATTGGAAGGAGGTGCCCATACTCACTGTGTAGGGGAGCAGCAGGACCTCATGGACCCCTTTTTGGTCTGAAAATGGTTGATGGAATTTGTGAGACAAAAAAAAGTTTCATGAGACTTTCTAACTTCTCGCAAGAAGTTAGAAAGTCTCATGGAACTTTTTTCTTTTTTATCCACAAACATGTGGCGAAGGCAGAGAAGCAAATGAAGGCAGAGAAGCAAAAGGAGAAAGGGAGTGCAGCTGAGAGCAGGTGAGTAAAAAATGCTTGGGGGAGGGAAGGGCATCTGGGCGGGGGTGCCAACCTTATTCTGCATGGTGGCAGGAGGGTTAATGGCAGGCGCAGGGGGCCCAGGAGCTCCTGCCCATCTCACTTGCTTGCAGAAAGCAAGTGGAAAGCAAGCGAGCGAGATGGGCAGGAGCACGAGATTTGTGTTCCTGAGCACACGCCAATTCGCGCCCCTGCCCATCTCGCGCGCTTGCAGAGGTCCTGACCGACCTTCACCGGACCAGAGTGGGGAGGGCATAAAAGAGCCCAGGGGAGGCAATTGGAGTTTGTAGCCACTGCCGCCAGCACCCATTGCTGAGCCAGATGGCTGTGCAACGGTGGCTGCTGCAGTTCCTGCCCGCTGCTTCCCCTTGGCTGTAGGGGGAGGAGAGCGTAAGTAGCAGAGTGCACGGGGTTGGGGAAAGAGCCGCAGCTGCCAGACTCCCTCTGGTCCATTGCACACGGCCGCAGCCAGAGAAAAGCAGCGAGTGGGGAAGCAGCTCATTCATTGTTGCAGCCAGCCCCGAGGAAGAGCTGGCACAACCCGCAGGCGAATCCCCCCTGGCTACATTCTTTGCAGCCGAAAGAAGGGCTTTGATCCCGCTTTCCCTTCACTCTAGCCGGGTCCGTGAATACCAGATCTAACCCCAGGGTGGTTCGAAAGGCCAGCAGGTTGGCTGGGGGTTTTGGGGTGGAGACATGTGAGCCTTCCTCCATCTTCTTGAATCTGGCATTCACAAACCCGGCCAGAGCAAAGGGGAAGCGGGATCAAAGCCAGATTCAAGAAGACGGAAGAGGGCTCACATCTCCACCCCAAAATCTCCAGCCAGCCTGCTGGCCTTTCAAACCGCCCTGGGGTTAGATCTGGCATTCACGGACCCGGCCAGAGCAAAGGGGAAACGGGATCAAAGTCCTTCTTTTGGCCACAAAGAAGGCTGACTGGGGGTTTTGGGGTGGAGACATGTGGGCCTTCCTCTGTCTTCTTGAATCTGGCATTCACGGACCCGGCCAGAGCGAAGGGGAAGCGGGATCAAAGCCAGATTCAAGAAGACAGAGGAAGGCTCACATGTCTCCACCCCAAAACCCCCAGCCAGCCTGCTGGCCTTTCAAACTGCCCTGGGGTTAGATCTGGCATTCACAGACCCAACCAGAGCAAAGGGGAAGCGAGATCAAAGCCCTTCTTTCGGCCGCAAAGATTGCAGCCAGGCAGGATTCAACTGTGGGTTGTGCGGGCTCTTCCTCAGGGCTGGCTGCAGCAATGAATGAGCTGCTTCCCCGCTCGCTGCTTTTCTCCATGTGCAATGCACCAGAGGGAGTCCGGCAGCCACGGCTCTTTCCCCGCTCCTCTGCTGCCTGCGCTGTCCTCCCCCTGCGGAAGAACAGCAGCTGTGCTGGGCTCCTGGCTGCACTGAGCGCAACCGCAAAAAGAAAGTGATTCAGCAAAGGAACCACCATCGAAGAAATTAAAACTGAGTGATGGAGGAAGGGAGGGAGGAAAGGACAATGAGAGGGAGAGATGGAAAATGGGAGGGAGGGAGGGAAGGAGGAAGGGACAAAGGGGGAGGGAAGGAAGGAAAGGAAGGAAGGAAGGAACAATGGAGAGAGGGAGGGAAGGAAGGCACCCACCCCAATCCCACCCCCCTTCACCAGAGACCCATGGATTCCCCCCCCCAGACACCCTGCAACCTAAGGGAGGGAGGAATGGACAATGAAAAGGAGGGAGGGAAGGAGGAAGGGACAAAGAGGGAGGGAAGGAATAAAGGAAAGAAGGAAGGAAGGAAGGAAGGGACAATGGGAGAGAGGGAGGGAAGGCACCCACCCCAGTCCCACCCCCCTCCACCAGAGACCCATGGATTTCCCCCCACAGGCACCCTGCAACCTGAGGGAGGGAGGGATGGACAATGGAAGAGAGGGAGGGAAGGAAGAAGGGACAAAGAAGGAGGGAAGAAAGGAAGGAAAGAAGGGGCAATGGGAGAGAGGGAGGGAAGGAGGGCACCCACCCAAGTCCCACCTCCCTCTACCAGAGACCCATGGATTCCCCCCACACAGGCATCATGCAACCTAAGTGATGAGCTGGCCACGCCCCCCCATTGACTTTGTTTGTCAAAAAGTTCCAAAAGGTGATCACATGACCCTGGAACACTGTGAACGTCATAAGTATGAATCAGTTGCCAAGCATCCAAATGTAAATCACATGACCCTGGGGATGCTGCAACAGTCATAAGTGTGAAAAATGGTCATAAGTCAGTGCCATTTTCAGTGCCATTGTAACTTCAAACAGTCACTAAGCGAATTGTTGTAAGTCGAGGACTACCTGTACTTTATCATTTTTTTTCCTTTTGGGGGGGTCAAGTTTTTGACACCTTGCTGGTACTGAGTGGTGATACTCGGATGTTGCCTTATTCTAAAAATGGTACAATGGGTGAAAAGGTTGAAAAGCCCTGTTTTAGATTACTACTATTTGAATATGTTTCTTCTTATAATTTCCACTAATTTCCTAATTACAAGAAAAACTGAAGTTTGGTGTGTATTATTTTGGTTCTTAAATGTGAATTATCCAGACATTATTTTTGATACGGCTAGTGTCATAGCAAATAAAAAGTTGCTGTCTGCAAAGTAGCCAGAGTGAAAGGATTTCCGTTTCTGGATCCAGAGATCTGATAAATTACATTGTTGTGTTTAAGTAAATGTGCATAGGACCACAGCAAACCACACTGTTCAAATTAAATTGTCCTGGAACAGAGCCATTGATGATTTGTCTCAGTTAACTTACTTGTAAAAACTCTCTAACATTTGATCCCAACACACGTAAGATGGTGTCGTAACCAGATTCTTGGCAAAACACAAAAAACATCTTCCCAAACATTTGAAGGATTTCTCCAGCATTAAGGTCTGCAAAATAAACAAACAAAACAATAAAATTCTGTTTTTTGAAAGTTGCTTTTTGCTAAGAAGAAATAATAGTACACTACTGATTAAGCAAAATAATAAAATGAGTAATGTCAACCAATACCATAAGGAAATCAGCAAATTATGGTATAGAAATACACACTATATCTATTACTTCTTTTCAAAACCAGTTTTAAAATATTTATGAGAATTTAAAGCATTTTAGAGATTTCAACTTAAATAACTAGCACATTTAGAGGAGCTTCAAGAATTGTCTCAAAGTTCAAAGGATTGGATTGTGTAAAACAAATTCTTCCAAATTTCTGATAAACACATGTACATTTGTTCTTCTAAATTGAAACTTATAATAAAGAATAACAGTGATTTGCAAAATACATTGTGTGCCATATCTCCATTGGTTGAGAAGCACATTCTATCTCACACAATTCTAATTTCAACAAATTACAATTCATAAGTCTGTTTTAAAACAATTTGGGGCAAACTATATATGATGTTAAATGCTCACATGTATTAGACATGTTTGTGTTTATGTATGTATATATGCATATACATACAAGTTTAAGTGGCAGAAATCATCCAGTGAAGGGGACACTAATATTTACTGAGATCATTGGATGTAGGAATATGAAGATAAACTTAACCACTTCAGAGGAAAATTGATCCTCTGAGGCCACTATATACCTTCTAAAGCAGGGGTGTCAAACTGCCGGCCCGCGGGCCAGATGCGTCACGCGGAAGCCGTGCCCACCCCATTGCCAGCAATGACAAAACAGTCCTGATACATTGTGCGATGTCACATGACGTCGCAAGTTTGACATGTCTGTTCTAAAGAAAGTGTTCCTTAGTACTCCTGAGGTCTGCTCTTAATTTCAAACATTCTAAGAATGACTGCATATACCATTGTCAAGGCATTGAAAAATAATAGTCCAGAAAACTTTTTTTGTACTATGTGTAAACTATCATGTATATCATAAAATAAGTTACAGAAGGCAATGGCCTAGCTAGCTGAATTGCATCATATCTTTTAGAAGCAATGCTGAAAGAAAGCCAGATTTACTCACTGAGGACTTTACTTGCTGCAGCAACCAAATCATATGTTTTGGAATCATCATAAATAATTCTGACCAGAAACTGCCCTTCCTCATCCAGTTGTGCCTCTCTCCTAGAACAAAGTACAACATATTTTTTTTAAAAAATGATATATTTTGGACATTTATAAAAGAGAAGATCAAAGTTGCTAGTTGCTGAGAAACCTGAAAATGTGTAGGAGTGAAGATGTAATATGGCCCAAGATAACAATCTTAATGGAAATAAAAAAGAAATAAAGTATAAATGTCATATTTTGACTCCAATACTAGAAGAATCTCAATTATAACATAAGAAAATATAACATAGCATAACATAACAACTTACTGGATTTTTGTGTGGTTTTTTTTTAAAATATGCCTTTGAGTCAGTGTTGACTCCTAGCAATTGTCTGAGCAAGTCATTACAACTAGCTTCCTAGGGCAGAGAGAGACCTATTGGCTCAAGGTCACTCAGCTGTTAATACAGGACTAGAATCAGAAGGACATGTCTGCCATTGGTTTACATATTTACAATTGAAAGAAAGATTTAAATTAGATAAAAAGAGTTATGGTAGTGGTAGTGATTGACATATTATTGCTAAGGCTTATAAATTGTTATTGAATTTGAATTTGGTGAATGAATATGAAAAACATTGTATGACTCAATGGACAAAAAACTTTGAATATAATGTAATGCTTGAACAATGGGAGAATATGTGAATGAAAGGTATAAAATTTATACTAAATTATAATTTAAAAGTAAACTTTTATAAGATGATGTATCATTGGTATTTAACACCAGATAAGTTGTCAAGAAAGTATAAAGGTATTTCAAATGAATGTTGCAAATGCAAATGTAAAGAAGGGACCTTTTATCATTTGTGGTGGCTATGTGATAAAGCAAAGAAATATTGGAATTGAATTCACATCTTAATACAGAAGATGCTCAAAGTGAATATAAAGATAAAATCAGAAACTTTTCTTCTGGGTTTAATGGAAAAAGACTTAGAAAAAAATTGGTACTTTGATGTTATATATGTTGATGGCAGCAATATTACTTTACACACAAAAATGGAAGGATACTTTGATTCCTACAATGGATGAATAGTTACAGAAGTTGAAGTTAGCAGAGATGGCTAAATTGACTGCTTTGGTCAAAGAAAAAATATAATTACTTTTGTTTCTACTTGGAAAACGTTTCTGGACTTTGTGCTTCAGGTGGAAAAAATGAAACTTTGATTTTGGGTTTTACCGATTAATAAGTTTGTTATTGTAGAAATGGCTAGTTTATATTATTATATAAAAGTAAAAAGTTGAGGTTTGATGTTATTATCTTACTCTATTGCACCAAAAGGAGTCGGAAGTCAATGCCTTTTCTTTCTTTTTTCGCTTTGCTCCAGTTTTCCCTTCCCTATTTCCTCCCCTATTTCCCTACTATTTTCTTTTGTATTTTTGTATTATACATTATAAACAAACAAACAAATAAATAAAATAATAGAATAACAGAGTCTGAAGGAACTTTGGAGGTCTTCTAGTCCAACCCTCAGCTCAGGCAAGAAATCCTATACCATTTGAGACAAATGGTTGTCCAAACTCTTCTTAAAAACTTCCAGTGTTGGAGCATTCATAACTTCTGGAGGCAGGTTGTTCCACTGATTAATTGTTATAACTGTCAGGAAATTTTCCTTAGTTCTAATTTACTTCTCTTTTTGATTTGTTTCTATCCATTGCTTCTTGTCCTGCCTTCAGGTGCTTTGGAGAATAGATTTGACTTCCTCTTCTTTGTGGCAATCCCTTACATATTGAAACACTGATACAGTATCATGTCCTAGTCCAGCGGTTCTCAACCTGTGGGTCGCAACCCCATTTGGGGTCGAACGACCATTTCACGGGGGTCGCCAAACAATGCAGTCTGCCATTTTTTCCCCTTTTCCCCTTGGCCGGCGCAGGGGGCAACACCACGCATGCGCAATGCGGGCCACCGCGCATGCACGATGCAAGCCACCGTGCCACGCATGTGCGATGTAGGCTGTCGTGCATGCGCGATGCGGGCCGCCGTGTCACGCATGCGCGATGCGGGCTGCCGCACCACGCATGCGCGATGCGGGCTGCCGTGCATGCGCGATGCGGGCCACCGCGCATGCACGATGCGGGCCGCCACGCATGCGCGATGCGGGCCGCCACGCATGCACGATGCGGGCCGCTGTGCCACGCATGTGCGATGCGGGCTGCCGTGCATGTGCAATGCGGGCCGGCATGCCACGCATGCACGATGCGGGCCGCTGTGCCACGCATGTGCGATGCGGGCTGCCGTGCATGTGCAATGCGGGCCGGCATGCCACGCATGCACGATGCGGCCCGCCACACATGCGCGGTGGGGGTCACCACGCCGCGCATGCACGGCGCAGGTCAGGGTCGCAGCCTGAAAAAGGTTGAGAACCGCTGTCCTAGTCCTTTTTCATTAAACTAGACATACCCAATTCCAGCAACTATTCTTTATGTTTTAGCCTTCATCTCCTAAATCATCTGTGTTACTTTTTTGCACTCTTTCCAGAGTCTCTACACCTTTTTTTATAATATGGTAAGCAAAACTGGATACAGTATTATAAGTGTGGATCTTTCTAAGGCTTTATAAAGCAGTACTAATACTTCACGTGATCTTGAGTCTATCCCTGTGTTAATGCAACCTAGGATTCCATTGGCTTTTTTTTTTTTTGGTTGCTGACACACACTATTGGCTCATATTTAAGTGATTGTCCACTTGGACTCCACAATCCCTTTCATAGTTGCTGGCATTGAGCCACGTTTGTTCTAATCTGTATCTATATAGTTGGTTTTTCTTGCCTAAGTGTAAAACTTTACTTTTCTCTCCATTGAATTTCATTTTGTTAGATATGGCCCAATGTTCAAGTCTGTTGAGATCCATCTGGATCTTGAGCCTATCTTCTGGAATGTTGACTATTCCTACCAGTTTAGTGTTGTCTGCAAATTTGATGAATTCCCCTTCTATTCCCTCCTCTAAGTTGTTTGTGATGATGTTGAAGAGTACTGGGCCTAAAATGGAATCTTGGGGTACCCCACTGCATACTTCCTTCCATGTAGATGTAGTTCCATTGAGGACCACACTTTGAGAGTGATTTGTCAGCCAGTTACAAATCCTTCTGATGGTGATATTGTCTATCCCAAAAAAGTTTTAGCTTACCAAGAGGTAGGCTGTGTTCTACTTTGTTAAATCTCTTACTGAAATTCAAGTATACTACATCCACTGTATTTTACTGGTCCACTAATTTAATGACTTGGTCAAAGAATAAAATTAGATTTCTTTGGCATGATCTGTTTTTGACAAACCCATGGTAGCTTCTGGTTATAACTTTGCTCACTTCAAGGTGTTTGCAGTTCTGTTGCTTGATTCTTTTTCAGGACCTTCCCAGATATTGATATCAGGCTGATTGGTCTGTATCATCAGAAGTACCGAAGTATGAAGGTAAAAGGATACTACTGAACTTGCGATATGCTGCTCTTAATTATAAATAAACAGCAATAATAGAAATAACTAAGTATTTGGAAAGATTCGAACATGTAAAACTATATCTAGCCCTCTGAATATGCTGCCCTGGCTGAAAAATGTAAATAATTAATGATTTCATACATCTCTATAATAATCAACCAAAGGACAATTTTCATGTACCAGTCTCATTATTTAATGAATTGCTATTCATTAAAATGATCCAAGAAATTGACTAAGAAAAGATTATTCCTTGTACCAAATTACAAGTCTAACATGCCCACCAAAATAAGTTGAGTTAGCTTTGGTTGTTAATTGCTAAAAATCTTTTATAACCATTCTCCCAGCTAAATTTAAGCATATGCCTACAATATACACACTGTAAAAGGATCATTATGCACATTTAAATTTGGAGTTTAAAATAAAGCTAATCACCCAAGGATTTCATATTTCCTTCCTGAGTAGAAAGTACACTAAAGGTTACTATTGTTTCCTTTTTTCATTTGGAATTAGAAAAAATGTATTGTAATCCTAGTAGTTTTACAAGAAGATTAGCAAGGAGGAATTGGATAATTATATGTATCTCTTTCATACATTATAATAAAACTTCATATCCCTGTGTAATGATTATGTAACACAGACTCAAGCAAGCATTTATTTTTGTCACTAAAGAGTTATATTTTTGTATACTTTGCTTTGCCTTGTCCTTTGGGCTGGGGGGCACCTATAAAATAGAATTGCCTTTCTCATCTTCAATCTTGGAAAAGAAATACATCTTAATCTTCTGATTGTGTCATTGTTAGTTGGTACTATGCAAAGCATTCCTAGGAGAAGAGAAGCATCCTCTTTGGTCTTGGCAAAATCCATGAAATAACACACAAAAGCAGTAATATGGTTTAGAGTTCATATAGTCAGAAATTCCCCTAAGATGGGACTTTTATTGAGACTTAATCAGAAGGGTATTGCATACTTACTGACTTTAAAGGCATCTGCCCACCATCATCTCTTTTGTGTTTCCTGATTGGAACAGGGTCATAAGATTTTTTCCTTTTGTTATTGTACTTTGGTATCCTTGAATATTTTTTATTTCTGCTCAAGCTATGTTACTATATTATTTTCTTACCTAGAAATAAAGGCTGAAGTATTCAGACCAGTGAGGTCATTGCTTCCAAATCCAAGAGAATTTGTAATCCAATTTTGCTGGTTTGGTGAGAGACCAATACATCTATAGACACCAAATACATTTTCAAAAATATTCATATGGACAATTTTTATTTGAATGTAAGCTTAATTTTAATGCAATTTGAAATGTATCTGATGGAGTAGTGTGCAATCTCTCTTTTAATCTAAGCTTCATGATGTAGATGATTTTCAAGAGTATAGCAGTAGAGAAACCATACATTGGAAATTAGGGAATTAAGCCACCTTCATTGGACCCGTGCCCCTCCTGGTTGGTGCTGGCATCCCGGGAGGTAGTACGAGGCTGGTTCCAGGTAATTATTGCTTCTTTAAGCGAGGGTGTCTTCCCTGCCACCTTGAAAGAGGCGGTAGTGAGGCCCCTCCTTAAGAAGCCTACCCTGGATCCAGCTGTTTTATCAAATTATCGTCCTGTCTCCATCCTTCGCTTTCTTGCAAAGGTTGTCGAGAGTGTGGTTGCCAGACAGTTCCCACGACACCTGGAGGAATCGCTATACTTGGATCCACACCAGTCGGGCTTCAGGCCTGGCTACAGCACGGAAACAGCATTGGTTGCGTTGGTGGATGACCTCTGGCGGGCCTGGGACAGAGGTTGTTCCTCTGCTCTGGTGCTATTGGACCTCTTGGCGGCTTTTGATACCATCGATCATGGTATCATGCTGCAACGGTTGGAGGGGTTAGGTATAGGGGGCACTGTTTTGCGGTGGTTCGCCTCCTTCCTCTCTGGCCGGATGCAGTCTGTGTTGACAGGGGGTCAGAGGTCGACCCCGAGACCCCTTGTATGTGGGGTACCTCAGGGGTCGGTCCTCTCGCCCCTACTGTTCAACATTTATGTAAAACCGCTGGGTGAGATCATCCGTGGTTTTGGTGTGGAGTACCATCTGTATGCTGATGATACTCAGCTGTACGTTTCCACACCGAACCACCCCAACGATGCTCTTGCCGTGCTGACCCAATGCCTGGAGGCCGTGCGGGTCTGGATGGGGAAGAACGGACTCAAGCTCAACCCTTCCAAGACCGAGTGGCTGTGGCTACCGTCGTCCCGGTTTAGTCAATTGACTCCTTTGTTGTCTGTTGGGGGCAAAACAGTGGCCCCCTCGGAAAGGGTTTGCAATTTGGGAGTCCTCCTGGACTCACGGCTGTCTTTAGAGGACCATCTGGCGGCCGTGGCCGGGAGGATGTTCTATCAGGTTCGCCTGGTACGCCAGTTGCGTCCGTTCCTAGACCGGGACTCGCTATGCACAGTTACTCATGCTTTCGTCACTTCCAGGCTGGACTATTGTAATGCTCTCTACATGGGGCTCCCCTTGAGGTGCACCCGGAGGCTTCAGCTGGCCCAGAATGCTGCTGCGCGGGTAGTGACCAGAGCGCCATGGTGCGCCCATGTAACATCGCTCCTGCACGAGCTGCACTGGTTGCCGGTGGCCTTCCGGGTGCGTTTCAAGGTGTTAGTGACCATCTTTAAAACGCTCCATGGCATCGGACCCGGATATTTACAGGACCGCCTTCTGCCAGCAAATACCTCCCGCCGTCCGGTACGCTCCCACAGAGTCGGTCTCCTCAGGGTGCCGTCGGCCAGACAATGTCGGCTGGCGACCCCCAGGGGGAGGGCCTTCTCTGTGGGAGCTCCAACGCTTTGGAACGAGCTCCCCCCCAAACTCCGTACGTTGACGGAATTGCGTTCCTTCCGTCGAGAATTAAAGACATATTTATTTCGACAAGCCGGCCTGGGATAGTAGCTCCGGTTCCAACAAGGCCATAATTGTTTTTAGGGGATTGAGTTTTAAGATTAAGTATTGGTTTTAAATGATTGGATTAAATTATTTTAGGTAATTGGGTTTTTAAATGATTGGGCCAAATTATTTAATTTATTTTTAATAATTTTACCTTTTGTATGTAAATGTTTTTAATTGGGCTGTACACCGCCCCGAGTCCTTCGGGAGGGGGGCGGTATAAAAATCGTAAAATAAATAAATCGTAAATAAATAAAACTATTATATACATGCCTAACTTTCTACATTTGGTATCTATGGGACTTTTAACACCTTGTACCAAGGGCTACTTCACTGCTGAATCTTCAATATTTGAAGTGAAATGCTTCTAATATTTGCTCTGTCTATTTATCTACCTATCTATCTACCTCCATTTTTAAATTTCCTTCTATGAACTATAACGTGTGCATATTTAACTTCCTAAAAAGATTTTTTTTGCAAATAGCTCACATTGCCAATTAGGGGAGGTTGTCATAAACCTGTTTGCTGTGAATTTTCTACAACTTTACATATATGCAAATGGTGAAACATACATGTAGTCAATCATGTAATCATTTTCTTGGTAATGAAAATGATCTTTTATTCTATAAGACATTCTTCTGATCTCACATTAGTTCCATAAAATATCCTTGATTATATGCCATCAAATTGTTGTCAATTCTTAGTGACAACATAGAAAGACAGATGACAATCTGTCCTTAACCTGGTCTTTCAGGTCTTCCAATAATGCACCTATTGCTATTGTAACTATAACTTGATGCTCATTGTCCTCTTCTTCTCCTCTTTCCTTCTACCTTTCCCAGCAGCTAATGCTGCTGAACTAGGATAACTTGCCTGTTCATTTGTATCTTAAGTGAGAACTCTGAGTTGATTTGGTCAATGACCCCCTGGTTTGTTTCCTTGGCTATCCATATTTTCAGGAATCTTCTCCAAAATCAAAGTTCAAAAGTGTCAATACTCTTGTTATCCTGCTTCTTCAAAATCCAATTTTGGCCTCCATAGAATGTCACAGGGAATAGTATAGTTAGCATAATTCTGATGTTTATAAATACAGACACTTCATGGATTTGAATATTTTTTCAAAGATTTTCATGGCTGCTTTACCAAGTACTAGTGTGCAGGCGATTTCTTGACTGTTTGTTTCATTATTGTTGGTTGATCCTAAAAGACAAAAGCTATTTACCACTTCACTATCTTCATAGTCAGTTCTAAGGTTGGTTCTTCAACTAATTTTTATTAGTTTGGTCTTTATGTTTACATTTAGTCATATTATATTCACTGCACCACTTGATTTTTATTACTAGAGCTTGCAGATCCTTTGCATTTTTTGGCTATAAAGGTAGTGTCATCAATCTAGTGAAGATTTTTTACATTTCTTCCTCCAATTTTAAAACCACACTCATCTTCTTCCAATACAGATTCTCTTAATATATAATCAGTATATAGGATGAATAAATAAGGAGAAGCCTTGCTGCAATCCTTTGCCAATATGAAGTCAGTCTGTTTTACCATGTTGTCTGTACTGTGGTTTCATGACTTGTATACCATGTTTCCCCAAAAATAAGACTCAGTCTTATATATATTTTTTTTGCCTCCAAAAGAGGCACCAGGTCTTAGGACCACTGCACCCAGGCCTCTCACGCCCTGACATCTGTGGTGCTGCTGCCCAAGTTCTTCTGTGGCTGCTTATGCCATGTAGCGCATCATGCTGGTGCCGCCGCTCGCAGCAAAGGACTGCATGGCTCATTGTATTGATCACACTGCTGTGATCATACCGCTGCTGCTACTCATGACAGAAGGCCATATGGCTCATTGCGCCGCTCGCGCTGCTGCTGCCACTGCTCACAGGAAACCACATGGCTTATCGTACCAATTATACTGCAGCCGTCACTAGCAGGAGGCTGCATGGCTCATTGCACAGTTGCTGTGAGCTGCAGCAGTAGTGCAATTGACAGGTATGATAATGTAAACCTACTCTCTTCAACAAACATACTTCTTGGGTTGATACACATAATTTTCAGAATTTTTGAAGTCATGAACTTTCGCTTAATATGCAGGATGTCACGTGGCTGATTGTGCTGCTGCCGCTGTTCACAGAGGGCCGCATGGCTCGTCATGCAGCTGCTGTGAGCTGCAGCAGTGGAGCAATCGGTGCAATGAGCCACATGGCCTTTTGCTGTGAGCGGCGGCAGCAGCGCAAATCAGCCACGCGGCATCCTGCTCATTAAGCCAAAATGGTTTCTTTTGAATTCATGACTTTATGTCTATCAACCCAAGAAGCATGTTTGTTGAAGAGAGTAGGTTTACATTATCATACCTGTCAATTAAAACTTAGACTAATTCTTAAACAAACTCTATTAGATATGAATACAGACATTGGGGATCTTATGTTTTAAAACATTGCTGATATCATTTGCAAGTGCAAAGATACTTTCTATCCTAAAGTTGAAAGTCAAAATTTTAGTAATAAGCCTAGTAAAATATTAGAATACTTTTTCAAACCCTACAATCTAAAATTAAAATATTAACTTTTATAATTATATTATAATTTTTCTTAATATGTTGGTTGAAACTATCCTAGGGCAGCTATTTATGAAAACTCCCATTTGCAATTGGGCTTTTTTCTCAAAATATTCATGAAGTATAGTATTAAGTTCAAATATCTACATCAGATTTCCTTTGAAAATAGCTGCCGGGTCAAACAAATACAGAATAATTGCAATATGTAATTGATGTCATATTTTCCTCCTAATTTAGAAGATATTTCAGTTCTAGCCAAACTGATTTGCAAAAAACAAAAAACAAACAAACAAACATGGTAAAGATATAAATGGGAGGAAAGTGACAATAGTGGAGGATACAAAGGAGCTTAATTCAGATTATTTGTAATAATATAAACTCTGTTTGTTGGTTCTGTTACTGATTTATCTTGATAAATTTTACCATAAATAAAGTCATGTACTAAGACTCAATATGTGCCATCAAATATTAAAGAAGTACATTCATTTCAAGTTATCACAAGCAAAAATAATTTATAACAATTAATAATTGCTTAACACTTCTTGTCATACACAAAATTGTTTTCATATATCATTAGAAAAATAAGAAGTTAGAAAAAGAAACTACCCTTATTTCAGGGCACACCATAAATGGACTGTCAGAGGCACCTGGATTAGTTAAAACTAGTTAATTTAGATATTAGAAATAAACAATGATAGTGTTTCTTTTGTATAGTTTTAGCTGTTCCTTTCCTGTCAATCCTAAAATAAGAAAAAGTTGGTGCTACCAGTTCTGGGCTACAAAAATCTGTACATCTATTAGAGTCACCTTGTCAGGAAGATGGGTGGCATAAAAATTTAATAATACATAAATTAATAATAATCAGATGGTACAAAAAGATACCAAAAATAGATTTTGTACTTCAGATACAGATATACACTGTAAGCTAAATACATTCATAAATGTACTGTATTTATGTTATACATAAATGTGGTTTATCTTACCAAACCATACGTAAGATTTAGCACATTTTAGGATTTAGAGGAGATGATAATGAACTGTTAATCAAAAGTTTTGCAATCTACTCTCACCCTTGGTAGATGATGAGAGTGTGTATGAACACTAAAGCAAATAAGTCTAATTCTTTTTCTCTTTTTTTGTGATCAATAAGTCATTTTTGAGGATGAAGGTTCGTTGTCCAAGCTTGTGGATTGGTTTCCTAATGTTTCATTACCAGACTAGGTAACATCTTCAGTGGAGTTTAGAGGATGGCAGTGTCATTGTTCTTCTGTTTATAAGGGTCAGTAGGTCTTGTGATGGGTCAGGTGTGGGTATGTCAAGTGAGGGTCTTGTGATAAGTCTTGTGATGGGCCATGTTTGAGTCTGGTTGTAGGTCAATGTGTCTGTTGATGGAATTACTCATGGAGTGCTGGTCTTCGATGAACTCATGAGTGTGGCGGATAGTAGCGTGGCAAATGAGTTTTGTGTTATTCCAATCAAACTGATGCTTTTTGGTATCGGTGTGGGCAGAAATTAAAGATTTGGGATCGTGGCGTTTGACTGCCAGCCGTGTTCATGGATCCTGTTTTTTAATTGACATATTTGTCCCACATATAATTGGTTGCAATTGTTACAGTTGATTTTGTAGATTACATTGTTTCATTCATCCTTCTGTATCTGGTTCTGGATAATTCCTGGCGAAGTGTGGCTGTGTGTTTGTGGGCTATTGCTATTCCTAGAGGTTGGAGAATTCTGACACCCCTTTTGTGTATGGTAGGGTTAGGTTTTGCATAATGGTTGGCTATGTGGTATGTTGTGGTTTGGGTCCTGTGTGTCACAATATGAAGATTTTTGGATAGCTGTTACAAAGAAAGATGTCAAGCAGCCATTTCTCTTCCACTTCTCTTAGTGTTGTGATGCTGTATTGTGTCCTGACCCTTCTGAAGAGTGTCTGGACACAGCTTCTTTTGTGTTCGATGGGGTGGTTGCTTGCGAAGCTGAGGATCTGGTCCATGTGCATGGCTTTGCAGTAGATGCAGTTTCCAGTTCTTCGTTGACTAGTCTCCTTATGTCGATGTTGAGGAATGGGAGTCTGTTGTTTGTTTCCTCTTCACATGTGAATTTGAGCCCAGGAAGTATATTATTGAGTAGGTGGTGTGTTTCTTCAGTTTGGGAGTAGTTGACAGTCATTTATGTTTGACCTATTTCTATCACAATTTGGTTCATTCAAGGACAAGACAAAAAGAGTATTTATTAGCAGGGAAGAGCAACACAGAAAGAAGTGGAAGTAAAGTCACTACTTATGTTTTGAAATTAAGTTGGGTGGGCATATGCCACCAGTAAACAGATTACAGAGGATAGTGAACAGGCTTCTCTATCACATAAATAATTTACTCCTTTGGATAAAGGGCAGTGCTGTAATTCTGCTCAATAATCCAAATAACTGAGCATATTTAAGCTGCATTAAACTCAATGAGAGAGATTTATATAAACAAATAAATCCTAATGTTTGCAGAGAACATTAAAACAACTTACTTTGGTGTATTATTTGACCTATTATATAGTCTAATATTTTGATCTACTGCATTATATAAGGGTATTTTCTAAATTTTCCTTTCTTTTTCCAAATTTTTGTTTGATGGACAAATGATATAAATTGAAACAATTAACTTTGACTTTCTAACCAATCTATCAGGGAATTTTTTGCAAAGTAGAACTTTTAATATTTCTGCTATTTGTTCACTCTTTGTATCAACCTTCTATCTAATAGTGGTAACTATAAGCAATCAAGCCAAATGACAACTAAGCAATTGGGTAGGCAGAGGAAGGACAGTGATCATATTAACAGTTCAATCTTTTGCTCCATATTTTGCAAAAAAAAATAATAATGCAGCATTTCATTGGTCTTCTGCTAAGAAAACTGTATGCAACCTGATTACATAGCACTGTTTTTCCTTACTGTGATTTATGGCCATGTTAGAAAACATGACATATAACCTTGATGCTCTATCTAGATACTGCATTAACAATTCATTGTGAAAACCCTTGCAATAAATTTTTAATATAAAAAGGAATAGCTCATCAGTAGAAATGCTCCCAAGAGAACAATGGCAAAATTGAATGGAGATCATCCTAGAGAGAAAAAAGAAAGCACATCTCTTTTATAAATGTTAATACTGCATAGTTTTTGTAACTGGAACTAGAAAAATAAACAAATGGTTTAGCCTAACTGCTGCTATCTCACTTATGTAATCAGTGTTTGCATCAGGGACAAATTTTATGCAAGCATGAGAAAACACATACACAGATATACTGAGGAGGGAAGAAGGGAGTGTACAGTAATGATTGATGTCTTTCTTATATGGTAATAACTCTATTGTCTAATGTTGATTGGTTGACAAAGTTTATAAAGCAATACCATTAACTTTCTAAGGTGTGGTACCTCTGAAAGCAATCACTGCCAGCATTTCAGATTATGACCCACCCAGCACTTCATTTGATCAAATAAAAGAACTGTCTCTTTAATAGAAACCTCCGTCTGAGTTCCTTGACTGGATTGTATAGATAGAGTCTCAGATTTCTTTATGCCAGAGGACACTTGAAATAACTTACAATACAATTCAACTTTATCTAGGACAAATTTGATAATAGGCTGTCACAAACAATTAAGTCAGATACAAAATATTTATTCCATGTGACTTAAATATTTTCTGAGCTCATGTTTATCATTTTAAATTCTTCTCATTAAAGCCCATATTCAAGATTCATTGTGCACACAGAGGCATTCTTTCTATTGGGTGTGTTGTGTTTCAATAACTCTGTTTTTTGTGACAAGATGACAAGAATTTTGGGTTTGTAAAAACCCTTCACCTGCTAAAAAGACAATTTTGGTGGCCTTCGTTAAATAAGGACATTGAAAGTTATTGTCAATGCTGCTAACTTTGGTTGTTATTGCCTTGACAAAATATGCAGAGCTATGTGGTATTTTTTGAATTAACTTAAATGATGTTGGGAGGGGAAGAAAAAGTGTGTGGGGGGGGTTCACTTTAAAAAGCAGCCCACACGCACAGCAAACTTTGCCCTTCAAACTGATTGGAAAACGTGATTTATGTCAACTGCATGGAGCCCCAAAATGGATAATTTCAGACAGGGGTGTCCAATTCACTTCCAAGTTCTAGAGAGTCTTTTTAGACATTTTAGGTTCTGATCAGGGGTTGTCATCTGGTCATCATCCTCAAACGACTGGATGGACAGAATGAACAAATTCTGTTCTAGAACAATATCTTCATTGTTTTATTAATTATCAACAGGATAATTGGATTGACCTACTACCACTCACTGAAGTGGCCTATAACAATGCAGTGCATTCCAGCACCGGCTTTACCCCCTTTCAAGTAGCTAATGGACAAATGTTCAATCCTATGTTGGAACTACCTGCTAACAACCTGCCATTCCTTCCCTTAAGGACGCTGTTCAGCAGTTACAAAACATTTGGACTGTTGTCATGAAGGCCCTTAATGACACTAGGGCAGTCTACAAAGCTCAGGTAGATAAAAAACAAATGGAATGAAAGCCTTTTCATATGGGAAACAAAGTTTACCTTTCCACTAGGTTTTTGCATTCATTACAACCCTCTAAAAAAATTAAGGCCGAAATACATCGGTTCTTTTCCTATTAAACACATAATCAATCCAGTTACAGTTGAACTAGAACTCTCCAAAAGTCTATGACAAATCCACCACGCCTGAAATTACATCTATGCTGCGGCCATTCCTCCTCCGCCTCCCATCATGGTGGAGGATGAACAACATTTTGAAATTAAGGACATTTTAGACTCATGGCTCTATTCATATCTCGTGGCTTAGAAGACCTTTCTACCTCACAGAACAAACGGTTTTTTATAAGACAGACATAAAGGCCCCTAGGTCAGGACTTTTCAACCTTTTCACAGACTGTACAACTTTTAGGATATGGCAATATTCGAGTACTACCAGTTGCCTAGCAAGGTGTCAAAAACTTGATCACCAAAAAAGGGAAAAAGTGATAAAGTATAGATAGTCCTCAACTTACAACAGTTTGCTTAGTGACTGTTCAAAGTTACAATGGTACTGAAAAAAGTGCTGATCCTGAGGCTTCTGCCTCGTCCCCATAGTTCTTCAGAAGCATGCACCAATCCTGGGCTTCTGCCCACCCCCCATAGCCCTGCAGAAGTGCGCAATGATTCTGGGCTTCTGCCCACCCTCCAAAGCCCTGCAGAAGCACTGATCAACTGTAGCTGAGTGCGCTGATCCTGGGGCTTCTGTCTCACCCCTGCAGCCCTGCAGAAGTGCGTGCCAATCCTGGGGCATCTGTCTCACCCCTGCAGCCCTGCAGAAGCACACACCAATCCTGGGGCTTTTGTCTTGCCCCTGCAGGCCTGCAGAAGCGTGTGTCGATCCTGGGCTTCTGCCCAACCCCCACAGCCCTGCAGAAGCGCTGATCAGCTGTAGCTGCGTACACCAATCAGCTGTAACTGCACGCATCGATCCTGGGGCTTCTGCTGAGCCCTGAAAGGCCTGCAGCTCCGCTGTCTCTCTCTCTCAGGCTTGTGTGATGCTGCTGCCGCTTCAGCTTATTCCCCTCCCTCGCTGCACTTGTCTAGGACAGTCGTGTACTACCTGCCAGGTGCCAAAGTACCACAGGTGGTACGTGTACCATCGGTTGAAAAGCCCTGCCCTAGACTACTTAAATGTTTCCATGTACACTATCTTGATCAGCCTGATTGATATGATTGTGTTCCTCTTTTCCCCTTCCCTCTTTCTGTTTTTCAGGGGGTTTTGTCATTCTATTAGGGGACCATATGTAAGACCCCTCTATTTTACCTGCTCACATTTTATTACTACCTTGTTTAATTGTTTAATCATTTTTGGGACCTGCTATTCTGGTGGGAGGGGGGCTGCTTGCTGGGAGATGTATTTGCTTTGATTTGCTTTGAGTTACCCTCCCCTCCATGAGAAAGGACTGTAGCTTAAAGACATCTGCCTTATCTCCAGATAGGGGAGCCTGGGACCATTGGGAAACGAAACTGAGGGAGATCTTAAGATGGGTGCTATATTGCCAGGCTCTCAATACATCTTATCACTTATGGATTGGCTGGAATTCAAATGGACTGTTGAATACCAGGGGGAGGAGTCCTGACTGCACATTATGATATAACCTTTCACGTATAAAATCTTCAGACCTTGCTTTACTCTACTGCTACCACTAACTCTCAATAAAAGTTCCTTTTGAAACAATGCTTATTTCTAGATTTCTGCTTTCTTTGGAGACCTTACATAGACCCAGAAATCCCCAAGCAATATTGGGATCTTAGGGAGGTTTTTAGCAAAAAGGGGTCTGATGCACTCCCACCCCACCGGCCAACCAACTGCACCATCAAGATTCTCCCTGGGGCCAGTTTGCCAAAACCCAAACTGTATTCTCTGACTCCCCAAGAATTGGAAAAACTCTGTGCTTTCATAGACAAAAACCTACAATGTAGATTCATTCAGCCAGCCAGGCTCCGGGTAGCCACTCTGGTTCTATTTTGAGAAAAGAAACGTGGATTCCTTTGCTTATGTGTGGATTATTGTTGGCTTAACACAGTCTGTGTGGAGAATGTGTATCCCCTACCACTAATGAAGGACATGCTAGCCCACCTAGTCAAAGGGATTTTTTAAAATGAAATTGGACTTATGAGAAGCCTATTACCGTGTCAAGATTAAGGAGAGGAATGAATGGAAAACTGTGTTCAATTGCCCGTTGGGGTGTTTCCAATTCAGAGTGCTTCCCTTTGGCCTATAAGGCCCCCCTTGTATTCATGCAGCTAAAACGAAGTCCTGCATGAACACCTGAACAACAGGGTGCTGGTATATTTAGATGATACACTGAAACAAGGGATGAGCATGTGAAGCTTGTGCAAGCATTACTAAAAAAATTATGAGCGGCCGAACTGTACACTAAACTCTCAAAGTGCGAGTTCCACCAAGACCTAGGGTATTGGATTTCACACAAGGGAGTGGAAATGGGCCCAGAGAACATTAAGGCAGTGCTAGAATGCCCCTCCTTGCACAAAGAAGCAACTTCAAAGCTTACTGGGGTTTGCAAACTTTTACCGGCAATTTATTCCCTCTTTTGCACAAATTGCCTACTTATCACAAATCTATTAAAGATAAAAGAGGAGGGAAAGCCCAAATCTAACTAACTCTTAAAAGTTTTCTATGGAATGTCAGGTAGCCTTCAAAAAACTGAAGTGACTGTTCACAGTAGAGCCCGTATTAAGGCACCCAAATCCAGATGTCCCCTTTGTTATCCAAGCTAGTGATGTGGCTGTGGGGGGAGTGTTGCTACAGGAAAACTCCCAGGGGATCCTTCAACCCTGTGCCTATACCTCCAAAAAATGAACTGACACAGAACAGAGGTGGGCAGTGTGGGAAAAGGAAGCTTATGCAGTTCAATGGGCACTGCTCACCTGGTGACATTTCCTAGAGGGGTCTAAACACCCATGTGAAGTACAGGTATAGACAGATCATAAGAACTTGGAAGCCTTAAAAAAACCCCATGGAAATTGTTCCCTAAGCAAGTCTGCTGGGCGCAATACTTTAACCACTTTAACTAACAGTGCTACATCCCAGGGGGAATACTGTTTTTAGCAGATGCCCTATCTTGGCTACCACAGTACAATAGTGCCAGGTCAGAAATCATCCAACCAATCATTCTGTCAAACCAATTAGTAGCAGTAGTAATAATAAGAGGCCAGGCATCCCCTGCAAAATGCTACACAAACTGAGAACTGCCTTAAAAATGATGAATAGTTAATAATTAATAATATTAACTATTCAGGAATGCACTCTGAGGGATGGACTGGCCTTGATCGGGGCAAAGCTATATGTTCCTGCCCCTCTGCGTGCTACTATTTTGCAGATCTGCCATAACTCAAAAGCGGCAGGACATTTTGGCATATTGCATTTGGTCAAATGGCAATTTTGGTGGCCATCCCTCAAAAAAGACACTGAGAGCCATATGGCTAGCTGCCCAGTATGTGCTTTGGCTAAAACAGAAACCCATGGGATTACTACAACCAATGGCGAATCCCCATGCACGTTAGAAATAATTTTCTATGAACTTTATAGTAGAATTATTGGAGAATTCAGGGAACATGTAATTTAGGTGGTCACAGGCTTATTTTCAAAATAAGTCCATTTCATTTCATGCCCCAAAATCCCATCAGCCTGCACCTTAGCTAAACTATTTGTATAACATATCTACCAGCTGCATGGCATTCCTCACTGCATCATCTCAGAGCGGGGGGTAAAATTCATTTTGCAGTTTGGCTGCTAATTTTTGAAATTGATGGGCACCGCTCAGGGCTTAAGCTCCTCCTATTACCTCCAAACAAATGGGGGTGCGAGAGAGCCAACTCAGTGCTGGAACAATACCTCAGATGCTACATTAATTATCAACAAGACAATTGGACTGATCTCTTGCCAATGGCATATTATATCTCAGCACATAGTAGCACTGGATTTACTCCCTTTAAGGTAGCCTCAGGTTAGGACTTTATGGCAATCCCCGAGCTACCTCTGGAGAAACCCCAAGCTACCTCATTAATGGAGTAGATACAACAACTGCAAACTACATAGTAGAGGTGAAGAAAGCATACAAGCAGCAAGCCAATAAAAAACACACCAAGCCAAAAGAGTTTAAAGTGGGTGACAGAGTATACCTTTCAACTAAATATATACAGTCTGCCCAGCAATCCAAAAAATCGGGTCCTAAATACTGTTGTATCCGGCCCTTCTCAGCTTAGTAAAGTCCACAGGAATATTTCTTTAAGAGTTTTATTTAACACAGTTCAAGAGATTCACTTCAAAGCAAGATGCTGGCAGTTCGTTTGCGGAACGGCCGAGTCTGACTTATTTACATTCAGCTTAAACATGCTCTCCCCCCTTCCAATAACTCACTCTTTATCTCTCAGGTTGTCCAAGACCTCATTAATCTTCCGTAGATTCCAAAAACACCAGAAAACTGAGTTCAAACTAACTCCTCGAGGTATCAGGCTACTACTTGATATTAACGTTGCTCGTGACAAAGAATTAGTCCCTCCTTCACCTTCTAATATAGTTTTCGATACGTCACTTCCCCCATGGCTTCCTTTTTCCACGTAACTGAAACCTCCGCCTATCAAACTTTCGGAATCTCGGATCAAGCCATATATTTTCCTGTTCCAAGTCTGACTCCCCGCTTTGAGATTCTGACCCAGACTGCATGCAAATCTCCTCACTGTCTGGCTCGGCTGCCGGGAGGGGAAAACACCCAGAGGGGCCTGGCTGCTCCTCCTCATCCTCTGACATTTCCCAAGCTGGTCTAGAGACACCCACAACAAATACATAGGTCTATTCTCTATTAACAAAATTATAAATCCAGTCACAGTGCAATTAGAACTGCCAAAAAACCTGAAAAGTGTCTTCAACTGTAGCTTACTAAAACCAGAAGTCCCCTCTCCTCTTCACCCTCCTCATTCTCCATTTGTTCCCATTTTTATAGAGGGAGAGCAACACTTCAAAGTGAAAGAAATCCTAGATTCTCGACAACACAAGGGGAAAGTACAGTATCTAATTGCATGGAAACATTTCCCTGCATCCCAATCTGAGTGGTTGATGGATGTCATGTTCAGGCAGCCAAACTTTTGAATTCTTTCCACAAAAAATACCTCAACAAACCCCTCATCCCATTTAATTGCTTATTTAAATTTTCCTTTCTTTGTGTTCCAGGGCTAATGCCTTTGAAAGGGGGAGCCAAATGTCAGTTGCCTATCTTTGCTTTCTTTGATGCTCACTAGCAATCAAGGGAGAGGTGGCATTTGAGAGGGGAAGAGTACTGGTAGTGTGAAAGAATGCTGTGGGAATTTGGGGAGCGTGGACATTAACAGGAACCAGAGGTGCCAAACCAAGCCATCTTCCTGCTTTCAAGGACACCGGCCCTGGGAAAGGAATTTACAGTGGTGCCTGAGGCACCGGGTTCCCAAAACATCAGAACACAGCCTGATTGGACTACTCTCACAGGGAGGAGGATTTTGGACAATGGGGATTGCTTTCAATATATGATTTTTGTGTGGTTTTTCTTCATAGCTTGCCTAGCTCACATTCAGCATCTCTAGTAAAAGTACCTTTTCTTTAACACCCATGGAGTCAAGGGTCATTCTTTCCTAGGAAGCAGGCTTTGGCCAGTCTGACAAAAAGGCTCTAAAGCTAAAGGCTACTTTTTCAATTCACATTTTTTCATAATGTGAAGAAATGCTACAATACATTTAGAAATACACAAAGTAAGCAAAAAAATCCAATATTCTAACTTCCTTCCATTTCCAATTGCCTCTGAATACATATATAAAAATATAAAAACTACACATTTTTATCCAGTGAAATACACTTTCATTTATTAAAATTTATTGTCTTTATTGTAAAATTTATTGACAATGGGATACATTGTCTTTTATCTATGTGATGATTTGGCACTTACTTCTCAGGGAACAAACTTCGAGAAGGTAGAAGACAAGCTTACTCTGGCTCTTAAGAATATATGGGAATACTATAATGAGAATGGACTAAAACCTAATCCATCAAAACTAATGTCTGCACATTCCATCTTAAAAACAAGCAGGCCAGATGCAGGGTCAAAATTATCTGGGATAGAATGAATCTGGCACATTGTGAGACACCATGTTCCCTTGGCATTACCCAGGACCAAATAATTAACTTTTGCAATTTAAAGCAAAAGATCTCTACCCATATTAATCTCTCCAGAACACTGGCTGGAACTATAGTACTTGGGCTGCCCACCCCATTATTCTATGAATGGTCACACTTGCACTATGTTACTCATCGGCAGAATACACCTGCTCCATTTCGGTCTCGTCTATGCACTCTACACAGGTGGATAGAGTGCTTAGTGATACATGTTGTATTGTTACTGGATGTCTGCACCCCACCCCACTTGGCAAACTATATCTTGGCAGGAATAGCCTTGCCAGGCATTAGAAGGACTGTGGCACAAGACATGGAATATGGAAAGATGTTACATGATCTGGCACACCCATTATTTGGCCAAGTATCCCCTACAAAAAGATTGAAATCAAGGAGCTTTTTAGACTGCACTGAGGAGATTGTTACCACACCTCAAACAGAAGAACTAAAAAGATGGAATGTAAAACATCTTTATGATTAGATAGAACTACCTGAGAAGCTGCCTGGAGGTTCAAAGGAGAAGTGGACAGTTTGGAGATGTTTAAATAGACTGCACACACTGGTTTGACTAGAACTAAAGACCACATGTCTTTCTGAGAATAAGGATGTTTACTGCGAATGTGGCACTATTCAAACAATTAACAATCTTTTGCAGTGCCCCGAGACTGACATGCACAGAATGACTTGCTGGTCAGAAATACCTCTGCCATTATTATGGCCCAGCATTGGACAAGAACTATATAAATTTATATTTTTACTAAAGTTTTTAATTTTTTAAAATTTAAATTAATGATCTTTCCTTTCTAGTTTCTGCATTTTTGACATGAGACAAGAACACCCAGGCTGCAGCTCCTCCTCCATTTCTCAGGGTTATTCTCCCAGACCATTACAATTCTGAAGTTCCCCTTCATTGTCTTTGCTGTTAATTCAGAACATTGCTTTGTCAATCATATATTGCCAAGGTAGAATACCCCAAATTTTTGTGACAGGAAATCTTGGGAAAGCTGTATTTCATTGATTTTTTTCCATCTTCAGCAAAATAGCAATAGTTTGCAATGGAAGCCCAAATATACAAGCTGTCAAAATATAATGTGTAATATTTGTTGTCCAACTTCCTGCAATTATGCTTATTTGTTTTTGTTTTCGTGAGAATATTATTCAAATCAAACTGGAGGTTACACATTTTAGTATCAAAATAGATGTCAGGACTTTCCTTTATGTAAATCCATTGTCTCTGATGCATGTGACAGGGTAAGGGGTGGACGAGTGCATATAAATAACTCCAATTAGTTAAGAGGAGCTGGAACATTTGGCAGTTGTTGCTGCTGATTACTGTTAAAGTCCAAGAGCAGGAAACCACATGAATCCAAATCCTCAGGAAGCAGTTGGAATATTTCTGAGAGATAAACCTTATGTTGTACGCTAATAAGATAAATGCTACTTTTAGCCTTCCCTTTTTAAGAGAGAAAAAAAGCAAGAACTATTGTTTTATAATTTAAAATATTTTTAAGCCTGGCTTTTACTGCACAGCTGTCAACAACAGCTGAAAATAAGAAAATTTCTTGTTCTCTTAGCGTCCCTGTTTCTTTCTATAGGTAGGTAAACACCAAACATTAACACATTAATTCATACAATGTTAACTGGTTTTTATATAAAAGCATAATAAATACTGTATGATAGATATGATAAATGTACATATCTAAAAAGACAGGAATGCTTTCAGAATTATTATTTTTTTGTAGACCAGGGTTACTTGTTTCATAAAATAAACTATTTGAAAATAAATGATTGCTTGAGGAGCAACTGCAGCACAGGGCAGATGACTTTTTGCTTAACAAAACACTACACAGTATAATGTGTAACTGTCATTTCCTATTTTTAGGGGGGGGGAAATCCCCTTCATAGATTTCACCATGTATGGAAACCATGATCTACAACTCTGAACACACGCCAACCCACAGAATTGTCATGTTATTTAAAGCTTTACTTTAATATTAATTCTAAACTTCAATAGAAAAAGGTTAAAAAGATGTGTTTTCAGAATTAGATTTTTTCCTAAATATTCTGATCACAATAGACAGAAAATCATATGATATTTTGTTTTATTGAGATGATTTCTTTCTTTTGTATAGAAAAAATCAATTCAAAGGCATGACTTAGTATTAGGACAACAGCTAATAGAGCTGTCCTCCCTCATAAGTGGCAAGCTATGCTCCCATTCACCCTTTCCGCCATGTTGTAGGGCCGGAGAGGGGAATGCAGCAGTCATGCAGAGCCGCAGCCTGGAACAGCTAGCGGCCAGCAATGTGTGGTGGCTGGAGAGAAAGGGTGAGAAGGAGGAGAAAGCAGGAAGGGTCTCTCTCTCTCTCTCTCTCTCTCTCTCTCTCTCTCTCTCTCTCTCTCTCTCTCTCTCTCTCTCTCTCTCTCTGTGTGTGTGGGGGGGGGCGAGGGGAAGAGGAGGAAGAGGAAATCGAGGTGTTACAAAAAAGGTGAGTTTCCCCCTTTCTTCCCTCCTTCTTTTTTTAACCTCCTCCCTCCGTTCAGGTACAGCTGGAGGAAAAGGGGGAGAAGGCAGGAAGAATTTTTGTGTGTGAGGGAGAGAGAGAAAGAGAGACTGAGCCAGCAGGGAAGCAAAAGTGTGGGGAAAGGAAAGCGCTGCAGAGTAAGCAAACTTAGAAAAAGGGATCTCTCTCTCTGTCTCTCACACACACACACACTTCCCCCACCCCCATTAACATCATCTCTTCCCCCACCCTCTTTAATATCATCTCTTATCCCACCCTTTAATATCATCTCTTCCCCCACCCCCTTTAATATCATATCTTTCCCCACCCCTTTAATAACATTTTCCCCACCCCCTTTAATATCATCTCTTCCTCCACCTCCTTTAATGACATCTCTTCCCTCACCGCCTTTAATATCATCTCTTTTCTCCCCTTCAGCAGGACCCAGGCAATGCCTCTCGCTGCTCCAGCTGAATCTCTGCCTGAAGACTACGTGAGGCTGCCTGCCACCCCCAATCAGCTGAAGCTGAACGCACTGATCCTGGGCTCTCCGCAGAGCCCAGGCAACATATAGTTCCAGCTGACTTTCCCACAAGCCTGTGCGGCACTGCTGCCACTTCACCTCATCCACTTTTACACTTTTTTTACATTTTTTTTACAGTGCTGTTCAACCTGTCGTATGCATACCACCTGCCAGGTGCCAATGTACCACTAGTGGTACGCGTACCAATGGTTGAAAAGCCCTGTCATGGACCACAGTTCCCATAATCTTGTGACTATGCTGGCTAGAAATGCAATGCCTTATTTTCTCTGCAGTATGTGCCTAGGAGGCAATAGGTCTGTGGGATTTAGATGTATTTAAACATTTATTTCTTCTGCCTAATTTATTAAATCAACATCTAATTTGAAATTAAATGTTTCAGAGAAATCCAGGGTGGTTTACAAAAAAACTCTCAAAGAGAGCTATTGTAAAGCATCACCAGCACTGCTTAAAACAATATTAAAAGTGTGTATTTTAAGAAAGAAAAATATTAGTAGTAATTTACTTAGTGCTGTTTGACCATAAAATGTGGTGTTGTTCTACATATGCCTTGCTGAACAGTGTATGGAGTTGCCGCTAAACGGGTGAGGGATGCATTGTTCGTATTTTCCTTGGAAGAAAGTTCTATAATTGGGGTGCTGTCTCTGAGAAGGCTCTGCTCATAGCCACTGTTCTATAAACCAAACCAGGGGGACCATCTGGTCTAAATGGATGGTAAACATAGATGATTATGGGGCTGGGGGCTAAAATATATGACAAATGTTTGTGGGAATTGGGTGCATCTAGCTTAGTAAAAAGGACTAGGGGTGGTGACATGACAGCAATGTTCTAATATTTGATGATTGCCACAGAGAAGAAGGGGTCAACCTATTTTCCAAAGCATCAGAAGGCAATAATAGATGGAAACTAATCAAGAAGAAAACCAACCTAGAACTAAGGACTTGTGAAAACAACTAACCAGTGAAAAGACTTGCCTTCAGAAGTTGTGGATGCTCCATCACTGGAGGCTTTTAAGTATAGATCGGATATTCCATTGTCTGGAATGGTATACGTCCCCTGCTTGAGCAGGGGCTTGGACTAAAGACCTCAAAGGTCTCTTCCAACACTCTTTGAGAGAAGCGCTTCCAACCTCTCCCCCTCCCTTGTCCCTTCCTGGACACAGAGGGAGGGAGGGAAGGAAGGAGGGGAGAGAGGGAAACAGGAAGAAAGGGAAGGAAAGAAGGTGATGGGAATGAAAAGGAGGGAGGCAGGGAAGAAAGGGAGGGAGGGAGGGAGGAAGGAGATTGGAATAAGAGGGAGGGAGGGTCTGAGGGAAGTCCTGCCTTAGCACTTGGCCATCAGCAGCCCTGTTTCCCTTTCGCCATCCCCTGGTGGTCTCCCATCCTATTGCTGAGGATGCTTTGGTTACAAAGCCAGGTCTCCTCGCATGGAGAGGGAGTGGGCCTCCCTCTGACCCACACACTTTGCCCTCCTGCACCCACCATGAACAACCTGGCCAAGGAGAGCGAGCACAGAAACAGTAGCTTTGAGGAGGTAAACACAGCTGGAACCCCCACGGGGAAGTACGGCTAGGGTAGGCAGGGCTGTGAATTCCTGGTGCCGTGGGACCTCAAGGGCCAGGCTGGGTGCTTGACCTCTGCTGCCCAGGGCTCCAGGCAGTCCGTGCCACCATCCAGGGCCCCCCTGCATGGCCTGAGGCTCAGTGAGGCTCCTCCAGTGGACCCATCCCCCTCCGCCAGAGACCCTCATCTGCCTCAGTCCTGCCCAGGGCCGCACAAGCGCCCCTGACACGAGTGATGTTGAGCTGGCCACACCCACCCAGTAGGCCACGCCCATCCGGCGCCTATGCAATAAATAAGTGGGGTTTGGGTTGCAGTTTAGGCACTGGGTCTCTAAAAGGTTTGCCATTACTGGCCTATCACAAGATTGAAATCAAGTAGACCAGCATGGAAAACAGCTATTCATTTAACTTCTACCCAGCTGAACCCGGAGAATACCCAGAGAGAGGAATAGTCCATGGTACCTTCTTGTGGCCTGACCTTCTTGGTGATCCCTCTACCAAACCATCTTGTTTTGATCTGCCTCACTCTGTTTGGTCGAAATTGAACAGAATTAGTGTGATACTGGAAGAAATGCCTCTGCTCAGTATCAATGGCGATGGAAAGATTCCCCATGTTGCAATTGTGGTGCTAATACACAAACTATTAAAAGTATTGTGCAAGATTGCCCATGATGTACATTCTCTGGTTCACTATAAGATGTGCATGAAGCAGTACCAGAGGCAACTGCTTGGATAGCTGAACTGGACATCCAGTTATGAGGCCACTGCCATACCCCCATATAAGTTTTATTTATAATTATATGTAATTATGTGTATATGTTTACTTCTATCATTTCTCATTATACACTAAATAAATAATAAACTGAAATCATTGATTTTATTTCTAATTCCTTCAACACATCTTCAGGCCATGTGCTTATGTTTATTACTTTATATTTATAGCTGGAAACAAGAAGGAAAGAAAAATGAGATCTCATCAGTGATGGGATTCAAATATGTGAATAGCTGGTTCTCTATATGGATACCGCTTCCGGAAGTCCATTCTGGGTCTGGGCAACAAAAAATTAGCTACCGGTTCTGCCAAACTGGTGTGAACTGGCTGAATCCCACCACTGGATCTCATGCCTACTTGGAAAAACTATTAGTGAATTACGGCGCCATTGTCTAAGAAATGCTGACCTCGAAGATGAATATTATTGTGGATATTATAGAAAGACAGTGATGTTAGTTTATGGTAGCCAAAACTCAATATGGGTCTGGTAGCACCTTATCAAACTAATACATTTATAAAAAGGAATAAACTTCTGTGTCACCATTCTATCACCTTTCTCAGTATCTCAGCAATATGTGATTTATTAGGCACAATCTATTTAACTCTACATTATGTAATGTGTTTGTGGTAATAAATTCACAATGAGTCAGTATAAACTAAGCATGTTTGCGCAGAATTTTACATGAAGCTGAGGTGATATCTCAAATTAAGATAAACAAAAAAACATTTTTGTAAGCAAATAGATAATTTGACAATACTAAAATAATAAGATCCCTAGAAGAATATATTGTGATGACTACAATATTGTTGTAAAAGCAAATAAGATGTTTTCTTTTATCTGAAGGCCACTTTATACAATGACAGATAATAAAGGAAAATAAGTATTGATCTCAGGGAAGGGAAGAAAAGGGAAAGTTTTTTTATTACATCTTCATTAAATGACACAACTTAAATACTTGTTTCAGACAGCTTGGTGTTATATATACATACCATTTGCTCAATCAGATCATGATACATATATTGTCATGTTAACATTATCATGGCTTGTTATGGATGCAACTATATTCATATGAAATCTCTTTGTTTTTGCAGATCCAACATCACTTTGGGCACATACAACAGAACATCCACAGGGACAGACAATTATATCAAAATTGTCAGCATGATCAGGCAATTGAAGCCTCATTCCTTCTTCATGCACATAAAAGGGGCACAATCCTGCCTGCCCAGTCCTGCCTGCCATTTTGATATTACTGACCAGATGCCCTCTGTCATGATAGAATACATTTAATTGGGGAAATAAGATACTGAAATTCTGGAAATTTGGAAAGAATTAATTTGGAAAGCTAATAGAGTAAAAGTAGATGGCATCTTTATGAACCCTGGATATAAAATTATTTTAAAACAACAAACAGAAATATTACTTGGATTGTTAAGTATCATCCGATTTCACTCCATGCAGAGACTGATCTTTTCATTAACAGCAAGTATTTTGTTTTGTAAATACTGTAAATCATTTACATTCTTATGAAATTGTGAGTCATGAGAGATTTTGTCCCCAATGAAATTTAAAATTAAATGAAACCAGCATTTGGACGAAAGAGTCATTCTTATGCAAATTAATTAGCTGGGTAGAGATGCAGTAATGAAATAGGTGACAACTAATCATATGAGGTTGCATTCCAATAAGCTGAGAATTTTATGGTATGATGATTCCTAGGTATGAGAATTAGTAAGTCTGTCAATGTTATATTTCTCAGAAAGAATGGATATATTGTTTGGGAAATTTCAACAAGCTTCACTGTCATTAAAAGTTCAGTTAACCTTTTGGCCAGAGTACCTATTATCACCTTTCTTTCTTAGCTAAGATAGCCTGGCTACTAGTTAATTCATTTAACGTATTTTAACATATTAACAATATAGATTAACATACGTACTGTAACACACTGCACATGAGACTATATCTGTGCTTGGTTTGGAAGTGATATCTTGTCTTCTCTCTGGAATATCCTACCATATTATCCCCCTTGGGTCCTTCCCTATATGGATGAATTATTTTGTTTTGTTGCCCACCCTGCATAGTTATTTTAATAAATATATTTTATGCAATATTAATTTACAGTATTTTGTTACTTATTTTAATACTTTTTATTATAAACTGCTTTAAGATATGATTACTTTGGACAAAATTATGTTAAATGCATTTTTATGACCTTGTAATTCCTTAATTTGGAGTAGTGTCAGGGCAACTAGATGGAGCTGAGTGTTTACTGGCCAGATGGCCTTCCTGACACCATGCAGTTTGCAGGAAATATTTTTTCTTTGCACCCTAGGAAAGAAACATCTACCACTACCTAGGATTGAATTTTCAACCTTCTGAATGGGATGCAAATGTTTTCACCACACTGCTCTTATGGTAGATACAAAAGAAAATCATTTTTTTTAAAAAAAATCATATTTTTGTGCACTTATGTAAAATACATAGGTGGACAAAAATATGATTTTTGCCTTTTACAGTCCATAAGAAAATTGAATCCTTTAAGATCTAGTTTGAAAATAAATCAGGTCAGGTTTGACTCACTGGGAAAGTTCACACAAAACTTTTTGTCAGGTAATCTAAAACAGGATACAAAAGAGTGGTTAGTCCTGCTATACAGGTTTGCTAAGCATTTGTGTGTGTATTTTTAGGTGTATTGTTTTGTTTCTGTCTTAGAAATGATGAATCTCCTGTTTCACTTTAAACAATATTGTTCTGGTTCACTTTGTGTAAATGAAAGAACTGAGCTGCAAAACTCTGAAATCTCATGTGGCTTACAATCATATGTTCACCTCTTAAGAGCTAAGCCCCATAAACTCAATTACTTTTAGCAGATAATATATATTGCACTGTCAAATATTATGTTTAAGAAATCTAACTCATTTGGCAAAGATCCCATGGAAGGATTAGAAGAACTGCATGTTGAAATAGCAAAATAGACCTCTCTTTTTACCTCTTTAGTTAATTAAATTAGTATAATTCAGTTTAATGTTATGCCTGCCATAACACAGATTTAATTAAGAAAATGGAAATATATATTTGTCATAGGCAGAAGTTAAAGTTGGGCATACTACTTCATCACTATTACATTAATCATAAGGGAAGCAACAGTATAAAAGACAAGAAACCTACATAAGAAACATAATTTACTTTCTGAAAGAACAATATGAATTTCTCATCATGTGATATAGATAGAAATTTAATATTAGCAGTTTGTCAAAAATGTGCCTGAAACACAAGATTATGATTTGTATTTCATTTCCATTTTTCCTGTTTCAGAATGATGATTTTTTAAAAACCTGTTCTTACTAATCTATTTCCTCTGGCATACATTTTGATCCTCAGGAGGCTGACAAGATAAATGTGACTGAAAGTAACTGCACTTTCAGAAATATGTAAATTTTGGATGGAGAAATGGCTGTATGTTAAAAACTCAATCATTATAAAAAGTGAGTTCATTGTGTAACTACCTGCTTGGAAGATCCAGGGAAGAAATCAAACATCAACAGAGAAGCTAATGTATGTGTGAGGAACATCTCATATTCTATCACTAGCATGTCCAGGTAGAATTAAAAAAAATTTCATGCCTGTGATCCCAGGAAGTAACTGGCAGTTAACATAAAAGGGTTTCCTAAATGAATTGGGGAATTAATTCATGAAAATGGGCCTCCTTCTGTAAGTAAAGGTCTAGGAGCACATAAGCGTTCTACCTTCTCTTGAATACACAGAAGAACAACTACTTGATAAACTAAAATATCAAAACAAAAATGAATTAATATGGTTTTTCTCCTATCACTAAATGTTACTGCTCTTTTGCATCTTCCTGAATGAAGACAAATGAAGAAAGCTGAAAGCCTTCTGAATTGTTCTTCCTCCCTTTTCCTATTATTTTTAATTAAAGGAAAGTAAATTAATTAAAAGTCTATTTGAAAAAAGTTATCTTACTCAAATAGGTTTTTGTCTCTTTTTTCTCTGTCTGTGCATACATAACGTGTATTTTGCGGTTAGTTATAGAGGTTTTGTTTTTGGCAATAACATCAAAATAAATTTCCAGAGTGTTCTGGAATGTTTCTTTTCAGCTTTCCAGTTTGGTTTCTTACTGGTCTTTAATCCAAGTGTAATCAGATCCAATTTGTGTTATCTTTCATGGACAGGCAAATGTGCCAAAGTACAAAGGAGCATCCAACTGCCTTTGTGGGATGCTGTTCATAGATTGAGTTAAGGCATGTAAAACCAACTACTGTCCCCAGAAAATAGTGGACTGTCCTTTGGTCAATGTCTTCAAGCTGAAGCTAGCCAGTATGTTAATTGAGATTCCTTCACCATATAAATTAGATTCTAATCTCAATAGCCATTTCCAACTCTATGATTTCACATTTTCTATACACGATTGACAACATTTAACCCAGTTATGAAGGGATGATTCAGACATCCTGGATAAGATCGTGTCTTATTTATATGTACACAAAGTGTAATGCAGTCTCCCAAGTAAAACTATTTGTTTGAATGAGGAATTTGTTTGTATTTTTAATGTTGTTCGGATTTGTTGCAATTGTTTATATATATATGTTGTGAGCCGCTCCGAGTCTTCGGAGAGGAGCGGCATACAAATCCGAATAAATAAATAAAATAAATAAATAAATTGTGCCAAATGACAAAATGATAAGCATATATATAGTCATTTCATAAAACAGAATGTGCATATTCCTACCCATTAACAAGTGGCATTCAATTATGGCAAAGAGAAAGAAAAAAGATGTAACTTATTAAGTGAAGTTTCATCCAGGGCAGTCTTTCTTAATCTATTTACCATAGAAGAACCCTTGAAATAATTTTTAGACCCTAGCGATTGAATTGCAGCATGTCAAAATTTCCACAGTTGCAAGCATTAACATCATGTAGTGCATGAATTTCTAAATATATATTTTTAATTACAATATCTAAGATTCCATAGAAGCCCAGTTGGCCTCAAAATTAGAAAATCCCATTTTTCTAAGAGTTTTAGAAAAGACCCTTAAAGCTTGTTATTTAAAACCTATAGCCAGCTGCCACATTTGCAACCAACATGTTAAAAGAATGTCTTTTTCTATTCTTTTTCCATATATTTTTGGGGTTGTGTTGGCTTTGTGATTTGGGCTAGTTTACATACATTGATTTTAATATAGCAATCAGGCTATGCTATAATTTTTGAAAATTAATATTTAACAAAAGCATGGCTATAAATTTGCATATATGACAAACAGATATAAGTCTAACACAATACTTCTATAAATCCATAGAAAATTATATCTAATCACTTGCCTCACATAAGGTCCATTTAAGATTTTCCAACACCAAATTTATTAAAGCCCATTTAAGATTTCCCAGCAACAAAAATAATATGTGATGAACATATATTAATTTTTGCAGACCCAGAGCAACCAATTCCTCAAAAAATAATAAATCATCTCAGGAACATTAGGAATCATTGGATTAGGAATAATAATTTCCCTGCTCAAATTACATCCTAATTTTATGCATACTGGGATAATGCTTATATTAGATCTAATAATATATATATATAACCTTCAAATAGAATGGTTTTGCATTTTACAGAATTCTTCTTAGGATGATAGAATGGATGGCTTTCTGTTGCTGGCCTGTTTGCATCCACATACAAATAACAACAACAACAACAACAGAATTGGAAGGGACCTTGGAGGTCTTCTAGTCCAACCCCCTGCTCAGGCAGGAAACCCTATACCATTTCAGATAAATGGTTGTCCAGTCTCTTCTTAAAAACTTCCACTGTTTGAGCATTCACAACTTCTGGAGACAGATTGCTCCACTGATTAATTGTTCTGTCAGGAAATTTCTCCCTAGTTCTTGGTTGTTTCTCTCTTTGATTAGTTTCCATCCATTGCTTCTTGTCCTGCCTTCAGATGCTTTGGAGAATAGCTTGACTCCCTCTTCTTTGTGGCAACCCCTAAGATATTGGAATACTACTATCATGTCACCCCTCGTCCTTCTCTTCATTAAACTAGACATACCCAATTCCAGCAACCGTTCCTTATATGTTTTAGCCTTCAGTCCCCTAATCATCTTTGTTACTCTTCTTTGTACTCTTTCTAAAGTCTCAATACCTTTTTTACATCGTGGTGACCAAAATTGGATGCAGTATTTCAAGTATGGCCTTACCAAGGTATTATAAAGAGGTATTAACACTTCATATGATCTTGATTCTATCCCTGTTAATGCAGCCTAGAACTGTGTTGGCTTTTTTTGGCAGCTGCAGCACACTGCTGACTCATATTTAAGTGATTGTCCACTAGTACTCCGAGATCCCTCTCACAGTTACTACTATTGAATGAGGTACCCACCTATACTGTACCTGTGCATTTGGTTTTTCTTGCCTAAATGTAGGATTTTACTTTTTTCACCACTGCATTTCATTTTGTTAGATAGCACCCAATGTTCAAGTCTGTCAAGATCCTTCTTTAACTTAAGCCTATCTTCTGGAGTCTTGGCTATTCCTGCCAGCTTGGTGTCCTCTGCAAATTTGATGAGTTTCCCATCTATCACCTCATCTATCCCTTAAGTACACAAGTTGTTTTGTATTTAGCATCTATAAAGGCATATAGCAAACCTGCAAGCTTGTATTCTAATAGTTGATCCTAATAAAATTAAGAACATAACTATTGCAGTCTGTTGATGTGATTAAAGCACCAGTCTAGAAGCTGGGAGAGCATGTTCTAGTACCATCATAGGCACAAAGCCAGCTGAGTGATCTTGAGCCAGTCTCTTTCTCTCAGCTCTAGGAGGCAATGGCAAACCACTTTTGAAATCTTGGTGAGAAACTGCAGGGGCTTGTCCAGAGAGTTGCCAGGAGTCAAGACTGATTCAAAAGCACCAAAAAGCATGTTCTGTGTCTTTTATATATTGTTTATATATTGTTTTTGCAAACCTAATGCATATTTACTTAAGAGGTTACATCAAGGAAGCAAAACAGGACATAATTCCAGGTAAGGGAGAACAAAAAAAAGGTACTTGAAAAATACCTGCTTCGTCCTGCTTGAAAAATTCATGGAGCTGTACCTACTCTTTCCTGAAAAATAGCTGCTGTAACTAGAAATGCTAAAAACTTAAGATGTTATTCACCCTCTCCCCATGGAGATTCTCAACCCTAAATGTTTTGGCTGCCTGTTTTGTTTTTCCCATCGACTTTGTGGTCAGAGTGAGCCATGAAAAAACAGTCACCTCTTCCCATGACAAGCTGCTCTCACCTCCTCTTTCTCCCCTTGGGGAAATAAGACTCTTCCACCAGCACTTCTCTCCCTCCTGCACTCTTCAGAGCGTGAGAACCAGGCAAAGCAATGGCCTGGAGAGAGTCCCACCAGCAGAAGCAGACTCACTTCTCAGCTCCACCAGGCATGAGACAAGGAGGAGGAAAGGAAAACTTTCACCCCACTTCCTGATAAGAAACAAGGAAGCAGAGCCAGTTCCAGTGGGGAAATGACAGTGTTTTTCTATGCACACATTTGGCCCCGAGGTTTTTCAGGTAAAGCTGAAGCCCACATGGCTTCTACTTACTTGATGTCTTCCCAGATTTCAGGGCCGTAATTCCTAATCACCAGCAGCTCCAGGGCGTGATTGACAAAACCATACTGTGAAAGATAAAAGGCAGGAAAAGTCTTTCATGGCTAGAAGGCTTTGGAACACTTAAGAGTAGCAAAGGGCAAGAGGGAAAAGATGGGTGGAAACCGGAGAAAAATCCCAGTTGGGTTCAAAAGAAGCAAGAGACTAGGTAGGAAAGCTGGCAACTGTCCCTTCACCTACTCCAAGTATTTACCGTAATACTTATTCAAGACAAAACTGAATGACCCACTGAAGGCGGAGCTATTGCACAGAAGGGGAGGGGGAAGGGAAATGCGAGAGACAATCCGGACTGGGACGGATAGGAAGGAGTAGGGTGGGCCGCTGCATCGCTCCGCTTGCACTCCTCTTCTCCTTCGGAGCTCTTCTCTTCCTATCTTCCCCCCATCTCCCACCTCAGCACCGCGCATCTTTTCCTTTCCCACCTCTACTGCTAAAGACGAACCAGCACCCTCCGACGGGCCCTTGGAAGCGTCGCATTCACACTCACCATCGCGTCTGCGGTCTACCCTTCCCCGGCTTCGCGGGGATACCGTTCCAGCAACGGCTTAGCGAAGCAAAGGCTGAAGAAGAGCAGGCAAGCAGCAGTTCGGCGCGACAGCCGCCCACGCGGGCACCCTCTGATTGTCACCGGACCGTAGCCAATCGCAAGATCAGCCAAGAGGGTGACTTCCAATCAGAAGCAGAGGAGGAATTTGGGTACTCTTCTGGGTCCGGGCGGGGGACGAGAGAGGCCGGGGGAGGAAAATTGATTAGAGGGCAGGAGAATGCGGGATGATGTACATAAACCTGGCAAAGGCGTGAATCCTTCGACTGTAGGAGGGAGAAGAAGATGCGAAACCTCGCATTATAAGTGTTCACGTGTGATGCCCCTAATGCGGTGAGAGCAGGATCTTCCCTGTTTCACACATTCATACCGCTTTCTCCAGCAATATTAGATGATACCCGGTCGCCTTAGTTACCAGTTTGCTTTTTTTCTGATTAATATAGAGATGTACCTTTCTAGAAACTGATTTTTTTTCAATCTTGTAGGGAAACTATCTCTGTTATATTTCATTGTCTTAGCTTACTTGAATGAATAGAGTCAATTCTATCCATGATTTCATCTCCAGGAAGTACAGTATACACATTCTTGTAATGGAAATCTGTTACATTTTTATTTATTTATTAAATTTGGTGGCTGTCCATCTCGCCACAAGGACACTCTGTGTAGCTTCCATGATAAAATACAGCCATAAATATGAATAAATAGATAAAATTACATTAAAATTAAAAATGCAAGTTATAACTAAAGATGGGGAGGAAGAGAGGAGAATGAGGGAGAGGGGAAAACTGCTATTAGTTGATCAACTGCTTGTGTGAAATTTCCCCATTGGAGCCCCAAGCCAACTGGCAGAGCCAGATCTTCAGGCTTTTGCGAAAGTCTAGTTCTCCAATCCAGGTCTCCAACAAGCTCAGGGATGCTGCTTCTTGATCCTTAGATATTCTGCCCTGAACTGGACATTACAGATTGTCCCTCTACAGCAGTGGTTCTCAACCTTTTTAATGCCGCGACCCCCAACTGGTCGTAAGTTGAGGACCCCCAACCAGTCGTAAGTCGAGGACTATTTCCCTGCCCAGGAGCGCCGTGCATGCGTGGTGCCACCCCCTGCGCCGGCTGAGGAGTAGCTGGCAAGGGGCAGCGACGGCGCAGGGCGACCACCGGCTGGGCCACCAGCTGGCCCAGCCCAAGAGAGGTAAGGCACCCACCGGGCCCCACGCATGCCAGCAATCTTCCCTGTGCCCGCCGGCCTCCCACCTCCCACCCCTGGCTCTCTTTTATTTACATTTTTAGTACTTGCTCAGCAGGGAGGGGTGGAAACTTCCAGACAGCTCGCCTTCGCTGCAGACAACTTGCAGCACCGTTTGCAGACTGGGACTTTTGGCGGGCTCAGCAGGGCAGAGACAGCCTGGACAATTCCTATTGGCTTTTGAAAGCCAATAGAATTAGACTCTATTCAAGAGAATCTATTCTATTGGCTTTCAAAAGCCAATAGAATAAGAGGGAGTAGCACAGCTAAGGAAAAGGGGGAAAAATGGTGGACTGCGTTGTTTGGCGACCACCGTGAAATGGTTGTTTGACCCCAAATGGGGTCGCGACCCACAGGTTGAGAACCGCTGCTTTACAGTCTTTTTCAGTTCATTTCAGCTGCCAGTTGACAACAAAGATGTGGATTCTGTTGTAGTTTAGACCTTATTAATAATTGCATATGGAAGAGCCAATCTGACAGCACTCAACTGAAATTATAATTACAACTGAATGACCAGGATTAATAATATTAGCATAGATTGTTCCCAAAAGAAATGGGAAAATGCTTTGATTATTTACCAAATTGTTTCATGATTAAAATGAACATTAAACATGGGGGCTAAAAACCAAAACATTTTCCAAAATTATATATGTACATAGATGGGAAGCATTAAAACAAGGATAAGGGATATGAACCACTTCATTACTGAATTACAACTTTTTCAACCATCATGGATTATGGTGAGGAATATTGGTAACTATAATAGAACAATATTTTGAAGCCTACAGTTTCCCCACCCACTGGAATGCCAAATATTTCAAAAATATTTCTTAAGGTCTTAAGGTCTCATTTAAAATGTTTCCTTCTGCCCTCCCCAGGTCTTCTGAGATCCATTTTAAAATTGCAGTAATGTACTGTACTATACTGTCTTGCAAAAGGCATTAGAAATTGTTCATGATACATTGAAAAATTGTATGAAATAAATTGGCAGAAATAAATCAAGAAATGATATTGGTGCCTTCTATTTTTTGGAAATAAGTGATAAAGATATGGAGTACAATTATTCAAAGCAATAGTATGAATTCAGAGGTATGTTAATATTGGATTTTTAATTATACTGTGATTATTAACATCTATGAAGTAGAAAAGGAGAAACTGTAAAGTATTAGATATGCTTTGGTGATGATGCAAAATTAGTTCTTAGCAGAATTATTCAAGTTTTTCATTATCTAAATTTATTACATTTTTATTGCAAATTATGGTTCAATTCAAATCACTCCCTTCCTTGCACATGTGTGTGGGCACAAATGGGGCCGCTAGCGCTGGGCAGGTGTGTGTGGCCCATTTGTACATGTGCGAATGGGGCCTCTAGCTGCCATGGGGAGGTGCATGGCCATTCATGCATGCGCATGGCACTAGCTCATGCCGCATATGCAAACGCAGATGCTAGTGCACCGATGCATGTGGCCCCATTTGCGTATGCCCATGTGCACACACCAATTTGGAAGTTGCTCTCCTTTCCTCCGGGCCGCAAGCCCGGAAAGGTTGGAGACATCTGCTATATACAATGAATTGTAATTCTACACTGAGCCATGGTGGCGCAGTGGTTAGAATGCAGTATTGCAAGCTAACTTTCTCACTGTCAGGAGTTTGATTCTGAATGGCTCAAGGTTGACTCAGCCTTCCAACCTTCCAAGGTCAGTAAAATGAGGACCCAGATTGTTGGGGGCAATATGCTGGCTCTGTAAATCGCTTAGAGAGGGTTGTAAAGCTTTCCAAAATACAGTACCTGGTTGGTCATCCAGTGTTTTCTAATGATAAATTTGAACTTGATTTCTTCTACACAGAAATCATTATCTGTATTGTCAAGATTATATATCTATTTGGGACTTTCCTTGCATCCCTTATCTAGTGCATTTGTAGTGCAATAAAATTGAATGCTTGTCACCTTTTGCCAGCCTTTTCATTAAAAGACAATTTTGAAGACTGGTTTAGCTGATTATTTTACTTTACTACTTTTTTATTTCAAGTATACAGTCTCATCAAGCTACATACTTTTTAAATTGATTTAAGTGTGACATAAACTTTATTTAACATTCAGCTTTGCTGAATAAATTTCCCCAAATGGAATTATTTCTTCTGTCCTTTTATGGAGCAATTCCTGCTATTAGCACAACATATTAAAAATTGAGTAGTACCACAAAGCCAGTATTCTCTGATATGTTGTTTCTGAGCTAGTTGGTGAAACTGCTTGATTAATCCAATGATGTCTTTTTTCTTTCCTACCTTTCAACTAGAGATGAAAACTTATTTATTTCAGAGTTTCCAGAGAACTATGTTCCAGTTATTCCCAGAGCCAGATATTCCTAATTCTGAACCAGTTGTTTAAGAATTACTTCAGCAAAGAGACTATCAAGACTATATAAAATAATGAAAGGGTTAATTGGATCGTGTTCATGTGTGTTAAGATATGAAGTTTGAGTAGATATAAAGGAAAAGGAAAGTTTGTCTTTGCTTGCTGGTATAAGCAGAAGAGCTACTCTGCTGTTGGCTCTGAAACCTCCAAAGCCCAGGGGACATATATTGTTAGAGGAGTGTTTATTTTATTCCAAATTCCTGAACAGTTTATTATTTCTTTGACTGTATGTCTAACCTCATGTTCCAACATAACTGCATATTTAACATTCAGATCTACCCTTTGTACTTGGGAGAGAAACATCTTGAATTGTTGTATTTGGGTACTATGGAGCATTCATAGCAATGGGTTATATGTTTGTATATGCCTCAACAAACATATAAGTGGAATTTCATGGCTCTGAAAAACAGTGCAAAGAAAACTTTGAATATGACTGAAACACTGCATATAGGAAAGCAGTAACTTTTTTCTTTTTCCAGTTCTTCTGTATAGTAATAGCGCAGATCATAATTTCTGATGAAAACTGGAAAGATTGTATCTATTATAGGAAGATTAGGTAGCTGATAATAGTGAATTGCCAAGACTTATTAAACAAGGTAGATATTGGCATCTTCTGTACTACCTAATAGTTAGAGACTCATTTCTTCTTTAGAACCTTCCAATCTTAGAATCACTTATGAGACCATTTAATCTAATACTCTGATCATTGTTAGGATCCATAATAAATCATCCAAAGCAAATGTCTACTCTTGCTTAAAGAAACCCACCACTTCCTATTGAAGTGATCTTACTTTAACTTTCCACCAGAATATGCATTCAGGTACCTTAAAACCATTAATTTTTGTCCTGCAATCTGGGATTCCTTCTTCTCTTCCTCCAGCTTCAGCCTTTGTTTACATCTGTTTAAAAGAAGCTTACTACATATTAACATTGGTGAGATTATAACTCTTTATATAGAATTCTAAATCCTAAGTGGAATCCGCATGTGAAGCAGGCTTATATTTAAAATGTGTCTTTCCAGCAAGTGAATAGTAAGCCTAGAAGTCACCCTGAGATTATCCAAAGGACTATTGAATCAAGGGACCCTGAAATTCAAAGATTTTTACAACTGGGGTATTGGTGTTGCTTTATGTCATTGATTTGTTCCAATTATACACTAGAGCCTGAAACAATATTTTAAAGTATCCCAACAATTTATATATCATGTCAGAAGAAAAAATAATGCTAAAGATGTGTCGTTCTTTAACTGAAATGCTGGAGCTACTGTTTATGGGGAGGGAAAGGAAAAGTAGAAATGCAAAATGTTTCAATGATCTGAGTTCTGCCTTTTGGGGGGGGGTAGTTTCCCAACCTACATGGGATGCCTAACATAGAACATAGAATGGGCAAGGAATCTCTAATGTACCCTCCAGCTCAAGACAGGAGTCTTACACCATCCGAATCAAATGGTTATCCAATCTATTTTTGAAAACCTCCAATGATGGAGCATCCACAATTCCAGGAGGCAACCTATTCCACTGATTGTTCTGTCAGAAACTTTCTCCAATCTTCTAGGTTGGATGTCAGGATCCAGTTATATTTCCTTTCTATCTATCTCCTCTAATCTAAAACCAATTATTATTATTTCCTGGGTCCTGCCATACTCCCAAGGGGTAGGGGGGACATGCAGAGGGGTTTTATTACTTTCACTTCCTCCATTCATTACAAAGTAACCTTTTGTTTATTCGCCTCTACTAACCATTACAGTGGAATCATTTGACTCTTATCCTATGTCCCTCTGAACTTCTCTTCCTTACCAGGAAACTAAAAAAGTGGGTTTTTGTGAAAAGACACAGACCTCCAAAATCTGGTTTATTTCTCCGTCAACAAGATAAACTCTGAAGAGCTGGTGAATGATCATGGAGCCAGTTTGATGTTATCTTTCATCAGTTTAACACCTAGAGAATTGCCAGCCTGAGTCGGCCAGAAGGAATGTGGGGAGCAGTTTGCTTAGGGACACTTTAAAACATCAATGTATAAGGGAATCCCTCAGATCCTGTCTATTATGTCTACTATCAATTTCTTTTAATAAAAGTTCCTGTTGGAAGAGACTGTTTCCAAGAGTTCTGCTTTCTTAAGATGTGGATTGAAGTGGTTCCTTACATTAGACAGGATCTACAGTAATGGTCAACCTTGAAGGAAGAACCTTGCCGAGGGACTTTGCAAAATTACAATGTCAGGCCACGAGGCAGGGAAGGGAGAAAACCCCACGGAGAGGGAGCCTTCCCCCCGACTGAAAATCTGCCAGCTGTCAGGATCTTTAATATCATACTCTTCAGGAGAAGAGGTGATGGAGATGCGTAACCACAAACCTTGGTGGTTAATGGGAGTTGGAAAGAAAAGCGAGTGGGAAAAGAGATCGAGGAAGGCGACTCTGAGACGGGGCAGCCACCAACCAGAATGGAAGCAGGAGATGGAGAAATCCCTGCATGTTAGCAAAGATGAAGGAAGTAGTGCGCAGCACTCAAAATGGATCCTAGAGAAAGCTATTGACCTGATGAAAAGAACCCTTGGCTCTCTAGGGGAGGAGAATTTTGAGTCCCACGGCCGCACTAGCACCTGGAGCTGCAGCTGGAGAAACACTAAAGGAGAATTGGAACCTGTAGTCCCAGGGATGTCCACTGATCCAGTAGCGACCACTTCAGCAGCCCCCACTCCCCACTGACCTGCAGATGGCGATCAGGATGGAAAACCATACCACTGACAACAAAGGCACCGATCCATTCAAAGACTCCTGCCACTGGACACAAAATTCAAGGGGGAACTGACACACTTGGGGTTTTTCCTAAACCAAGTCCTCAACTACATGGAAGAATACAGCCGGGACATCCCCAGCGACAAAGCCCGTATCTGTATCGTGCAATCCGCTCTGGATGGACCGGCCACAGATTGGGTGGTGAACTTGCATGATTCCGATGCCCCAGAGCTCAACGACTTCAACCATTTCATTTCCTCCCTGAGAAGGCATTTTGAGGACCCCCTGGCTGATTGCAAAGCCTGTGAAAGAATCAAAACGGTGAGGCAAGGAAGATGCCTGGTGGCCGAATATATGCAAAAGAATTCTGGACCATTGCCAGCAAGCTGAACTGGTTGGAAGACATCATCCTTAGCCACTTCAAAGACAGCCTAAATTATGACCTGTATGACACTTGCCAGCCCCAGGGGGACCCACACCAACTCAATGAATGGTACATCCTGGCAGAGGAAGCAGAGATCGACCTACTGAAGAGGAACCACCAAGGAAAACCATGGGGCTGCTCGCCGCCTGAACTAACACACGAGCCAGTGAAGCCACCGGCTATGGCCAAGAAGCGGACTGGCTGTTTCAAATGCAGGAGGGGCATTGGGCCATAGAATGCCACTCGAAAGCCCCTCAGCACAACCCAGACTAATCACCGGCCAGGAAATCCGGGAAGTCCTCAGCCAAGCCAAAAGAACCCGCCATGAGAGCGAGAGAGGCTGTGGAGTCCCCAACCTCTGCCCAACGGGGGGGAAGGACTTCCAGCCTACACCGCAGGACCGGTGGACACCTCAGACGACAGCTCAGAGGGTGAAACCCTGGTAAGTGGACCCATCGCACCCCTTCTCAAGACAGTGACTATATTAGCCCCTTCCATGCCCGAAGTTGTCAAAGTGAAAGCATTAATAGACTCTGGCTGCACCCGCTGCCTCATTAGTCTGACGCTAGTGGGGACTTTGGGCATTCCAGTGAGCAGGCTAAAACAACCAATTTCATTTGGCCAGTTAGATGGGTCCATAGCAGGGGAAGTGCCAGCTACCCTAGCTACTTTACTAGTCCACCTATCCCTGGGAAACCATGAGGAAGACATAACATTTGTAGTGACCCCAGGCATTGAATGCCCAGTGATCCTAGGGCTGGATTGGTTAAAGAAATGGAACTCCTGGGTAAATTGGAGGATGGTAGAAATCAATTTCCTGCAGGGGGACCCTACGGACTTAAACCCCCAAGGAATCTGCCAAAATTAAGAATGGACAAAGCATCCATGGGAGAAGAAAAGGGGCTACCCGAAATACCAGAGGAATACCAAGACCTTGCTGAAGTTTTCAGTGAGGAGAGGGCGGATGAGCTCCCCCCTCACTGACCCACAGATTCTGGCATAGAATTCAAGCCCAGGGCAACCCCCCCCCAGACTATACTCCATGAACCCTAATGAGAAGGAGGAAATGGAAAGATTCATAAATACAAACCTAGAAAGGGGGCTCATCGAACCGGCCAAGCCTAAAGTGGCTGCCCCAGTCCTTTTTAGAGAGAAAAGGGACAGCTCTTTACACTTATGTGTAGACTACCGCTCCTTGAATGCAATCAGTGAAAGCAACCTATACCCCCTACCCCTCATGAAGGACATGTTATTCCCACCTCTTGAAAGGAAGAATTTTCACTAAATTAGATTTAAAGGAAGCATATTACCACATTAGAATTAAGGAAAAGGATGAATGGAAAACCGCATTTAATTTCCCAATGGGGTGCTACCAATTCAAAGTTTTGCCACTTGGACTACAAGGGGACCCCACAGTATTTATGCAATTAATCAAAGAGATATTAAGGGAGCACCTATTTAAGGGGGTCCTGGTTTATTTAGATGACATCCTTATCTTCACCGAATCCAAAGAGGAGCAGGTCAACCTAGTCAGAGCAGTTTTAAAGAAACTGCGAGCTGCCCACCTATATGCCAAATTATCAAAATGAAAATTCCATCAGTAAACAATAGACTAGCTGGGTTAATGCATATCCCCATAGGGCATTGAAATGGACACTGAGAAGGTCATTGCAGTATTAGAATGGGCACCACCTCACACAAGGAAGCAGCTGCAAAGCTTCCTGGACTTCACAAACTTTTACCACCAATTCATTCCCTCATTTGCCCAGATAGCCCTGCCCCTCATGAACTTACTAAAAACGAAGGGAGAATCCTCAGTGAAACCTAGCCAGCCACTAAAATGGACAACGGAATGCCAAGCAGCATTTGAGAGATTAAAGAGACTCTTTTCTGACAAACCAGTACTGAGGCATCCAGACATGGATAAACCCTTCGTAATACAGGCGGATGCAAGTGATGTGGCAGTGGGGGTGTACTGTTACAAGAAAATGATGAAGGGGTATTGCAACCATGCATGTATACATCCACGAAACCAAAACGGAACAGCGCTGGCCCGTGTGGGAGAAAGAAGCATACAGGATACGTTGGTCATTACTTACGTGTCGCCAATTTCTTGAAGGGAATAAAATCTCTTTTCAGGTATGGATAGACCACAAAACCTGGAAGCCTTGAAAACACCCAGGAAGTTCAACCCCAAGCAAGCCCGCTGGTCCCACCATTTTCATCAATTCCACTTTACGCTCAAGCACTTGCCAGGGGAAAGAACTTCCTGGCAGATGCACTATCTCGCATGCCCCAATATAACAGCACACGAGCCACCGATTCTAACCACTTATAGCAGAATCACAACTGGCAACACCAGTAACTACCAGAGCTCAAGCTAAATTAAAACCGCAGCTGGGTAGCCAAACCGGAATTGAATTCTGGAAAACTTTGGAAATGGATGAATGGTTCCAGAAAAATAGACACGTGTGCACAATCAAGGATGGACTGCCTTGGGTGGGGGAAAAGTTATACATACCAACCACTCAGAGGGTCACATTCATGCAGCTTTGCCATGACACAAAATCAGCAGGGCATTTTGGATTTGTAAAAACATTACACTTAATTAAAAGGCAATTTTGGTGGCCTTCCATGAAAAAGGACATAGAAAGTTACGTGGCCAGCTGCCCAACGTGCGCAACTGCAAAGAGGTTGCAAGGGAAAGCGCCTGGACTTTTACAAACAGTGGCAAATCCCTCAGCCCCCTGGAGGGAAATAGCCATGGATTTTATAGTAGAATTACCAGAAAGCAATGGAAACACTGTCATCTAGACGGTTACGGACTTATTTTCCAAACAGGTGCACTTTATCCCTTGCCAAAAGATCCCCACCACAAAAGCCTTGATGAAACTTTTCGTGCAGCACATTTACCGATTGCATGGGGCACCCCAATGCATCATATCTGATAGGGGGAGTGCAATTTATGTCTGCATTTTGGAAGGAATTTTTACTCCTCTTAGGAACCACTCAGGGACTGTCATCTAGTCATCATCCTCAGGGGAACGGTCAATCAAAATGTTGTAACTCAGTACATGAGCAATATTTAAGATGCTTTCTTAATTTCCAGCAGTCGAATTGGATGAACCTACTCCCTTTTGCAGAAGTCGCTTACAATAATGCAGTCCACTCCAGCACAGGCTACACTCCTTTTCAAATAGCCAATGGTCAAAGTTTCAACCCCATGCCAGAATTAATCACAAACGAACCAGCAAACCCATCACTGAAATAGTGGATAGATCAATTACAAAACACCTGGCCAGTAGTTAGAAAAGCCTTAGACGAAGCTAGGCAAGCATACAAAGCACAAGCAGGTAAAAAAGAGTTGAACCCACACCATTCATTTTAGGAGAAATGGTATATTTGTCTACAAAGTATCTAAAATCCCTACAACCTTGTAAAAAACTTGGACCAAAATGTATAGGACCTTTTCCAATTAAAAGAATCATAAACCCATTAACAGTAGAATTAGAATTACTCCAAAATCTCAGGCAAATACACCCAATTTTTCACTGTAGTTTACTGAAAAGAGAACAACAGTCACCCTTATGGCCAAACCCCCCCACCACCACCTCCAATCATGGTTGAAGGAGAACAACACTTCGAGATAAAGGAAATCCTGGACTCTAGAAGATATCATGGGACAACTCAATACCTAGTAGCATGGAAACACCTCCCCTCCTCACAAAACAAGTGGATTCATAAACGTCATGTCAGAGCCCTGAAACTGTTAAAGAAGTTTCATACAGAGTATCCTAACAAGCCAGACTAACTTTTATACCTGTTTTATTTTCTCTACAGGTGGATCTCTCTTATTTTTAAGGGGGACAGTATGTCAGGATCCAGTTATATTTCCTTTCTATCTATCTCCTCTAATCTAAAACCAATTATTACTATTTCCTGGGTCCTGCCATACTCCCAAGGGGGAGGGGGGACATGCAGATGGGTTTTATTAATTTCACTTCCTCCATTCACTAAAAAGTAACCTTTTGTTTATTCACCTCTACTAACCATTACAATGGAACCATTTGAAGTCCCTCTGAACTTCTCTTCCTTACCGGGAAACTAGAAAATTGGGGGGGGGAAACACAGACCTCCAGAATCTGGTTTATTTCTCTGTCATCAAGATAAAATCTGAAGAGCTGGTGAATGATCATGGAGCCAGTTTGATGTTATCGTTCATCAGTTTAACACCTAGAGAATTGCTGGCCTGAGTCGGCCAGAAGGAATGTGGGGAGGAGTTTGCTTAGGGACACTTTAAAACATCAATGTATAAGGAAATCCCTCAGATCCTGTCTATTATGCCTACTATCAGTTTATTTTAATAAAAGTTCCTGTTGGAAGAGACTGTTTCCAAGAGTTCTGCTTTCTTAAGATGTGGATTGAAGTGGTTCCTTGCATTGGATCTCTTAAACAAGCTTCCCCCATTGCTTCTTGTCCTGCCCTCTGGTGCTTTGGAGAATAAGTCAATCTCCTCTTCACTGTGACAGCCCCTCAAATACCGGAATACAGCTATCATGTCACCCCTAATCCTTCTCATTGTTAGGCTAGTCTTATCTAACTCTTTTAACTGTTCAACAAATGATTTAGCCTCCAGACCCCTTTCCTGCACATTTTCCAGGTTTCATATTTGTGTTTCATATATACCATTTCCCCCCACTCCCCAAAATAAGACCTGGGTGTTTTTTTTCCCTCCAAAAGAGTCACCAGGACGGGTGTCTTTTCCATGGTCTTACTTTGCGGCAGAGGCACCAACTGTCCCAGCCAGCCAGCCAACTTCTTCTGCAGCCGCTCACTGCCACTCGCATGCATCACTCCCGGCCTCCATTTCGCCATCAGAGGCCTTCAGGAAATGCCTCTGCAGCTGAGAATGGAGCTCCAGATTGACACATGCGTTGCCCCCTGGCCTGCATTTTGCTGTCAGAGGTCTTCCAGAAAGGCCTCTGCAGCTGAGAACCGAGCTACATATTCAATCAAATACAAGAAAGGGAAGAAAGAAATGAAACAATACAAACATAATGGGATACAAAAGAAATGGAAAAATTCATGTCCCATTAGTCACAAATTTATGAAATGCATTATACAATATGATCTAAAATAATATCTAATTCTCCACATCATTAAAAATACTATTCTTTTTTTACCATGTGCTATCATTGATTTCTTCTCATTTCTGAAAATCATCTATACATGAAAGACCAGAATGTTGCAATGAAAAAGTTACTTGTGTTTCTCTTCCCATAATAGGTATGTTGCACAGCCTGAAGTCTGTGGTATCATCAGAAGCCCTGTGTGGCCTCCAGAGACCGAGAAACATTGTTTCCAAACTTGATAGTACTATATTTCATTTTAATATAAATTGTAAATGAAATGAAATTGGTCTTCAATTTCCCTACCCATTTCTTTTCAGATTATGGTGTTAGCATAGTTATCTCCGAGGTATGACATGGAACAAAAATGAGCCCTAATTAATAAGCATACTGGCACTAGTGAGTTGAAGTAAGCATGTCTATTTTTTAAAAATATTTTTTTATTAATTTTTTATTAATTTAATACATAAAACAGTGCACTGTGAATAGTGCCCTCCACCAAACAAGTTACAAAAATACAAACATTAATCCCACCACCAATAGGGAAGATTCAATTTCTATTACATATATACTTCTCAACTCTGGATTACATTATTCATACTTTATAGAGTGACTGAATTTTATTCTTTATTTTGGCATCACCTATTAAGTTTAACATATAATTTTTTACCTTTTCCCACCGCTTCATCGTTGCTACCAATTTACCTTCATTATAATTATGTAATCTAATTTCCATTATTTGATAGTGAATGTGGTCTACCATGTACTTACACCAATTTTGTATGTTCCATTTCTTCGCATCTTTCCACCCAAGCACTATACTAGTTGCCTGGGCGCTTTCTATTGCTGCAGTTTTAATTTCCTCGTATTCCTTTACCTCACTATTTTTTTATTAATAGAGCCATCTCCTTAGTTATTCTCCAATTAATATTTAGCATCTTATTTACCTCAATTTGTATTTGCTTCCAAAATTTTTGAACTTCAGCACATTCCCAAAACATATGCATAAATACTCCCTTTTCTTTACATCCATGCCAACAATTCCCTTTCTTCTCCCTTTGGAAGTGCGCTAATTGTAATGGTGTATAATACCATTTATGTAAAATTTTTCTTCTCATCTCTCTTATCCTTGTATTTTTAATCTTCCTGATGTCTTCTACTACACTTTCCATTTCCCATTCATTAATTTCTAATTCGTCCTGCCAATACCTTGTCAATCCTTTTACAACTTCCTCCTCCACTTGCAATAAAACCCTATATATATTACCTACTTGCGCTTTTATACTCTTATTCTTTTCTTTTAATGTCTTTTCTAAAATTGTTTCTTGTCTGAGGAATGTTTCTTTATTCTCACTTCTACTTAAATATGTACATATTGCATTAACTTGTAACCATCTTTCTTGGCCAAGACATTGCTCTAATTTACTTCTAATAATCTTTCCATCTTTTTCATATAATTGCTCAATTCTCATTATTCCTTTACTCCTTAATTCCCTTATTATCTTTGTGAGATTACTTTCCTTATTTGTGTTTATTACCTGCAGCGTCGCTAGTTTAGAATTCGTCATTTTCAATTTACTTTGCCATTTCGTCCAACTCTCTATAACTGCCTTAGCGGGGTCTATTAAACTGTTTATATATATCCTATTCCATTTCCTAAATAATTCTTCATCCTTTATATCATTAATTTCTTTTTCTAATCTTACCCAGAATTTCTCTTCAAATAGTTGTAAATCCATTAGTCTGTCTATTTGATAAGCATCCCTATAATATTCCAAGCATGGGTTTCCCCACCTCCCTTCGCTCTCCGTGGCTACTAACCACCTTTTTTTAATTCTTGGTCTCTTATTACCTTCAATCCAAAAATTCAATTTATTATCCCACTCTTTTAATTTTGCTTTAGGGAAGGTCCCCGGCATTACTTGTAATATATATAACATTTTTGGAATTATCATCATTTTTAATGCCCTAATCTTTGCCATTCTTCTCAAATTTTTATTTTTCCAGTTTTTGATCTGCTTCTGAATCTTTTCCCATACTAAATTATAATTAAACTCAGCCATTCTTTCTGGATTTTTTAGTAACCATATTCCTAGGTATTTCATCTTTTTACTTCCCAATTTTAAACCTGATACTTTACGTATCTCAATCTGTTCTCTGGGTCCAGTATTTAAACAAATAATTTCTGATTTTTCCATATATACTCTTAACCCTGATTGCTCTTTAAATTCTTGAAGTAAAATAGTCATTCTATTTACCATATCTATTGGTGTTTCTGTAACTATTATGGCATCGTCGGCAAAGAGATTTAATTTTAATTCTAAATTTCCAATTCGGTATCCCTTCCACTGTTTATCTTTTCTAATTTTATTAGCTAATGTTTCAATTGCCATTATGAAGAGCATCAGAGATAGGGGGCACCCCTGTTTAGTTCCATTATTTATTTCTATCTCATCCGTTCTATTCCCATTTACTCTGATATAAGCTGTATTTTTTTATATATTTCTTTTATTATATGACTGAACCTATTTCCCATATCTAAAGTTTTACATAGTCGGAATAAATAATCATGATTTATTTTGTCAAAAGCTTTATAAGCATCTAACTTCAACAATCCTAATTTCCGTTTAGTTCTTGTAGCATGGTATAGCACATTCACTATGTTTCTAATTGGTTCATAAATTCTTCTTCCTTTTATAAACCAATATTGATCTTTCCCTATTATTCTGGGTAATATTGTTTCTAATCTATTTGCTAGAATTTTCATAAAAATCTTATAATCTTGGTTTAGCAAACTGATTGGGCGGTAGGAACCAGGTTCTTTTAAATCTCGTTCTGGTTTTGGGATTGTTACAATTTCAGAATTTCTCCACGTTTGTGGAATATCCATGTTTAATAAAACATTATTATATAATTTCTCCAAATGTGGTAATAAAACTTCCATATACATTTTATAATATTCTCCTGTAAACCCATCAGGGCCTGGGGCCTTCCCAGGTTTCAAATTTCTAATGACTCTAATTATTTCTTCCTTTGTTATATTTGCATTCAACAGTTGTCTTTCTTCTTCGTTTAACTCTTCATTAACCTCTATATCTTGTACAATGACATGTTCTTTCTCATATAGTTTTTCATAAAATTCTTTCATTACAACTTCTAACTCTCTATTATCATATTTTAATAAACCATTTTTGTCTCTTAGAACATTAATAATTGATTTTTCTTTCCTTCTTTTCAAATAATTTGCCATTTGTTTTGCTGACTTTCCCCCCCATATTTCAATTCTCTGCTTTACCGCCATCCTCATCCTCATATTATTCCATTGTTGTTCTTCTATATTCTTTGTCTTTGCTTAATTTTTAATAAATTATTCCATTCCCTATTCCTTGTTATCCTTAATCTTTCATGTATTGTCTCTATCTCTCTAATTTTTTCCTTTCTTTCCCATCCCCAACTTTTTTTAATAAAAGACTCCAGGCTAATACAATTTCCTCTAATAACTGCCTTTTTAGTATCCCAAATTACCGATTGCTTTATTTCCCCATCCTCATTTGTTTTAAAAAATTCCTGAATGTCTTTCTGTATTTTTTATTTTTTTCATTCATTGAGACAACCTGATTATATCTCCAAATTCTTTGTTTCCTACTAAAATGTATTTTCAAGACCGCCATTATAGGAGCATGATCTGAAATCCAATTACCTTTTATTTCTGCTTTTTTTATTTGAATACTTCCTAATTTATTCACTAGTATATAATCAATACAACTAAACTTATTGTATCTTGCAGAGTAAAACGTTCCCCTATTTAGTTTATCAGCATGAGTATCTATCATATTTAATTTATTTAAATTCAATTGTTTCTTTTCTTTCTTATTAACCATTATTTCCACGTTGAAATCCCCTGCAAATACCACAGTCCCTTCTGAGAAAGCATCTAACTTACGTTTTGCATTCAATATAAATTGTTTAGCATTTACATTTGGAGCGTATATTACTGCTAAAGTTATCATCATTTGATTTACTTTACCTTTAACAAATAATAATCTTCCTTCATTATCCCCTTTTGTTTGTATCACTTGAAACTGATTCCGTTGATGAATTAATATCGCCACACCCTTACTGTTTGTTTTTCCCCAAGATTCAAAAATCCATTTCCATTCACTATTATTAATCAATTTATCCATCTTTTTCCTTGCCTTATGAGTCTCAGTGAGGAACAAAAAGTCCACGCTGTTTTCTTTTGCTAGTTTCATTAATCTATACCTTTTCAAAGACGATGCCAAACCATTTATATTCACTGCCATAATTGTTTGATCACTCATAACTTTTCCATTTAACATTTTTCCCTCCTGCAACCCAGAGATTTAATGAGATTTCCACATTTATAAAAAAATCTTCCCACCAGAGTGCCCCCCCCACTTCTCTCGACAGGAGAAAAGAGCGGAAAAAAATTCCGCTATAGCGGACAGGCACCATTGGAGGCGCGGTTCTGCCGAATCTGCTGCTCCCCCTAAACATTTTTTTAATACAAAAGTCACATCAAGAATAAAAACCCCACACTCCCCCTCCCCAAGCCTCCCTTACTTATTTCATTCAAAATTTAAAGTTAAAACTAAGGACTAAGCCTTTATCACTCCCCTTACAAGTAGGTAAGACCTTAAGAATCGCACTATTTCAAACTGTTCATTTTTTCTTCTGTCTCATGACCCTGCCCTCCTTGGCCGGGTCGTCTGCTGCCTCTTTCTCTTTGTACGAAAGCCACTCCATTTTCTCCTTTTCCTTTGAGGCCAGCAGCTCCGCTCTCTCCAGTTCTTTCTTTTCTTTTTCTTTTAAAAGTACCAGTCTTTCTTCCAACGCTTTAATTTCTCCACCTACTTCCATTTCCAAGGGCTGGAGTGCCAATGCAAATAACTCAGTAACACTTTTAACTCCTGCACCTCCTACTGCTCCAACTGCTCCAGCTACCCCCGCTTCTTTCTCCGCCTGCTGATTTAAATCCAAATCAAAGCCAAGCTTCACCAACAATTCTTTTCCTTCATCCAAGGATTTCGCCCGGTACATTTTCCCATCTTTAAAAACAATTATAATCGCCGGATATTGCCAGCTAAACCTGATGCCTCTTTGAAATAAGGCATCCGCAACTGGTCGCATTTTATTTCTGGCTTGTAATGTTTGCCTGGATAAATCTTTCAGAACCCTGATCAGGATCCCTTTACAATTAAGGTTGGTAATTTTCTTTAAATCTTTATAGACTTCCATAGCTGTTTTTTTTTTCAGAAAGAAATTTAATTATAATGTCCCTTTGGATTTCGCCTCTACGTATGCCAAAAACCCAATGCACACGCTCAATTTGATCTTCTTCAATTTCAATTTTATTGTCTTTAAACCATTGGCGAACATTCTGAATCATGTTTCTACCGTCAGCGGTAAGAAATCTTGTTTAAACCCCCTCAAACGTATATTAGCCCTTCTTGATCTGTCCTCCAAAATATTTAACCGAAGACGGTCTTGGTCTCTATCATCCTCCAACTTCATCACCCTGACACCCTGCGCTTTCTGCTGTTTTCATCTCTTTTAACTCACTTGCTGTTTTCGCAACAATATCTTGCATATCTTTTATCTGCTGGCCAATAACAGAAAAAGTTTGCACCAAAGCATCCATTCTTTTTGTGAGTTCTACCTCCGTGGCCGTTGCCATTTTCGGTCTTTGTTACAACTTTGTTTACTCACAGTTCAGAACGGAAAGTAAAATTTCCAGCAGCTCCTTATCCTCTTCCAATCCACTCAGGGTGTTTCCAGGTTCAGAAGTTTTAGCTTTTTTCTTTAATCCAAAATTGTTTGAGGCTCTGAAGGGTTTAACGGAGGTTAAATTCCGATGTTTTAATATTTGTTTGGAGAGTGTCCAGCAGAGTGTCTATCCACCTTGACGCATGCGCAAACCCCCCCCCCGAAGTAAGCATGTCTAGTTATTAAGAAATATTAGGAACTATAAGAGTAATGTTAAGTTCTCTTTGTTAAAAAAAAGAATTATAGAGGATCTACTCAGGAGTGAAAAACATAAGGATTGAATTAAATTAAATGTTGTCCTATGATATTAATTTTATTATTAAGCACAACTGGCAAATAAAGTATACCAATTTTTGTACTATCAAAGTTCTGTAATTCTTTTTATTGAGCTCAAACATTACCATAATATATTCAAAGTCTCTATATACATATATTTCATTCATTTCATATTTTCCCATATCTTGCTGTGTTAATACTGTTAAGCAAAGATTATTTAATCTAAACAGTTAAAATTACTTAACTTGAGAAAACATTTATTGCTATTATACAGAACAGGGTATATACAGAATGTGTTTCCTATAAAATGTGTACTTCACAAACTTAAAATGCTGTTTGAATACAAATTTTAGATTTGATTATACAATATATTACATACATTAATTTATATACAGTGATAGCAGTGAGTGGCATCTTGTGTATACTAGTTCTAAAAATTGCCAAACCCATACAAATAGGGAAATAATAATCCTATGTATGTTTACTCAAAAGTCCTACTGAATTCATTGGCATTTATCTAGATAGGTGCAAATAAAATTGTCATCTAAATGATTACCTCTTAGTATTTCCATAATCTTTGATATTACCATCTGACCAAAGCATTCTTATTGTTGTTAAGGAGCAAATATTGCAATATTGTAATAGTGAGTAATTTTAATGGCCTTCACATAAACTGGATAAAACATATACTATTTTCATGGAAAGATATAAATTGTAAATAATATTAAGAGTTGTGCATTAAAAGACTAGACATAGAATGAACCAGAGGCAATTCTGAATTTAGTCCACAAGTGCAAATATTTTTTTAACTGACTAGAAACAGGAAGCATAGTGTCATCAAAGTTAATTTATACATAACAAGAAAATTGCCAAGGAAGTCAACCATAAAAAGGATGTTCAGGAAAAAAAAAGAGCAAGAATTGGATTTCAATAGGCAGGTACAAAATCCAGATATTCTGGACTACAAATCCCATAAACTATGACTTTTGGGTCTGTGTTTATGTTTTAGTCTAAACAGCTTGTTGGCATCCTTAGCAATAACTAGACCATAATGTATGGCTGCACTCTCTTATGAAATAATAGAAAAATTTACTAAACAGCTGTGGCATTCATCTGGCTGGTCGTGTGTATATCACCTGTGTACGTAATATTTAATTTTTATCCCACTTATTACTTTATAAATAACTCTAAGGTGACAAACATGCATAATACTCCTTCCTCCTATTTTCCCCACAACAATCCCATGAGTGAGTTAGGCTGAGAGACAGTGACTGGCCCAAGGTCATCCAGTCGGCTTTCAAGCCTAAGGTGAATTCAGCTTCCTATCTTCTAGGCCAGCAACTTAACCACTACACCTAATTGCTCTCTTAAAAAAAGAAAAAGTTATAGTACATGCTCTGATGCTCACACAGCCCCAGATGGAGGTGTAAAATGCTGAGAAACTTGTGAAAGCTGATTCCAAAAACTAGGAAATTTGGGGAGGTGCAAGCATTTTATCAAAAAAACTGGCTTCAACGTTCATTGCTGGAGGGACAGAATTCTTCACAGGCAAATTATCTCTAACTTGTTACTGCTTCAACTATTCTTTTTTACACACTGAATATATTATCACAATAAAAATTCCACATGGTATGCAATATTCTTTTTATCTAAAATTTAATACTGGCTTTCAAGTGATTAATAAGCTAAAGTGCTATTATGTTTCTTTAACAAAAGGAAATCAAAACTCAGAAATATTACAAACACACACATACATACACACTGTTTTGTCTCCAAAATACAATTTAATCCACTCCTGTTGATATCCCCAAGAAATTTGTCTTGTCTTCTTCAGCATCTTTCTTCTGAAACCAGGCTTTTGTACTTTTCCCCTGAAGATAAGCGTCAAGAAAGTAACAGATTCCAGGTATATCACTTGGAAAGTTGGGAGGAAGTTCTTGTCTTGAGCGAGGAGTAAACACAAAGCCAGGGTGATCCTTTATCAACCTGCAATGAGAATGAAAAGTATTATTACATATTTCAGATATAACCTGTACCTCTCATCAGCATAGTTAGGAGACTGTAAGAGCTATCATCACTCCACACAAGGTAACATGGTAAGAATTCAAAAAAATGCCACTGGACAGAAGGAAGGTTTCAGATCATTGTTGCAGGGGTAAGAAACAAGCAGCAAAAGCGAGTACTGGACATGGTAAGATACTATACCTGTAGGTAGTGGGGCTGACATTTATTTTCCTAGGGATACTGCAAGACTCAAATTTGTTGGCAAGTGTTACATTGTTTCCAAATAGACAGTAACGTGGCATTTTCACACCAACAACCCCAGCAAAAACAGAGCCAGAATGTAGTCCTATACGCATCTTTTATAAGAGAGAAAGAAGAAAGAGATGTTAAAAATCATAACCACATTTAGTGAAAATGAAAACATTATTGAGTTCTACATATTTCTATGTCAGGATGAATTGTGAACTCAGTTTGGAAGCTGTATTCAGTTGAGTTCCAATGCTTAAATTTTATAGGCTTCTAAAATATGAAATACTGAGATAATTCAAATCTATCATATATAGAAAGATTCAACCACAGCCTACAATGAAGAAACATCAAAATCCTTAAAATCTCAAATATGTATGTTATCACTATTGCATGTGATAATATAATAATATAGTAAGCATTATATACAAAATAGTCTAAGAGCAAGCACCATATCTCAAACCCAATTTTGCAAAAAAAAAAAAAAAAAGTTTTCCTGCTGCTCATAGTCATCTTCTACTCTAACGTGCCCAATTTTACAAGCTTGGGAGATTTAAAAAAAGCAGGACAACAAATTATCTGATGTCATTCATTTGTCCTGCTATTGAACTGTGAAAACCTCAAGTTAATATGAAATACAACTCACAACAAATAGACTAATGCATCATTAATATGAAATATTATTTGCATATTAAATTAAAACGTGTATGAAAAAAGCATACACAGTAATATTACATGGGACAGTAATAACAGAAGAGATTTCCTGAAAACAGATAATCCATTGCAATAACATCACCCATTCCTCCCATTGACAAAAAAAGTGGCTAACTATCATAACATGAACATACATGAGCGGAAAAAAAGGATGAGAGATCTGAACTCTGGATTTGTTATACATAAACTAGGGAAATAATTTTATTTGTATTAATGGAATTGTTTTAATATCAAACTAAAAACTTGTTAAGAATTATGTATAGGAAGTACATCTGTGAGTCTTCAAGTGCAAGTATCACTTTGGGGAAAGCCTGAAACTACAGAAAAAATAATTGAAGTCATGTTCAAATAGCTTGCTAACCTTGATGGATTCTCCATGTGGTGACATCACTTCATTGGACAGAACCATCATTTTAAGTGCCATTAGTGCAATCTGAATCGCATGGGTCTCATTTTCTTTATGTAAGCCTCCAACTACACAATATGCATCTCCAATGGTTTCTACCTAAACATTAAAATGAACAATTTATAAGATAAGAAAATTAAAAAAGGAAATTCAAAACAGTTTGAAATGCTTTTGTCAACCATCTTTCCCAAACCACCCACTATTCCATTCTTTTAGTCAAAGTAAATACAGTTCTGTTATGCAACCTATCACTGCCAAAGATTTTTGCATACCAAAGTCTGATTCATTTATGGTAATTCTTCTTTCTAATAACAATGTTCTGTCAAAATATTTATCCTGAATTCTACTTCGAGGCACTATCAGCAATCCCAAAGTACTTACTCATAAATAGTGTCATTGAGATCAATATATTAATTTCAAGGTAAATGTAAGAGATTGAAGTCTAACGCATATAATTTCCCATTTTACAGCTAAAGCATCAATTTCTAAGTTATATTACGCTTTCTACTTGATTATACCTACAGTTTAGCTCCAAATAAACATGCTCCATTATATATGTTTTAAACCTGTTATAATTTTGAATCAAAAGAGTTCTTCAAATCCCATTCACTTTTGTAATCATTTCTCTTGGAAAAACTATTCTTTACCTTGTAGATATCCAATTCTCCACACTGATAATCAAAACGAGTGTAGAGCTCATTAAGCATGGTGATAACCTGCATGGGTGAACACTGAGAACAGATTGCAGTGAATCCTACGATATCAGAAAAAAGCATTGTGACATTATTAAATTTCTTGGCCTGTACAACTTGTCCTTGCCATAGCTGCTGAGCAACCTCCTCAGGGAAAATAGAGCACAAAAGATCAACTGTCTTTTTTTTCTCTTCTTCAAGAGCTTGATGAGCTTGTTCAAGAGTTACTTTAAGCTTCCCTAATCTTTTCTTCAATCCATCTTGAGCTCTGGCTTGTTCACCTATTAAAACAACATCCCTAAGTGCATTATGAATTGGAATATCTGAAAGATATAAGCCACGTCCTGTGAAATCTTCCAGTCTATCCACACAAGGAGATCCCAAGAACAAAATGGCATTAGATTCAATAATGTAAATCATTTGTCCTTTAAGATCCATAACCTAAGCCAAGAGAGAAAAAGGAAGCAATGAGAGAATTCTGAAGCTACTTAACATATACAAAGATAACAAAAATCAACTTATTTACTCTGTGGTATCTATCCACATTCCAGACAAACTGATCTGGAGTACTATTCCTCCATAATCAGATCTGTATTTAATAGATTTTTTACTTTCTGATACCTATATTTCAGTGGTGGCGAACCTATGGCACGCATGCCAGAGGCGGCACTCAGAGCCCTCTCTGTGGGCATGCATGGCATACCCCCAAGATGGCAACCGTCCCTCTTCAACCAGCTGCCTGCTAACTCACTGAGGTCCCATGTGGCTGGATGCATCCCAGCACGGTTGGTTTCCCTCCCCCCCATCCCATCCCTCCTGGCCTAGCATGCTCTCCTTTTCCTGGGCACGACCCACTGCATCACCTCCTCAGCTGTCAGCTGGCCATTCAGCTCAGAGGTGGCTTCTCTGAACTGCTGGCCGCCGGCTGCGGAGCCCCAGAGTGTGCCGGTCAAGGGGCTGGCCAGCTGTGGCTGCTGACAGACACTGTCGGTCCCCATGCGCTCACTGGCCTCTGTGTGCGGGGGCCGATGGTGTCAGGCAGCAGCCACCCCGGCCCCTGCCTTGCCTTGCCTCTCCTCACCCCACAGGACAAGCCTCCTGCCCACCACCCCACCTGCCAGAGACCCCCTGGATCTCCCCCAACCATGCCCGGCATCCACAGGCGTCCCTCCCCACGAGCAACATCAAGGAGACCACGCCCACCTTGGCCACACCCACCCAGTCTGCCATGACCACCACAGCCACACCCACCCAGTGGGCCACGCCCACCTGGCACCCAGTGATAAATAAGTGGAGTTTGGGTTGCAGTTTGGGCACTCGGTCTCTAAAAGGTTCGCCATCACTGCTATATTCTATATTTTTTATCTTCTGATTAAGTTAGTTATAAATGTGTTTTTCAAAGTATCTCTAGATTCTTGCAATTTTCATCAAGATGAACATCATCTATTAATCTGAAGAACTAACCAATGCTTTTCACAAATGCATGCAAGAACATCTCCCACTTTTGGAAAATCTATTGTACTGAATGAAAATGAATATGCATAGAGGAAAGATCCAGATTCAAATAATTAACATGTTTCTCTCCTTCATAAATTCACAGTGAAGAGAATTAAGTGAAAACTTAAAAAGGTGGGGTAGATCATTTACACAAATCAACTGATAGCCTGGGTTCATTCATTACGATAAGCTATAATCTGATTTGTTTTATGAACCATGCCACTGTAGGCTATGAACCATGGTTGGTCCCTTATTTATCTGAACAAAAATAATTAAGCAAACTGTAGCTCACCATAATATACACAAATTCAATCATAGTCTCATACCTTAATTAAAGAAAAATAGATATAATGAAGAAATGAAGAAAAAAAATACATGCAATTCTTACCCCAGTTGACTTTTTAAGAACTTTGTCTCTTCGTCTCACTCTTATATTAAACTGCATGTTCAGCATTGTCATGATCCCACTAAATGTGCAATTTATTTTAGGAGCTAAAATTTCAAACCACTCATCAAACTGTGGCTTTGCTTGAAATTCTCTTTTGTTTAATAGTCTCCTGATGCCATTGCCAAATTGCAATATAACCATGGTCTTGTCAAACATGCAATGGAAAGGAAACGTTTTACAGAACATAGAAGTAGGAATGACAAGAGAAGATTGGGGTTTACAGGGTGATAGTGATGGCTTTGTGCTTTTGACGTGCACAGAATATAATAAATAAGGTTGATCAATAAACTCCGAACTGTCTTTGCAGAAGCTGGGTGGCATTACCATTACTTCCACCTCCATGTCATACAAAATGAGAGCTGCTGCCTTAATAATGCCAGACAGGATGAGTGTGGTTGGTTTTCTGGGAGAAAAATAATATACATTTAAAAAATTGGGATCTTTTTCCAAGCACAAAATTGAGACTTCTTCAACTCTGCCCATTTTTCCAGCTTCGTGGCAATGAGAACTCTGCTTCAGAAGAGTACTGAAACTGTTCAAAAAGTCTTTCAGACTTCCCCCAACAACTCCAAGGATGTGTTCATCTTCTTCATAACATATTTTGAACAGCTCTTCACCAAGTGATTCTCTTATAACAGTGACTGGAATTCCTGCCAGCATAAAACATTTTGATTACCAGTATTGTTCTAAATACAGTCTCTAAATTCCCCTATTCAATGTGCGTTTGATTTTCAATGTACATTCTTTCATTTACTTTATTTAACCCTGTTTTCTATAAATATTTCAGATAAATAACTATTTTACATAATCTCTACAGTTAGTTTTTCTCTCCTGACACCTTGTATGACTGAAGCAAAGTATTATTTTTCTTCTTCTAGCTTTTTTTTTTTTTGTTGCAGAAGAAATGTAACCACCAACAAACTTGGGGATGTAATTGCTCTACTAAAAATTACTATTGGTACAAGTGGCAAATATAAAATGGGTCACAGATGGATCTTTAACCCTTTTCTAAATTTAATCTGTTCATAGCCATTTGGCCTTCTGAAATGAGAAGGGCAGAGATGCAAATGACGAATGACTGAAATGAAAAATCTAAGGATAAGAAAAAAATAAACTGCTGCTTTTCTTCTAACTAATCAAGGGAACAGATTCTACAGATTTGGAGTTTTGTCTTTTCAGCTTAACATTTAATTTGAATTTGAGATTATCTGAGATAACATTTAATTTGATGTTTTCCGCAGAGAGACAACATCAGAGGAGAACTGCATTCTAATCTTTTATTCAGGGAACTGTTTGTGTGCGCATATGTGTGAATAACAAAAGAAGAAGAAGAGGACATTTGGGGGAATGAGCTATGGTTTAGAATTTTTTTCCTGTTAGGGAACCAAACTGAGGTCCTATTGCTATGGCAGAAGAGAGGGCAAAACAACAGATGTTTTTCTTTCCTATTTTTCTTTTTTCCCCCTCAAATTGTTTTCCTCATACTAGTAATAAAGAGAGTTAAATAAATCACCTCAACTTCAGTTGTGGAATAATTGTTTCCTATTTTGTTTTGAAGCCATGAGTGGACAGTCAGAACTCACTGCTTTTATCAGTGTGATAAAACCAATGTTACTATATTTGATGGCAAACTCCATCCCTTTGGGTATGGATGCAACATCATAATGCACATCAAAAAGCGATGTTTGTTGAAATACCACAATGGTGCTATCAAATCCTCTTCCCCGTCACAATCACCCCAAGGCCTGGGATGCCCTGCTATACTCTTTTCCATATTTCTAATATTTTCTTTTTATAACATTTCCTTGGAACTTGTTGGGATCAAAGAATCAGGCTATCCATGCAAGTTGGAACATAAATGATTTATTGAAGCCTATACACAAGAATATGGTCAACTATCAGCAATAAATTGGCACTGGGTTACAGAATTCAAGGGAGGATTAGACTTGTACAGGTAGTCCTCAACTTACAATTATAATCAAGCCCAAAGTTTCTGTTGCTAAGCGAGACAGTTATTAAGTGAGTTCTGCCCCATTTTACAAGGCACAGTTGTTAAGTGGGTGACTGCAGCTGTTAAGATAGTAACATGGTTGTTAAGTGAATCTGGCTTCCCCATTGACTTTGTAAGAAGGTCACAAAAGGTGATCACATGACCCTAAAACACTGCAACCACCATAAATATGAGTCAGCTGCCAAGATCTGATTTTTGATCACATGACCATGGAGATGCCGTAATGGTTGTAAGTGTGAAAAATGGTCTTAAGTCACTTTTTTCAGTGACGTTCTGACTTTGAACGGTCACTAAATGAACTGTTGTAAGCCGAGGACTACCTGTATCTCTTGTGGTAACGCAAGAACTCTAAACTGATATACATTTTACTCTGCCCCATCCTCCCTATTTTTTCTGCTCTTCTCCTTAAAACCTCCTGGAAAAAGGTTTGTGAGATTAAATAGTTTTAATTATACATGTCTCTTTCTCTACAGTGAGAGAATTAGTTTTAAAAGGAATGTCCTTGGGATTGTAGCCTAAGCAATTTATTATTTGTACTGTTCTATGCTGCCATGTGATTTCATGGAAGGCAACATTCTTTTAAATAACTAATAGATAACAACAACCGCAGGCAACTCCACTTAAGGAATAAGTTTTTTAGTAGATGTTCTTATTTGTAATGAACAAATTGCATGTATGTATGTATGTATGTATGTATGCATGTATGTATGTATGTATGTATGTAAAATAAAAAGGATCAGACAAACACTTTTGGATCTTCTAATCACTACATACTTCTTTTGTTAGACAATCAGATTATTTCCTGAAGTATATGCATCCTTGATACATTGTGTTTTATACTCTCCATGAACTTTATCTACTGACCAACAAGATATCCACAGAATAATGAAAATATATCAAAAGAGGCAATAAACAGAGGAGAAACAATTGTGGTGGGAGAGAAAATAGAATCATTTTTTTAATGATCCAATATTGGCATTTAAAATTGAGGGGAATGGCATTTCTCTGTTCCCCATGATAAAATTTTATCCAACATATATCAGGAAATCTTTTAGCATAAAAAGTGGATTGTAAATGTCTTAAATACATACATACATACCATACATATATATGGTTAGCATTATTGACAATTTTATGACATGCTATCAGAATATAAGGGACATAAACTCAGCTATTATTATTGTGATTATCTCCCTGTTCAGTTGCATGCCTTCCTTTTGATAGTAAGACATTAAAGAAGACTCTATGTCATTAGTAGTCTTGGTACAACTCAGGTTATTGGGGGTACTAAATAAACTGATTGTAGTGTTAGCACTTGCTATTTATAAATATATAATTACCAGCCAAATTTGCATGATCAGTGAGTAGCTTCTCAAAATCATTTTCCCCACACTGTCTGTAAAGGAAGAAAAACACAATTTTAAAACTGCAATTGTCTAGTAAAGATGAAATAAAACATAAATATACATAATTAATAAAACAATAAGTAATATATCAGAGTTTAAAGTATAATGCTTATTCTTAGTTTTTCTGCCATTTTTCAAAAATTAAATTAAATTAAATGTTTTTTATTTAAATTGCTAACAAAGAATAAGGGAGAACTGGGATAGCTATTTCGAGTTTCTTAACTCTCCTCAGCCAGAACTTACCCTTCTGAGATTCGAACCTGGGCTGTCTGCATGTTAGGCAGTTGTATTAACCTCTAGACAACAGGCTCTGTCTCACTTTGTTAGCAGTATCAGGGAGGGAAGAGATGTATATCTCAGAAGGGTAAGTTCTGGCTGAGGAGAGTTAAGAAACTCGAAATACCTATCCCAGTTCTCCCTTATTCTTTGTTAGCAATTTAAATAAAAAACATATATATATACTGGTTCCTGTGGATGGCTCTGGGTTGAGCTGAAACAGGTAAAAGAAAGAAGATTTCTTTCTCCCATATTTGGGTTAACAGGGTGCAATTTAAAAAGAACACTCAATATATATATATATATTTGTTTTCTGAGGTTTTCGCGGGTGTTTGTATGTAGCTCTTTGGTTCTTCGGGTTTTCTCCCACGTAGAATTTGAAGTGTCTTGGCGACGTTTCGACGAAGTTTCATTCGTCATCTTCAGGCTGGTGCTTTCGGCTTCTGCTTCTAGGAGCAATGTGAGATTTTAGCTGTTTCTTCCTTTTAACTGCCAGTGGGGGTTTGAACTGATTGGTTGGGAGCTCAGCTGTGTTCTGATTGGGTGGAGGTGTGTTCTGATTGGTTAGGGGCTTGGCTGTGCTCTGATTGGCTGGGGGAGTGTTCTGTTTGTGTGGGGGCTTTGTTGTGCTCAGGTTAGTAAGTGTTACAAGGGGATTAGAGATGGTGAACTGTGTAGCTGTTTGGCTTTGCGTTCGTGGTCGTGCCTCATCTTCATGGTGGGTATCAGTTTGCTTCGTGTATGGATTGGAGGGGTTTAAGGTGGCTAATGATGCAGCTGTGGTCTGGCTTCTGGTTTGTGGTTGTGCCTCCTCATCAGTGTGGGTTTGGGTTTGCTTTTTGCCTGGATGTGTGGTGGTGACATCCTGTGTGGTTTTTGTGAGTGTAGGTCTGGTGTCATTCCCCGTGCTATGGACTCATCTGTCAATAAGGGCGGGTTTCCAAATGGCTGGTAGGTGGGAGGTATCATCTCGTTTGTTCATGCTGTGTGGGCGTTTTTCTATCTCGATGGCTTCTCTGATTATTCTGTTATTAAAGTGTTCGGTTTTGGCGATAGTTCTGATCTTTTTAAAGTCAATTTCATGTCCTGTGGCTTTGAGGTGTTGGACCAGGGAAGAAGTTGGTTCCTCTTTTTTGACTGAGTTTTTGTGTTCCTCAATGCGTGCACTTATTCTTCTGTTGGTTTGTCCAATGTATGTGGTGGAGCAGGCAGTACATTGGATTTCATATACTCCTTGATTTTCTAATTCAATTTTCTCTTTAGGGTTTCTTAGGATGGTGGATATTTTTCTGTTTGTGCAGAATGCTGTTTTGATATTATGTTTGTGAAGGATCTTGCTGATCCTGTCTGTGGTGCCTTTTATGTATGGGAGGAGGGCTTTGCTGTTTTCTTGTTCTCTGTCTTGGATTTTAGTGGGAGTTTCTTTTTGGATTAAGTTGGAAATCTTATTTCTTTGGAATCCGTTGGATGTAAGTACATTAGTGAGAGTGTGTAGTTCGGTTTTTAGGTGTTGTTCGTCAGCTAGGCATTTGGTTCTTGAGATGAGTGTCTTGGCTACGGAGTTGATCTGTGCTGGGTGGTGGTGTGAGAGTGCGTGCAGATAGCAGTTTGTGTGTGTTTTCTTCTGGTAGATGGTGTGTCCTAGGGACCCATTGGATTTCTTGTAGACTAAGACATACAGGAAGGGAAGTTGGTTATTAGCTTCTGTTTCCATGGTGAACTGTATTTTGGGGTGTAGGCTGTTGAGGTGTGTGAGGAAGTTGTCCAGTTTTTCTTTCCCATGTGGCCAGATTACGAAGGTGTCATCTACGTATCTGAGCCAGAGTTTGGTTTTGTGATCAGATTTCTCTAGGGCTTGGGTTTCAAAGTTTTCCATGTAGAGGTTTGCAATGACAGATGAGAGGGGTGATCCCATAGGTGCTCCTTCTATTTGTTTGTATTTTTGTCCATTGTAGATGAAGTATGTGTTGGATAGACAGTGGTTGGTCAGATCTAGGATGTGTTTGGGGGGGTTATATTTGTTTTGGATAGCTGTTAAGGCTTCTTTGATTGGCACTTGGGTGAAGAGGGATATGACATCGAAGCTAACGAGTAGGTCGCTGGGCTGTAAGTTTTGTTTCTTTATGATCTCTATGAACTGGAATGAGTTTTTTACGTGTGAGGTGATGGATTCTGCATAGGGCTGTAGTTGTTTGGCGAGAAATTTGGCTAGGTTTTGTAGAGGTGAGCCTATGGAGCTGACTATGGGTCTAAGTGGGGTTCCTTCTTTGTGTATCTTGGGGAGACCATAGAGCTTAGGGCATCTGGATGATTTCTCTCTGGGAATGATTCTTTGCTGGATCTCTTCGCTAATGGGGGAGGCTTTTATTTTGGATCTAGTGGTTTTTTCCAGGTAGGTGGTGGGATCTATGTTTAGGGGTTTGTATGTGGAGTCTTGGAGTAGGTTGGTTAATTTGGTTTGGTAGTCAGATGTATTCATGACCACCGTGGCGTTGCCCTTGTCTGCTGGTAGGATTATTATGCTGGTGTCTTCTTTCAGGTTAAGTAGTGCTGTCTGTTCCTCTTTGGGTAAGTTGCTTTTGGGTGGCTTGCTGGTGCAGAGGATGTTGGTGATTTCGAGTCTGATTCTCTTAGCATCGTCGGGGTTGACTTTGGTCAGGCTGGTTTCAACTCCGCATATAATGGTTTCAGTGGGGATGTGTTTGAGAGCGACTGCAAAGTTGAATCCTTTGGAAAGGACATTGGTTTCGGCTTTGGTGAGGATCCTATCTGAGATGTTATGCACTGTTTGTTTCATGTGTGGCTGTGAGGGAGGAGGGGTTTGTTTCTGGTGTTCTTGTAATCTTCGGAGTTTGTTGGTGTGTGTGTCTGTCTTGAGGGTGTTCTGTGTTTCGGCTCTCCAGACGGCGAGTTGTTTGGATTTGTCCCAAAGTGCGGGGTGGATCTTGTTGCTGAGTTTGAGGTGAAGTGTGAGGAGATCTTTGTTGATTCGGTCTAGGAGGAATCTTTTTGTGTGAAGTTCATTTCTGATTAGGGCCAATTCTGTTCTTTTCAGGATGCGTTTGGTGGCTGCAGAGTTGGAGTGGAATTTCAATTGGAAGCATGTGGGGATTACATTTTGATCTCGGCAGTTGCGTAGGAATGCAAGGTCACATAAAATGGAAGCTCTTTGGACTTCGAGTTTCTCATAGGTCCTGGTCAGATGGTGGATTTCCTCCCCGTAGAGGTATGATATTTGTTTTCTGAGATTTTCGTGGGTGTTTGTATGTAGGAGAAAACCCGAAGAACCAAAGACCTACATACAAACACCCACGAAAACCTCAAGAAACAAATATATATATATATAAAAACACCAAAGATCTACATACAAACACCCGCGAAAACCTCAGACATATATATATTGTTTTCTGAGGTTTTTGCGGGTGTTTGTATGTAGGTCTTTGGTTATTCGGGTTTCCTCCCGCGTAAAATTGGAAGTGTCTTGGTGACGTTTCGACGAAGTCCCATTCGTCATCTTCAGGCTGGTGTTTTCGGCTTTGTGCCTCTAGGAGCAATGTGTGATCATAGCTGTTTTTTCCTTTTAAGTGCCAGTGGGGGTATGAACTGATTGGGTGGGAACTTGGCTGTGTTCTGATTGGGTGGAGGTGTGTTCTGATTAGTTAGGGGCTTGGCTATGCTGATTGGATGGGGGGTTGGCTGTGCTCTGATTGGATGGGGAAGTGTTTTTTTGGGTGGGGGCTTTGTTGTGCTGAGGTTAGTCTGAATTGCAGGGGGATTTGAGATGGTGAGCTGCGTTGCTGTTGTTTGGCTTCGTGTTCGTGCCTCATCTTCATGGTGGGTGTCAGTTTGCTTCGTGTATGGATTGAAGGGGTTTAAAGTGGCTAATGATGCAGCTGTGGTCTGGCTTCTGGTTTGTGGTTCTGCCTCATCATCGGTGTGGGTTTGGGTTTGCTTTTTGCGTGGATGTGTGGTGGTGACATCCTGTGTGGTTTTCGTGAGTGTGGGTCTGGTGTCATTCTTTGTGTTAGGGACTCGTTTGTCAATAAGGGCGGGTTTCCAAATGGCTGGTAGGTGGGAGGTATCATCTTGTTTATTCATGCTGTGTGGGCGTTTTTCTATCTCGATGGCTTCTCTGATTATTCTGTTATTAAAGTGTTCAGTTTTGGCGATAGTTCTGATCTTTTTAAAGTCAATTTCATGTCCTGTGGCTTTAAGGTGTTGGACCAGGAAAGAAGTTGGTTCCTCTTTTTTGACTGAGTTCTTGTGTTCTTCAATGCGTGCACTTATTCTTCTGTTGGTTTGTCCGATGTATGTGGTGGGGCAAGCAGTGCATGGGATTTCATATACTCCTTGATTTTCTAACTCAATTTTGTCTTTGGGGTTTCTTAGGATGGTGGATATTTTTCTGTTTGTGCAGAATGCTGTCTTAATGTTGTGTTTGTGGAGGATCTTGCTGATTCTGTCTGTGGTGCCTTTTATGTATGGGAGGAGGGCTTTGTCGTTTTCTTGTTCTCTGTCTTGGATTTTAGTGGGGGTTTCTTTTTGGATTAGGTTGGTAATCTTATTTCTTTGGAATCCATTGGATGTTAGTACATTAGTGAGAGTGTGTAGTTCGGTTTTTAGGTGTTGTTTGTCAGCTAAGCATTTTGTTCTGGAGATGAGTGTTTTGGCTACGGAGTTGATCTGTGCTGGGTGGTGGTGTGACAGTGCGTGCAGATAGCGGTTTGTGTGTGTTTTCTTCTGGTAGATGATGTGTCCTAGGGAGCCATTGGATTTCTTGTAGACTAAGACATCCAGGAAGGGAAGTTGGTTATTAGCTTCTGTTTCCATGGTGAACTGTATTTTGGGGTGTAGGCTGTTGAGGTGTGTGAGGAATTGTTCAATTTTTCTTTCCCATGTGGCCAGATTATGAAGGTGTCGTCTACGTATCTGAGCCAGAGTTCGTGTTTGTGATCAGATTTTTCTAGTGCTTGGGTTTCAAAGTGTTCCATGTAGAGGTTTGCAATGACAGGTGAGAGGGGTGATCCCATGGGTGCTCCTTCTATTTGTTTGTATTTTTGTCCGTTATAGATGAAGTATGTGTTGGATAGACAGTGGTTGGTCAGATCTAGGATGTGTTTGGGGGGGTTATATTTGTTTTGGATAGCTGTCAAGGCTTCTTTGATTGGTACTTGGGTGAAGAGGGATATGACATTGAAGCTCACGAGTAGGTCGCTGGGCTGTACGTTTTGTTTCTTTATGATCTCTATGAACTGGAATGAGTTTTTTACATGTGAGGTGATGGATTCTGCATAGGGCTGTAGTTGTTTGGCGAGAAATTTGGCTAGGTTTTGTAGAGGTGAGCCTATGGAGCTGACTATGGGTCTAAGTGGGTTCCTTCTTTGTGTATTTTGGGGAGACCATAGAGCTTAGGGCATCTGGATTTCTCCAGATTGGTTAGGGGCTTGGCTGTGCTCTGATTGGCTGGGGGGTTGGCTGTGTTCTGATTGGCTGGGGAAGTGTTCTGTTTGGGTGGGGGCTTTGTTGTGCTGGAGAGACATGGGTGTGGTCAGCCTTTCTTCCTGCTGGTCCCGAGGGCTCCTTTGGATTAAGCTGCCACTGGCCCATGATCAAGTGCCACTGGCCACTTGAGAAGCAGGCCTTCATCCCTCGGAGGGACAACTGCATCCAGTAAACCAAGAGCAGTAAAGCAGCAGCAACAACTTACAACTTGCAGCCAAAGAGCAGCAGAGCAACTTACAGCTGAAAGGCAGCAGCAGCAGCCGGACCGGTGAACCAGCATCCAGTAAACCAGCATCCAGTAAACCAACAGCCAGCAACCAGCAGCCTGCAACCTGCAACCAGCAGCCTGCAACCTGCAACCTGCAACCGGCAGTCTGCAGCTAGCAACTGGCGACCAGCGGCCAGTGACTGGCGACTGGCGACTGGTGACCAGCAAGTCCAGGGGGGCTTGGAGCCTGCTCACCTGTTGGAGGTGTCCATCTTGTCCTTCGCTGGCTCGCCCTGCTTCTGCCATTGCTGTCTGGTTTTATGTGGCTTTTGGGGGATTTTCAAACAGGAGAGCTTTTTGGTTTCCCTGCTTTTTGCCACCAATTGTTTCTCGGCCTCTACTTTGCCGAGTTCTGGTCCCGATGCTGGCTTGTCCTTTATTTTCATTGTACTGGCTTGCCGCCTCCCCTTTCAAGGCAGGCTGCCAGAGATCTTGGAATAGGCTAGCTTCGGCTTTGACGGCGCTTTTCTCCTCCTTCTCCCGGCGACTAGAACGGAGGGAAGTTTGGAGGAGACTTTTGCTGGCCTTGACCCTGGACTATTGGAAAGGACTGCAATTGTGGAAGTGGTTATCGTGGCTAGTGGGCCTGCTCTGTCGGCTGGGTGCCTCCTGCTAAATTTTTAAGACCTGTGGGTGAGGCCTTTGTTGCTGCCGCCATTATGTTGGATTTTTTCGAAGGCCTTATCTTTGGGACGTTGGGTTCCATAATTACTGTTAGTATAATTATTCCTCCTGTGGGTTCTGTTTTGGACTCTACTACAAGTTTTATCTTAGGAGGGACTAATACAGGCACAGCTATAGTTATTGCGGCTGGATTAACATCTGGCATGCCTGTTTTTATTTTTATTTTTTATTTTTTATTACTATGTTTTTAAATTGTTTTAATTACTATTTGTTTAAATTTTTAAATAATTCAAGTTGTTTAATACTGTTTTAACTTATTTTTGTTGGATGTTATGAATGATGTGGGGGGGATTGACTGATTGTGGAGTGAATCGGGTTGAATGGATGGTTAGTTTATTGTTTTTAATGTGTTTAGTTTAAAGAGTGGGAGAGATAAATTAATGATATGGATGGAGTTGTGGTTGAGTGGAATGAATGTGATGAACTGGCTAGCCTGCCTGGCATGGCAGAGGCGGAGGGGGGGGGAGACGCTGGCTCTGGGGTGATAGAGGGCCAAAGTATACCGGTCTTGCTGGGGAGAGGCAGATATGGTGGGAGCCATAGGGTAGGCCATTCCCGGGGAACAAGAGCTCGCTGTCTAAAAGCGATCCCTTGCTCCGACCCTGTGAGTTCAACCCGAAGTACTGGTAATGGGCGAAATCCGGACCCTGGGCTCAGGCTGCTGCTGCTCAATGCCAGGTCGGTTGTAAATAAAGCTCCCCTCATCCATGATCTTCTCCTGGATGAGGAGGCCGACCTCGCATGTGTGACCGAGACCTGGCTGGGCCCGGAGGGAGGAGTTCCTCTCTCTGAGATGTGTCCAGCCGGGTTTCAGGTATGGCACCAGCCACGACCCCAGGGAAGGGGGGGAGGAGTGGCTATTATAGCCAAGAAGACCTTTAGCCTACGCAGGCTCGTTGTTTCTGAGATTGCGGGTTGTGAGTTGCTCCTTGTGAAGTTGGACCTAGGGGTTCAGGTGGGCTTGTTGCTCACGTACCTGCCTCCCAGCTGCATGTCAATAGCCCTGCCTGCGCTACTTGAGGGGGTTGCTGGGCTGGCAGTTGAGTTCCCCAGGCTTATTGTCTTGGGGGACTTAAATCTTCCATCGCTCGGCGAATCCTCTGGGTTGGCGCAGGAGTTCATGGCCACCATGGCAACCATGAACCTGACTCAGGTAGTTCAGGGTCCGACTCACGAGAGGGGACACACTCCCGACATGGTATTCCTCTCAGAACAGTTGAGCAATGATCTGAATTTAAGGGGCTTAGATATTTTGCCTATGTCATGGTCAGACCATTTTCTGTTGCGGCTTGTTTTCAAGGCTCCAATCCTCCCCCGCAGGGAGGCGGAACCTATTAGGTGGTTCCGCCCCAGACGTCTGATGGATCCAGAGAGTTTTCAGAGGACGCTTGGGGAAATACCGGATTCTCTCATTCACAGTTCGGCAGAGTCCCTGGTTACGGCCTGGAATATGGCTGCGAAGGGGGCTCTTGACCGGATTGCGCCGCTGCAACCTCTCTGTGGTAGCAGACCCAGGAGATCTCCTTGGTTTACTGAGGAACTCAGGGGGATGAAGCGCCAGAAGAGACGCCTAGAGAAGCGATGGAGGAAAAGCAAATCCGTATCTGACCGAACACTTGTAAGATCTTATATCAAGACTTATCAGGTGGCGCTCAAGGCGGCAAGATGCGCGTATCATTCCGCCTTGATTGCATCTGCGGAATCCCGCCCAGCCGCCCTGTTCAGGGTAACTCGCTCCCTCCTTAATCAGGGGGGGGGTTGATGCACCCTTGCAGGGTAGTGCTGAGGACTTTAATAAGTTTTTCGCGGATAAAATCGCCCAGATTCGGATGGACCTTGACTCCAATTGGAGTGCAGTATCGGCTGATAATGATTCAGTCGAGATGACAGGGACTCGACTTGATCCTGTTGTGTGGGAGGAGTTTGACCCGGTGGCACCTGATGAAGTCGACAAGGCCATTGGAGCTGTGAGCTCCGCCACCTGTTTATTGGACCCGTGCCCCTCCTGGCTGGTTTCGGCCAGCAGGGAGGTGACGCGGGGCTGGGTTCAGGAGATTGTCAACGCTTCTTTGAGGGAGGGGTCCTTTCCGGCTCCCTGCAAGGAGGCAATTGTGCGCCCCCTCCTCAAGAAGCCTTCCCTGGACCCAGCTGTTTTAAACAACTACCGTCCTGTCTCCAATCTTCCCTTTATAGGGAAGGTTGTTGAGAAGGTGGTGTCACTCCAGCTCCAACGGTCCTTGGATGAGGCCGATTATCTGGGCCCTCAACAGTCAGGATTCAGGCTCGGCTACTCCACGGAAACTGCTTTGGTCGCGCTGACGGATGATCTCTGGCGGGCCCGGGATAGGGGATTATCCACTATCCTGGTGCTACTTGACCTCTCAGCGGCTTTCGATACCATTGACCATGGTATCCTTCTGCACCGACTGGAGGGGTTGGGGGTTGGAGGCACTGATTTGCGGTGGTTCACCTCCTACCTCACTGGTCGGTCGCAGTGGGTGTTGGCAGGGGGTCAGAGGTCAACCCCTAGGTTCCTCCCTTGTGGGGTCCCTCAGGGATCGGTCCTCTCCCCTCTGCTGTTTAATATCTACATGAAACCACTGGGCGAGATCATCCGACAACACGGGGTGAGATATCATCAGTATGCTGATGATACCCAGCTTTACATCTCCACCCCGTGTCATTTCAGTGAAGCAGCGGAAGTGATGTGCCGATGTCTGGAGGCTGTTAGGGTTTGGATGGGTGCCAACAGGCTCAAACTCAACCCCGACAAGACGGAGTGGCTATGGGTTCTGCCTCCCAAGGATATTTCAATCTATCCGTCCATTAGCCTGGGGGGGAGCTTTTGACCCCCTCGGAGAAGGTCCGCAACTTGGGCGTCCTCCTCGATCCACAGCTAAATTTGGAACATCATCTTTCGGCTGTGGCGAGGAGGACATTTGCCCAGGTTCGCCTGGTGCACCAGTTGCGGCCCTATTTGGACCGGGAGTCTCTTCTCACAGTCACTCATGCCCTTATCACCTCGAGGTTCGACTACTGCAATGCTCTCTACATGGGGCTACCTTTGAAAAATGTTCGGAGACTTCAGGTAATGCAGAATGCAGCCGCGCGAGCAGTGTTGGGCTTGCCTAGAAATGCCCACATTTCAGCATCACTCCGCGAGCTGCATTGGCTGCCAATTGGTCTCCGAACCCAATTCAAAGTGTTGGTTATGACCTATAAAGCCCTACATGGCATTGGACCAGGTTATTTACGGGACCGTCTGCTGCCCCATGAATCCCAGCGGCCGGTTAGGGCCCACAGAGTGGGCCTTCTCCAGGTCCCATCAGCCAGACAGTGTCGCCTGGCGGGGCCTAGGGGAAGGGCCTTCTCTGTTGCGGCCCCGGCCCTCTGGAACCAACTTCCCCCGGAGATCCGTGTCGCCCCCACCCTCTTCGCCTTTCGTAGATTGCTTAAAACATACTTTTGCCGGCAGGCCTGGGGCAGCTAACACCTTGCCCCTAGCCAGTGTATGTTTCTGTGTATGTTTGTGGAGTGATTGGTTTCTTTTAGCTTAAGGGTTTTTTATAGATATGTGTTTATTGTAATTTCTATCATGCTGTGAGCCGCCCTGAGTTCTTTGGAATAGGGCGGCATAGAAATTAAATAAATAATAAATAATAATAATAATTATGCTGGTGTCTTCTTTCAGGTTAAGTAGTGCTGTCTGTTCCTCTTTGGGTAAGTTGCTTTTGGGTGGCTTGCTGGTGCAGAGGATGTTGGTGATTTCGAGTCTGATTCTCTTAGCATCGTCGGGGTTGATTTTGGTCAGGCTGGTTTCAACTCCGCATATAATGGTTTCAGTGGGGATGTGTTTGACAGCGACTGCAAAGTTGAATCCTTTGGAAAGGACATTGGTTTCGGCTTTGGTGAGGATTCTATCTGAGATGTTATGCACTGTTTGTTTCATGTGTGGCTGTGAGGGAGGAGGGGTTTGTTTCTGGCATTTTTATAGTCTTCGGAGTTTGTTGGTGTATGTGTCTGTCTTGAGGTTGGTCTGTGTTTTGGCTGTCCAGACGGCGAGTTGTTTGGATTTGTCCCAAAGTGCAGGGTGGATCTTGTTGCTGAGTTTGAGGTGAAGTGTGAGGAGATCTTCGTTGATTTGGTCTAGGAGGAATCTTTTTGTGTGAAGTTCATTTCTAATTAGGGCCAATTCTGTTCTTTTCAGGATGCGTTTGGTGGCTGCAGAGTTGGAGTAGAATTTCAATTGGAAGCATGTGGGGATTAAATTTTGATCTTGGCAGTTGCGTAGGAATGTGAGGTCACATAAAATGGAAGCTCTTTGGACTTTGAGTTTTTCATAGGTCCTGGTCAGATGGTGGATTTCCTCCCCGTAGAGGTACGATATTTGTTTTCTGAGGTTTTTGCGGGTGTTTGTATGTAGCTCTTTGGTTATTCAGGTTTTCTCCCACGTAAAAGTGGAAGTGTCTTGGTGACGTTTCGACGAAGTCCCATTCGTCATCTTCAGGCTGGTGTTTTCGGCTTCGTGCTTCTAGGAGCAATGTGTGATCATAGCTGTTTCTTCCTTTTAATTGCCAGTGGGGTATGAACTGATTGGGTGGGAGCTTGGCTGTGTTCTGATTGGGTGGAGGTGTGTTCTGATTGGTTAGGGGCTTGGCTGTGCTCTGATTGGATGGGTGGGTTGGCTGTGCTCTGATTGGATGGGGGAGTGTTCTGTTTGGGTGGGGGCTTTGTTGTGCTCAGGTTAGTCTGAATTGCAGGAGGATTTGAGATGGTGAGCTGCATTGCTGTTGTTTGGCTTTGCATTCGTGGTCATGCCTCATCTTCATGGTGGGTGTCAGTTTGCTTCATGTATGGATTGGAGGAGTTTAAAGTGGCTAATGATGCAGCTGTGGTCTGGCTTCTGGTTTGTGGTCATGCCTCATCATCGGTGTGGGTTTGGGTTTGCTTTTTGCGTGGATGTGTGGTGGTGACATCCTGTGTGGTTTTCGTGAGTGTGGGTCTGGTGTCATTCTTTGTGTTAGGGACTCGTTTGTCAATAACGGCGGGTTTCCAAATGGTTGGTAGGTGGGAGGTATCATCTCGTTTATTCATGCTGTGTGGGCGTTTTTCTATCTTGATGGCTTCTCTGATTATTCTGTTATTAAAGTGTTCAGTTTTGGCGATAGTTCTGGTCTTTTTAAAGTCAATTTCATGTCTTGTGGCTTTAAGGTGTTGGACCAGGGAAGAAGTTGGTTCCTCTTTTTTGACTGAGTTCTTGTGTTCTTCAACGCGTGCACTTATTCCTCTGTTGGTTTGTCCGATGTATGTGGTGGGGCAAGCGATGCATGGGTTTTCATATACTCCTTGATTTTCTAACTCAATTTTGTCTTTGGGGTTTCTTAGGATGGTGGATATTTTTCTGTTTGTGCAGAATGCTGTCTTGATGTTGTGTTTGTGGAGGATCCCCCTGCAACTCAGATTAACCTGAGCACAACAAAGCCCCCACCAAAACAGAACACTCCCCCATCCAATCAGAGCACAGCCAACCCTCCCATCCAATCAGAGCACAGCCAAGCCCCTAACCAATCAGAATACACCTCCACCCAATCAGAACACAGCCAAGCTCCCACCCAATCAGTTCATACCCCCACTGGCACTTAAAAGGAAGAAACAGCTACGATCACACATTGCTTCTAAAAGCACGAAGCCGAAAACACCAGCCTGAAGATGCAGCCAAATCAGTGAAATATTTCAGTACTCTAAAATGGGGGTACAACTGAAGATTCAATCTCTTAACTCTCTTTTGACAAAAAAAGTCCAAATTTTGCTATTAAATTATAGCTCAAATTCTTTGCTGTTTAGTACAGAAGACACTGTTTTATAGTTCAGCACAAATTGAGTCACCAAACCTGAGCTGCAAAAATCTGGATGATCACAAGATGACAACAAAGTTCACATTTTATATACATTTTTATTGCCATCTTGTGGTCTTCTCCATAATTGTACTTATTGGATAAATGGGATAGGAACCTTTGCTAACTTACAGAAAATCACTCCCTATTTTTGTAAAAGAATATGAGTGTTACATTTAATAATATTAAAGCCTTTGTTTAATAATATACATCACTTTACCAACAGCATATTAAGCGTCACAATCCAAAATACCGAGAAAAGAAACTGTACTATAAAGCTGCGATTCAACATATACTTTGTAAGTATTAAAACTTAGTCATTATATAATAGGAAATTGAGATCAATGAGGCAGCAATAACTGCTAGATAAATCTATCACTCTTTTTGAATTTAAATGCTGCAACTAGAGATAATAACTTACCTGATTTCTTTTATGTTATTATTGGCTAGGCTTCTTTGAAATGCAAGACACAACTTTTCATACTGAAATGAGAAAGGTCATATTAAATCAGATGATATTTCAATATGTAATACTAGTGTCAGAGGGAACCTGGTCTTTTAAGCAGAAGGAAAGAAAAGGCACAAATGTCATTTAGATCAGGTGTAAATCCATTCTATATATTTAATAGAAATATATATTTAAAAGGAAGGTCTCTTTTCAAGGATCTGCACATAATGTGTGACACTTTGTCAACCACAGTTTAGACCAAGAGCAGTTTCTTTACTTTCTTCAAAGACAGGCACAGTGATATTTAGGTAAGGCAGAGAGAATATTTACATAAGGAAACTTGAAATGATTTAGACATGATGCTGTAGTATAGTTTCTTCACTAAATGGCAACCAACCAACTGGCCAGTCAGCAGCAGGACTGAATCCAGGAACATCTCCCAGCTGTGAGCTCTTGTTTAAGATAGAATTCTATCCCATACGAAACAAAAATAAGTGGATTTGGGGATTGCCAAAATTCCTAACTAATGTATCTGCCTTGTCTGCATAGTAGCAATCGTTTCCAAGATTCTTCATCATATCTGCATACAGATCATAAATTTACAATTTTATGATACATTGGAATAATATGCTCACCAGGAATAGCTATCATTGCACCAACAAGTTTTTTAAAAAATGAACAGTGCACTTGTATTTCACAATTATTCTCTATTACTCCTCAGCAATCCAACTCAGAGATTGTGGCTTTAAGAGACTTTTGGTTAGCAAATTTCTAAGAGGAATGAAGGGGACTTATACGATATCTAAGCAATTAAGCCAGGCCTTTGCACAATGCAGAATATACAGAGATAGTTATCAAGGCACCAACTATCTTCAATAGATGGTTGTCCAGATTCCTATTATTAACGGTCCATCAGAATGGCACACTTGAGTAGATATTATGTTTAACATCTGTTACCATTTTCATTATTTAATTGCACCAAAATTTTAGACATTTAATGGAAGGAAAATAGGTATGAAGGAAGCTTATTTTGCCTGAAGAAAAACTGTAGTGCTGGCTTTAATATTTTATATTTGAAATTACCATAGAAATAATATTTCTCATTAAAACAAAATGTAATAATTATATCTAAAAGAAACAATATATCAAGTATTTTCCATTTCCTCATTTGATTATTGGTATCTTCAACTTGATCTAATGCTATTTCAACTATATTGTATTCTCCACATGATTCTTAGAACAATCTCTGATTGACATCAATGGACACATATATCTGGGGAGTGATAGTTGAAAAAATCTTTCCAAATAAAAAATGGGTAACATAAGCTGATCTTCAGCTAGTAGAAAGAAATCTAATGTTTAAATATATCTGGATCTATTTAAGAAAACACATGTAAGTAGGTGCAATTTAGTCCTATATATCTTATAAGCAATTCACTGACATATTGGAATACTTTGTCAGCCAATTTATATATAAAATTCTGCAGGTATAACAGAAAACATCATTATATAGGATTCAATATCCCACCATCCATATACAGTACATGCCAGATTCCTACTCTGCTTTAACAAACAATATAGTATGAAAATATTGAAAAGGACTTTAGAAATGGCAGACTATGCATTTTACATATTTAAAGTCACATATCTCATGTTCAACTAGAGGATCCCAGACAATGCGATTCAAAAACACTTCTGCTTTAAAGATCCATAAGAATTGCTGACTGGAACAGGAAATTATGTTTTAGATAATAATTCCCATATCTTCTGCCATTGACTTTCCTGACTGAAATTTATGGCACTTAAATACAAAATGCTCATGGTGCAATAGGTAACTTGATTAATCTAGACCACAGATGTCAAACTGCCGGCCCATGGGCCGGATACTTCATAGCGAAACCGCGCCCACCCCATTGCTGGCAATGGCAAAAAAGTTGTGATGCGTCACGACACGTCATGTGACTTTGCGAGTTTGACACCCCTGATCTAGACTGAAGCAAACACTATTAGACAGATGGAATAAGAAGAAAACTGTTTTTTTCTCTAAGAAGTACCCTGAGACATTTTTTTCTCATAAATGTATATAACATTTATGTAATATAAATATTCTTCACTAATCAGATTTTTTCAAAATACTGTTAAAAATAGATTTGAAAGGAAAGTTCAGCTGAGAAAAAGAAATAAAGCAAAAATCCCACCTCATTAGCATATTTTGATGCCTCTCATCATTTCTGAAGGCAAAGTCAAAACTCTAAGAACCAATTACTATTGCTGTAAAAAACAAATGGGCTCTGAAATGTATAAAAATGGGTCCATTTAAATTTTGCGGTAATGCTCCTGCCAGAACTAATTCAGTACCTGAGTTTTGCTAGGTTGCTAGCCAGTATGAATCTTATTAAATAATTACTAAATCAAAGTATTATACTTGGGTATGTGTATCAACATGTTTCCAATAGTCTAGAAAAAAGATTGGAAAGTGGTATTTTTTTTAAAAAAACCCAGGATTTTCCAATTGATATTCCAAACAACTTACTTCTGGAGAGATGAGCTTGTAAATTGTCTCAGCTAAAGTATGAAGAAATACTCTGTTCTTGCTGATTTTCCTCTGTGGAAGGTTCCCATGAGGGACTTTCTCTCTGCAGATGGGCAAAGGAGTCTTAGAGCTGTTGGGCACCTCAGCACATTCTTCCTCATTTTCATCTGGAATGCAACTTTGGTTGAGCAAGGAGAAAGGACATTCGCCAGTAATCTTCAGCTCTTTCAGTTTTGTGCAGAACATGCTGTACAGATCACTGTTATAAAATTGTGTGTATATCTCTATTTTGTGCTTAACGTGCCCCCTCCATTAACCAACAACAGAAGAAAGAGCTAACAGCAGGAATTCAAGGGGCAAATTATTTATGGCTGTAAAATCAACTTCCAAAACAACTTTATCTTTATTAGCCTGCAACGAAAGAAGAAAAAAAAGTGAAAGGAAACAAATAATATTATATTATACTTTGAATTATATTAAAGAACCAGCATAATTTCTATGTTGCTCAATTTTTGATATCTATTTTTTTGGACATCTTATTAAATGACACAATAATTGATGACATAATAAGCTTCAGGCACATGAATTCTTACATTCTTACTTTCTTCTGTTTTTCAAAAGAAAAAGATATGAAAACCTAGTTTTCACTGGGTTGCCAAGAAACGGAGAGATATTTCTGGAACAATGAAACAGAATTAAACTAGTTGAATCAATTTGGGCGACAATATGGGAAAACAGTTCTGAAGACAGTCAATTGTATGAACACTTTAATTTTTTTATATATATCATATCTCAAATGGGTAAACTCTGCTTTTATTGTTTCCTAAGGCAAAAGATTTTGACTGATTATGGATTGGATGCAGGTTGAAAAAAAATTACATGATAAAACATGATGGCCTTTGGGAAACTAGTTGCCTTACCAACAACCAACTTCATAATCAGAATAAGAAATGGAAGGGACCTTGTAGGTCATGTAGTCCAACCCCCTGCCCAAACTTCATATAGAAGTTATTTATATTTATATAAGTTATATTTATTTATATTTTCTTGGTGCTTTCCTTTTAAGTTATGAAGATAAACTTCTTTAGCTGGTATCATATCCTGACTTTAAAAGGCAGCATATAGGCAGCGCCCACATAATTAATCCGGGTTAGACATGTGGGAAGTCACCCCCCCCCCAAAGAAGGAAATATTAAAAGGGCACCACCTCTGTGGTGTCCTCATTTTGTTGTGACTGGTCTTTTCTGTTTCTCTAACAACTGCAGTAATAATGTGTTTTCAAACTCTGTCTGCAAGCTACCCCGCCCAATTCTACTTCTCCTTTTCTTATCCTTTATTCTCCATGCCTTTGTCTGCATCTCTACATTCTTATGGCACAAAGGGGGCATTTGTGGGAAATCACCCCCCCAGAGAACGAAATATTAAAAGGGCAGAATATTATATTTCCTCGAAGGATCTTAAAGAGGCAGAAAAGCATGCCCAGTTTTTCTTAATAGCCCCAAGTCTCCCTCTCCCAAGCAGAAACCAGCTCTGTAGAAATGCAGATGTAATAATCCACTCAGGAAGGTTGGAGCCCTCCAGCTAGATGCTTAGGAAGACAAAGATACTTAAAATCTACATACCCCACCCAAACTCTAAGACAGGACATAATAGGGGCACACTCAGACTCAGGTCAAAGTGCATGACACAGGAAATACAAAGCCTCAAACAGGAACAGGAAACAACTCCAAATAAAAGCCCAAGAGGGTAGAAAAACCCACTTCCTACTACATGTGCTCACTTTTTTCTTCCAGAGCCATTTTTCTGTCTGGCTCTCTTCTTTAATAAACTACAACCTTCTTTCTAAAGCAGTCACCATGTTGTTTATTCCCAGCTTGGACTGGACCCTGATGAAGACTTTTCCTTCAACAGATATATGGGGCAAAGTCCAAATGGGCAGGATTTGGAGTAAAAGTGCTCGTATTCTTTATTGGCTATAATTTACAAATCTTTGTCATACCATAAAATATACCTCTAGTCTACAAACAGTTCACCTGACACTAATTTGGGTCAAATACGATATATAATGGAATTCACTTCTGAATTCAGGATGAAGAACAAATATGCTGTCAGCTTAATTAGATTGGAATTCTATACAGACTTCCCAAAATCTATATACGAACTTCTATTTTTCTTTTCCTCAAAAATAATCTGATTATTATCTCTAGCACTCTCCCAGAGGAAAAGGTACGATAAAGAAATAGGAGTAAAATATATTGCTATGAGCTAGTGTGAAGTGTGTTGCTATGGAAAGAAAAAAAACCAACTGGGTTTTAACCTCTGTCATAGCAGTGAAAATCAGCTTGTACTTTGAGGGGGAAGAATAGATGGCTGAGAAAATGGATGGTAATAGCTGAAGGCACGTGGAAGTTTCCTTATAGACTACTGAAGCATATAAGACAGAAAATTACTTTTACCCAGCTCTGCCTCCAGATTTCATTTCTGTGGTTCCATCAGCATTTAAAAATGATTAGTTTGTATACAGCTTTGCAGTTTTCCAAGAGATTTTGTAGCATTACAGGGCAGTTGACTGGGACACAACTGCATGATGCTGCAATCTGTGGTGTTAAAAAGTAATGAAAAATAATTTGCAGTAACAGAAAACATGTAAAATTAATTGTAACCTTGTTGAAATATATCTGAACAATTAAGTATTCTATTTACATAGGTAGAAATGTCAAATTAATTAAAGTGTATATATAAACAGATTGCAGGTTGGGATATTAGACATTAAAGCCTAGAGATGTTGAAACTCAAGTCTTCTTAACTCCTCAGTGACCAAGCAGTTACTAAGAAACTGAGGAATATTAACTGTCTAAAAGAGGGGTATCCAATCTTCTGGACTTCAACTCCCAGAATTCCCTGAACCAGGAAAAGCAGCCTTCAATGGCTGCCTGGAAATTATCATTATAGAATAGAATAGAATAGAATAGAATAGAATAGAATAGAATAGAATAGAATAGAATAGAATAGAATAGAAGCTGTAAAGGATCTTGGAGGTCCTCTAGTCCAGCCCCCTGCTCAAGCAGGAGGACCTATACCATCTCAGACAAGTGCATATCTAGCCTCTTCTTAAAAATCTCCAGTGATGGAGTGCTCACGATTTCTCGAGGTAAGCTGTTCCACTGGTTAATTGTCCTCATTGTCAGGAAATTTCTCCTTAATTCCAGGTTGCTTCTCTCTTTGATCAGTTTCCAATCATTGTTTCTTGTCCTGCCCTCTGGTGTTTTGGTGAATAACGTGACTCCCTCTTCTTGGTGGCAGCCCCTCAAATACTGGAATACTGCTATCATGTCTCCAATATTTCTTCTTTTCTTTAGACTAGCAAAACCCAAGTCCTGCAGCCGTTCTTCATATGTTTTAGTTTCCAGGCCTTTAATCATCTTAGTTGCCCTTCTCTAAATTTTTCCAAACTCTCAACATCTTTTTTGTGATATGGTGACCAAAATTGGCTGCAGTATTCCAGGTGTGGTCTTACTAGGGTTTTATAAAGCGGTACTAATACTTCATGATATCTTGATTCTATACCACTGTTTATACAACCTAGGATTATATTAGCTTTTTTGGCTGCTGCTGCACACTGCTGGCTCATGGTTAAGTGATCATCCACTAGGACTCCAAGGTCCCTCTCACAGTTACTGTTTTTAAGCAAGGTCTCGCCCAATCTGTACTTGTACCTTTGATCTTTCCTGCCTAAATATAAAACTTTGCTTTTCTCCATATTGAAACTCATTTTGTTGGATAGGGCCCATTGTTCAAGTTTGTCAAGATCTTTTTTGATTCTGAGCTTGTCTTCTGGAGTGTTGGCTATTCCTGCCAGTTTAGTGTCATCTGCAAATTTGATGAGTTCTCCTTCTATTCCCTCGTCTAAGTCATTTATGAAGATATTGACAAATACTAGGCCTAAGACTGAGCCTTGTGATACCCCACTGCTTACTTCTCTCCATGAGAATGTAGTACCATTGAGGATACTCATTAAGTACGGTTTGCCAGCCAGCTACAGATCCATCAGGTGGTGATGTTGTCTATTCCACCTTTTTTTAGCTTACCAAGGAGTAGGTTGTGGTCTACTTTATCAAATGCCTTACTGAAATCTAAGTATACTACGTCCACAGCATTTCGCTGATCTATTAGTTTGCTCAGTTTATCAAAAAATGAAATAAGATCCTGAGAATGATTGTAGTAATGGGAATAAAAGAAGCAGTCCCTAAAGCAGAAAACATGGCAAAAAGCTTTAAACATAGAACAGGAAAAGGATGAATCTCCAGCCACCGTTCTCCAAAGATTAAAAGATGGAATGAGAAAGTATTCTGGCATGGACCCAGATGATATAGTTAACGTACCTATAGTGCGAGTCCAATTTGTTACAAAGGCATGGCCAGATATAAACAAGAAATTACAGAAAATAGAGGGCTGGACTATTAAGCCAATAGATGACTTGTTGAAGGAAGCACAGAAAGTTTATGTACAAAGAAAGAACGAGAAAACTAAACAGAAAAGTAAAATGATGGCGGCAACAGTGAATGAGGTACTGAAGAGACAGGAAGTGGGGGAAGGACAGAACCATCCCACCAACACTCAAAAGTGGGGAGCGAACGGCCATACTAGAATGGGAGGAAGATACAGGTATCTGAACCGACGGGGAAGAGGTAATTTTGGCCCCATTCCAGAAGCTAAAGAAAGGGCTTGTTTTGGGTGTGGATAGAACGGACATTTCAAAAAGGACTGTCCCAAGATACAGAAGGAAAAGCAAGTGTATGAATTGATGGAGGAAGATGAGAGTCAGTTTTAGGGGTGTCAGGGGCAATTTACCTTAAGGTTCTACGATGAGCCCTTGATAAATTTATTAGTGGGATCGGAACTGGAAGAAATGGTATTTTTAGTTGATACGGGAGCAGCACATACTTCGGTCTCAACTTTAATTACACACATGCAATTAAGTGAGGAAATTACTAGAGTATCAGGGGCGAAAGGGGAAGGTTTTCAAGTTAAGAAAATAAAATCAGTAGAAATAAGAAAGGAAAATGGGAAAGAGAGTGTCCAAATTGAAATGTTATATATTCCAGAAGCTGAAATAAATTTATTAGGGAGAGATGCCCTGAAGGCACTCCAACTGAATATTTCTTTCCATGCAGAAGTAGTAATTAATGTATTAACAGAAGAAGATGAGAAAACAATTAATCCTGATGTATGGGTAAGGGAAAACAATAGAGGAGGGCTACAGATAACTCTGCTAGAGATAGAACTAATAAACCCAACTGAAGTAATAAGACAAAAACAATATAACATTTCTATGGAGGGAGGAAAAGGTTTACAACCTGTAATAGATACCTTGTTAAAAGATGGGATATTAGAACCAGCAATGTCCCCTTTTAATACACCTATCTTGCCTGTAAAGAAACCAGATGGATTGAAATTATTGAATCAGCTGGTAAAAATCAGACATCCAGTGGTCCCAAACCCATAATGGGCAGGATACCTAGTGAACATAAATGGTTCAGTGTAATTGACCTCAAGGATGCATTTTGGGTTTGTCCCTTGGGAGAAAATCAAGAAAGGTCTTTGCATTTGAATGGGAGAACCCTTATACTGGAAGAAAACAACAATATCAGTGGACAGTATTGCCACAGGGCTTTACTGAGTCCCCCAACCTTTTGGGGCAAGTGTTGGAGCAAGTGTTGGAAAAGTCCCACAGCCCTATACATATTTAATACAATATGTGAATGATTTGCTAATATCTGGAAAGAAGAAAACAGCACAAAACTGGCCATGGATAAATTATTAAATTTCCTGGGCCAACAGGGATTGAGAGTGTCAAAAACTAAATTACAGTATGTTGAGAAAGAAGTAAAGTATTTGGGGCATTTAATCAGTGAAGGGAGCAGAAGGATCACACCCGAATGGATAGAAGGTGTAGTGAGACAACCTCTGCCCAAAACCAAAAAGGATTTGAGGAAATTTATTGGACTAGTGGAATATTGTCAGCTGTGTATAGACAGCTATGCAATCTTAGTAAAACAATTATATGATAAGTTAATAGAGGCAGAACCTTGGAACATCAGGTGGGATGAAGGGGCAAAGGAAAATTTTGAGAAACTAAAGCAAGCTTTAGTAAAAGTGCCCGTGTTAAGCCTCCCGAACATAGAAAAACCATTCCACCTATTTGCAAACACTGAAGGTTCTATTGCCTATGGAGTGTTAACTCAAACTTGGGTTGGCCAGCCTAAACCTGTGGCATTTTTGTCAAAAAATAATGGATCCGGTGATTAGGGGGTGGCCGACATGCATCCAAGCCATAGCAGCCACGGTCCTACTCATCCAGGAAAGTAGAAAATTAACATTTGGAGGAGCTCTTGTTGTTAGTACACCACATCAGGTCCGAACAATTTTACAACAAAAAGCTGGACGATGGCTAACCGACTCAAGAATTTTAAAATATGCAGCTATCCTACTAGAACAAAGTGATTTGGTATTAACTACTGATTATAATTTAAATCCAGCTCAGCTTATGGCAACCAATGCGCAAGTAAATCCAAAAGGGGTGGAACATTATTGCACGGAAGTAATACAGTTACAAACAAAGATTAGACCTGATTTGGAGGAAATGCCCTTGGAAAAGGGAGAATCCCTATTTATACTGTAGATGGTTCCTCCAGAATGGAAGGAGGAAAGAGGAGGAATGGATATGCCATAATCAATGGAAATACAAAAGAATTAGTGGAGGCGGGAGGATTACCACTAAATTGGTCTCCGCAAACTTGTGAGTTGTATGTCTTAAACCAAGCTTTAAAGCTGTTAGAGGGAAAAGTAGGTAACATATATACAGATTCTCGATATGCCTTTGGAGTGGTACATACATTTGGGGAAATTTGGCAAGAACGAGGAATGATAAATAGTAAAGGAAAGGAACTTGTGCACGAAGAACTATAAGAGAAATATTTAAAAAATGTATTAATGCCTAAAAGAATTGCGGTAATACATGTAAGTGCTCATCAAAAAGGGAACACCTTTGAGGCAATAGGAAATCGTATTGCAGATGAGGAAGCAAAAAAGGCAGGGGAAGAAGAAATAGAAATTTATTCATTAATAATAATAAGAAAACCTGAGGTAAATCCGGTGTTTACAGAAAAAGAGAAAGAGAGGTTAATTCAAATAGGAGGACAGGAAGGAGAGTGGAAAATGGTTCCTATCGGATGGAAGACAAATAATAAATAAACAAATAGCAAGGGAATTAATGGGGTATTTACATGAAGGTCATTGGGGAGCACAAGCGTTAGTGGATTGTATACTACAACAATACGCCTGTATAGGAATCTACACAGTTGCTAATCAAATAGTAGAAGCCTGTATAATTTGTAAAAGAATTAACCACCAAGTATTGCAACATCAACCTTTTGGTGGAAGACCCCCTGCTTTTAGACCATTTCAATGTATACAAGTTGACTTCACAGAATTCCCCAAAGTAGGAACATATACATATTTATTAGTCTTGTTGGATCATTTAATGGGATGGGTTGAAGCTTTCCCAACAGCCACGGCCACTACTAAGACTGTAACTAGAATCTTGTTGGAACAAATAATTCCTCAATACGAGTTGGTGACCCACATCAATAGTGACCAAGGAAGTCATTTTACAGGAAAAATATTACAAGAGATGACAAGGGCCTTAGGAATTGCCTGGAAGTTTCACACTCCTTGGCATCCGCCCTCTAATGGGAAAGTGGAATGAGCAAATTCCAAAATCACTAAGTAAATTAATTCTGGAAACTAAAATGTCATGGACCAAATGTTTACTATACTGTTCCAGACAGAACAGACTGCTTCAAGTTCAATCTAGTACAGATAGATAACTCAACAGAAATAATTATAAAACAGATATTTATTCAGAGTAAATACTTGCTTTTACGACGTTACTTCTGTGTATTACATCTCTCTGTTCATTTCCATAGGTAAATTGATAATTTATTTTCCCCTCTTCTTCTGCATAAGCATCACATGTTGGCATAAGCATAAGATCTCTGAGCCGTGTGGCTAGGGGCCATGAGGCTGGATGAACAAAGGCATTCCCCTCAGGCTTGTGTCCAGGAAGTCTCCCAATGCCCTTTAGAAACTCCTCCCACTGACCCATCAACAAAACCAGCATTTAACCCAATAACTGCCAGATATTCTAACATACTGATACATGCTCTCTAGTTAGGGTTACATAGAGCTATACGAGGTTACATAGAGTTATACAGTCCAAAACATTTACCCTTAGCATTGTTGAGACTAAGGACACAACCTCAAAGAGATATCAGGTTGTTTGCATATGAATTATTATATGGGGTAGGATTTACTCCTGGGGAAATATGTATGAATGCTTTATCTAGTAGAGATAGAATAATACGACATTATGTACATAAACTGTCCCAGTATCTTGATCATTGCAGGAAGCACGGGCTTTTGGCACAAACACCACCATTGGAGTTCTTGGTACATAAGATCCAGATTGGAGACTGGGTACTCATCCGATGCTGGAAGGAGGAAAAACTACAACTCAAATGGGAAGGACTCTTCCAGATGTTGTTAACCTCTGAAACGGCAGTCTGGACGAAAGAAAAAGGGTGGACTAAATAAAATAAAATAATAAAAGGACCGGTGACTGAACCAAAGGACCAGTGGACGTGTGTTCTGCAGATGGATCCTCTCAAGGTCACCTTGAAAAGGAAAAACATTCATGCTGGAGAATGACATATATTTGTGGGTAACCCTTGTGTTCTTGTGTGTTGCTGTTTTCACGGGAGGAATTTTGGCGTATTTGGCCAGAGCTGACTGGTGGAACATCTTGTGCCCAAAGTCTACAAGAAGAGGAGAACCCTTGGAATTAATTTTGCTTCCTGATGTGTTGGTTTTGTAATTGCAAATGTATTTTGAATGTTGTTGTTGTATGCATTGTGTGGACTGTGGACCTGCTCATGGGGATTGTAGGAATGAGTGTGATATAGTGATAATAGAGTCACTGGTTCCAGATTATTTTAAAAGGGATAGTCTAAAAAGGATTACTTTAATTTTTGTAACAGAAACACCACAAAACTTAATAGTTGAAGAATGGACCTATGTAAGAACATGAAAAGATCTAAAAGAAGTAATGTATATTGCTTGTCCGTGGTTATAAGATTGATGATAATATTTCAGGTAATGATCCATGTGGAAGCCTTGTGCATAAGTAGTGGCTATTGGGGAAAACACAGTACTATTCAGTCTGGATATAACGCAGGAATTAATGGAGAAAACCTGAAGTGTAAACAAATAATTAAGATTACTCCATACTGGTTAAAAGAAGGGGGAATACATCCCTGTATAAATCCAAGATTGTTTGACGAACAAATAAACCATTGTTGTAGAAATAAAGTATCAATAGAAAAAAAAATAATTCTGTGTAAACAGTTGGGAAGTGTTTTCAGACAGGGAATATGCGGACATAAAGAGAAATCTACATTACCTTTAAGGTGTGGAAAAGGACCCCCTCAGCAAGTAGTCAACACAATACAATTAAAGAAAGGATGGATACGAACATGTGAGTTGTCATTTCACAAATCCAAACAACATAAGAGAGAGACTAAAAGCAAAAATTGTGGAGAGTGTATTGCAACTACTAAAAAGGGAAACAAGGTGACACAAATATATCATATATCGTATCTAATATATCATACTCAGTTTACTTGCAATGGAGAAAAAGGTGTGTGTGTTATATTCTACACGCACCAAAACAAACTCTAAAACATCTGATTCTGAAGTAATATGTTTTAATCCTGAAATAGTGGGAAAGACTAAATATGTTTACAAGTTAGCTCATTATAGTAACCGGGAGTTGGCCAGAGTAGAGACTGAAGATAAAAATAAACCTATAAGTTTTATTTTTGATGCCTATAAGGCCATAAATATGAACAATTGATCTAAAGGAGGGTGTGAAGGATTGGATTGGGAAAGGAAATATAGGTTAGATGAGAAATACATGTGTCTCCCGTATGGAAGGTGTAAGGATAAAATATTTAACTGGTGTCCCACATGGTCCCACATGTGTAGTATGGACCACATTTTCAATTTCTTTAATCAACCAGTGGGACACTTATAAATATGCAACTCTCATGAGAGGAGTGACCACTGGTGACTGCAAGATTGGAAATTGTAATCCTTTGAATTTAACAATTCATAAGATCCAACTTGTAGGATATAACATAGATGTGGGTTTGAACATTTATGGAAAGGGAAGAGATCCTGGTACTCAGCTGAAATGGAGTATGGGGAAAAAAAAGAACCCCTTAAGTAAACAAGTATCCATGTTTTATTCTTTTTATGAGGAATTAGAGAAAAATGATCTAGGTATAGCAAGCCTAACTAAGAATTTATTCATAGAGAAAATTGCAATGACAATTGAAGTAAATAATTGTTATGTATGTGGAGGAACTAAGATGAGAGAACACTGGCCTTGGGAATCTAAAGAGTAGATATAACTGATGAAAATATTACCAGAATTGGACCACCTTGGAACAGGTTAATCAGAAATGGGCATTGACCACAACCATAATAGGTCATTATTGCTTTCAAAAGAATTGTTCTAAAAATCAAAAGGAAAGTGGTATTATGGTATGTGAAGAGCAAAGATCATATAATAAAACTCAGATCACTGAATGATGAATAATGACGAATCTGAGTAAAAGAGGAAATCCTTTTAATGATACCCTGTTAGAGGGTATTGGACCAATGGAACAGGTCCATGGCCAGCTCCGAAAGGATATTATTGGATATGTGGTAAATTTGCATATGCATTTTACCTAAAAGATGGTGTGGTTCATGTGTTTTAGGAAATATTAAACCCAATTTTTTTCTTATTACTAATACCAAAAGGAGAAAAACTAGGAATAACTTTATACAAAGAAAAAGGTGGGGATAGAAAAAAACGAGCAATAAAGTTAGGACTAAAAATAGGTAATTGGAAAGATAATGAATGGCTCCAGAACGAATAATTCAGACATATGGACCGGCCACATGGGCTGAAGATAGCTCTTGGGGATGTAGAACCCCAATATATATGCTAAATAGAATTATAAGGTTACAAGCAATGGTAGAAACTATTACTAATGAAACCTCATTGGCTTTGAATGTGTTAGCCAAACAAAACAACTAACTTAAAACTACAGTATATCAGAATAGATTGGCATTGGATTATATATTAGCGGATGAAGGAGGGGTATGTGGGAAGTTTAACCTAACCAATTGTTGTCTTCAAATTGATGATACTGGGAGAGCCATTGAAGAAATTACCAATAGAATGAGGAAAATAGCCCATGTTCCAGTTCAAATTTGGACTGGGATATTAGATGATGAAGGATTCCTAGGAGGAATTTTTCGTAATTGGAAACAAGCATTGTTTATGCTTGGTGTGATATTGATAGGATTAATGTGCTTGCCATGTTTAATCCCTCTGTTAAGAAACGTAACACAAAACATGGTAGAAAGTATTGTACAAAGTGTCCAGAAAACCAATGATAATAAAAAATTGTTGATTATGCAACAAGTAACTGAGGAAACTGAAATAATGCAATATGATAAAGAAAAAGAAATTAGAGAGAATATACAAAAATTTATTTTTAAAGAAAAAGGGTGGATTTGTGTAAAATAACTGAAAGCAGAAAGTTTAAAAATAAAATGTAGATACTTTTAGCATTATCATATAATCATTGATTTGTAATTTTATAATCATTATTTTATAATCAATTGCCTGAGTAGATGCTTTATTTATACTGGAAAATTACAAGCCTCAAGTGAGGGGAGGGGAGAAACAGGAGTTACTATGGGGTCTGGTATGAGTCATCATCTAGGAATTCTTTTTCTGTACCTTTTGGTGCCTGGTACCACTACTTGGTCTGAAAGGTGTAGGAGATGGAAGACATCTTCCCTCTAAGATTGATAAGTATGTACATATATGGTCTTAATAAACAGGAAAGGAGGGGAGGGATCTTATTAGTTTAATGTAAGCAAACAGGGGCGGAGATAATGTATTCCGGTTAGGCCAGTGGTTCTCAACCTTTCTCAGGTTGAGACCCCACTTGCCCCGCCGATGCGCGCCGCGACCCTGACCCAGGTGCACGCGCATGCGCACCGAAATTTTTTTTAAAAAAAAACAAAAACAAAATGGCGGCCGCGACGGGCGGATCCACAAATGCGCGGATCGGCCCATCGCACGCGCCACGCATGCGCGCATCCGCCCGTCGCGGGCCGCCATTTTTTTAATTTTTTTTTAAAAATTTAAAAAAAAACAAAATGGCGGCCGCGACAGGCGGATCTGCACATGCGCGGATCGGCCCATCGCACGCGCCACGCATGCGCGCATCCGCCCGTAGCGGTCCGCCATTTTGTTGTTTTTTTTAAAGTTTTTTTTAATTTTTTAATTTTTTTTCCCGACGTGACGGGCAGATCTGTGCGTGTGCGGCGCGCGCGCGCCAAAAAAATAAAAAAAAATAAAAAAAAATTAAAAAAAAAATAAAAATAAAAAAAACAAAATGGCGGCCGGCGGTGCCCGGCGACCTCCGCGAAATGGTTGCGTGACCCCAAATGGGGTCGCAACCCCAAGGTTGAGAACCACTGGGTTAGGCACTTCTGATAGATTGTAAACTCCAAAGCCTAAGCCAATGGGGCCACAGGGGAGGGAATGGGGTGTCGCGATAGGGTGTATAAAATTGAACTATGAAACCATTGTAGGTGTGGCTCAACAGCGTGGCATACTGTGTTATGCTACTTGAGTTCATTGCGCTTTGCAAACTGCTTTTTAAAGTTTTTGTTAAATAATAAACTCTTTTCTGATTGCAACTCTAACTGGTTGGATTTCTTTTAAAGTGTTTTGATTTCATACCCAACAAGGGGGATATAAATAAAATAAAAACAATACAATAAAATATTCTATTTTTTATGTAAAGCCCTCTGTTAAAGTAAATTAACTAAGCACAATGCAATGATATAGCAAATGTCTCAAATGATAATATCTGTTTTATGTTAAACATCTTTTGTAAGAATGTTCAGTTTTATGCAGTATTTTGAGATTTATTTTCAAAACATACAGGCTAAACCATTAATGTCTGGGTGGAAGATTATATAACCTGGGATCAATTTTCTAAGAGTATGAAGGCATCTCAGTACCTTATCATTTTGAGCCCTTTTCTTGTTAATCAGGCCTTCAATCTGATTTTTTCTCTTTTGTCTTCCTTTGCACACATTCCAAGCAGAATTCTAGTTTAAAACCCTAAGCAAGTACATTTGAGTTCCGGATGGGAAAACAGCAGATATTTATCTTAATACAAATTACAACATCTATAACATAGTTTTTCAATAAGCACATTTATTCAGATGTCCCACTGAGTTCAGTTTAACTTGCAAACAAATATGTATAGAGGCCTACAGCAAACAAATATGTATAAAGACCTTTAGCCTATGCAGGCTCGCTGTTTCTGAGATTGCGGGTTGTGAGTCGCTCCTTGTGAAGTTGGACCTAGGGGTACAGGTGGGCTTGTTGCTTGCGTTCCTGCCTCCCAGCTGCGTGTCAACAGCCCTGCCTGCGCTACTTGAAGTGGTTGCTGGGCTGGCGGTTGAGTTCCCCAGGCTTGTTGTCTTGGGGGACTTGAATCTTCCGTCGCTCGCCGAATCCTCTGGGTTGACGCAGGAGTTCATGGCCACCATGGCAACCATGAACCTGACTCAAGTAGTTCAGGGTCCGACCCACGAGAGGGGACACACTCCCAACATGGTATTCCTCTCAAAACAGTTGAGCAATGATCTGAATTTAAGGGGCTTAGATATCTTGCCTATGTCATGGTCAGATCATTTTCTGCTATGGCTTGTTTTTAAGGCTCCAATCCTCCCCTGCAGGGAGGTGGAACCGATTAGGTGGTTCCGCCCCAGATGTCTGATGGACCCTGAGAGTTTTCACAGGACGCTTGGGGAAATACCGGATTCTCTCATTCACAGTTCGGCAGAGTCCCTGGTTACGGCCTGGAATATGGCTGCGAAGGGGGCTCTTGACCAGATTGCGCCGCTGTGACCTCTCTGTGGTAGCAGACCCAGGAGATCTCCTTGGTTTACTGAGGAACTCAGGGGGATGAAGCGCCAGAAGAGACGCCTAGAGAAGCGATGGAGGAAAAGTAAATCTGTATCTGACCAAAGATCTTATATCAAGACTTATCATGTGGCGCTCAAGGCGGCAAGATGCGCGTATCATTCCGCCTTGATTGCATCTGCGGAATCCCACCCAGCCGCCCTGTTTAGGGTGACTCGCTCCCTCCTTAATCAAGGGGGGGTTGATGCACCCTTGCAGGGTAGTGCTGAGGATTTTAATAAGTTTTTCACGGATAAAATCGCTCAGATTCGGATGTACCTTGACTCCAATTGGAATGCAGTGTCGGCTGACAATGAGTCAGTCGAGATGACAGGGACTCGTCTTGATCCTGTTGTGTGGGAGGAGTTTGACCTGGTAGCACCCGATGAAGTGGACAAGGCCATGGGAGCTGTGAGTTCTGCCACCTGTTTATTGGACCCGTGCCCCTCCTGGCTGGTTTCGGCCAGCAGGGAGGTGACGCGGGGCTGGGTTCAGGAGATTGTCAACGCTTCTTTGAGGGAGGGGTCCTTTGCGGCTCCCTGCAAGGAGGCAATTGTGCGCCCCCTCCTCAAGAAGCCTTCCCTGGACCCAGCTGTGTTAAACAACTACCATCCTGTCTCCAATCTTCCCTTTATAGGTAAGGTTGTTGAGAAGGTGGTGTCACTCCAGCTCCAACGGTCCTTGGATGAGGCCGATTATCTGGGCCCTCAGCAGTCAGGATTCAGGCTCGGCTACTCCATGGAAACTGCTTTGGTTGCACTGACGGATGATCTCTGGCGGGCCCGGGATAGGGGACATTCCACTATCCTGGTGCTACTTTCGATACCATTGACCATGGTATCCTTCTGCGTCAGCTGGAAGGGTTGGGAGTTGGGGGCACTGATTTGCAGTGGTTAAGCTCCTACCTCACTGGTCGGTCGCAGTCGGTGTTGGCAGGGGGTCAGAGGTCGACCCCTAGGTTCCTCCCTTGTGGGGTCCCTCAGGGATCGGTCCTCTCCCCTCTGCTGTTTAATATTTACATGAAACCGCTGGGTGAGATCATCCGCCAACACGGGGTGAGATATCATCAGTATGCTGATGATACCCAGCTTTACATCTCCACCCCGTGTCACTTCAGTGAAGCAGCGGAAGTGATGTGCCGATGTCTGGAGGCTCTTAGGGTTTGGATGGGTGCTAACAAGCTCAAAGTCAACCCTGACAAGACGGAGTGGCTGTGGGTTTTGCCTCCCAAAGACAATTCAACCTGTCTGTCCATCATCCTGGGGGGGAGTTTTTGACCCCCTCAGAGAAGGTCCGCAACTTGGGTGTCCTCCTCGATCCACAGCTAAATTTGGAACATCATCTTTCGGCTGTGGCGAGGAGGACATTTGCCCAGGTTTGCCTGGTGCACCAGCTGCGGCCCTATTTGGACCGGGAGTCTCTTCTCACAGTCACTCATGCCCTTATCACCTCGAGGCTCGACTACTGTAATGCTCTCTACATGGGGCTACCTTTGAAAAACATTCGGAGACTTCAGGTAATGCAGAATGCAGCCGCGCGAGCTGTATTGGGCTTACCCAGAAATGCCCATATTTCAACATCACTCCGCGAGCTGCATTGGCTGCCAATTGGTCTCCGAATGCAATTCAAAGTGTTGGTTATGACCTATAAAGCCCTACATGGCATTGGACCAGGTTACTTGCAGGACCGTCTGCTGCCGCATGAAACCCAGCGACCGGTTAGGGCCCACAGGGTCGGCCTTCTCCAGATCCCGTCAGCCAGACAGTGTCGCCTGGCGGGGCCTAGGGGAAGAACCTTCTCTGTTGCGGCCCTGGCCCTCTGGAATCAACTCCCCCCGGAAGTCCGTATTGCCCCCATCCTTTCCGCCTTTCGCAAACTGTTAAAGACACATCTTTGCCGGCAGGCCTGGGGCAGTTGACACCTTACCCCAGCCAGTGTATGTTTGTTGTAAGTTTGTTTCGGATGATTGGTTTTAATTTAGGGGTTTTATAATGTATTTGATTTCTATATGCTACTGATTATGTTGTAAGCCGCCCTGAGTTTTCGGAATAGGGCGGCATAGAAATTGAAACAAATAAATAAATAAATAGAGGCCTACAGCTATCTGGGAGAAATCCTTACAGTACTTAGTTCTGAAAAGGCATTTATAAAATTGCATTTGTTATTAGTAAATATGTGTGAGAAACTTTGAAAAAAAAGGATATAAGACATGATAGGTGCTATCAATACAAATTCCCTACACTACAAATCACCACCTACAAACCTGTCACACTCTTCCAAGGACATTTCAATAATGCTTTCCATCCACCTTATCTATTGTCTACCCATTGTTTTACATAAGAATTTTTCTAGTCCATCCTCTGCTCATATCATGCCTAAAATATAATTCCTAGAGAGCAGTCAGCTTTTTAAATTGTTAGTAAATTGTTCTTTTTGAAGTCCACAATATTCACTAAGATTTGGAGGTAATTACTAAAATTACCTCCAAATCCATAATGTGAAGGTGTCTTTTTCTCTTTTTCAATGTCTAATTTTCACAACCATGTTACTAGCATATTCATTAATAACACCCATATGCAGTACATACAAACTGGATTTCTGTCTCTTTAAAATCCTTCATCTGTGAATTGGTATATTTTAAATATGGACAGGTTATGCCTAGAGACTAATAATTCAGTATATAGTCAATGCTGGGCCTATTTTCATTCAGACAAAGGGTTTGGCCTGGCCACAAGAGACCTTCCAGTGGCACCAGCATAAAAGAAGGTAACGAAAAAGGAAGGCCCTGGCTAGTAGCAGTAGTGCACAATGAGGTGGGCAGGTAGGGAGTGGGTAGGTAGGTAGCCAAAAGGCAGTTATAAATGTTGGTAGGCACATGTGAGGCCAAATTTGCTTCACATGATTGCAAGGGTGCAACAGCTAAAACTTTGAGGACTAGTCGTAAGTCTCTTTGTTCAGCACCTTTGTAATTTCAAATGGTGACTGAATGTATGGTTGTTAAACAAGGACTACCTGTATTAAGTTATAAGATTATTTTTAAGGGATGTAATCTAAAATTCAATAATTATTAATGTGCAGTCAGCATAAATTGCTCCAGATGAGGTTATGTGGGGGTACAAAACATGTCTTTCTCTCATCTTATATATTTTCCATGAAAAATGTGAAACAAGGCTTACTTACAATCACGCATGCATAAATGCTGCATACAGATAGTCCTCAACTTACAACTACAATTAAGCGTAAAATTTCCATTGCTAAGCAAGACTGTTAAGTGAGTTTTACGACCTTTCTTGCTATAGCTGGTAAATGAATCTCTGCAGTTAAGATAGGAAAAGGTAATCACATGACCTTAGGACACAACAACAGTCATAAATATATCCCAGTTGCCAAGGGTCCGAATTTTGATTACATGACTATGGGGATATTGCAACAGTCATAAGTGTGAAAAACAGTCATAAGTCACTTTTTTCAGTGACGTTATAATTTCAAACAGTCACTAAACAAATGGTTGTACAGAAAAGAACAGTTGTAAGTTGAGGACTACTTGTATACAATTTTATTTATTTATTTTTTACCGTTCTGACTTTTTACATTAACACGTCATAGAAAAGAAGTTAGATATTTGCTATTAGGCATCTATTTGCAATGTATTCTTTGGAGAATGTATGCAAGGCTACATCTCATCCTGCCTCCCATTATTTACAAAGTGTATTAATGACAGAGAAATAGCCTTATGAAAAATTAATTTCACTAAGAGTGACTTCCAATGGAATGTTATGAATTTTGACAGTTCTGTGATTTAAGGTAATGCCCTCCAAGGAATTCTGAATAATAAAAGTTAACTGCTTTGTTACTGCTTAAGGAGTAATAATTTTGTTATTATATCAAATGGTGGTACAGTATATGAAAGAGGGAGAAAGACAAATGGAAAAAAGAAAACGTTCCTCCTGGCATTAAATACCAATGAAAGAAATTTTGGTACTAAATACCAATGAAAGAAATTTTGGTACAGCAGAAACAAGGCATACTTCATATACATGTTTTCCACTGCAGTGGAATTCAGACAATTCAAAGAAATATCTCCTTTGATTTTATTTTTTTCAGATAATGATCCCTTTGGCTGATCAGCCATCTCATCCTTCTCTCCAGCACCCAGTTCTGTAGTCTCCTGACAGATCTGACTGACAAAATGTAATGGGGAACAATTCTTAGTACCATAATCAAAGTAATGCACAGAGATGACCACAAATTGATGCACTGAAGAATGTCCACAAATTCAAAAATACTGATAAAACCCTGGAGTTAGTTACTTTATTCATCCAGTGAAAAATACTGCTGTGTCTCTAAATAAGAATATCAAATTTGGATATTGTAAAATAAAATTTCAATAACCTTTCAGTTCAGTGGTGTTTATTAACATTTTTAGCCATTCTTGTTCGCCAGTGTCATTTAGTTGAACTTGATTTGTTGCTCCTTTACAATTTTACAAAAAGGTCCTTATTATCTTAAGCCTATAATTTGACATATTGTTCTATATCAAGTCTATTTCATCAAGATGAAACGTATTATTCTCTCCACTAGCCTTGCAGTACCTGTCAAAAGGCAGTTATGAATAACATGCATGTAATAGATGACAAGGTAACAAATCATAAGGAAGCATAATAAAGTTGCAAAAATTATTATGGTATCTTAAAATGTTGGATGCATTGTACCACATGCTTCTTTATTATACAGCTCCAATTTTTAAATGCATTTAGTAGAGTAAGCCCGTAGTTATACCACAATAAATTTACCAATTCTTCAGTTGCATCTAAATTTCAACCAATAATGTAATTTTAATCAATTGAAGTAAAAAAGTGGTTAAAAATAAAAAACAAATACATAATACTTAGCTTTCATTTTTCCTTCCTCCCAATAACAATTAAAAATTCAAATAGCAAACATAGCACTGAAATCCTTGCTACACATAAACATCTATACAAAATATTGCAATCTGTTGTCTTAATGATCAACCAAACTGTTTTAAACTAATACACAAGTTACAAACAAGCCTTTCAAAGGAAACATCCTATTAAAATAAATCCATACTGAACCTACTAGGCATAGCAAATTTTAATCAAAATATTTTGTATAAGCTTATAGAAAACAACACAATTATGACTCTATAAAATCATTTGTAAACAAATGAAACCAAGCTACAGTGGAAAACAAACTGCTTTTTGTAAATTTCAACTATTTTTGTAGCTATTGATTCCACCAATCAAAGCTTGAAATAAAAGATTTTTTAAAAAACTGAAAAATCAAAGGCTAATTTTGTACATCAACAAAATTTATCTAATATTCTACTAAAAATGTTGCTCTGTGATTAACAAAATGATAAAATTTTAGAACATAAATAAAATGTAAAAATATATATTAAAATATGAGAAAACATAAAATACCTAACCTATTTTTTTTTATTAAAATGCATCTTATGCTGCAATTATATTTGGAGCCAAAATATTTAGAAATATGGCTGCAAGTTATTGTTGCCGTTATTCATTAAAATGAATGTATAAATCAATGATAAATCAATTAAAAAACAGAGCAGCCTCAATTGGTCTTTCACTTTTAATAGTTGTTTGATTAACAAAATTCCAAAAGTGAAGCAACTGGTAGCCTTCAAAGCTTTGGAATTCCCTTTTGCTTGAAGACAGATGCCTGATACAATAGCCATATTTTCCTGAGAGACAGATTTTTCTGGGAAACTGATTTCCTTCTCATTTCATAATACTTTGTGATTGATTTTATCTTTTATCTTTTTCTCGTTAAATGTCTCATTAAATGTCATTAAATGACATTCACATATATAATTATATATTAATTGATAATATATATTTATTTACCTATACTATATATAAAAAAGCAGTGTAGGGAAATATTAATTTGGAAGAAATCCATAAACCCAATTCTTACCCAGCCATTCAGCTGAGCAGATGCATAAACCCAATTCTTACCCAGCCATTCAGCTGCAGTCTAATCTAATCCACCATTTTATTACAAGAATAAAAGGGACAGGGAAATTCTTGCAAATCCTACCTAAATTCAGAGGCAGGATAAAAAGCAATCAGTCAATCAGTGAACCAAAACATTTAGTATTAAGCACGTCTTATGGGAATCAGTCTTATGAGATGGGCAACAGAGTCCTCTTCTTCATCAACGAAGAAAGCCACTTTTAGAGGCACAGATACAGTTCAGGGGTCACTGAAAAACTTGAGAACCGTGAATCGTCAAGGAACGCCAAAAAGGGTTGCGGGCTGTAGCCTCGGTGGTAACCTTCGCACCAATTTAAAAGGGGCTCTGCTCGCTTGTTCCCACGAACCTGCCCCGCTGCCGTTTCCTGGAAGCCCTGACTTCGAGGCCTCATTCCTGGCCGTTTCCCCTCGGGTGCGCGATCCGTGGGAAAACCAGAGGCGCGCTCCAAGGGGAGGAGGGGGGAGAAGTGTGGGGGCGGGGCGTTGGGGGATTTTGCAGCAGCGGCAGCAGTTTTGGACCGAGAGCGGCTCGCAGAATGGGCGACCGGATGCGACAAAGGGAAATCGCGACAGCTCCTTCCAAGAGAGGCGGGGGGCGGGGGGAGGCTCTAGCTACGCTGCCACCTGTAACTGCAACTCAAAGAAGCCATTGCTGCTACTTCGTGGAACACTATCGGCTGGGATGGAAGGGCAAAAAAAAAAAAAAAAAAAGACGCCGAAGAAAACGTCAGTAGGATTTACAGGGGCAATTAACAAACATCCCCACAATCTTCCTCAATTTCCCCCTCCCTTTCCCACACCGCCTGCCTCGGGTGGATGATGCCCGGAAAAAGTATTTCAGTGGAACCAATCATTAAACTAGAAGCGAGGAAGAAGGTGATAGGCGACGCCAGTAGTGGAAGCGAAAAAGGCGCCGCCGATTATCCAAGTGAGGCGGCAAAGAGCGAACAAAGATAGGATAGCAGATTCCGCGCGAGCACTTTTACCCCTTCCCCCACGGGACCTCGCGTGCGGTCCAGAAACCCTTCCCGGCTAGTGTTGCGCTTGCGCTTTTCTTCCCGAAACTATCCTGGCAAGCGCAGTCACCTGTAAATATCGCCTCGGGGGCGGAGAGAAACATTCCCGACGGAGGGATAGTTAGCGGTCGGTCTGGGCAGTGCTCGCTTCCACTCTCCGCGGCCACGCTCCTCGCTTTGTCTGCTCCCCGCCGCCGCCCAGCCGCGGTCTTCGACGGGCAGTGAGGGGAAGGAATCGCAGTTGCGCTCCGCAGCTGACCAGCCTTTTCCCAGCTAACTCATGTTCGAAACGTGCGTCTGGACAGCTGGCGTCAGCCGCTTCTTCTGGCCTCTCCCCAGCGGTTTTTCTGTGTGTGTTTGTGTGTGTGTCCAATCAGCAAGCGCCTAATCTAGAACTCAGCGGCAGAAAGGGGAACGGGTGCGGGAAAAGCCGCACAAAAAAGGAAAGGGGAGGAGGAGAAAGTCGCTGATTCGCCAGTATGAGCGGGTCCCTGCAAAATCCCCGTTAGATCCTTCGAGTGGTAGCCAGACGGGGTAAAGATCTTTATGATGAAGGGCATAAGCATCGTCTGAACTATTGCGCCCTCAAAACAAAATGTAGATGTGTTTTGTCTCTTACACAGCGCTTCCAATCCATAATATTAGAATTATGGAAAAGAGCTTAATACCTTTGGGCTTAGTCGGTTTTCCTAGAACCTCTTTTCTCCAGGACAGGCTTAGTTTACCCACAATTGCCAGGGAGCCAGCGAAAGAGCCCAGAAGAATGAACAAAAGAGAGAGAAAAAACACGAGAGGCAAAAAAAAAAAAAAAAATTAGGGTACAAATGAATAAACGGGGAATTGATATGATTAATAAAAATTAAGGCAGTTCAGTATTTTGTTGATTAATTGTAAATACCTGAGTATGTTGTTTTTAAAAATGCTTAGTATTTACTTCTAAATAGAATGTCAAACAATAGGGTAGTATAAAATTTAAGAAGCTCCATAAAACTTAAATTATAGAGAAACTATAATTTTGAATATGCTACAAACCCACATAAAAATTGTAATATAGAAATAATCTTCAAATTGAGTTAAATTTTTGGCAGGTTTATTTATAAGATCTGCCTGCCACTGAATTAGTTTTCCCAGGGAGGGAAATAGAAGAATTAAACCTGATAGAGATAAACAAGGAAGATGTTCTTGCATGCCTTTCTAAACTAAACGTCAACAAATCGCCGGGTCCAGATGGCATCCACCCTAGAATTCTCAAGGAACTCAAGTGTGAAATTGCTGAACTTCTAGCTAAAATATACAGTCTTTCTCTAAGATCAGGCACTGTACTGGAGGATTGGAGGGAAGCAAATATAACCCCGATCTTCAAGAAAGGATCCAGAGGTGATCCAGGAAACTATAGACCAGTCAGTCTAACCTCAGTTCCAGGCAAACTGATGGAAACCATTATTAAAGATAAAATTACAGGGCACATAGAAAAACAGGCATTGCTGAAAGAAAATCAACATGGTTTCTGCAAAGGCAAATCATGTCTTACTAACTTGTTAGAATTCTTTGAGGGTGTAAATAAATACATAGATAAAGTGGCCCCAGTTGATATTGTATATCTTGACTTTCAAAAGGCTTTTGACAAAGTTCCTCACCAAAGGCTCCTAAAAAAGCTCTCCAGCCACGGAATTAGAGGACAGGTCTTGTCTTGGATTGGAACTGGCTAAATTGTAGGAAGCAAACGGTGGCAATAAATGGACAATTCTCCGGATGGAAAGAAGTGAGAAGTGGTGTACCCCAAGGTTCAGTTTTGGGACCTTTACTTTTTAATTTATTCATCAATGATCTGGATGTAGAAGTTAAAAGTGAGGTAGCCAAGTTTGCTGATGACACTAAATTGTTCCGGGTTGTGAAAAGTGAAACTGATTGTCGGGAGCTCCAGAAGGATCTCTCGAAATTGTGTGAGTGGGCAACAAAGTGGCAAATGCATTTTAACCTAAACAAGTGCAAAGTTATGCACATCGGGGCAAAGAACCCCAATTATACTTATGAACTGATGGGGACCAAACTTTCTGAGACAACCCAAGAAAGGGATCTTGGGGTTTTGGTGGACAGCTCGATGAAGATGTCAACCCAATGCGCCGCAGCAGTAAAAAAAAGCAAATTCCATGCTTGGCATGATTAGGAAGGGAATCGAAAATAAGTCAGCAAGTGTTGTATTGCCTCTGTACAAATCGATGGTGAGACCACACTTGGAGTACTGTGTACAGTTCTGGTCACCGCACCTCAAGAAGGATATAATGGAACTGGAAAAGGTGCAAAAAAGGGCAACAAGAATGATCAAGGAAATGGAGCACCTCCCTTATGAAACCAGATTGCAACGCCTTGGTCTCTTCAGCCTTGAAAGACGGCGTTTAAGGGGTGACTTGATCGAAGTGTATAAATTCATGCACGGGATAGAAAAGGTGGATAGAGAAAAATTCTTTTCTCTATCACACAATACCAGGACAAGGGGGCACTCCCTAAAGCTCATAGCTAAGAAAGTGAGGACAAATAAAGGGAAATATTTCTTCACCCAGAGGGTCGTTGATTTATGGAATTCACTTCCAGAAGGGGTCGTGACAGCTGTCAGCCTTGACAGCTTCAAGGCAGGGCTAGATAGATTCATGGATGCCAAGTGTATTGGGGGTTATTAAAACGGATGTCCATGTGCCGCCTCTATGTTGGTTGAGGCAGGCAGGATTCCCTTGAGTACCATTTGTTGGGGGTCAAGGGAAAGGGAGGATTTTGCCTTCTCTTTCTGCTCAAGATCCCCATGTACAATTGGTGGGCCACTGTGTGACACAGAATGCTGGACCCGATGGGCTTTGGCCTGATTCAGCATGGCTCTTCTTATGTATGTTCTTAGAGATCAAAACTCCTTTCCAAGAAATAAAAGGTACTGTTGCAAAGGTTAGCATGATCAAGTTTGGAATATATACCGTGTTTTCCCCCAAAATAACACCTGTCCCAAAAATAAGCCCTAGCTTTAAAGTGGAATAATGAACAAATCATTATTAGAAAAATGATGTGTCTGCAAAATTACTGAAATAGTGCTGTGTTAATAGAATGTGACTAACCTAATGCACATTGCACTTGGAAACAATGTATGTAGCAAGCTCTCCATTGCATACCCTTGAGAAATGAACCTAAAGAATTACAATGTGTGTTTGAATGTGTATTCCTTTGTTCCTGAGAAAGAAAAAAAGGAAAGCTATAAAACTGTAGTCTGAACCCACCCTCGGGGTTCAGAATTGCTGTTACTAATTGCTTCTGAACCTGCGCAATAAATCTGCTAAAATCCTCTGGAATTCGTAAGAGTCCTTTCGTTTTCCACAAGAATTCTGGCGACTCCGCCGGGACTTTTAGGAAGAGGGCATTGACCTTCCAGATGGACTGCCCTGGTGGGTAGCCTGTCTCCTAACGACAACTCCTCCAAGCCGGCTCCGTGGCTTTTGTCTACAGGGAGACCTCGACGGGACGGGAGGGGAACTCACCCACCAGCGAAGCACTCCAGTCAAGGATCCACTGAGGGTAGCAGACGGGTCTTTAATCCACGAAAGGGTCTGGAACACCTGCAGGCAAGTATTATAAAAGGGGATACCTGATCCCGTTTGGATCAGAAGAGGTGATTGATCACCCCCAGAAGACAAGGTGGCGTCCTTAAGTCTTCAATAGGTAGGATTGTGTGGGTGGTTAAACCATCGCATTTCCTGAAGAGTGACCGTTGGAACGTCTGGCACTCCAGGTCGGTGGTAGTATGTTAGGAAGAAATGGGAGGGAACCAGACTAAGAAGGGCATTGGTCAGACGCTGCTTCAGTGTATGTTAGAAAATTTCAAAAAGGGTTTTTCTAGAGATTATGGGAACCCACAACCAAATCCAGCCATGTTAAAAAGATTCTGTGAATCTGAATGGACCACCTTTGGCGTAGGGTGGCCCAAAGAGGGATCAGCGAATCCAGAACTCATGGCACGGGTTCATCAAATTGTGACTGGAAGTGGTCATTGGGATCAATATCCCTATATAGACCAATAACAGATCAATATTGAAGAAAAGCCTCGATGGTAGCAAAGTGTCAGATAGAATGTGCTAAAATATATTTGGCAAACCAAAAAGTGAAACCTCAGACAAAAGCTAAGATTTTAAGCCAGGAAGAAAGGGAGGAAATTGCCAGGCCCCGCCCTATGTTCCTAGAAGAGAAGAAGGGGGGATATATCTGCAAATTCCACCCCCTCCGGTTGAAAGAAATGAAGTCTATCTTCAACCAGAAGCCGGTGTGAAAAGAAAGATAAAAAAGATAGTACCATTCAGAAGAAAGACCAGGACTTGGATAGTGATGACAGCAAAATATCAGTTTCTAGTTGAACTAGAAGTAAAACGAGGGTGAAAACAGAAGAAGTGATAGCCCCTCAAAGGGAAGTTTTGGTCCCTGGAGCAAACAACACCAATATTCCAATGCTCCAGTATGTTCCCTTTACAACTAATGATTTAGTCAATTGGCGTCAGCAATATGGACCATTTTCAGAAAAACCTCAAGAAGCAATAGACCTATTCTCCACCATTATTCAGACGCATAATCCCACATGGGATGATGTGCAACAACTTATTTCTACCATACTGGATATGGAAAGGAGAGAGAAATATAGGTTAGGAAAATTAAAAGTACTTGTCCGCCGACACCCCAATGGGGGAGCGAATTATCAAGCAAACAGAGATGCTGAAGCAGTAGAAGTAAGACCAGACTGGAATGCTAACGATGCACAACACCAAACTTTGTTGCAGAATTATCGGTTTTTGTGTTTAGAAGCCCCGAGAGAAGCCGCAATTCGTCCAGTTAATTATGCTGCAGTAACTAGTGTTTGGCAAGATAAAAATGAGTCACCAACTGCTTTTCTCAGCCGACTGATAGAAGATTATAAAGCAAACACAGGTCTTGATATGGAGGCGGCACAAAATCGCCCACTCCTAATTGAAAGATTTATTACCCAAAGTGCCCTAGACATAAAGAAAAAGTTACAACGCGCAAGAGGAGCATTAGGGAAGAATATAGCAGAGATCATGGAAATAGTTCAGAAAGTGTTTCGTAACCATGAAAAGGAAGAAGAGCATAAGTCAGATCAGAAAAAGGAAGGTTGAAATGTTACCAGTGGCTTTGGGGGGATGTGTATTGGACCCAACCAATGTGCCATCTGTAAACAGGAAGGACACTGGCAAAGGGAGTGCCCCCAGAGGAATGGCCGACCTAAGGGACAATCTCGCCAGCATGGAAGAGGAAGAGGGCTTAGAGGGACTTTCCAAGGAAGTTGTAGGAGAAGCTTCAGGGGAAGAGGGCGTCCAGCCTATCCCAGTCAGACGGAAGAAAGAGAAGAAAACATGATTGGCTTAGCTGACATGGAATGGGGAGACTGAAGAGGACAGGGTTCTATGGTCCCACCCCCAGAGCCCATTGTTAAAATATGGGTGGGAGGACAGATTGTCCCAATGTTAGTTGACACGGGAGCCACCAGATCAGTCCTAAATAAATCTATTGGCAAGCCATCAAACCAGACCATCCAAATTCAGGAAGTATCTGGAGAAACTCAATTTTGACCACTCCTGGAACCCCTAACATGCCAAGTGGGACAAGGAATCATTAAACATCAATTTCTGTATGCCCCAGATTGTCCGGTCCCATTATTGGGAAGAGACTTGCTAAATAAGTTAAAAGCAACTATTTCCTTTGACAATGGGAAACAATTCAAGTGCGCCACCCAGTGGAAGAAATATGGCACTTGATGACAGTGACAGAAAATAATAATAATAGAAGGTTCTAAGTGGCAACAGTTTAATGTCTCACTCCTGTGGGCAGAGGATAACCCCCCTGGATTTGTGAAATATGCCACGCATATGGTGGAACTAAAATCACAAGCATATCCTGTTAGAGTGCCTCAACAATATTATACTTCAGAGGCTGCTATTGCCATTCAAGAATTAATCCAAAAATACTTGATAGCAAAAATCATTAGAAAAATTCAGTCACCTTGGAATACTGCAATTCTACCTGTTTGTAAACCCGATGGACAGTGGAGACCAGTGCAGGATCTCCGCCCTGTTAATAAATTGACCTTAACCCTACACGCAACTGTGCCTAATCTATATATTCTTTTGAGCACAATACCTGCATCTGCTAAATGGTTTTCAGTTGTGGACTTAAAGGATGCGTTTTTCACCATAACTTTAGCTTAGAATTGTCAGCCGATCTTTGCATTTGAATGGGCTAATCCAAAGACACAGGTTAAGACTCAATATACCTGGACTAGACTACCACAAGGCTTTAAGAATTCACCTACATGTTTCGGTCAAGTCCTAGCCCAAGATGTTGCATATTTGAAGTTAGTCAGACAAGAGGATTGTTGCCTTCAATATGTGGATGATGTTCTGATAACTGGACAAAACAGAGGATTGCTTTGAAAACACATCCAGACAGCTCTGAATATTACAAGACTGTGGCTACAGAGTGTCCAAAAGGAAAGCACAATTAGTTCAAATGACTGTAATGTATTTAGGCTATGAACTGTCACAAGGACAAAGAACTTTAGGCCCCCAGAGAAAGCAAGCTGTGTTACAGATTCCCATCCCCCAAACAAAACAGGAAGTTAGAGCCTTTTTGGGAATTACAGGCTACTGTAGAATTTGGATTCCTAACTTCACTCTCACAGCTAAACCACTGTACAAAATTTTAAAAGGACCAGAAAAAGAACCTCTTTTGTGGCAACAAGAGCAGATCCAAGCAATGAAACACCTTCAACACACCCTTACTACAGCACCGGCTCTAGGACTACTGATATATCTAGGTCATTTTCACTTTATGTCGATGTGAGACAATGTGGCTTTAGGAGTCCTTACCCAAAAGCAGGGAAATTGGAATCGCCCAGTCGCTTATCTGTCAAAACAATTAGATATGGCTGCACAAGGATGGCCACAATGTTTAAAAATTCTAGCAGCGGTTATGCTGTTACTACAGGAGGCAAATAAGTTAACCTTTTCTGCTTCAGTGGTTGTTTGTACTAGTCATGCCCTGCAGACAATTATTAACAATAAGGGACATTTATGGATTAGAAATCAAAGGATGCATAAGATACAGGCCCTTTTATTAGAAAATCCACAAGTTACACTGCAGCAGTGCTCTACTCTCAATCTGGCTACTCTTATGCCAATACCAAATTCAACTATGCCCGTGCATAACTGCATGCAAACAATAGAATTACAATATTCTTGCAGACCTGACCTTACGGACCAACCATTGTATAATCCAGACTTTCAGTGGTTTACTGATGGAGCTAGCTTTATGGATCAAAGAATTAGATACTCTGGTTATGCAATTGTTTCTCAAACTGCAGCTGTGGAATCTGCACAGTTACCTAGCCAAGCAAGTGCACAATTTGCAGAATTATATGCCCTAACCCGAGCATTAGAAATAGCTGCAGGAATGATTTTAAATGTATATATGGACAGTAAGTATGCATTTTTGACAATTCATGCACATGCCGCAATCTACAAAGAAAGGATATTTGGACTCCACAGGCAAGATCATCCAATATGCAACTTTGATAAAAAGACTTATTAAAACAGCTCAATTGCCATCAAAGTTGCAATCATCCATTGTCCTGGACATCAAAAAGACTCAAACCTTATTCCCCAGGGCAATAGGAAGGCAGACAAAGAAGTCAAAATAGCTGTTTTAGAAGCCCCCCCAGTCGGATGTCACCAGGTTCATGTATTTAGACACTTACTTAGAACAACTTGATCCTACATATATGAAAGAGGAAAGCCAAAAGTTGAAAAAGGATGTACAAGCCGAACTGGTTAAAGGCTGGTACACCCTTCCCGATGGACGCATTGCTATTCCTCTTGTGCTTGCCCACCCCCTTATTTTCCAGGCCCATAAGCAACATCATTTGGGAAAAACTGCATTATTACAGGAGCTTGAACGATTTTTCTATCTTCCCGTTGCTTCTTCACTAACGGAACAAGTATGTTCTCAATGTTCCATTTGTGCCCAAACCAATGCATGCCAAGGACCGGTAGTACCACCTGGTCGACAACCAATCGCTTATTTTCCAATTGACTATGTCGTTGTTGATTTTACTGATATGTCTAGGAGTAAGAAATATGTAGCCCTGTTAGTCATAATCGATACCTATTCAGGATGGATTGAGGCCTTTCCAACTGTAAATAAGAAAGCTATACAGGTTGCCAGAATCTTTCTTAAAGAAATTATTCCTAGATTTTGTTGCCCTTCTAGGATTTCATCAGATAATGGCCCTGAGTTTGTACACCAAATCAATAAGGCTTTAGCCCAGGCATTAGGAATTAAATGGAGATTTCATTGTACTTTTCACCCCCAATCGACTGGTAGGGTGGAACATGCTAATCGCACGATTAAATCCCTTATTACCAAATTCTGTTTGGAAAGTCATCTCCATTGGCCAGACGTTTTGCCTATGGTTTTGTATGCAATCAGACTGTCCCCCGCACTAAATTACAACTTAGCCCTTATGAGCTTATGTTTGGCTGTCCTGCTGTCATGTGTTCTCCTTTGGTAGTGAAAACCTTGGAGGGAAAGTCCTGGGTCCACTGGAGTAGATTGAAAGCAGCTGCACCTGCTGATCCAGTAACTTACAAGGTGGATAAAACTGACAAACCTTTAGTGTTAAGATTTACAAGAAATACACCCTGACGAACCCTACCAGCAACAGGTTCTCAACACACGATGTGAACATCAGACCTTGCTGAGACACTCCGGAAGCTGTCTCTCTACACACGGTGGAAGATATGAGGATTCTACAGCTCATAATATCTGTCGATTATTTAATATGGGGAATATACACACACATTCCTACACAAATCAGTGCAATGGCTACACGAGAAGTCATGCCGCAGAAACCCTCTAATAGAAACTATTAAGTAGTACACACAAAGAAAGAACAAAAACACAGGGAAACCAGGATTGTCAAAACTGCATCAAGATTACAAAACAAGGGAGTCAGATAACTAAGACTTTGATTTATCATACAATGAAACCAGAAAGGTGCTAAGATAGCTCCCCTAGCTTTTGTAAACACAATAGAACTGTATATAAAGTTTGTAGAAAAGGGGTCCAAGATCAGTCTAATCCTGATAGTTGGGCTTTACAAATCTGAACACATAGAACAAGGAGGAGTTCTAGGGACCAGGCACTATTTGGGATCTCCCAATGGAAATCCAACCCACACTGCAGTTTTAGCATCACCTTTGATGTTTGTAAGGCAGCTAATTATTGGGCTGCAATAGATGGTTGTGGAGGGATCAGTCACATCCACAGCTATATCCCAAACAATAAGTATTTGTGCCCACGAGATGGGTGTGCAATCTCCTCGGTCAGATGTAAGTGGTGGTCATGTATTAAGTGGGATACCCAAGACCCAAAGGTGGTGGAGCACATCTTGTTTGACAAGAATGATACTAAAGCAGACTCCTGTGGAACGGATAACTATAATTTGGTGACTCTCACAGTCAAGAATGGCAGTTGGTTCCTGGAACAAAATGAATGGGAAAAAGAAGATTGGATGTTTGGGATAGGAATAGATGCCAAAGGCTATGATCCAATATCAGAGGTAGAAATCAAAATTATAACTGAAACCAAAAGATCAGAACAAAAATCATTATTTTGACATATTATGAGGAAATGGAGAAACTAAATATTCCTGAAATACCTAGACATGTAGTCAATACTTTTGTTAAGTTAGCTGAAGATATTGCCCATACTTTAGACGTGTCCAACTGTTTTGTGTGTGGTGGAACAAATATGGGAGAAAAATGGCCATGGGAGGCACAAGAGTTAAATTATACCAAGGTACTAGAAATGTCTGAGAATAATAGTTTAACGTATACAAGCGGGAAAGATGGTGATTGGACTCTCACTTCCAACCTGGTAGGACATATATGTTACTCAAGGAACAAAACAGAATCTTGCGTAGCAGTAGGAGACCTCCTATGCACAGGGACTTGGGAAAACGGTAAATGGTGGTCTGGAACCAACGAAACCACTACTATGGATCGTTATGCCCTTACTAACGTATCTGGGATGCCATATCTGAAAGACTCCACAAATATCAGTCTCCATTGGCTAGCCCCAGATGGAATGTACTAGATTTGTGGAAAAATGGCGTATGGACAACTACCTAAGAACTGGTGTGGATCTTGTGTATTGGGAATAATTCGACCAGGATTTTTCCTGTTACCATTAAAAACTAAGCAAATTCTTGGAGTTCCTATCTATGATGAAGTTGGCAATATAAGACAAAGAAGAGAACTAATGCACAGGAGTCACTTGGCAAGAACATGAATGGCCACCTTGCCGCATTATCCTAGTTTATGGTCCAGCTACTTGGGCTGAGGATGGAATGTTTGGATACCGTACCCCTATTTATATGCTCAACAGGCTCATTAGGTTACAAGCGGTGGTAGAGTTAATCACTAATGAGACTGTGAAGAGACTAACTGAATTGGCCAAAGAAAATGTGAAATCCAGGACATATATTATGCAAAATAGGTTAGCCTTGACTTCTGAATTAAAAATGGATATACAGGAAATTGAGATAGAAATAGGCACATGGGCAGATCATAACCCTTTAAAAGTGACATGGAAAGGAACACAAAAAAAACCAAGATGAATTTTAAATCAATCTATACTAAATGATAAAGAATTCGTAGATTTGGCCAAAAGAGAAATGGAATTTTTTTTAAAGAAAACAAAGAAGACACATCACTACAAAATGTATGGGATACAGCTAAAGCATATTTTAGAGGCATAGCTGTAATGTATATGTTCATTAACATCAGGAATTTTTTCCAATGAAAGTTGATAATCCAAATGTAAATTTGATTCTTCCATCTCAGTGGGCTGAAAGCAAAGTTGAGAACAGATCTCTTGAGTGTATACCCCCTCTGCTGTTTCTTGGCTTCCAAAGTGCTTACTTAGACATTGTGCTTTAATTTGTCGTTGAAAGGAAATCTCTTTTGTGTAGGCAACTATCCGCTCAGTATTTTCCAGAATTTTATCCAATATATACTTATAATTAAGGTCTAAACAGGTTTCCTCCATTTCTATAATATTTGAAGTCATTGTCCTTTGGGGGGAAGCTATATTTAAAAGGAATCAGTCAATATCCGCCTCCACTCAGCTGTACAGCTTCTTTATCTTTTTCCTTTGTGGTAGTTTGAGGCCAAAGTCAAACTCCAAGAGAAAGAAATAACAGTTGCAATGAGTAGTTTCACCAGAAGATGTCCCCCGAAGGATAATCAGAGTTATTCAGTTATTCAGTCTTTCCAGACACCATAAGAATAAAAGAAAACTGTATTCTCCAAATAATTGGCATGTTAAATCTCTGTAACAAAATTTCTTGGGGCTCCCAAATATCCAAAAATAAAATCAACCATTAAAAAATATAAATTTAATTTCCTTTTATTCGAAGTTTCTCTTCCCCCATCAAAAACGCCACTTTAACAAAATAGGGAAATGGTTACAAAAAAAAACTTTTCACAGGAAAGATAAAAAGAAGTAGAGGTAAAAAGGGGTCTCACTGAATCTTCCACAGTGGGTCTATTTGCTTAGATGATCTTATGGCTTACGGTTGGCACAGCTAAATGGTCGGCCATTTTACTGACCGATCTTTACTCTGTCAGCCCAAAGGAGTTTGCTCAGACTGCAGAAGAACCTGCTGCCCTTCTGCAGTCATATGAGGAGCCTCCTCAATGATAGTCGCTCCTCCAGAGTGACTTTTTGACCCACTCAGGGGTCTACCAGTGGAGGAAACTCGGCCAGCGAAGAGACGATTCTGTCTGCACGACCATGCCGCCGCGACCCCCAGAGCCATGTGGCTTCTTGTTGCGAGCAGCAGCAGCAGTGTGATCACAACGAGCCATGAGGCTTCTTGCGAGCAGTGGCAGCAGCACGATGTGCCACATGGGATGCAGCCGTAAGCAGGTGCAGAGGAACTCAGTGCAACAGGTGTCAGGGCATGGAAGGCTTGGCTGCAGCGGTCCTAAGTTAAGCGGGTAAGACATCCCCCCAAAATAAGACCTGGTGCCTCTTTTTTTGCCTTTTGGAGCCAAAAAAAATATAAGACCGGGTCTTATTTTTGGGGGAACATGGGTATGTATTGTGGAAATATATGATTTAGTAGAGCTGAATACAAGTACACTGGGGGTTGAAATAAAAATTCACAATTGTTGTACTAAGGCAACTGAAACATACACTAAACTGAGCAGATTTCTCATCTTCCTATGAATCAAACTGAGGAACAATTTTGGGTGGATTCTTCTTTCAGCAACCCTTAATCTGTTATTGTTCAAGGCTTACTTTAAAAAGCTTTCAACCTTACATGTCTTCCTAAGCATCATATAATTCTTGCTGAAATAATTTGTTTATAGGTTTTTATACTGGGATTTTTTAATTGTACTTTTTATCTTTCTTATTTTATGTGCTATTTATTGTGTTAAGAATAATACCAGACTATATTTATTCTATCATTTCACTATTTATAACAATATCAAAAATGAGGCTTGCAAATATAGATGCTGGGAAGTGATCTCTCGGTTGGCTACATTTGGACTTAAAGGGTTGTAGAATTTCCACATTCTAATTTTCCATTTCTCGTACTACATTACTAGTTTATTCTGTGATGAAATGCTGGCTATACCTGTGAAATAAAGGTGGATAATTACAAAACTCTTCCATTCTAATAATGTATGTAGCCTGCATCTCTATATGCATGTGTTCCAGATTTAACCTTTTTTTAAGTTTGCGGACTGCAACAAAAAACATTTAAAAAGAGAAATCTTGTTTTTATTTTTGTTTTCTGGTACATTAGTTCAGCAGAAAATACTCCTAATAAAAGAAGCATGAACCAGGCAGAGTATTTTTGTCATATATTTGACTTTTTCTCAGCTTTAACCAAATTGATTTTAGTTGAGCTAAGAAACACACATTTTCACACTTCCTAGCGCAATATAAATGTAAGTTGACAGCAGATCTTTGCAGCATAAAGATCTTTGGTGTTCAGAGCACTGTAAAGTATTTTCATAAAATATTGTTTTATCATTTTAGTACCCATAGAAGATACACAGATACATTCAGAGTAAACATAAAAACACTTTATGACATTCAATAGGCCATTTAAAAAAAAATAAAACATTCTGAATCCCAATCTAACCAGTTGCTTAATCCATTTCCTTTGCATTTCTTTCCTCCTTAGCTAAATTGTGGAGCCAAGCTCTTTATTTCTAAACAGAACACACACACCCAAATGTTTTTCATTCTTCTCTGGGCACCAATTGAATAGAGTTAGTGCTGGAAAAAGTACAAGTGGCGATAGGTAGGTAGGTAGGTAGGTGGATGGATGGATGGATGGATATAGATAGACAGATGACAGATATAGTGTTATGTCTGGCCTCTCATAACTCATTAATATCCACGTAAATATGTCTTTAAGAGGTTTATTTAATACATTTCAAAAGAATTCGTTTCAAAGCAAGCTGCTGGCATTATGTTGGCCTGAACGGCCAAATCAAATCTATTTACATTTAGATAAACATGCTCTTCTCCTCCTACATCCCAATTAACTTACTTTTCTTCTTTATCACATTGTCCAAGAGCTCATTATCCTTCGGTAGGTTTTCAAAACACCAGAATACTGAGTTCCAAAGCACTGCCAAAGTTTTCAGCCCACTCTTTGATCAACGTTGCTCGTGACAAGGGCGTAGTCTACTTCCCCCCTCTAATATAGTGTCCGATACGTCACTTCCCCAATTACTTCCTTTTTCCAGTTAACTGACACCTTCGCTTATCAAACCTTCGGAACCTCGGATTAATCCATTTATCTTCTTGTTCTAAATCTGACTCATCATTTTGAGAATCTGATTCAGAATGCATACAAAGCTCTTCATTATCTCTCTCAGCTGCCGGGAGGGGAAACCACCCAGAGGGGCCTGGCTGCTGATCCTCGGCTGCCGGGAGGGGAAACCACCCAGAGGGGCCTGGCTGCTGATCCTCGGCTGCCGGGAGGGAAACACATTCAGAGGAACCTGGCTGCTGATCCTCATCCTCTGATACTTCCCAAGCTGGTCTAGAAACACCCACAACACTATCCCCCCCCGCAGGCCCCTCCTCCGGGGTACGTCGCAGGGGATGTGGTTTGGAGGGGAACGCAGTATGAAAATCCCACATTAACTCAGGAGCCTCAATATCCTGAGCATCTACCCAACAGCCAGCGGCTGGCCCACCCCCGGTCCAATCAACCAAATATTGGAAGCGGTTGTTGAGCCAGCGGGAATCTCGGATACCGGACACCTCCAACCGGGAAACAGGAACGTGAGCACGGCGAGCTGTCGGGCCTGGATCAGGAGGTCGAAGCGGAGAATCAGGGTTGACAGGAACAAGCAAGGAGCGATGAAACACGGGATGTACACGAAGAGACCTAGGCAAAGTCAAACGATAGGTCACCGGATTGATGACCGTCTCCACAGGGAAAGGACCCAGGAAACGTTGATCAAGCTTGCGGTGAAGTCTCCCTGGAAACAAGTACTTGGTGGAGAGCCAAACCCGATCTCCAACAGCTAACGGCGGCGTGTCACGACGCGAGCGGTCTGCAACCCGCTTGTAGTCTTCCTTGGCCTTAGTCAAGTGCTGCTTAACCATGTCGTGGACTGACTGGAGTTCGGTTAAATAGTCCTCTGCAACTGGAACTGGAGAATCGAGGAGCGTGAGCGGGAAAAATCTGGGATGATAGCCGTAGTTGGCAAAAAACGGGGTGGTCTGAGTGGAAGTATGCTGAGAGTTGTTGAAAGCGAATTCGGCCACGGAGAGATATTTGGACCAATCGTTCTGTTGGTCGTTGATGAAACAACGCAAATACTGCTCCAGGATGCCAATCACTTTCTCTGTACCCCCATCAGTCTCTGGGTGATGCGTGGAGGCTAGATTAACTTGGACTTGAAGCGCAGACATGAGTTCTCTCCAGAACTCCGAGGTGAACTGGGTTCCTCGGTCGGACACTATTTTGTCAGGCAAACCGTGTAGCCGGAAGATATGTTGAATGAACAGCTGAGCAGTGACCTTGGCTGTCGGTATTCTTCGGCAAGGAATGAAATGTGCCATTTTGGTCAGCATGTCCACCACTACAAAGACAACGGTGTAGCCGGCAGAAACAGGTAGACAAGTCAAGAAGTCCATGGAAATAGCTCCCCAGGGTCTCTCCGGTGTGGGTAAAGGCTGTAATAATCCCGGAGGGGCTCCTGTGGTATGTTTTGCCTGACGGCACCGTACACAGGAATTTACATAGGATTGCACATCATGGCGAAGTCTGGGCCACCAAAAAGTCCGAGACACTAAGTGAAGAGTCTTAAAGAAACCAAAATGACCTGCCGCAGGGTTATCATGGCATTGAGTCAGGATGAGACCTCGGAGTGGGCCTGCTGGAACATATAACAGGTTGCGGAAGCGTAATAGTCCCTCGGACAAGGTCCAAGGTGAGTCGGGACCCACCTCTTGTCTCTTTCGTATTGCAAAGTCATCTAGTTGTTGCGCTTCCCGAATCTGTCGTCGTAGATCTACTGGATCATGCACGGCTGCGATCGATTCGATAGGCAGAATGGTTCGAAGCGGTAAGGGATCCTTGATCTGTAGATACTCAGGTTTACGGGACAGGGCATCTGCTCTTTTGTTGTACCCTTTCGGAATGTAGGTGACTTTAAAGTTGAATCGAGCGAAGAACAAAGACCAACGGATTTGACGTTGATTCAATTTCCTGGCAGATTGCAAAAATTCCAAGTTTTTATGGTCAGTCCGAACTTCAACTTGGTAGCGGGCTCCTTCCAGGTGGTGTCTCCAGGTCTCAAAAGCAGTCTTGATGGCCAATAGTTCTTTTTCCCAAATGGTATAATGGCGTTCGGAGGGAGTCAGTTTCCTGGAGTAATAAGCACACGGAAACAGGGGGCCGCCATCTTGGCGTGTTTGAAGTAGCACGGCCCCTACTGCAACATCTGAGGCGTCAGCCTCCACTACAAAGGGACGACAAGGATCTGGATACTTGAGAATGGGTTCCTGAACAAAAGCCTTTTTGAGGGTCTGAAACGCCTGTTGCTCGGCATCGCCCCACTGGAACTTAACGCCTTTCCGTAACAGTCGAGTAAGGGGCGCAGTCAAGGCAGAAAATCTTGGAATAAATATCCTGTAATAGTTCGCAAATCCCAAAAGTCTTTGGACATCTTTTGCTTTACATGGTGGTTGCCAGGTTTGCAAGGCCTCAACCTTGCCAGGGTCCATGGCGATGCCTTGTGGAGAAATCACATGTCCCAGAAACTCAATTGTGGTTTGATAGAATTGACATTTCTCTAACTTGGCGTAAAGGTGATGCTCTCTCAAGCGTTGCAAAACTCGCCGGAGATGTTGAAGATGGGTGGCTCGTGACGGGGAATAAATTAGGATGTCATCGAGGTAAACCACCACAAATTGATCTAATAAATCCCGGAAGATGTCATTCATGAAATGTTGAAAGACGGCCGGAGCATTGGTGAGTCCAAAGGGCATAACGGTATACTCAAAATGACCATACCTGGTTCCAAACGCGGTCTTCCACTCGTCCCCCTCTCGAATGCGAACCAGGTTGTAAGCACCCCTTAAATCTATCTTGGTGAAGATGGTCGCTGATCGGAGACGGTCCATGAGATCAGGAATCAAAGGCAGAGGGTACCGGTTGCGCACCGTGATGGCATTGAGCTTGCGATAGTCACAGCATAGGCGTAAATCTCCGGTTTTCTTCTTCACGAATAACACAGGAGCTGACAAAGGCAAGGAAGAGGGACGAATGAAACCCCTGGCCAGGTTTTTGTCCACAAAGTCTTTCAATGCGGCCAACTCGGGTTCTGACATGGAGTAAAGGCGTCCCCTTGGAAGCTTGGCATTTGGTAGTAAATCAATGGTACAGTCATATGGTCTATGCGGAGGCAATTGGTCTGCCTCTTTCTCATTGAATATATCTGCAAAGTCCGCTAGATCGGCCGGCAAGGTGATGTCAGGGTGGGATGGTAGCTGGGCTGCACAAACTTGGCGTACGTGGTCTACGCATTGCAAACTGGGAAATGAAACAAAGTTCTGGGACCACACTACACAAGGATCATGGGTTCTCAACCAGGCTAGGCCGAGAACTAAGGGAAAATGAAGTCCCTTGGTAACATAGAATTGGATGGCTTCTTCATGTTGTCCTATGACCAGGCGTATGGGCTGGGTCATAAACTTGATCGGTCCAGACAACAACTCACGACCATCGATTGTCTCAACCAGCATAGGCGGCTTCACGGAGCACAAAGGTATGGCATGCTGACGAGCGAAAGCTTCATTCATGAAATTGGTGGTGGCTCCAGAATCCAACAAGGCGTGGGCCGGAATGCCCTGGGCATGATTTCCCAGAAGTATATTGGTTGCTAGGATCAGATGTCTCGGAGGACCGGGGTCGTTGTCTGCGGAACTGGAACTGGGTTTGGCGCCTGCCCGACCCAATGTTTCCATTAGGCCGGGCTCTGGCCGTTTCCCGGCAAGGTGGCTTGAAACTGCTGAGTGGGAGGCCGAGCTGGAACAGGAGTAGGACCTGCCGTACCACGTCTTTTCTGGGGGCAGGCCATGACGAAGTGACCCATCTCTCCACAGTACAGGCACAAGCCCTCAGCTCTCCGTCTTGCCTTCTCAGCCTCGGTCAAACGAGATCTGGCTGCACCAAGATCCATGGGCTCATCTCTGGTCATGGGTGCAGGGCGCCTCTCAGTGTAAGCCGGCCCTGTTTGGAAAATACGTCTGGGTGCCGGGATAGGTGGAGCGATAGGTAGGGTCTGGAATCCTCTGCGTGGTGCAGGAACTGGCTTGGCACTTCCGGTGACTGGAAACATCTGTTTGACCAGGCGGGCATCCATGGCTTGCGTTTGCGCCTCAATAGCCAAACAATGTTGGTATAATGCATCCAGGGTCGCAGGTATTACAGTAGTTTTCAATCCATTCAAGATCTGAGAAGACAGGCCATCTTGAAAGATTTCCATGAGAGCCTCATTATTCCAATTAATTTCTTGAGCTAGGCGGCGAAAATCTGATATATAGTCCGCTACGCAGCGCGATCCTTGACGTAGCTCTCGTATCCGCCGGGTGGCATTTTGTCTACGAAGGGGGTCAACAAATTCTCTTTCCATCAGCTGGCAAAATCCTGCATAATTGCGTAGGACAGGATCTTGTCCGTCTATCAGAGGAGACGACCAATCAGCAGCTGTCCCAGAGAGTAAACTTAAAATGAAAGCTACTTTCGTTTCATCAAGCTGGAAGTCGGCTGGAGTTGAGGCAATGAATGTTTTGCATTGGTTTAAAAAAGCTGGAAATTTACTACGCTCTCCAGTAAACTTATCAGGCAAGGCTAAATAACATCTGCTCTGTCTGGGAGGGGGGGCTGGAGCTGGGCCTGCTGCAGCTTGCTGAATCTGCTGTTGCAAATCTCCAATTTGTTGCTGGAGAGTTTGAACTAATAGATGCAGAGCCGGGTTATCAGCGAGGAGTTTCTCCATGACGTCACTGAAAGCTCGGACTAATTTTCGTCTTTACTGTTTTTTGTGTCACGAGCAATCTGTTATGTCTGGCCTCTCATAACTCATTAATATCCACGTAAATATGTCTTTAAGAGGTTTATTTAATACATTTCAAAAGAATTCGTTTCAAAGCAAGCTGCTGGCATTATGTTGGCCTGAACGGCCAAATCAAATCTATTTACATTTAGATAAACATGCTCTTCTCCTCCTACATCCCAATTAACTTACTTTTCTTCTTTATCACATTGTCCAAGAGCTCATTATCCTTCGGTAGGTTTTCAAAACACCAGAATACTGAGTTCCAAAGCACTGCCAAAGTTTTCAGCCCACTCTTTGATCAACGTTGCTCGTGACAAGGGCGTAGTCTACTTCCCCCCTCTAATATAGTGTCCGATACGTCACTTCCCCAATTACTTCCTTTTTCCAGTTAACTGACACCTTCGCTTATCAAACCTTCGGAACCTCGGATTAATCCATTTATCTTCTTGTTCTAAATCTGACTCATCATTTTGAGAATCTGATTCAGAATGCATACAAAGCTCTTCATTATCTCTCTCAGCTGCCGGGAGGGGAAACCACCCAGAGGGGCCTGGCTGCTGATCCTCGGCTGCCGGGAGGGGAAACCACCCAGAGGGGCCTGGCTGCTGATCCTCGGCTGCCGGGAGGGAAACACATTCAGAGGAACCTGGCTGCTGATCCTCATCCTCTGATACTTCCCAAGCTGGTCTAGAAACACCCACAACATATAGTATATAGATTTAGCCTAAAATAGTGTTGAAAGAAAAGTCTTCATCCTGGTTCATCCAAGCCAGGGATAAATAAACAACATGGTGACTGCTTTAGAAAGAAGGTTGCAGTTTATTGAAGAGCCAGACAGAAAGATGGTTCTGGCAGGAAAGAGGAGAGAAAAAAAGGGCTGACCACATGTGGGAAGTAGGTTTTTATACCCACTGAAGCCTTCCTGTTCCTGTTTTAGGCTTTGCATTTCCTGTATCACGTATTCTGACCTGAGTCTGGGTGTGCCTTTCTGGTTTTCTTGATGGTGGTGGGTTAATCCTATTATGTCCCAAAGGTCATATCCTGCTTCCCTGGTGCTGGAGCTAATGGCTCCTAAAGTTTGGGTGGGGTATGCAGATGTGTCTTTGTCTTCCTAAGCTTCTAGCTCCAACTTTCCAGATGGTTTATGTTAAGTCCTTTGAGCGGTTGCGAATGATGAAGAGTCATTGTTGTTCAAACAGCTCTTTATTGGTTGCATCCACAACTCCAACAGAACACAGAGACACGCAGGCCTCTCTCTTAACTGACCAGATCCCCAGACAGAAAGTAACAAACAGATGGCTTTTGTGCCTCGCGCATGTGTGCGAAGCCGGCACCACTCAGTCTGGTCCTAGGCAGCTTCTGCAAAGCCCGGGACCGTTGCAACGTCCCGAACCTGCCTTTTTTGCAGGGTCAGGACACAACACCCCTCCCTCCTAGAATGAACACTCCTGTACACCCCACACCTTGTTCCATAAAACAAATGTTAAGGTTCCAAAACTTAAATGCATAAAATGTGAAATACTGAGGTTGTCTTCTGACACCCTCAATTACCTATTTTAGGTATAAATGTATCCGAAATCAAAAAATACTACAGCACTCTTATTGTTAAGTGCCCCAAGAACTTGACAGCAATGTCACAAAATCCCTAAGGTGTTTGGGTTGGCACTTGGCCCGCTGCGACCTCCTGGGGCCAGGAGACCTTACAGACCACAGCTTTCACCCATAAATGACCGGGCCCATAGTTACGCGCCCAAACTGGATCTCCCACTTGCAGTCTCCTTGGTGCCCTTGGTTGTGACACCTGTGAAGCCACCCTGTCAGGGTGCAGCCTGTCCAGTTTTGTGATGAGGCAGCAACCCCAGTGCAGTTCCGCAGGACTCTTCCCGGTGGCAATGCATGGTGTGGTGCGGTGTGCAAGAAGAAAATCTGCTAACCTGTGATGCCAGTTACCATAAGTCAGTCTCTTGAGAGCATCTTTGGTGGTACGCACCATTCTCTCAGCCATACCGTTGGAGGAAGAGTGGAAAAGAGCCGAAGTTGCATGCCGGATCATATTGGCTTGAAGGAAACCCTGGAACTCAGAAGATGTAAATTGAGGACCATTATCTGAAACTAGAACATCTGGAAGGCCTTGTGATGCAAAAATACCTCTCAACACCTGGATGGTTCTGGCAGTAGTCGTGGAGGAAACAGGAACAACTTCTAGCCACTTGGAATGGCTATCAACAACAACCAAGAAGAATTGCCCCTGAAAGGGCCCAGCATAGTCTATATGCACTCTAGACCATGGTGACTGTGTTTCCTCCCACCTATGTACTGGTGCCTGTGGCATTTCCGGGTGGGACTGTTGGCACGCTTGGCACCCATGCACCTGAGCCTCAATGGCCTTATCGAGTCCAGGCCACCCAGGCCGTCTTTGCATGCAAGAGCTTTCATTCTGACAATACCAGGATGTCCCTCATGTAAAGAGGCCAAGATTCTAGACCTCAATGAGGCTGGAATCACTACCCTGCTTCCCCATAACAGGCATCCATTGAAAGTAGACAACTCATGCTTCTTTTTCCAGAAGCTTTGGAATTCCACATCTGGGCACTTGTCAGGCCATCCTGACAACACCCATGTCATCACGCGTGTAAGCGTGTGATCAGTGGCAGTTTCTGCAGCCACGTCCCTAGCATTGAGGGGAGACTCTGGTAACTCCTGGATAGACAGAACGTGAATGGCTGGAGCAGGATCAGGCTCCAATTGCTGTAGGGGCAATCTACTCAGGCCATCTGCATGACCCATTTCCTTTCCAGGTTTGTGAATTAGTATGAAATCATATGCTGACAGGAAAATGGACCATCTCAACATATGAGGAGAAATGATGTGTGGAGTCTGCTTGGTTGTAGTAAACAATCTCAGAAGAGGCTTATGGTCTATATAGACCATGAATTGGCGGCTGTATAAGAAATCATGAAATTTCTTAATGCCAGCCACAACGGCCAAAGCCTCTCTGTCAATCTGAACGTAATTCCACTCAGCAGAAGACAGAGTCCAGGAATAGTAAGCCACAGGGACCTGAGTCCCATCAGCCATCAGATGGCTGAGCACTGCTCCAACCCTGTAAGGAGATGCATCGCAGGCTATGCAAACAGGCAGTTGCTCATTAAAATGAGCTAAAACAGCATTAGATGTGAGCAAGGCCTTAACCTCATTGAAACTCTTGTCATGGACTTTAGTCCACTGCCAAGGAGCCTGTTTGTCCAAGAGCCTGTGTAATGGCTCTCCCACAGCAGCCTTGTGAGGCAGGAAAGCATGATAAAAATTTAATAGGCCCAAGGATTCTTGCAGTTCACTCTTGGATTTGGGCCTTGGGGCCTTCTGAATTGCTTGTAATTTTGTTTCGGCCGGGTGAATTCCTTGAGCATCTATCTTGAATCCTAAGAAGTCAGTGAAATTGACTCCTATCTTGCATTTATCCTTCTTGAGTTTAAGACCTGCTTTTCGAAAACGAAGCAGAACAGCCCTTAATCTCTCAGCCAAATTTTGGGATGATTCCCCAGCAATGAGGACATCATCAAAGTAGGGGCAGACCCCAGGAATGCCACATAGTGTGTTTTCCATTACACTTTGGAATATACCAGGGGCTACGTTTACCCCAAATTGCAGTCTCTTGACTTTAAATGCCCCTCTGTGAGTCACAATGGTTTGTGCCTCTGCAGCTGCCTCATCAACAGGTAGCTGTTGATAGGCCTGTGCCAGGTCAAGCTTTACAAATATGCAGCCCCCCTTGAGGGATGCCAGAATGTGGCCTACCACAGGTACTGGATAAGCGTGCTGTTTTAGGGCCTTGTTTATTGTGCACTTGTAGTCTGCACATATATGTATATCCCCATTAGCCTTTAGAGGCGTTACTATGCGGGTTTCCCATGGGCTTAATCTACAGGTTGTAAGATGCCTTGCTGGAGCAATTTGTCCAGCTCAGCATCAATCTTGCCTTTGAGGGCAAAAGGTACCCTCCTAGGCTTAACCCTTATAGGTGTGATGGTTGGGTCTAGCTGTAGTGAAACAGGAGGCCCCTTATAGGATCCCAGCTCTAAGCTGAACACATCTGCAAACTCCTTGCAGACTTCTGCCAGGCTTAACATTTGCAAATGGTGCAGCCCAGTAATCTGGATTCCCAGAGCCTCGAACCAATCGAGTCCAATAAGACTCGTGCATTCTCCCCCTACAACCAACACATCTAAGGGACCATCAAAATCCTTGTACTGTACATTAAGGGTGGCCTCCCCCTTAACACACACCTTAGAATTCTGAAAATCCGTGAGAACGATATTGGATGGCTTAAGCTTGGCTCGAATGCCACTGCTGCTACAAATCTTTTTAAATGTGCTGATGGATATAATGGATAGAGCGGACCCAGTGTCCAACTCCATGGATAAAGGGACCCCTTGGAACCTTACTTTAAGAGACAGCTTCTTCTTTAGTGGTTTGTGTATGCCTGTCCTTAATACACTCCTGCGTGATGCACAAAACCCCACCCTATTTTGGCTGGGGACCCTGGTACCTTTCAGATGCAATTCTTCATGTGGTTGAATTCTCTGGTGGCCCAGACAGATGGCTGCAATGTGGCCTTGCTTCCCACACGCTCTGCAATTGGTGGAATGGAACCTGCAGTCAGCTCTTCTATGACTTCCTCCGCACCCAAAGCATTTAAGGGGCGCTGCAGCCTTGTCCTGACGCTGTTTCTGCCTTCTTCCAGCTGGCTGGTAAAGTCTATTCACCTCTTCTTCAGGATCCGCATCTTTCCCTTCTTGGACGTCCTCCTGATGGATGGTAGCTGTCTCTGGAGGGCTCCTGGTGGGCCGAAGAGTCTTCACAGCCCCTCCTGCTGCTTCTTCAGCTGTCACCTCTCTCAGTGCATCTTGGAAAGAGACATCCTCTCTAGCAAAAATCTTTTGCTGCAAGTCTCTGTTCCTTAATCTGCATACAAAATGGTCTTGCAGTCTCTCTTCCAGATCCTTGAACTCACATGGTCTGGCTGCTCTTCTTAAGGCTGCAATAAAGTCCTTAGCAGATTCACCTGCCCTCTGGTCCCTTTGCTCAAATGTGTGTCTCCATGCAATCACAGACAATTTGGGCTGGAAATGTTCCTTGAGTAATTTCTTCAAGTCAGTGTATGTTACTGACTCCAGAGGTGCAGGGGCCACCAGGTTCTCTGCAATCTCGAATGCCTCCTGACTACAGACACACAATAGGGTTGCAGCTTTTAAGCCATCTTCTCTGACTTGATTTACCCTGAAATAATTCTCCACCCTTGCAACGTATGAGTCCCACCTTTCTGGGTGGGAGACATCAAACTCAAAAATACGTCCAATCTTCGCCATCCTACAGTCATGACTTCACCACTCGCTCCAATTACTCTATTCTTAGGGAAAAGGGTCTTTCAGCTGAACTCACCCTCTAGCGATGCTGTACTGGCAGGCTGGAACATTGATTTTGATGCTGTTCTTCCCTTTAGCAGGACTTCTTGGGGTGAGTCTTCAAAGCTTTACTTTCTTCTGCTTGTTATTCATCCCACCTTCGTTGCCAGTGTTAAGTCCTTTGAGCGGTTGTGAATGATGAAGAGTCATTGTTGTTCAAACAGCTCTTTATTGGTTGAATCCACAACTCCAACAGAACACAGAGGCGCGCAGGCCTCTCTCTTAACTGACCAGATCCCCGGACAGAAAGTAACAAAAAATATGTCCTTTGCACCTCGTGCATGTGCGCGAGGCTGGCGCCACTCAGTCTGGTCCCAGGCAGCTTCTCCAAAGCTCGGGACTGTTGCAACGTGCAGAGCCTGCCTTTTTTGCAGGCTCAGGACACAACAGTTTACATATGCATTTGTACAGAGCTGGCTTCTGCTTGGGGGAGGGAGACCTGGAGCTATCAAGGAAAACTGGGCATGCTTTTCTGTCTTTTTATGATCCTTGGAGGAAATATATTTTTCTGACCTTTTAATATTTCCTTCTCTTGGGGGCTGACTTCCCATAATAGGGAAGTGAATTCTGTATGATCATATATTTTTGATTATATGTTGCAAAACAGGTTCAACTGCATAAAGTTAACTGTACAACTAACATTAGGTTCTACAAACTGATGTACTATACTCTCATCTATGAAATTCACTATTGCACCAGTCTAAAAGAGTGGAGAATTGTATTTTTATGCCCAAGGGCCTGTAAAGCATAATAGGTATAATAAAATCCAATTGCATGTGAACTATTGAACTATTTTTAATTATTTGAGAATCCCCCTGCAGAGCTGTTGGGACGAGAGCTTACAAAGTTTTCTGAAGATGAGTCTTTGAAGCAATCCATGCATTTACTCATGTGGTGACACCAGTTCCAGTTCCAGATACAACACTTTTCAGCTACTTCAGAGTAATCAATCTTAGCAGGACAAGTCATGGCTAGGACTTCTGGAGTTCCATAGTAAAGCCTAAATTGCAATTTTTTCCTTCTGTTTTTAATGCTGCAAACAAACATCTCTTTATCCCTTCTATTTCCATAGGTTCTATGGTGCTATAATCCAAGGAAGCGGTTTGTATGTATATGTGTGTGTGTAGGGCAAAAAAGGCTATAAAACCTCTTCCCTTTGTTGTTTCATCCATGCCTTAATTCTTCAGATCACCAGGTGATTAACACACAACACTGAAACAATACTTACAAATTACATGTTATACTTTATCTTGTTTTTAAATCAAGTTTTATTAATTTTTCAATTTTTATAGCCAAATGATTAGGAAACACCATGGAGATAAGGTAATCCATAGGTTGTTACTTTATTAAAGAGGACTCCCTGAAAGGTTTCAATAGATTGCAGTGAAAAACAGGGTGGACCTTTCCCAAAAGATGAGTGAGTTTTAACTCCATTGTGACAGGGTTTATAATCTGAACTATGGGGAAAAGTCCAAGGAATTTTGGTCCTAATTTTTTACTGGGCAATTTGAGTCTCAAATATTTCATAGAAAAATAGACTCTCCCCCACACAAAATGGCTTCTGTGGAGCCCTTTTCTTATCAACCTGCTCTTCGTAAATTTTTGAGGTTTTCGCTAAAGCTTTTTTTGCATTGTTCCAAACAGTTTTCCAGGAAGTCACCCACTGATCTAAGGTTTGAAAAGTGGGAGGGTTCTGTGGGTATTCAGGCATAGGAATGAATTCTTTACAAGTAGCTATTTTAAAAGGAGTGAGTCCAATGCTGCTATGTATGGTGTTATTATAAGCCACCTCAGCAAAAGGGAGGAGGTCAGCCTAGGTCGCCTGTTGGTAATCAACAATACATTATGTTAATGTATTGTTCCACCATTGAGTTTGCTTTTTCAGCCGCTCCATTCGTATTCGGATGAAAAGCTGATGATAGTCCTTGTGTGGGCCCTATCAGTTTAAAGAAGTCCCTCCATCTTGTCCCCCTTGAGGAAATGACACCAAGTTAGCAGGGCCCATCTTTCCGCAAAAGCTTTCTTCTCCCAAACAGCCCATCTTCGTTCGGTGTCTGTTAATTTTTTGGAGGTGTAGGCACAGGGCTCTAAGTCTCCTGTTTGGTTTCATTGCAAAAGGACTGTCCCCACAGCTACATTGCTGATATTGGCTTGGATGATGAATTGCTCCTCAGGGTCGGGGTGTTTGAGAACAAGTTCAGCCGCAAACAGTCTCTTTAAGTTCTCAAAAGCAGCTTGGCATTTTATAGACCATGACAGGAGCTGACAGAGTCATGGCTTCCCCCCATTTTTCCAGTTTTTAATAGTTCAGTAATTGGCAAAGCAATCTCAACAAAAGAGGGAATGAATATCCAGTAGAAATTTGTGATTTCCAAAAAACTTTGGTTGTTTTCAGGTCCGTAGGGGTTGCCATTCTATTACAGCTTTAATCTTGGCTGGATCCATCACCACCACTTCAATGGAAAGTCTGTATCCTAGGTAGTCTAGGCACGTTCGATGAAATTCACATTTTGAGAGTTTTGTGTAAAGCTTGGCATTTAGCAGTTTTTTGAGTACTTCATGCACTAACTTAATATGCTCTGCCATGGTCTCTGTGTAAATGAGGATGTGATCAAGGTAGACTAAAACCCCTTTGTACAAATGATCATGCAGCACTTGATTGATCAATTACATGAATATGGCAGGGGCCCCCTGAAGATCAAGTGGCATAACTTTAAACTAAAAACTTTCCAGGGGGCTGTTAAAAGCCATTTTCTACTCATCTCCTTTTTTAACTCTCACTTGATAGTACGCCTCTCTTAGGTCTAATTTGATAAAAAAACTTTCCTTTGGTTAAATGGGCCAACATGTCTTTCATTAAAGGGAGGGGGTACATATTCTCCATGCTGACAGCATTTAACCCTTTAAAATTCATGCACAGCCTCAATGACCCATATTTCTTCTCTTTGAAAAGTACAGGGGCAGCTACATGGGATTTTGCTGGTTGAATGAATCCTCTGGCTAAGTTCTTATCAATGTACTCTCTCAGCTCTTTCAATTCATGGGGGGGGGGGTCATTGAGTACATTTTTGGTTTGGGAAGTTGCTCCTGGCAAAATCTCAATAGCGCAGTTGATTGTTCAGTGGAGAGGCAGGGTGTCACACTCCATTTTGCTGAATGCCTCAGCTAAGTCTCGATATTCATTTGGGATGAGCTGCATCCCAGGCAGGGAGTCTACAACAGATTTCAGGGTCTCAATGGACTGCTTCTGGTTTTCATTTGTGCTGCTGACAGGGTAAGAGGCAAGGGTCCCATCGCTAATCTTAAAGTCCTCACTCCGTTTTCCCACCAGATCATGGGCCACCACTTATCAAGCCAGGCTAATCCCTAATGCTTCAGTCATTTTTGAAACCACTACAAAGAGGATGAGTTCCTAATGCTCCCCCACTTCTAGGCATACTGGTTCGGTCAAGTGAGTGGCAGGAGCCCCTCCTATAAGAGATCCATCTGCCTGCTCAAACCTCATGAGTATGAGCAACAATTTGGCATGAATACCTAGCTTAAGCATTGTGGGGAGGTTGATCAGGCATCAAGTGCAGCCTGAGTTAATTAAAACATGTAAATCCATCTGGGCTCCTGTCTTAGGGACTAAGAGCTTTGCAGAGAAGGCAAAAGCTGGGACAGGCTGACTCACCATTGGATTGTCTTCTCTGTCATCACTGTCATAAGAAGCAGGTGTAGGCAAGCGTTCAGCCGGGGTTTCATGTTTCCCCTGGGGAGAAGTAACCTGTGCGGCTTGTTTCTGGCTGAACCAATGTGACTTCTCATGCATTGGCCGGGTTTTTCTCTTGGGTTTTGTAGAAGCAGTAGGTGCACTCTTAGTTGGAGGAAAAGGGACTGGACAGTAAGCTGCTCAGTGTCCAAGCTGCCTGCATCTAAAGCATTTGATGGGGGAGGGGTCCAGTAGGTGCTATAGGGAAGCCAGCGGCCATGGCAGGTGAAGGGTGTTGAGACACCTGATGCCTGTCTTGGCCTCCCCTTGGTCTGGTTCCTGATGCTGTAGATCAGTGGTTCTCAACCTTTCTCAGGTTGAGACCCCACTTGCCCCGCCCATGCGCACTGCGACCTCGACTCGGGTGTGCGCATGCACCCTGGACTGGCAGGGCATTGATAATGGTCAGGGCTCCACCAGCGCACTCTGCCAGCGCACTCCCATACTGTGGCAACTGAAAATGAAGTAGAAATGGCTTCAGCCAAATTCATTGCAGCATTGACACCCTTCAGAACATCTTAAGCAAAGCATCTTAAGCAAGCCAAAAGACCAGAAGGCCAAGAATGAAAAACAGGAGTCACCAACAACACACAGTATAAGCACTGTAAACAGGCACCATGTTGGAAAGACAGGAAGGCAGGCAGGCAGAATTAGCAGAGTGCATCCATCCAATCCCAGTCAGAAGATAAAATAAAAACTTCTTAAATCTTAACTCAGTCAAGATTTTAACTGGGAAACTGTTAGTATCTTAAACCAAGCCAAATCCAAAAATGCTAGAGAATTCCTGGAATTCTATGTGTTGTACCAATATTAAATAAAGTAAGTCAGTATTAAGCAATGTGCTTTAAAAATGCACAGTCCTTGATAATGTTCAATAACATTCAGTAATTAAGACCAGTAATTAGAGGATTCAAGGTAAATTTGTGCTCCAGAAAAGAACCAGGTTTCTTTGTTGTCAACCCAAATAGAGAATAAAGGAATTATAAAAATGAAAATGAGTCTTTTTGAAAGTTCATTTGTGTAAATGAATGGAAAAGCTAACTCATAGTTATACAAACTTTCCTCAAAGTGGTTCACATTTCTCATTAATTGGTCAAAATTAGCAGAATAAGTAAAACTTTTAAAAGACTGGGCTTGAAAAAAGAAATAATCAAGAATAGAAAAATAAATAAATATATTGATAAATAAATGAAGTAGTGAAGATGACAAAAGTAACAATGCCTCAATAGTATCTATGCAATTTTCTTTGAGAAGCCTTTTACTATTATTTATCGTTTATTTATTTATAGATGAACCAATTTTTCAATTATGATGCATATCAGCATTTGCTATTTCTTCAATGAATTTGTTACTAATCTAAGTCTAAATATATCATTACAAGTAACTATTTGGTAAATAAGTCTGTGCAGTATTATAAGCAAAATAATATATTTCATAATATTGCTGCATGGCAGTATATTATGGCAAAACTGCATAGTGATTAAAAAAAGCTGAATACTATTCAGTCCAATAGAGGAGACCAATAGAACCATTGGTCTCCTCAAAATTCGGAATAGTAAAAATTGCCACACTCTGCCCAAACATGAAAACCTAAGACCATGTCTACAGTACCAGGTTGCAATGAATTTTGACTTCCTCAAAAAAATTTAAAAAATGGAAAAGTGGGTTGCTCTAGGAAAGGAAAACAAAAACTAAATTACAAGGTTTCAAAACAGTAGGATATTGCATTTTAGGTATATATGATGTAAGGTTTTTCAGGTCAGAATCGTAAGAAATCCCAATGAGACTCTGAACACGAGACTACTGCAAAAGGAACAGCTTTATTCTTTGATCAAAGAGAAGCCAAGCATCCCCTTTTCCTCCTCCTGACACAGCAAGGCGTAGGAGAAAAGAGAGACAAAGACACATAGATAAAAATCTTCCCTTTTATAGCTAAAACATTTTCTCAAGCTAACAAGCTAAAATATTTCTTTTTCATTTGAATACGTGTTTTCTTTATCAGCCTAGGTCAGTTTGTTACAGCACTACACTTCTGAATACACAATTGCTGGCAAGCAACCTCGGGGCTTTTTCTTCCTTCGAGTAGATACATTTGTAAATTTCAGTGGAGAAACAATACATCACAGGCTATAGCATGGGTTGGCAACCCGCGGCTCCAGAGCCGCATGCGGTTCTTTGAGCCACCTCCTGCAGCTCCAGAGCCTGCTCCGCCATTTGCAGAGAGATAGAGACAGAGACAGAGAGGCACTTGCACTTCCTTTCTCTATCTCTCTCTCTCATGGGACTTGCCCCCTCCCAGGGCTCCTAATTGGCCCTGTGCCCGGGTGCCTCACACCATGGGAGAAGGGCGGCCAGGAAATCCCTTTCCCAGGTTGGCTTGGGGCCGGGGAGCTGTGCGGGGATACCCCGGGATCTCCCCAGGGAGCGGCCCATCGAAGCCTTCACTAGCATGGGAGGCTCCAGCATCGCCGGTGCACAGAGCTGACCAGTTGGTGGGCCGTTGCAGTGGTTCCAGCCCAAAGACGCCAGTGGTGCAGAAGGTGGCCAGCTCGACTCCCCAGGGAGCAGCCCAGGGAATGTTGCTGTCACTGGCCGCACCCAAGCTGGGACTCCATGCTGCTCAGGCTTGCCCTTTGCCCATGGGATGTAGCCACGGTGCCACTGGGGGGGCTAATGCCACGACAGGCCATTCCTGGACAGCGGCGGCAGTGGTGGTGGCAAGTGCTGCTCCGGGGTGCCCAGGTGGTATAGCAGAGGCGGGAGGCGGCAGCAGTGGCAGGCAGGATGCGCAGCGTGTTGGGCAAAAAGCTCTCCAGGCTCTTGTTGGCCTGCTGGTGACACAGTGACACCTGGGCAGCCATGACGCACTGCCACTCTTGTGGCCGTTCAGCCATGAGAGCACGCAGTGGTTGCAGCAGCGCGTGCACTTGGGCATCCGCTGCAGAGGTACCCGGGCTGGTTGAGCCATCTGGCCACCCATGGTACAGGTATGGGGAGCCGTAGCCATTCATGGCGCCCTCTCACCGCAGCGACTAGATCCGCCTCACTTGCACCAGGGCCATGCTCATCGAAACGCGGCAGCGCTTCCCTGGCTCTCTTGGCATCGAACTAGGTGCTGAACTCGCCCTCAGCTTCAGTGCCTTCTGCTGCCTCCTGCCTCTCTCCCCACCCCTTCGGCATCGGCTGCCCACTCGCCCCCCCTCCTAGCTCGAGAGCACAGGCCCTGACCATCTTTTATGCTGGCCAGCCCGGCATTCACACGACGATGTGGGGCAGGGTGGGGTTGGTGAGAGAGACGCACTTTCCCAGCCTGGTGCAAATGCTTGCAGTCCAGGTGGGCATGGAGGTCAGGAGGGGGAGAGGCCGGCTGGATGCTCCTGCGGGGTCCCACCTGGCCCTGGTACCATTTGCGTTATGCCAGCAGTCCCAAGTGCTGCCAAGCTGAGCGCCCACAGGGTCTGGATCAGGCCAGGTGGAGGGGCTCAGACAGGGCATGGGGGGCGCAGAGGAGCTGCCCCCAAGTGCTAGGGTGGAGGAGGGGACTCCAGTCATTCGCCAGAGTCCCAGTATGTCTTTCTGGGCATGGACCTGATAGGTTTGTTCACCAGGGTCCTGGCTGGAAGAGGGGAAGTCCTGGGCCAGGCTCACTCTCTGTCTCTCTCTCTCTCTGAGCGCGATTTTATATATATATAAAATACATACATACATACATACACATACACATACACATACACATACACACACACACACACACACATATATATATACATACATATGTGTGTGTGTGTGTGTGTGTGTGTGTGTGTGTCAAGTGGTTATTTTTTAGATTGCACCCTGTAAACCCAAATATGGGAGGAAGAAATCATTCTTTCCTTTGCTTGTTTCAGCTCTTCCTCCCATATTTGGGTTTACAGGGTGCAATCTAAAAAATAACCACTTGACACACATATTCACTCCCTGAATATTAACAAAGCGGGAGATAGCCTGTGGCTTGAGACTAAAGCTTCTGCCTAGCATGCAGACTGCCCAGGTTCGAATCCCAGAAAGGGTGAGTTCTGACTGAAGAGAGTTAAATAACTCGAAATAGCTATCTCAGAAATCCCTTATTTCTTTGTTAACAATTTTAAATATATATTTTTAGATTGCACCCTGTAAACCTAAATATGGGAGGAAGAAATCATTCTTTCCTTTGCTTGTTTCAGAAAACCCGAAGAACCAAAGACCTACATATATATATATATATATATTCCGGAGAACTGCGCACCTTTATATAATAAGGATATATGCAGTGTTATCTTCATTTTAGATATCAAAAGGGTTTTGCGGCTCCCAGTGTTTTGTTTTCGGTGGGAAATGGGCCCAAATGGCTCTTTGAGTGTTTTGGGTTGCCTACCCCTGGGCTATAGCAATCTCATTTAAAGTTGCCGTTAAGCTTTTTCTTTCTCAGCACAATTGTTGTTAAGTCATCTCTGAGCAAAGTACAGAGTGCAAACAAGAAAGAATGAACAATGGCTGGGTTATACATAAAATATTATATTTTGATTTCTTCATTCCTCCCCCCCTTTTTTGGCAATAGGATACTTCCTATTACTGGACAAATAGTATATATTCTTCAGATACTGGCATCAGAGTAAGGACCTTAGCTAGTTTATCTTGCTTTCCTGACGCTATAACTGTCATTCCAGAAATTGTGCTAGCAACTATTAATCTTATCAAAGGTATCAAGCAAGGTAATAACATTAATCTTCCAAAGGATAGAGTTATGGGGAACAAAATCCTTTTCCAATCTCCAAACATTCCTCCAAACCATCCAATGGAATCTATAATTCCATCCCAGGTTTGGACAGGTACGTGAACAAGCTTTCTTATACAGTCTGTGATTTCTTCAGTTGCCTTTCCATTATCATCAATCTGTATACAGCAGTTGGTTAGGTTAAATTTTCCACAGACTTCTCCTTTGGCTAGAAGATAATCTAGAGCCAAACAATTTTGGTAAATAGCAGTTCTCATGTGAGCATTAGTTTTTGCCAGAGATGGTGAGGGACTGGCACCCACTGCCCTAGCCCTGGCCCCACCCGGCCCAGCGGCCCCCAAGGCATGCGCACACTAGGCGGTGAGTGCATGGGGGCCAACAGCATCTGGCAGCAGGGATTGCATAGCCTGCTGTGAATACTGGGCTGGCCCTCCAGCAGCAGTGCTGCAGCATACTGGCAGCACGGAGTTGGGGGAGCACGTAATGTGGACCGCCAGACACCCCTACTCTGTTCCATCTCTTTTTGGTTGGAGAGCTGGTCACCACTGGTCATCTCCCCAGCCCCCTTGAGGGTCTTGCCCTTGGCCTGTGGGTGGAGCGCATTTCCCTCATGCACCTCGGTACCTATCGCGGCCACCAGTCACTCGTGCAGGTCCATTAGGACCTATAGCAATCTCATTTAAAGTTGCAGTTAAGCTTTTTCTTTCTCAGCACAATTGTTGTTATCTCTGAGCAAAGTACAGAGTGTAAATAAGAAAGAATGAACAATGGTTGGGTTATACAAAAAAGATTATATTTTGATCTCTTAAGTGATAACAACTGCACTACTTACAATGACCTGTAACAAGCTGCAGCAGACTTTATTGAGACAGGCCTGCAAAATACAAGAAACAAAATTTCATTTAAAAACTACTTGGGTCTGCAGATAGCTACATTTTGATGCTTCGACTTTGTATCTATCAAATAAACTTTGTATTGTAAACACACATACTCAAATATGTGTGTCCAGAGAGATGCACCCACAGGGAAAAAACACAATTGGCAATTGCTTTCTTGGGAAAAAAATTGGGGTGGGGGGCATAGCAGCAAGGGAATGCAATGGAAGGCACGGGGTTGGGAGAGAGGTGAAAGATGCAGTATCCATAGTCTAGAATTAACACTTGGCAACTTGCTACCAAAGTATGCCAACACAAAGAATGTATTTTCAAGCCATCTTTGAGTCCAGACAGCATCAGTGCAGGACAAGAAAGCTTGAGTGTGCAGGGCCTTGCAGCTTGCTGCAGAGCAGCAATAAAGTCCACAGTAGACTCTCCTGGACGTTGGTCCCGCTGCTCAAATGCATGACACCATGCAATCACCGATAGCTTCAGTTCAAAATGTTCCTTTAACATTTTCTTAAGTTCAGTATAAGCAATGGATTCCAGAGGTGCTGGGGCAACCAGATTTTCAGCAATATCAAATGTGTCTTGCCCACAGACACACAGCAATGTTGCGGCTTTGAGCCCGTCCTCCTGAACTTGGTTTACTCGAAAGTAGTTTTCTACTCTGGCAACATATGAACTCCAACATTCAGGGTGCACTGTATCGAATTCGGACAAATGCCCTATCTTAGCCATTGTTCCTTCTTGGTGGCCTCGTCAATGCCTTGTGCTGCTCAGGCTTGTGAAGGGGTTCCAGGGCGAATCTTGCCGAGCTCTCCTCCAGCATTTTCATACTGGCAGGCAGAGTCGCACAAGTCAGAACGCCAAACTTCCAAGCACTTCGGGCTTCCATGGTGAGTCAGCCTAGTATTCTTTTGTTGTTTTTTCCTTGCAGCACGATCCCATCCTCGTTGCCAATGTTCTGTTCTGTGCGTTGGTAAGGCATTGAGATGAGGCAGGTATAACAACAGTTGCTTCTTTATTCAAGCTTCAACAGAACAACACAAAATGGCACAGATCCCTTTTATACCCTTTTGCAGGGAACAGCATCAGCCAATAAATGCAATGTATTTTGATGTTTTGCGCATGCGCAATAGGCTGGAGACAGCCTGTTTGGCCCGGGCAGCCACATGGTCTGCCGGGGTCTCTCTGCAGCTTCCTGCACCTGCTCTGTCAATCATAGGCACAGGACATAACACATTATGACTTCCGGTTCCAGTTCGCGGCGCCTCTAGCCGCATGGGGAGTCTTCTCTCCTCGTCCGGCTAGTTTCCCTCCGTCGGTAGAATTCGATGGGGGTCGAAAGTTGCGCCTGGAGGGCACGACCACCCTCGATGAGGCTACGCTTGGCTGCAGAGGAGCAGCAGCTCCTCTAGCTGTCCGAGCTGACTCCGAGGGCCGACGGAGCAGAAGACCGGCCAAAATGGCCGTTCACCTAGCCGCATCAACCGCAAGTCACAAGAACATCTAAGCATAAGAAACCACCGTGGTGAATCTGGGTGAGACTTTTCCCTCCCTCGCTATCCTGATTTTTTCCTGTAAGAGTTTTTATTTTCCTTTATTAAGAAAGCTGCCTATATATGGAAAGAAGAGCCAAAAAGAAAAGGATTAATTTTTGTGTACTATTTTACTATTTGATTGCTGTGGGGTGAACTTCAGGAGAAAAAAAGGTGGGGAAAGAGACATTGCTACTTTCCTTTTTTAATTTGATAATACAGAAGATAGTTTGAAAGAGAGAGAAAAAACTTTCCCTTTGTGTTCTTTTTTTTTAAACTTTCTCTAACTTGACTAATTTTGGGGAAAGAAAAAAAAAGAGAAAGAAGAAAGACTCTATAATCCACCGAGGACATCTGGTGGTGAAAAAGCAAAATTTCAATTGTATTTCTCTCTGTTATTTGAAAAAATAACTGGACAGCTAGGTGGTGAAGCTGGCTATTAAAACTTTTGGAGGCGGAGATTTGTGGATTTTCCTTAAATAGTCTCTAATAAAGAAATAGGCAAAGCTACCACCAAAATGGCTGAAAGTTATCCTCATCTTGATTATGACTCAATAATGGAAAAATATTAGAAATCAGAGAGGAGTTTAGAGCTTATTGGAAATCTCATTTTGATCCTTTAATAACAAATCAAGTTATGGAACAAGGAACAACAGAAGATGAACAGAATAGTTCTCAGACCTACCTAAAATTTAAAGAGACAGAGACATTATTTTTTACAACCTAATCATGAATCTGCATCAAGAGGAAATGTGGAAACTACGGAATCAACTATTGCTACCCCCTATCTACAATTGTCTGAACAGACTTATTCACAATTCAAAGCGACAGAGACATTATTCCTACAACCCAATGATGAATCTGCATTAAGACAGAATGTGGAAACTATTGAATCAACTAATGCCATGCGTTACTTACAACTGATGGACAATTTTGATAATCAAAAAATAGCTGCAACTGACCTAATTCAATTACCAAAAATAACAAAGATTGACACCCTGGCACAACTTTTTGGAAATTACTATAAAGAGGAAAAGGGAATTTTTTTTGTCAGTTTGAATTTGTTAAGAAGCCTTGTAATCAAATCTTGAGGTTTGAGAATCGAAAAGCCTTATTATGGGAACCAAATTGGCATAGAAAAAAAAGCTAGAGTTAGGTTCAAGTGTGATACAAAATGTTACTTGATGGGTTAAAAAGGCTTAGAAACTATTTCTGATTTAATGCTGTATGAAGGATGTAAATTTATTGTTACTATGGTTGATAATTAATAGAGGGAGTCAATCTTGTTAGAGGACAAAAAGACTATATAGAAGTAGACTGATGAAATGATTGAATATATCTACTATTCAATTAGGAATGAAAGAGGAGAATTGCCTGATAATATAATTAGCAAATATTTGAAAATATAAACTTTATTAAGGTCTTAAAAAGTTTTTGTTGGATTTATATTATTATTTTAAATATGATAACTATGTTGTAAAAGAGAGAGAGAAAGAGGTATTGGTGATAAGGGGGGAAGAAAGGGAAGAAAGAAAAATAAAAATAAAAAAATTGTCTCAATGAACGATTGTATATCAAGGTTACCTGAAATCACTATTATATCTTTATTAAATGTACTTGGAATGATAATTGTAAGGAGTATAGCTTAAAAACAGGATATAGATTATAATTACATGTGCTTGATGACTTTTGTAATTGTATAAATTTTAATAAGCAATATTATATTTAATTTGAACCTCATTTATATGATTTTGTTGCTGAATGAGTCCCGATCATTATGTTGTATTTTAACTTTCGGAGAGAAGGAAGTAGGAAGGTTGGAGGAGAAGAGGAGAAGTGGAGAGAAAGAGAAGGAGAGGGGTGGAGAAAGAGGGAAGTAGGAAGAGAAGAAAGGTAGAAAGAAGGTAGAGAAGAAAGAGGGTAGATGTGGCAAAGGGGGAGATGGGCGAGCAACCCCAAAAGTTATGTGTAGGTATTTATCTTATTTCATTTATTGACTATGTGAATGCTAAAGAATGTATGCTAACATCTTATAAATATTATAGTACATGTATCAGGGAGTGTTTTGGAATGAAACTGATAAAATCTTAAAATAGGTTTAATAGAAATTCATGACAGAAATGGAATATATTAAATTTATATGTTTTTGGGTTTTTTTTCTTTTCTCTTTTTTTTCTTTCTGTCTTGTGTGGGAGAGGGAAATAGAAAGATGATAAGTGAATGTATTAAGTTGAGTTGTTTATGTATGTTTTTATTTTGGAATTTTTGTTCACCCAATCACCACGGTGTGTTTTAAGCATTTATTGTTAAAATCATAAAATCAATAAAATATATTTTTTAAAAAAAGGACATAACACATTAACTCTCTGAGACTATTGAAACCACTTGGAGGTTTATCTGTAATCTCAGTGTCACCTGAATCAGAGTGTAAATGGGTATAAACCTTCTTGGGATTGCTGAAAGAACTGTATTGTAGATGGGAGATAGGTGATGCCATATCCCTCCCCTGAAGAAGAAGAAGCTTTCCCTGAAGAAGCTTCTTGGATGAGAAGAGAAATGTTTTCAAAGGAAAAAATAGCAACAACCCATGACAGTCCAGTTCCTTTTAGGAAAGTTGCACTTTGATTCATCTATCTTGCGAAGTACTCATTATGATAATTTTTAAGCCACAATCTACAGCCTTAATGCTAATTAAACCCTGCCTGGCACTAAGTCAGTGCCAAAGAAATCAAATTATGGCTTATGATCTATGTTCCAGCCAACCTCTAGAATAGTGGATCCTTTTTCTTTTTCCTTCTTTCATACTTTGCTGGTATGATGTCTGTAGTTCAGGATAGTTTCAAGTAGCTGAATAGTTTGCAAATATATTAATCTTGCAAATGCAGATGTATTTCCAACTATATGATAAGAAGTTGATAACTTCTTTTTGTGGGAAAATGATTTTTCTTAATATGAGGAAAATTAAAATAGTAGTTCAGATCTTGTCTATTCTGGTCTACCCTACATATTTATTTATAGACTTTGAAAGTACATAACCAAATATGGTTAAAAGCTATTTCAAGAGAAACAGTTTGTCTATTTACCTGCCTTTTTTCCTATTTTAAAGAAGTAGCTTTTAATCAAGAAATGCTTCAGTCTAAAATTAATTTCTTCTGTATGCACATAGTATGCTACAAATATAGCCTACATTTGCCAATATGGGGCAGATTTGAATGACATATTAACCTCATGTGTTTGATGCTTTTCTAAATAAATCAGAATGTTATATTAGTTCACATCAAGAGAAAACTTACAGCATTTTAATTTTAGTGATGAATGAAAAAACTGCAGCCTGCACTTGTGGGGAAAATGGTAGGAAGAAAAAAAAGACTGTATCATGAAACTAGGCACTATATGGTATAAAATAATTGAAATCAATGCAGTAGAAAAGATACAAAAACAAATGTTTTGAGAAAACAGCACAAATACTAACAAACAAGTCATTATACAAAGACTCTTCACCGAGCTGTACCCAAAGGCCAGAAGCAGAACTACAGATTTTAAGGGTTTATTTAAATAAATTCAAGTAAGGGCTGTAAAACTCTTTGGGCAGATATCATTCCAGAAAAGAGGAACAAAGGTTGTCTTGCTGTTTAAAATTGCAAAATAAGATATCATAGAAAAAAGTAAAAATATCTATTTCTATATTATTTGGTACTAAATAGCCCCCTAGTTTTGATTAATAACAGAATAACAGAGTTGGAAGGGACTTTGGAGTTCTTATAGGCCAATCTCCTGTTCAAGCAGGAGATCCCATACCATCCCAGACAAATGGCTATGCAGTCTCTTCTTAAAAGCCTCCAGTGATGGAGCACACACAACTTCTGAAGGCAGGCTGTTCCACTGGTTAATTGTTCTCACTGTTAGGAAATTTCTCCTTAGTTCTAGGTTGCTTCTGTTGGGAGGAACTCCCCCGTTCAGGCTCTTCCAGCCAGGAGTCTCACAAGCAACACAGAGGAGAACAAATAGAACATGAAGCCAGCTACTGGAAAGAGAGGTTTAATTACGGAGATTAAAGTTGAGTGACAATTCAGCATGAATCCCTGGCTAGCTAGACAAAATGGCCCTCAAACGTGAGTTCTTATACACTTTCATGGTTTCCCAAATTGTCATTTCTGATTTGTGAGTTTAAAATTTGTCTTTTCTGATTTGTTGGTCAGTGCCTATTGTTGGGTTAATTCCTTTATCAATTCTGTCTAAAAAGTGTTAATTTTTGCTCCAGGAGGGATCCGGTGTAATTATTTTATTGTTGTGTACTTTTAGTGTTTCTATTCTAATCCTGTCAATCCTAATTGCTGTTAGCCAGTTCTGCATTCCTGTGGTTTAGACTTGATACTTTGTAGCCAGTGTGTGTTAACTGTTCGTTTATTTAGCCTCAGGCTGCCCCTGAGTCAGATTAGTTTGTATTAGTTTCTTCCTGTATTTGCCAAGGTATTTTCTCTTTGGGGTGAAGAGAGGATGTCCTGCTCTCATCACTTTCCTTGATAAATTTCCATCCATTGTTTCTTGTCTTGCCTTCTGGTGCTTTGGAAAATAGGTTGACCCCCTCTACTTTGTGGCAGCCCCTCAAATGCTGCTATCATGTCACCCTTAGTCCTTCTTTTCACTAGACTAGTCATATTCAATTCCTGCAACTGTCCTTCACATGTTTTTGTCTCCAGGCCCTTAATCATCTTAGTTGCTCTTCTCTGCACTCTTTACAGAGTTTCAACATCTTTTTTATAATATGGTGACCAAGACTGGATGCAGTATTTCAAGTGTGGTCTTACTAAGGCTATATAAAGCAGTACTAGTACATGTGATCTTGAGTCTATCCCTCTGTTAATGCAGCCTAGGATTACATTTGGCTGTTTTGGGGCTGCTGCCACATGTTGTTAGCTCATATTTAAGTGATTGTCCACTAGGACTCTAACAGCCCTCTCACAGTTGCTGGCATTGAGCCAGGTTTGTCCTAGTCAGTACCTGTGCATTTGGTTTTTCTTGTCTAAGTGTAAAATCTTACTTTTCTCTACATTGAATTTCATTTTGTTAGATAGGGCCCAATGTTCAAGTCAGTTGAGATCTATCTAGATCTTGAGACTATCTTCTGGGGTGTTGGCTATTTCTGCCAATTTAGTGTCATCTGCAAATTTGATGAGTTCCCCTTCTATTCCCTCATCTAAATCATTTATGAAGATGTTGAAGAGTACTGGGCCTGAAACAGAACTTTGGGATACCCCATTGCTTACTTCTCTCCATGTAGATGTAGTTCCATTAAGGACCACACTTTGAATGCAGTTTGTCCATTACAAATCTATCTGGTGATGATGATGTCTATCCCACATTTTTCTAGCTTACCAAGAAGTAGACTGTGGTCTACTTTATCAAAGAATCCAAGTATATTTTGTCCACTGTATTTTGCTGGTCCATTAATTTAGTCACTTTGTAAAAGAATGAAATAAGATTTTTTTGGCATGATCCTTTTTTGAGAAACCTGTGCTGGGTTCTGGTTATAACTTGCTTGCTTCTAGGTGTTTGCAGATCTGTTGCTTGATTATCTTTTTCAGGATCTTCCCAGATATTGATATCAGGCTGATTGATCTATAGTTTCTTGGATCTGGTTTTTTTTAAATGAGTTTAAATATCATTAGAATTTGGCCATCTCAATATGACAAAATGTTTGAGATTTCACTTAGAATGTTAAATGCTACTAAAAAGGTAAAGATTTCCCAGTCGTGTCCAACTCTAAGGTGCAGTGCTCATCTTGGCCAAGGGAGCCAGCATTGTCCAAAGTCATGTGGCCAGCATGGCTATATGCCAAAGGTGCCCAGAATGCTGTTACCTTCATATTAAAGTGGTACCCATTAATCTACTTGTATTTGCATGCTTTAAAATTGCTAGATGGGCAGGATCTGGGACAGGACCCAGAGCTCACCCCATTGTGTAGCACTTGGTCTCAAACTCATGTCATTTGAGGCATAGTGCTTTTTCATCCATGAAACATCCTCAGTTCTGACTGAATGCTGGGGAATGGAAGGATTGTCATTGTACCCTGTCTTGGGAGTACATTGGGTGGGGCTTAATGACTCTCAGAGAGCTAATGACTCACCTTCAAAGTGCTAACAACCAGATGATTGCAAAGAATATAAATCCTTCCATTCCCCAACATTCAGTCAAAATGAGGATACTTGTTGGATGAGAAGCTAAACATCTTCAAGAACAAATAAAGGAAGTCTACTTGTCTTTTGCAAAAGCATCTTTGGGACTATGTCTTCATAATGAATGGGAGGTGTTTTAAAGCCTTTAAAAAAGGAAATCCATGTTGCTGTTGAGGACATCTAGAATCTTTAGGGTTATCCATTCTTTCCCTCCCTCCCTCCCTCTCTCTCTCTCTGTCTCTTTCTCTCTCTACACACACATACAGAGAGAGAGAGAGAGAGAGAGAGAGAGAGAGAGAGAGAGAGAGAGAGAGAGAGAGAGAGAGAGAGAGAGAGAGAGAGAGAGAGAGAGAGAGAGAGAGAGAGACTCTTCCTTTGGGAAGCAGAGAGGCATCTGCTTTTTATTCAAGCAGAGCTTTTTCAAAAAAGGGAAATAAAACAGAAAATAAAAAAGGGAGAAAGGAACTCGGCAGAAACCTTGGGAAGAATACCTGCTGAGCCCTGGTAAGTTTGTGGGGGTTTCTTGTTTAAATTACTAATTCACCTTTTTTTAGCAGAGGCCCCTGTCGGCGCGCGATAAAATCCTAAAACAAGTAGAAAAAAATCCAAAAAGTAAACTAAGACCAAAACAAAAATTTGAACAACCTAAAAAGCTGTGGTTTATTTTTTTTTAAATCAATATAAGTGAGTAAGGGAATAAAATTATTAACCTTATCAAAACCATCAAAAAATCATCGATATCTAGAAGAGGAAGTTAAATATATATTTTTTAAAAAAGTAATTTGTATAATAATAACAGTAAACATATAATAATAAGAAATGGAGATACATAGCCGGCAGATGGAGGGAAGCTTCCCAGTGTTTTGAATTGAGTGTCACATGTATGACTATCTGTCTGCTGGACAGAAATCCTAGGTGTGTGGTCGGTGCAATGAGCTCCTGGCTCTAAGGGAACAGGTTCTTTCCCTTGAAGCCAAGGTAGCAGACTTGGAGAAGCAGAGAGAGATAGTGAGGCAGGAGAAAATCTTCAGGGATGCAGCAGGAGTGTCCCACTCCATGCTGAGCAGCTCTCCAGCTGCTTTGGAGAATGGAGATCTTGGGCAGAGAGGACATCAATCTGTGGAAGAGGGACAGGCTCCCTTAGTTGGGACCCCTTCCTTGGAGGATGTGCCCATATCCTCTTGCACCGAGGATACTTCTCCGCGGGTGGTGGGAGGGGGGCTTCTTGTAGTGGGTGATTCGATTGTTAGAAATATAGAGAGACGGGTTTGTGATGGAAGCGTTGACCGCATGGTAAACTGCCTGCCAGGTGCAAAGGTTGCGGACATCACGAGGCATCTAGACAGGCTGATAGACAGTGCTGGGGTGGAGCCAACTGTCGTGGTACATGTCGGTACCAATGACATTGGGAAAGCTAAGCGGAAGGTCCTGGAAGCCAAATTTAGGTTGCTAGGTAGAAGATTAAAGTCCAGGACCCCCAAGGTTGCATTCTCAGAAATGCTACCTGTTCCACGCGCAGGGCCAGCTAGACAGGCAGAGCTCAGGAGCTTCAATGCGTGGATGAGGCAGTGGTGTCGAGAGGAAGGGTTTAGATTTATTAGGAACTGGGAAACATTTTGGGACAAGCCACACCAGTACAGAAGGGACGGGTTACACTTGAACCATAATGCAACCAGACTGCTGGCGATTAATATTAAAAAGGTTTCAGATCAGCTTTTAAACTGATTCATAGGGGCAAGTCGACAGGAGCTGGGCAGCTTCCGGTTCAAGAAGGCGCACTGACAAATATGGAGGGTGGAAGTTATGTACACATTGGTGAGTCAACAGGAAAACTAAATTGTAACAGTCAAGCAGAAGGACATGGTAGACTATCTACAAATTCTAAAATCAAATTCTACAATGAAAATCTACAGTCAAAGTTGAAAGTGCACCAGAAAATTACATATAAATGTCTGTACACGAATGCTAGAAGCATTCGAGCAAAAATAGGGGAATTGGAATGCTTGGTGAAGGATAATAATATTGATATTATCGGCATAACAGAAACCTGGTGGACAGATGAGAACCAGTGGGACACAAGGATTCCAGGTTACAAATTGTATAGGATGGACAGGAGAGGGAGAAATGGTGGTGGCGTGGCCTTGTATATAAATAAGGAGTTAGAATCTCATGAACTCGAAATTCAAGAAAATTCAAACTCACTCACAGAAACATTGTGGATAAAACTCCCAGGACAGGAAACTAATCTGACGTTAGGGATCTGCTATCGCCCTCCCAACCAAACTCCAGAGGCAGATTGCTATTTGGAAAATGAATTTAAGGAGGCCTCAAAAAGAAATAGGGTAGTCATAATGGGGGACTTCAACTATCCCCATATAGATTGGGTAAATTCTTGTTCTACACATGAAAGAGAGACAAGGTTCCTCGACATGTTAGCTGATTATTCCCTTGAGCAGATGGTCATGGAACCAACCAGGGGAAAGGGGATCCTGGACTTGGTTCTAACTAACGCACAGGATTTGGTTCATGATGTCCTTGTAACCGAGCCCATAGGAACCAACGATCACAACACAATAACCTTCAACTTAACCATGGATAGCAAATTGTCAGTGAAAACTAACACAGAGACCTTAAACTTTCACAGAGGGAATTTTGAGAAAATGAGGAAAATAGTAAAGAAGAAACTAAAAGGAACAGTAAAAAAAGCCAAATCCCTCCAAAATGCTTGGAAACTGTTTAAAAATACGTTACAACAGGCTCAAATAAAATGCATTCCAAAAAGAAGAAAGAGGACTGGCAAGTCAAAGAGGATACCAGTATGGCTTACGAATGAGGTAAAGGAGGTTATTGGAAAGAAGAAAAACTCATTTAAGAAATGGAAGGCTCTTCCTACCGAGGAGAACAGGAGGGATCACAAACTCTGGCAGATCAAATGCAAGGCGATAGTCATGAAAGCCAAGAGAGACTTTGAGGAGCATATAGCAAAGAATATTAAAAATAATAACAAAACCTTTTTTAAGTACATCAGAAGCAGGAACCCAACCAGAAAAACAGTTGGGCCACTCGATGACAATGGTCGAAAGGGGATAATCAGAGAAGACAAGGAGATTGCTGAGAGGCTAAATGTCTTCTTTGCCTCCGTCTTCACTGAGGAAGATAGAGAGCATCTGCCTGCCACTGAATTAGTTTTCCCAGGGAGGGAAATAGAAGAATTAAACCTGATAGAGATAAACAAGGAAGATGTTCTTGCATGCCTTTCTAAACTAAACGTTAACAAATCGCCGGGTCCAGATGGCATCCACCCTAGAGTTCTCAAGGAACTCAAGTGTGAAATTGCTGAACTTCTAGCTAAAATATATAATCTTTCTCTAAGATCAGGCATTGTACCGGAGGATTGGAGGGAGAGAAATATAACCCCGATCTTCAAGAAAGGATCCAGAGGTGATCCAGGAAACTATAGACCAGTCAGTTTAACCTCAGTTCCAGGCAAACTGATGGAAACCATTATTAAAGATAAAATTACAGGGCACATAGAAAAACAGGCATTGCTGAAAGAAAATCAACATGGTTTCTGCAAAGGCAAATCATGTCTTACTAACTTGTTAGAATTCTTTGAGGGTGTAAATAAATACATAGATAAAGTGGCCCCAGTTGATATTGTATATATTGACTTTCAAAAGGCTTTTGACAAAGTCCCTCACCAAAGGCTCCTAAAAAAGCTCTTCAGCCACGGAATTAGAGGACAGGTCTTGTCCTGGATTGGTAACTGGCTAAATTGTAGGAAGCAAAGGGTGGCAATAAATGGACAAGTCTCTGGATGGAAAGAAGTGAGAAGTGGTGTACCCCAAGGTTCAGTTTTGGGACCTTTACTTTTTAATTTATTCATCAATGATCTGGATGTAGAAGTAAATAGTGAGGTAGCAAAGTTTGCTGATGACACTAAATTGTTCCGGGGTTGTGAAAAGTGAAACTGATTGTCGGGAGCTCCAGAAGGATCTCTCGAAATTGTGTGAGTGGGCAACAAAGTGGCAAATGCATTTTAACCTAAACAAGTGCAAAGTTATGCACATTGGGGAAAAGAACCCCAATTATACTTACCAACTGATGGGGACCAAACTTTCTGAGACAACCCAAGACAGGGATCTTGGGGTTTTGGTGGACAGCTCGATGAAGATGTCAACCCAATGCGCAGCAGCAGTAAAAAAAGCAAATTCCATGCTTGGCATGATTAGGAAGGGAATTGAAAATAAGTCAGCAAGTGTTGTATTGCCTCTGTACAAATCGATGGTGAGACCACACTTGGAGTACTGTGTACAGTTCTGGTCACTGCACCTCAAGAAGGATATAATGGAACTGGAAAAGGTGCAAAAAAGGGCAACAAGAATGATCAAGGAAATGGAGCACCTCCTTTATGAAACCAGATTGCAACGCCTTGGTCTCTTCAGCCTTGAAAGACGGCGTTTAAGGGGTGACTTGATCAAAATATATAAAATCATGCATGGGATAGAAAAGGTGGATAGAGAAAAATTCTTTTCTCTATCACACAATACTAGGACAAGGGGGCACTCCCTAAAGCTCATAGCTAAGAAAGTGAGGACAAATAAAGGGAAATATTTCTTCACCCAGAGGGTCATTGATTTATGGAATTCACTTCCAGAAGAGGTCGTGACAGCTGTCAGCCTTGATAGCTTTAAGGCAGGATCAGACAGATTCATGGATGCCAAGTGTATCGGTGGTTATTAAAATGGATGTCCATGTGCCGCCTCTATGTTGGTTGAGGCAGGCAGGATTCCCTTGAGTACCATTTGTTGGGGGTCAAGGGAAAGGGAGGGTTTTGCCTTCTCTTTCTGCTCAAGATCCCCATGTACAATTGGTGGGCCACTGTGTGACACAGAATGCTGGGCTTTGGCCTGATTCAGCATGGCTCTTCTTATGTTCTTATGTACATAAATGCACACATAGTGCATTTCCAATGTATTATTAAGAACATAGGACAATGCATCTGTAATTCACTGTCTCGTAGCCTGTGAAGAATTGAGCAAATTTGCCTACTTTGTATGGCACTGAAAAATTATTATAGTATTAGCAGTGTGGAAATTCTCAGGATCAAGGGGAAGAGAGGTTTTAATAACCTAACTGCCTTGTAATTTTTAAAAAATATCTGCTTGCTCAGCATAACAAAAATACATTCATAGGGAATGCTTAAGAATGTAGGCATATGTATGTCTGATACAGTGACTTTCTATTAGCTTCCTCATGGTCAAATGATTGCCATTATGTACAGTGCCTGAGCCTCTGAATGAAGAGAGAAATGTAAGATTATGTAACTTAAATGTATATGTATCTGGCATAACAATCTCTGTGGCTCTCAGGGCCAAGGAGGTTGTCCAATTATTTTCCAAATCAAAGTATGGGCCATCAAAGACCTATTTTTGTTCTCCAAACAGAGCACAATTCTGCTTTTCCTCCTATTCAGGTTTCCCCATATATTTTGCAATATAGTGACAATAATGTTTCTTTGTTAAAAATGCCCTATATTGTTGTTTAGTTTCTTGGGGTTTTAAATATTTTATTGGTTTATCAAAATATAAAATAGAGAAATACAAAGAAAAAATGAAGATAATGGGAAAATAAACTATGTGAACTACTAGAGGAAAAAATAAGGCACTTATAGGCAACTCTAGCCAAACTCCAACCTACACAAGAAAGCTCTACCCAAACTGAACCAAATAATGAACAAATAACTCCCAGAGGATTTGACCCTACTGATAAACCCTTGGAGGAAGACAAATGGAGGTATGTCACACATAGAAGAAAACACAATAATCAAAGAAAGAAGCAGCATACATCTAACAAACCCCTACTGCCCAATATAACCCAACCAGAAGCAGTCCTATTAAAACTGAGCAATCGATTTCTCCCCCTAGATGGAAATATGCAGACCCACAATCTCCTCCTCAAAGAAAACATGCAGACATCTAGCAAAGAAACAACACCAAAAATCCCTAAAAGAGTCACATCAACAAACAGACCTGAGAAAAACAGAAAAGCACCCCAGACTGCACACCCAAAAAAGGAAGACTGTGGACATAGTATACTTATTGTCAACACTGCTAATATTGAATATTCTTGCTTTGACAAAATATGCAGAACTGTCTGGTACTTTTACAGTTAATTCAGACGAGAATGAGGGAGGAGAGAAAAGCCCATGAAAGGGAACAGAAGAGAACCTTTGCCCTTCAAACTAATTGGAGAACGTAAATCATGACAGCAAAATAAGGGAGGGGAAATGCTAGCAAAAATAACTGCTTGGGGGGGGTGGAGATTTCAGATCTTAGCATCCTTTCATCATGCTGTGCTGACATTTTGTCACATGAATAAAAAGACTTTTTAGGATAAAATGCCTGGAAGTTCTTTGAAGTGTTTCATTAGTTGGAACCTTGACATCATGCTAAGATCTCAAATCCTTTTCAACCGACCTGGGGTCCTGAACTCCATCCACTGTCTCTAGGCTTGAGAGGAGCTGGTAAAGATTCAGGGAAGAAAAATCTATCATGAAAAAAGTGAGTTTGCTTCAAGACCCAGCAGCTGCTGATAACCCAGAGGAGAAAATAACAGACAGCATGCTGTGGGAAGATGAATTCTGGCAGATCTCCCAGCTGGGAGCAAAGACTTCAAAAGCAGAATGGTATAGAGCTAACGAATGGCCTGCTACTCAAGCTTTGGGTGAGTCACTGGAAAGATTTCAAAACCCAGATGTGAAAAGCAGAAATTGATTCTTGCAGAGAGAAGCCTACAGCCCCTTCCTTGCAGATCAGATCCTGGTTCCCCCCTACCAGGAACTCCAGCCCTGAAGAGAGAGGGTATCCTAGTCTGAGGCCTCTGCAGCAATGGGTAGATTGGGTTCCCCAGCAGATGGATGGTCAGCAATCTCTGAACTTGCCACAGCTAATAGAGGCCTTGCAACAGCTTGGGGTGGTGCAGAAGCCAGGAGATCAGCAGCTGGTGGGAGACCGACCATAGCAGGGAGATTGGCCACAGCCCCCGAATGTGCAACCCCTGGGCATAAATCTGGATGGAGGATGGAACCAGCAGCAACAGCCACAGTGGGGGCCCCAACAGCTTATAATTGCACCACTTTTGAGAGCAACCTTTGATGGGGACCCAGAGAAGCTGTTTTTTTTCCTCAACCAAGTGCGCTCTCATTTGAATTGCTGGGCCTATCTCTACCCGGACCCAGGGGCCATGGTCGATGTGATTGCATCCAGCCTAGAGGGAGAAGCATCTGAATGACTGAACAATTTATATAATGGGCAGGCCCCCGAATTGGAGGACCCCCAACTCTTCCTCCTAGGGCTGAGGGAAAGATTTGAGGACCCATCTATTGGTCTTAAAGCAAGAGAACAGATCCACAAAATAAAACAAGCCAGCAGGCCTGCCCTGGAGTATGTGCAGGAATTTTGCAAGATAGCAGGTCGAATAGAGGGGTGGCCTGAACAAGCCCTAATCTTCACTGTGGGGGAAAATGCACGCGCAGCAAACTGCCATGCTTTCCCCCCCACAATCCTCATAACCTTTGATACCCTTTGTCCCAAGGAAGCAGCCAGAAGGTCATCCCCTTTTGACTTAATACCTCACCTTTTGACTTAATACTTCACCTACCTAAACAGATAATATGCTTAGTTCCTTCTCCTATCTTTTCCTGCCTTTGTTAGTTCCTTCTCCTGTTTGCTTTTTACCTGGTCTTTGAACAGGTAATATGTTACTAGAAAATAGTTGCTTATATGAAGGAATTTTCCAATGAAGAAACTTTATGTCAGCATCTAATGGTTAAACTTATGAATGTAAAATGTCAGCATTTAATGTAAAGCCTATGTATGTAACAAGTATATAAGAAACAATAAACTCAGAGTTTGTCAAGCTGTGTCCTGCAACTTCAAACCTCAGCTCAAGAAACGTCTACGTCTTTCTCTTAGCATCATTACACTTCACTTCATTGAGGGATTAGACAATCACCTCTCTCAGGCCTGCATCTATCGAGCTGTACCTGATCAGCTGCAAGAATGGAACCAGGCAGCAGTGAAGCCAGACGTTCAGCTCGCCTGCTATAAGAAGCCTTCCCCACCTGAATCTGAGCAGCTGCCAGAGCAACCCGGACAGCAATCACCTCCACAAAAAACTCCAACTACTGCAATGGCTGAGAGACCCAGACCACCTGCAGGCCCGTCAAATAAGTGTTTTCTGTACAAACCTGAGGCATTATTATTAGGAATATTAGAGAAAAATGTAAATAAAGAGGACACATATCTAATCATTCATGTGGTTAAGGCGGCAAGGATTTTATTTGCTCAAAAATGGAAAACAATGGAAATACCAAGTAAGGAAGATCTAATAAAGAAAATTATGTTTTGCGCAGAATTAGATAGGTTAACTAAAAGATTAAAAAACCAGGAAGACACAGAATTTTGTTTGATATGGAACAAATTTTATAGATGGAGGGAAAAAAAGATAGAGGTCACAAATGATGAGACAAAATAAAAAATAGAGATTAGAAATGTATAGTTTATATATAGATAAGTTATATGTAAATAATGTATAATATGGACTGAGATGTCTGTCAAAGACGATTTACCATGTTCAATGTTTTTAATCCTTTCTTTCTGTATTCAATAAAAAATTAAAAAAAATTAAAATAAAAAGTAAGTGTTTTCGGTGTGGACAAGAGGGACATCGAGCGGCAACCTGTCCAGTACCCTACCCCTGACTGCAGAGCAGACCGGAACCAGCGATAAGAAAGAAACCTGCTCAGCAGCTAACAAGAGAAAAATCCAACCGGGTCATGCAAGAACCTGTTGCCCAGATTACACCCCACACACAGGAGGACACCAGGACTCCAGGTGGACCCACCCCTGCTCTACCCTCCTTTGACAGCGATGATGAAGGAGAGAATGACCCGATGGTGAGTTGACAAATCCCTCCTTTTTCACTGGCCACCAAATTTATAATCCCTAAGTCTGGGGCACAAATGGACTTAAACATGCTAATTGATTCTGGATGCACCCGCTGCATTATTAGTCTGCCATTTGCCATGAAAATGGGCATACGGGCAAAACAGCTTTCCAAACCTGTGAGGTTTGAGTAAGCCGATGGCTCCTCGATGGGAGGGACTCTTGTCACACAATTAACCAAGCCCTTACACCTAGAAATAGGTGCACACTGGGAGTTTATTCACTTCCTAGTGGCTCCAAAAATGACTGAGACTGTGATCCAGTCTGGTTGGACAAATGGAAGCCATTTATCTAGTGGGAGAAAGGAATGAGAACTGTGAGACTACTTATAGTGCCTAAACCTCCCGCTGATTCAACCGATGTTGCGGCACACCTTAGGCCACCCAATGAGTGAGCGCACATGGCTGCCTCACTGCAGCCAGGTGAACCACTCATCCCCAATGAATACCGGGACCTGGTGGAGGCATTTAGTGAAAAAGAATGTGATGCCCTGCCCCCTCACAGACCCAATGACTGCTCTATCGAACTGGTGCCAGGAGCCAAACTCCCATGCCTGAGAATGTATGCTATGTCCCCCCTCGAAATGGAAGAGATGCAGCGATACATGAACAGAAACCTAGCGAGGGGGTTCATTGAATGGGCCAAATCTACCGTGGGAGCCCCTGTGTTGTTCAAAGAGAAAAAAGATGGGTCTCTTCATCTCTGTGTAGACTATAAGGGTCTCAACGCTGTGAGTGTGGAAAATAAATACCCCCCTCCCCCTCCTAAAGGACTTATTACCCCATCTGGCTAAGGGGAGTGTCTTCACTAAATTAGATCTGAGAGAGGCATATTACTGGGTGAGAATAAAGGAGGGAGACGAGTGGAAAACTGCCTTCAACTGCCCCATGGGGAGCTATCAATTCAAGGTCATGCCATTTGGACTACAGGGAGCCCCAGCCGTATTCATGCAGTTGATTAATGAGGTCCTACATGATAACTTGTACAAAGGGGTTTTGGTGTATCTTGATGACATCCTGATATACAGCACAAATATGACTGATCAATAAAGCTGGTGAGAGAAGTGTTAAAGAAACTATTGAATGCCAAGCTTTATGCCAAATTGTCAAACTGTGAATTTCACCAAACCCGATTAGATTATCTTGGCTAAAGAATTTCCAACGAGGGTATTGAAATGGATCCAGCCAAAGTGAAAGCTATAATCAAATGGCAGCCCCCCAAAACTCGCAAACAGCTCCAGAGCTTTCTGGGTTTTGCCAATGTTTATCGTCAATTCATCCCCTCTTTTGTGGAGATTGCCCTACCCCTTACAGAACTACTCAAAACAGGCAAAGGAGGAGGGAAGCCATGACTGGGCCAACCACTGTTATGTCTGGTCTCTCTCAGCTCATTAAAAGCTACGTAAATGTCTTTAAGAGATTTATTAAACACATTTCAAAAGGATTCATTTCAAAGCAAACTGCTGACATTTTGCTGGCAAAACATCCAAGACTAATTATTTACATTTAGATTACAACAAACTCCTTCCAAACCTCCCAATTACTCACTCTGTCTTTATCACATTGTCCGAGACCTCATTATCCTTCGCTAGGTTTTCAAAACATCAGACTTTCAAAGCATTGCAAAAGTTTCCAAACCTCTCATTGATAAACGTTGCTCGTAACAAGGGCGTAGTCTACTTCCCCCCTCTAATATAGTGTCCGATACGTCACTTCCCCCCATTACTTCCTTTTTCCAGTTAACTGACACCTTCGCTTATCAAACCTTCGGAACCTCGGATCAATCCATTTCTCTTCTTGCTCTAAATCTGACTCATCATTTGGAGAGTCTGATTCAGAATGCATACAAAACTCCTCATTATCTGATTCGGCTGCCGGGGGGGGGAAATACCCAGAGGGGCCTGCTTGTGCTTCCTCCCCCTCTGATATGTCATCATCCAGTCGTGAGACACCCACAACACTATCCCCCCCCGCAGGCCCCTCCCCGGGGGCCGTCGGAAGGGATGCGGTTTGGAGGGAAATGCAGTATGAAAATCCCGCGTTAACTCAGGAGCCTCAATATCCTGAGCATCTACCCAAGAGCCAGCGGCGGGCCCACCCCCGGTCCAATCAACCAAATATTGGAAGCGGTCGTTGAGCCATCGGGAATCTCGGATGCCGGACACCTCCAACCGGGAAACAGGAACTTGAGCACGGCGAGCTGTCGGGCCCGGATCAGGAGGTCGAAGCGGAGAATCAGGGTTGACAGGAACAAGCAAGGAGCGATGAAACACGGGATGTACACGAAAAGACCTAGGCAAAGTCAAACGATAGGTCACCGGATTGATGACCGTCTCCACAGGAAAAGGACCCATGAAACGTTGATCAAGCTTGCGGTGAATTCTCCCTGGAAACAAGTACTTGGTGGAGAGCCAAACCCGATCTCCTACAGCTAACGGCGGCGTGTCGCGACGCGAGCGGTCTGCAACCCGCTTGTAGTCTTCCTTGGCCTTAGTCAAGTGCTGCTTAACCATCTCGTGGACTGACTGCAGTTCGGTTAAATAGTCTTCTGCAACTGGAACTGGAGAATCGAGGAGCGTGAGCGGGAAAAATCTGGGATGATAGCCGTAGTTGGCAAAAAACGGGGTGGTCTGAGTGGAAGTGTGCTGAGAGTTGTTGAAAGCGAATTCGGCCACGGAGAGATATTTGGACCAATCGTTCTGTTGGTCGTTGATGAAACAACGCAAATACTGCTCCAGAATGCCAATCACTTTCTCTGTACCCCCATCAGTCTCTGGGTGATGCGTGGAGGCTAGATTAACTTGGACTTGAAGCGCAGACATGAGTTCTCTCCAGAACTCCGAGGTGAACTGGGTTCCTCGGTCGGACACTATTTTGTCAGGCAAACCGTGTAGCCGGAAGATATGTTGAATGAACAGCTGAGCAGTGACCTTGGCCGTCGGTATTCTTCGGCAAGGAATGAAATGTGCCATTTTGGTCAGCATGTCCACCACTACAAAGACAACGGTGTAGCCGGCAGAAACAGGTAGACAAGTCAAGAAGTCCATGGAAATAGCTCCCCAGGGTCTCTCCGGCGTGGGTAAAGGCTGTAATAATCCCGGAGGGGCTCCTGTGGCATGTTTTGCCTGACGGCACCGTACACAGGAATTCACATAGGATTGCACATCATGGCGAAGTCTGGGCCACCAAAAAGTCCGAGACACTAAGTGAAGAGTCTTAAAGAACCCAAAATGACCTGCCGCAGGGTTATCATGACATTGAGTCAGGATGAGACCCCGGAGTGGGCCTGCTGGAACATATAACAGGTTGCGGAAGCGTAATAGTCCCTCGGACAAGGTCCAAGGTGAGTCGGGACCCACCTCTTGTCTCTTCCGTATTGCAAAGTCATCTAGTTGCTGCGCTTCCCGAATCTGTCGTCGTAGATCTACCGGATCATGCACGGATGCGATCGATTCGATAGGCAGAATGGTTCGAAGCGGTAAGGGATCCTTGACCTGTAGATACTCAGGTTTACGGGACAGGGCATCTGCTCTTTTGTTGTACCCTTTCGGAATGTAGGTGACTTTGAAGTTGAATCGAGCGAAGAACAAAGACCAATGGATTTGACGTTGATTCAATTTCCTGGCAGATTGCAAAAATTCCAAGTTTTTATGGTCAGTTCGAACTTCAACTTGGTAGCGGGCTCCTTCCAGGTGGTGTCTCCAGGTCTCAAAAGCAGTCTTGATGGCCAATAGTTCCTTTTCCCAAATGGTATAATGGCGTTCGGAGGGACTCAGTTTCCTGGAGTAATAAGCACACGGGAACAGGGGGCCGCCATCTTGGCGTGTTTGAAGTAGCACGGCCCCTACTGCAACATCTGAGGCGTCAGCCTCCACTACAAAGGGTCGACAAGGATCTGGATACTTGAGAATGGGTTCCTGAACAAAAGCCTTTTTGAGGGTCTGAAACGCCTGTTGCTCGGCATCGCCCCAGTGGAACTTAACGCCTTTCCGTAACAGTCGAGTAAGGGGCGCAGTCAAGGCAGAAAATCTCGGAATAAATATCCTGTAATAGTTCGCAAATCCCAAAAATCTTTGGACATCTTTTGCTTTACATGGTGGTTGCCAGGTTTGCAAGGCCTCAACCTTGCCAGGGTCCATGGCGATGCCTTGTGGAGAAATCACATGTCCCAGAAACTCAATGGTGGTTTGATAGAATTGACATTTCTCTAACTTGGCGTAAAGGTGATGCTCCCTCAAGCGTTGCAAAACTCTCCGGAGATGCTGAAGATGAGTGGCTCGTGACGGGGAGTAAATCAGGATGTCATCGAGGTAAACCACCACAAATTGATCTAATAAATCCCGGAAGATGTCATTCATGAAATGTTGAAAGACGGCCGGAGCATTGGTGAGTCCAAAGGGCATAACGGTATATTCAAAATGACCATACCTGGTTCCAAACGCGGTCTTCCACTCGTCCCCCTCTCGAATGCGAACCAGGTTGTAAGCACCCCTTAAATCTATCTTGGTGAAGATGGTCGCTGATCGGAGACGGTCCATGAGATCAGGAATCAAAGGCAGAGGGTACCGGTTGCGCACCGTGATGGCATTGAGCTTGCGATAGTCACAGCATAGGCGTAAATCTCCGGTTTTCTTCTTCACGAATAACACAGGAGCTGACAAAGGCGAGGAAGAGGGACGAATGAAACCCCTGGCCAGGTTTTTGTCCACAAAGTCTTTCAATGCGGCCAACTCGGGTTCTGACATGGAGTAAAGGCGTCCCCTTGGAAGCTTGGCATTTGGTAGCAAATCAATGGCACAGTCATATGGTCTATGCGGAGGCAATTGGTCTGCCTCTTTCTCATTGAATATATCTGCAAAGTCCGCTAGATTGGCCGGCAAGGTGATGTCAGGGTGGGATGGTAGCTGAGCTGCACAAACTTGGCGTACGTGGTCTACGCATTGCAAACTGGGAAATGAAACAAAGTTCTGGGACCACACCACACAAGGATCATGGGTTCTCAACCAGGCTAGGCCGAGAACTAAGGGGAAATGAAGTCCCTTGGTAACATAGAATTGGATGGCTTCTTCATGTTGTCCTATGACCAGGCGTATGGGCTGGGTCATAAACTTGATCGGTCCAGACAACAACTCACGACCATCGATTGTCTCAACCAACATAGGTGGCTTCACGGAGCACAAAGGTATGGCATGCTGACGAGCGAAAGCTTCATTCATGAAATTGGTGGTGGCTCCAGAATCCAACAAGGCGTGGGCCGGAATACCCTGGGCATGATTTCCCAGAAGTATATTGGTTGCTAGGATCAGATGTCTCGGAGGACCGGGGTCGTCGTCTGCGGAACTGGAACTGGGTTTGGCGCCTGCCCGACCCAATGTTTCCATTAGGCCGGGCTCTGGCCGTTTCCCGGCAAGGTGGCTTGAAACTGCTGAGTGGGAGGCCGAGCTGGAACAGGAGTAGGACCTGCCGTACCACGTCTTTTCTGGGGGCAGGCCATGACGAAGTGACCCATCTCTCCACAGTATAGGCATAAGCCCTCAGCTCTCCGTCTTGCCTTCTCAGCCTCGGTCAAACGCGATCTGGCTGCACCAAGATCCATGGGCTCATCTCTGGTCATGGGTGCAGGGCGCCTCTCAGTGTAAGCCGGCCATGTTTGGACAATACGTCTGGGTGCCGGGATGGGTGGGGTGATAGGTAGGGTCTGGAATCCTCTGCGTGGTGCAGGAACTGGCTTGGCACTTCCAGTGACTGGAACCATCTGTTTGACCAGGCGGGCATCCATGGCTTGCGTTTGTGCCTCCATAGCCAAACAATGTTGGTATAATGCATCCAGGGTCGCGGGTATTACAGTAGTTTTCAATCCATTCAGGATCTGGGAAGACAGGCCATTTTGAAAGATTTCCATGAGAGCCTCCTCATTCCAATTAATTTCTTGAGCTAGGCGGCGAAAATCTGATATATATTCCGCTACACAGCGCGATCCTTGACGTAGCTCTCGTATTCGCCGAGTGGCATTTTGTCTACGAAGGGGGTCAACAAATTCTCTTTCCATCAGCTGGCAGAATCCTGCATAATTGCGCAGAACAGGATCTTGTCCGTCTATCAGAGGAGACGACCAATCAGCAGCTGGCCCAGACAGTAAACTTAGAATGAACGCTACTTTTGTTTCATCAAGCTGGAAATCTGCTGGAGTTGAGGCAATGAATGTTTTGCATTGGTTTAAAAAAGCTGGAAATTTACTACGCTCTCCAGTAAACTTATCAGGCAAGGCTAAGTAACATCTGTTTCTTCTGGGAGGGGGGGCTGGAGCTGGGGCTGCTGCTGCGGCTTGAATCTGCTGTTGCAAATGTCCAATTTGTTGCTGGAGATTTTGAACTAATAGATGCAGAGCCGGGTTATCAGCAAGGAGTTCCTCCATGACGTCACTGAAAGCTCGGATTAATTTTCGTCTTTTCTGTTTTAAAGGTTACGAGCAATCTGTTATGTCTGGTCTCTCTCAGCTCATTAAAAGCTACGTAAATGTCTTTAAGAGATTTATTAAACACATTTCAAAAGGATTCATTTCAAAGCAAACTGCTGACATTTTGCTGGCAAAACATCCAAGACTAATTATTTACCTTTAGATTACAACAAACTCCTTCCAAACCTCCCAATTACTCACTCTGTCTTTATCACATTGTCCGAGACCTCATTATCCTTCGCTAGGTTTTCAAAACATCAGACTTTCAAAGCATTGCAAAAGTTTCCAAACCTCTCATTGATAAACGTTGCTCGTAACAAGGGCGTAGTCTACTTCCCCCCTCTAATATAGTGTCCGATACGTCACTTCCCCCCATTACTTCCTTTTTCCAGTTAACTGACACCTTCGCTTATCAAACCTTCGGAACCTCGGATCAATCCATTTCTCTTCTTGCTCTAAATCTGACTCATCATTTGGAGAGTCTGATTCAGAATGCATACAAAACTCCTCATTATCTGATTCGGTTGCCGGGGGGGGGGGGAAATACCCAGAGGGGCCTGCTTGTGCTTCCTCCCCCTCTGATATGTCATCATCCAGTCGTGAGACACCCACAACAACCACTAGCATGGATGATGGGCTGTCAAACAGCTTTTGAAAATTTAAAGAGACTATTTGCTGCCAAACCGGTCCTAAAGCACCCCTGCCCAGGAGAACCCTTTGTCATTCAAGCCAATGCCATAGATGTGGCAGTTGGAGCTGTATTACTGCAAAAGAACAAAAGTGGGGTCCTGCAACGCTGCACCTACACCTCTAAGAAATTTACTGAAAGCGAGCCGAGATGGGCAATCTGGGAGGAAGAGGCCTTTGGGATTAGATGGGCGCTATTAAACTGGCGACACTATCTAGAAGGGAGCAAGGTGCCATTTGAAGTATGGACAGATCACAAAAACCTAGAAGCACTGAAAACTCCCCTCAAATTGTCCCCAAAGCAAGTGCGGTGGGCACAGTACTTTAACTGCTTTAACTTCACTCTAAAGTACATACCAGGTGGAAAAAACGTCCTAGTTGATGTGCTATCCTAGTTACCCCAATACAAAAGCGAATGGGAGGAGGTTAACAAGGCAATTATCCCTAATCCACAAACTGCCACTCAACTTATGCCTTGCAGGGTCCCCAATCCTGATGACCCTGGGGAAAGAAAATAAAACAAGAGCTCCTCACCGATCACGGGTTCAAAGATAATCAAACCACCCTAACATGCAGGGATGGCTTGGCTTACAAAGGGGGGAAACTATATTTGCCCGAAGCTCTCCATCTTAATGCTCTCAAACACAGCCATGATGTAAAACAGTCTGGACACTTTGGATATTTGAAAACCCTACACCTCACCCGCCGGCAATTTTGGTGGTCGGGGCTGAATCAGGCCATGGAAAACTATGTAAAAGGTTGTACTGTATGTGCCACAATGAAAAGAATCCCAGGGAAAACCCCCAGGTTACTGCAGCTGGTGGCAGACCCTTCTCAACCGTGGGAAGAAATAGCTATGGACTTTATAGTAGACCTACCTGAAAGTAGAGGAAATACTGTCATCTGGACTGTAATAGACCTGTTCTCAAAGCAGGCTCATTTCATCGCCTGCAAAGGACTCCCATCTGCCCAACGACTGACCAAATTGTTCCTGAAACATATCTACCGGCTGCATGGCACCCCTAAGCGAATAATTTCAGATGGGGGGTGCAGTTCACAGTGAAGTTTTGGAAAAGTTTTCCTAATTAATTGGATCATCTCAAGGTCTATTATCTGCTTTTCATCCAGCCACCAATGGGGCTGCAGAATCTGCTAACAAAATGGTGGAGCAATATCTTAGATGCTATGTTTCTTACCAACAGATGAACTGGACTGACCTCCTCCCTTTCGCGGAGGTGGCGTACAATAATTCTGTGCACAGCAGCACCGGCTACATGCCTTTCAGAGTGGCCACAGGAAAAGAGTTCAGCCCAATACCTGAATACCCTCAGGTGCCCTCCGCTTCCCAGACACTTGACCAATGGGTGAGGGGGTGGGAAGAAGTTTGGAGAAACACAAAAACTGCTTTAAAAAGACTTTTGAAACCTATAAAAAGCAGGCTGATAGAACGAGGGCTCCCCAAAGAACATTCCAAGTTGGGGAAAAGGTTTATTTGTCAACTAAATATTTATGCCTCAAATTGCCCAGCAAGAAATTGGGACCTAAATTCTTGGGGCCTTTCCCCATAATAAGGATCATCAATCTGGTCACCATAGAACTAAAACTCCCTAGACTTTTAGGGAGAATTCACCCAGTCTTCCATTGCAGCTTATTGAAACCTTATCGGGGCTCCACTTTAAGACCTCCCCCAAAGAAGGCACCTGGGCCCCTCATAGTTGCGGGACAGACCCACTATGAAGTGAAACATATTCTTGACTCTAGAATTTTTAAAGGGAAATTGCAGTACCTAGTACAATGGAAGGGATACCCGTTGTCTGAAGCCACCTGGGTGAAATCCAGTGAGGTGAAAACTGACAGGTTCATCAAAAGGTTTCATGTGAAATACCCCAACAAACTGAAAACTAGTCATTAACATATGCTTTTTTTTACATTACAGGATCTGTCCTTTTTGTAAGGGGGGCCGGATGTCAATGCTGCTAATATTGAATATTCTTGCTTCGACAAAATATGCAGAACTGTCTGGTACTTTTAGAGTTAATTCAGATAAGAATGAAGGAGGAGAGAAAAGCCCATGAAAGGGAATGGAAGAGAACCTTTGCCCTTCAAACTAATTGGAGAATGTAAATCATGACAGCAAAATAAGGGAGGGGAAATGCTAGCAAAAATAACTGCTTGGGGGGTGTGGAGATTTCAGATCTTAGCATCCTTTCATCATGCCGTGCCGACATTTTGTCACATGAATAAAAAGACTTTTTAGGATAAAATGCCTGGAAGTTCTTTGAAGTGTTTCGTTAGTTGGAACCTTGACACTTATATTTCAGTAAGACATTTGACAAAGTAGATTACAATCTACTGCTTGGTAAGATAGAAAAAGGTGGAATAGACAACATCACCACCAGATGGACTTGTAGCTGGCTGAGAAACAGTACTGAATGAGTAGTCCTCAATGGTATTACATCCCCATGGAGAGAAGTAAGCAGTGGTGTACCACAAGGCTCCATCTTAGGACCAGTACTCGTCAATATCTTCATTAATTACTTAGATGAGGGAATAGAAGGGGAATTCACCAATTTGCAGATGACACTAAAATGGCAGTAATAGCCAACATTCCAGAAGAAAAGCTCAGGATTCAAAAAGATCTTGACAAACTGGAGCAATGGGCCCTATCCAACAAAATGAATTTTAATATGTAGAAAAGCAAAGTTTTACATTTAGGCAGGAAAAATCAAAGATATAAGTAACCTTAGGTGAGACCTGGCTCAAAAACAGTAACTGTGAGAGGGACCTTGGAGTCCTAGTGGACGATCACTTGACTATGAGCCAGCAGTGTGCAGCAGCACCCAAAAAAGCTAATACAATACTGGGTTGAATAAACAGAGACATAGAATCAAGATCATGGGAAGTATTAGTACCAGTGCTTTTTTTGTAAAAAAAAAAAAAGGTGCCAGAACTCACACATGTCACACATGTCGCCTTGCCTACCCTACAAAGTTCCATCCAAAAAAGGTGCCGGAACTCCGTTCTGGGTGTTCTATGAGAAAAAAAGCCCTGATTAGTACCGCTTTATAAAACCCTAGTGAGACCACACCTGGAATACTGCAACAAATTTTGGTCACCATATCACAAAAAAGATGTTGAGACCTTGGAAAAAGTTCAGAGAAGAGCCACTAAGATGATCAAAAGCCTGGAGACTAAAACATACGAAGAATGGCTGCAGGACTTGGGTTTGGCTAGTCTAAAGAAAAGAAGAAACGGGCGACACGATAGCAGTATTTCAGTATTTGAGGGGCTGCCACAAAGAAGAGGGCATGAAACTATACTCTAAAGCACAAGAGGGCAAGACAAGAAAGAATGGTTGGAAACTGACCGAAGAGAGAAGCAATATGGAATTAAGGAGGACGTTCCTAACAGTAAGGACAATTAACCACTGAAACAGCTTGCCTTCAGAAATTGTGGGCACTCCATCACTGAAGATTTTAAGAAGAAACTAGACAGTCACTTGTCTGAAATGGTATAGGTTTTCTTGCTTGAGCAGGGGGCTGGACTAGAAGACTCATTTATTTATTTATTTATCTATCTATCTATCTATCTATCTATCTATCTATCTATCTATCTATCTATCTATCTATTTATTTATTTATTTGGGTTTGTATGCCGCTCCTCTCTGGGGACTCGGAGCGGCTAACAACATACATATAACAATAAATTACAATTAAAAAACCCAAATAACGATATCTAAAAAATACAATAAAACTGGAATTCAATATAATGCAAACACAAGCAATAGAAAATAAGTCAACCAATGTCTTAAACTTCAAAAGAACTGATTTTATCAAACTCATAGAGAACCTAGGAAAGATTCCAGGGATGAAAATCCTAAAGGGGAAAACAACTCAAGAAGCATGGGAAACTCTGAAAAAGGCTATCATAAAAGCCCAGTCCAGCACAATATCACTGAAAAAGAAAAAAAAAAGAAAGTCAAGAAGAAACCAGAATGACTGCACAAAGATCTCTCAGACAAACTGAAAGACAAAAAGGACAAGTACAAAAAATGGAAAGAGGGATACATAACTAAGGCTGATTATCAGCAGACTGCCAGAACATGCAAAGATGAAGTCAGGAAAGCAAGGGCTCAGAATGAACAAAGACTTGCAACAGAAATCAAGGATAATTTTAAAAAGTTTCTTTCAACATATTAATAACAAGAAAAAAGTCAAGGAAACTGTACGTCCACTAAAGAGAGAAGATGACAAGGAAGTAACTTACAGGAGGGAGAAAGCAGAGCTGCTTAACTCATACTTTGCATCAGTCTTCACACAAAAAGAAACTATAGCCAACATACCAAAAAAACTATTGCAAAAGACAAACTAGAAACAAAAATTAAAATAAGCAAGAAAATAGTAAGAGAACACCTATCTGAACTTGATGAATATAAATCACCGGGACCCAACAGATTACATCCCAGAGTTCAGAAGGAGCTGGCAGATGTTATCAAGAGCCATTGTACCATATCTTTCAAAAATCCTGGAGCACTGGGGAAGTACCCATCTTCAAGAAAAAAAAAACCAGACCAGGAAACTACAGACCAATCAGTCTAACATCAATACCTGTGAAAATCCTAGAAAATATAATCAAAACCAGATCTGTGAACAACTAGAAGTAAACAAAGTTATAACCAATAACCAGCCTGGGTTTGTCAAAAACAGATCATGCCAAACCAATCTTATTTCATTCTTTGATAAAGTGACCAAATTAGTAGACAAGCGAAATGCTGTGGACATAGTATACTTAGATTTCAGTAAGGCATTTGACAAAGTAGGCCACAATCTACTGCTTGGTAAGCTAGAAAAAGATGGAATAGACAACATCACCACCAGATGGATTTGTAGCTGGCTTAGAAACCATACTGAATGAGTAGTCCTCAATGGTACTACATCCACATGGAGAGAAGTAACCAGTGCGGTATCATAAGGCTCCATCTTAGGCCCAGTACTCTTCAATATCTTCATCAATGGCTTAGATCAAGGGTTGGCAACCTTAAACACTCAGAAAAGAAAACACTGAGAGCCACAAAACCCTTTTGACATCTAAAATGAAGATAACACTTCATATATCGTTTTTTACCTTTATGCTATGTATAAAAAAACTATAGTGTGTTGCATTTATGAAATCAATGATCTGCTACAAAGAAAAGAATGGTTTATTTCAACATACAACAAAAACATTTTGAACTAAAAAAAAAGTCGCTTGGTCAAAGGTTACTTTCAAATAAAATACTTAATGTCTATTTGAGTCCTTCTCATATTTATGAAATAAAAAGCCAAACTTAACTTATCCGCCTGCAGCAAACCCAAAATGCTGTCTGCTTATGTCATTCCGTCCATCTGCCCATCCGCCGATCCGTCCACCCGTTCACCCATCTGCCCGTCTGCCAGTCCATCTGCCCATCCATCTGTCCATCCATCTGCCCATCTGTCCATCTGCCTGTCCGCCAGTCCATCTGTCTGTCTGTACTGGAGCGTGCAGTCAGCTGTCAATGAATAAAAAAGGACTATTTCACTGAACAATGTCAAATATATATTTGCAAAATAATAGCCAATTAAAATATTTATTTTACCCGGTTAATGTGATTTTTACTTATCAACATCAGCACACAGCATCTGCACATCAGGGCTGTAAGACATCACCTTCATCTTCAAACAGGATTGCAGGCTGTTGTCTGTGAGGCGTGAGCGATATTTGTTTTTAATATAGTTCATGTTGGAGAAGACCTGCTCACATATGTATGTGGATCCAAAGATCGACAGGACTCCAAAGGCATATTTTTTCATATTCATGTAAATGTTGGGGATGGCATTCCATGTGTCGAATATAAGCTTGTCCTGTTTGGGAAGGTTTCAATATCACTCCATTTGTGATTCTGAGCAAGATTGGCCTTCTTTTTTTTTTGTAAATATTTTATTAGTTTTATAATTATAAACAAAGAATCAAATTAAATACAACTCAACTTGATACAATCTTTTTCAACTTTCTCCTACACAAAACAAAACATACATTCTTATAAAAACTTACGTAAAATAGAATAACTATGGATGTTGCTCTGCAGCACCCCCTCCACCACATCCCCCTCTTCCTTCCTCCCCATCTCGTACTTCCCTCCTCCTCCCCTCTCTCCCTCCCTCACTCTCCACCCTCCTCTCCTACAACCTTCCTACTTCCCTCCACTCCTTCACTCCTCACTCTCACCCCCTCCAGATGTGGTCCAGAGGTACTGCCCGAGCAACTCCTCTTATATCAATAAATATGTCATTCTTGTATAATGCAAGTATTACAGTTGAGTACATGATTACACCCCCCCCCAGCCCACCCACCCCCTGACTTCCCAAAGTGAATACAGGGTAAAACAAAAGAAAACCCACTAGATTAAACAAAATTATTATATAAATCCTAATAAAAATTTAACTATATGCTAAATACAGTTTCTTAGATTGATATTTCCCTTGAATATAGTCTATCCATTTTTTCCAGTCCAGCATATATATTTCATTTGAATGATCTTTCAAATATGCAGATACTTTAGCCATTTCCGCCAAATTTATGACTTTCAAAGTCCATTCCTCGATGGATGGTAATTCTGCCTTCTTCCAATATTGTCCAACCAACAGTCTCGCTGCTGTAGTCAAGTTCAGAATTAAATTCATCTCTATGGTGGTGCAATCTTTTATAATACCTAATAAAAACAACTGTGGTGAAAATTCAATACGTTTTTTCAAAATATTTTGAAGTATCCACCATATTTTTATCCAAAAAGCCTTGATTTTTCTACAAGTCCACCATACATGGAAATAAGTAGCATCCATACATTCACATCTCCAACAGTTAGGTTTTAAATTAGGGTACATACATGATAATTTCTTCGGATCCAAATGCCATCTATAAAACATTTTATAAAAATTTTCTCTTAAATATTGCGCTTGTGTAAATTTTACATTTTTCACCCAGATCCTCTCACAAGTTTCCATCATAATTGGTTGTCCGAAATTTTGTCCCCACTTTATCATACAGTCCTTAACTAATTCAGTTTCCGAATCAATTTCTATCAATATGTTATACAATCTTTTAATATGCATTGGCCTTTGGTCTCTAATTTGTTTAATTAAATTTTCATCTATTTGGGATAAACCCATCTTCAAATCTTTTTTCCATCTAGTCTGCAATTGTAAATATTGAAACCAAGTAAGGGTTATTCCTTCCTCTCTTAAAATATCCAAGGACTTCAATAATAAAAGATTCCCTTCTTTAATTAGGAGTTTCTCATAGGGCACCACATCTTGTAATTGTACTCTATTTATATTCTCTATTGCGTGTCTGGGAACCGTCCAAACAGGAATCTTGTCATTTAATTTATACTGCTATTTTTTCCAAACCCGCAGCAGAGCATTTCTCAATAGGTGCTCTTTGAAAATCCTATCCACCTTTTTATCATAAACTAGATATGCATGCCAACCATATAATAAACCGTACCCTTCAATATTCAATATTCTATCATTAGTTAAATTGACCCAATCACTTATCGCTACTAAAACAGCAGCGTGATAATATAACTTAAAATTAGGCATTTTCAAACCACCTCTTTCTCTTGTATCCTGAATAATTTTTAGTTTGACCCTCGGTTTCTTACCATTCCAAATAAATCTATTAATACCCTTCTGCCACTCTTCCAAGTTCGCATCCTTTTTAAGTATAGGTAACATTTGAAAAAGAAATAAACATTTAGGCAATACATTCATTTTAACTGCTGCTATCCTACCCAACATAGATAATTGTAATTTCTTCCATTTCTCCAACTCTATTTGTGTCTTATTCCACAAAACTTCATAATTATAGTATTTATACAACTTCCCATTAGAGGCTTCAATATCAATTCCTAAATATTTAATTTTCTTAACTATCTCACATCCCATTATTTTTTCCAATTCCTGTTTTAAATTAGTATTTAAATTTTTAACTAACATCTTTGTCTTAGATATATTTAATTTAAACCCTGATACCCTACCATAATTTTTAATTATCTCCATCAATCTCTTGGCTGACTGTATTGGTTGAGTCAATGTCACAACCAAATCATCAGCAAAAGCACGTAATCTATAATCTTGTTGTCTAATCTTTATACCTTTTAAATCATCTGCTCTTCTTATCCTATTCAATAAAACTTCTAAAGTTAAAACAAACAACAGAGGGGATAATGGACACCCCTGTCTGGTACCTTTCTCTATATTAAATGAATCTGTTAAATCCCCATTCACAATAATCTGTCTTGTTTGTTTCTGATAAATCACCATTATAGAATTAATAAACTGATCCCCCATTCCCATCCGAACAATCAATTTTTTCAAAAACAACCAATTCAATCTATCAAATGCTTTTTCCGCATCCAAAAACATAAGAACTGCGGGCACCTGAATATGCTTCTCCAAATATTCTATTATATTAATAAGTTGTCTAACATTAGTTTTCATCTGCCTCCCTTGTAAAAACCCAGTTTGATCAGAATGAATTGTTTGTTGTAAAACTGTCATTAATCTATTAGCCATCACTTTTGCAAAAATCTTGTAATCCGTATTCAACAATGAAATAGGTCTAAAATTTTCTGGTTGAACATTATCTCTTCCCTCTTTGGGAATTAAAGAAACATAGGCTGTTTTCCATGAAGGTGGAACCTGACCACCCTCTTGTATATTAACAAATAGCTCTCTAAGAGGTTCCACCATTTCCATTTGAAGCTGATTATAATAAATTGCCGTTAACCCATCCGTCCCAGGAGATTTTCCCATTTTCAATTGTTTAATCACTGAAATTATTTCTTCTGATGTAATCAATGCATTTAATCTATCTCTTTGTTCATTGCTAATTACTGGCACATTTTCATTTTGCAAAAAAGTATATATCTCGTTCTCTTGTATCTTCTCTTCAGCGTATAACCTAGAATAAAATTCTAAAAAAGCTTTCTTAATAATTTCTTGTTGGAACACCTCTTTCCCTTTATACTCTATTTTTTCAATTATTCAGGATTTTTGTTTTTTCCTTAATGTATAGGCCAACCATCTGCCAGGCTTGTTAGAATTAAAAAATGTATTATGTTTTGCATATTGTATATTCCTAGCAACTTGGTCTGCCATCAACAAATCAAATTGTTTCCGTAAAACCTTAATCCCCTCTTTAATATTTTTGTCATCTGGTCTCTTTACTAATAACTGTTCCTTCTTTCTTATTTCCTCTTCTAACTCCTTCCTTTTTTTCTCTTGTTTACATCTGTGCCTTTTATTCAAATCAATTAAAATCCCACGCATATATGCTTTACTTGCATCCAATACCATTTCTATAGTTGTGTCCTTATGCAAATTTAGCATAAAAATTCCTTCATAACATTTTTACATTCATTCACATTTATATCATATTTAAACAATGATGTCTGTGAGGCGTGAGCGATATTTGTTTTTAATATAGTTCATGTTGGAGAAGACCTGCTCACATATGTATGTGGATCCAAAGATCGACAGGACTCCAAAGGCATATTTTTTCATATTCATGTAAATGTTGGGGATGGCATTCCATATGTCGAATATAAGCTTGTCCTGTTTGGGAAGGTTTCAATATCACTCCTTTTTTGATTCTGAGCAAGATTGGCCTTCTGATGGGCAACATCTTCAAGATTATCTGTCAAGCATTGGAACTTGGACACCCATATATCTTTGTCGGCTATGTCGGCCAGTTCCATCTCCAGATCAGGTTGACTTACACCTGCAAATAGCAGTCATATTCAATACAGATGGATCGATAGTCAGGGAAAGATAATGTGTTTTTTCCTCTCTGAACTCACAGAAACGCTTCCCAAATGATGTTTGCATTGCAATGATTGCAGACTGCAAATACTCTGATTTTATCATATTGTGACCTTGTTTGAACTCTCTCAAAGAGGGGAAATGAGACAGTGTACCTCTCTGTAAATCTCTGGCAAACACTGTCAACTTGCGCTCAAATGCCAAAACTTCCTCCAGCATGTGGAGGGCAGTGCCTACTTTACCCTGAAGAGTTGTGTTCAGCATGTTCAGGTGTACTGTCATATCTACCATGAAGTGTAACTTTTCCAGTCACTCTGACCTTTTCAGCTCAGAAAAGGTGAGCCCTTTGCTGCCCAGGTAAGTTTTCACCTCTTCCAGACACGCGGCAAAACATTTTAGCAACCCCGCCCCCCGGACAGCCATAGGACTTTGTTGTGCAGCAGGAGATCAGAATACGTGCTTTCCACCTCCTCTAGTAGCAAATGGAACTGACGGTGATTTAAACCTTGTGTCATTATTTTATTGACAATCTGAATGACAACATTCATTACTTCTGTGCATTCCAGATGAAATATTTGAGTGCACAATGCCTCTTGGTGCAGGATGCAGTGAAATATTAGCAGCATTCTACCCAGCGACTTCTGTAGTAAAGCCACAAAGCCCTTCTGTGCTCCTGTCATGCTCGGTGCCCCATCAGTAGCCACTGACACCAGGTGGGTGGTGTTTATTTCATTGGTTCTTAAATAATCCAAGACAGCCTCACAGATGTCCTACCCCCGTGTTTGGCCTTTTAGTGGTATCAACTCAATCATTTCTTCCTGTGGCCCAGCAGAGTTCACATATCGGCACAACAGCACTATTTGTTCAATATCACCTTTGTCTTTGGATGCATCACAGGCGATTTGAGTATGCCACAGCTGAATTGATGTCTTTAATTTGCTGTCTGGTGATGTTTTCTGACATTTATATGGTTCTGTCTTTGACAGTCTTTGCAGAGAGAGGCATATCTCTGATTTTCTGCACAATTTCACTCTTGTTTTTGAAGTCTGAGAATAGATGTTCTGAAATCTTAATGAATGATTTCTTGATATACTCTCCATCTGTGAACGGCTCCCAGTGCCTGACTATTTCCTGAGTGGCCACAAAACTAGCATATGTAGTTAAATTTGCAGACTTCACCCACTTCTTAAAATGATTCTTGATCAGATCAACCTTCCGCATCAATTCCAAAACGGCTTTTTTTCTCTCATCTCTATCCGGGTATTTTTCAGCAAAGGCTCGTGTTTATTCTGGAAATGTCTTGCAACATTCGACTTTTTGTTGTTTGCCAATTTCTCACCATATATTAAATGTACTGGTAAACCAGTCTTGTCAGTTGTGAAAGCAAATGAATCTGCCCATGTATCATTAAACACTCAATTTTCTTCTGAAATTTTTCTTTTCTTGCATGATTTATCAATGGTTGGCCTACTGGGGGTCAAAAAACACAATAAATCTCATGCCAGCGGGTGTTGCACATTAGCAATTGTGACCAATACTGGGAATAAAATAATTTAACAATGAATTCCCTGCAGAATCCCCCCCCCCGGCACGGAGCATCTTCCGCCACTACTTTCCCCCCACCCCTGATGTAGAGCTCCACTGCCACTACTGCTTTCCTCCTGGGACGGAGCGCTCCACCGCTGCTTTACCCAGTGGCAAAGGTGGAGTTTGGGAGGCAAGAGCAGCAAAGCTCATCCTCCCCACTCAAGGCACAGCAGCAGGATTGCTCTCAATAAGGCGGGTGTACACGAGCAAGCAGCGCACCCGGCTCTTATTGTTTGAGAGCAATCCCACTGCTGTGCCTCCACTTTCTTCAACCATGACCCCCCCCTCCCCAGCCAGCCAGCTCTTCATGAATTTAACATGGACATAAAAATGTTTCACCACCTTTATCAATATCACAAAGAAAAGTTAAAGAACTTTAATTGTGCTTGATCAGGTGCACTCATTTTCCTCCAGTCACTCTCTTCGCATCTCTACCCACTTCATCACCCTCTGAAAGCCAGAGGACTCACAACGATCCACACTCATAGAGAGGATCCTGCAATCTAATCTGAGCTGTCATAACCTTTCATTCCAGCACGATTACAGCAGGTTATTCTCTACCTCTTTTTGTCTCCATCGCTCTATCTCTGTCTCTCTCTTTTATTACAATGTTCACTGTTTTTCAAATATTTTTATTAAGAATTTTAAATGAAAAGAGTAAAAGCCGGTGCAAACTATAAAAACTACAAACAGAAAAATAGAAAAGAAAAAAATTGCAGGGGGGGGAGAAAAGGACAGGAGAAAGAGGGGAAAAAAACCTTCTTCCTTCATCCCAACAAGTAAAAACAATTTTAGTAGCTTATCTACCATCTTTAAATATAGCATAATTATCCCCATACCTCATCACTTAATTAAAAAAAATCAAAATATTTCATTAAACGTTCTTTACTAAAAGTCTAGTAAGGACAACCACATGTATTCATATTCTCTCTCTCTCTCTCTCTCTCTCTCTCTCTCTCTCTCTCTCTCTCTCTCTCTCTCTCTCTCTCTCTCTCCCTCCCTCCCTCCCTCTCTCTCTCTCCCTCCCTCCCTCCCTCCACCTCCCAGCAAACCATTTACTGGGAAAATCTAACAAATTTCAACCCTTTTTGTCTTTTAAAAGGGGGTGGCTGCCACTTGCTTGTCTCAATAACAGTCTTACAGTTCCTAGGAAACAAGAAAAGTAAAAGGACCACAACAGTTTGCTTTACATGCTTTTCCTCCCCCAATCTTTTAAAAATTAAATTCAATATATTCCAGAGCAGGCCTGTCCATAATTCTTGGATTAAATTTGCATGGCTAATTAAATAAAGAACTACTCAAGGCAAATAAAGACCTCGCAAAAAGGTGCATCCCAGGGCTCTGAAAAGACATCTGGAAACCAAATTGATGCTTCACCATTTGGGTTGGGAATAGACCAGCCTCTGCTGCAGTTCACATGCTCTCTCTCTCTCCCTCTCTCTCCCTCCCTCCCTCCCCTCCCTCCCTCCCTCCCGGCCAGCCAGTGCAGTTTATTTGTAAGCACATAGATACATACAGAGTTGGAGTTGCTTCTGAGCAAATAAAAAAATATAAATAACAAAAATTAATTAAAGTGCAATGGAAAGTGGCCTGGACCTGGGATGATGAGGTAGGGGGAGGGCTAGAGACTAGCCCTCTCCCATCTAGGAATACAGCAGATACTGGGAAACTTCCAGGTCATATCCTGTGGCCTAATCTAAGGCGAAAAGGAAGAATCAATTTGGAAAAGTCCAGCAGTTAAAAGTACCCTTCTACCAGCTGGGGCTGGAGTTGCTTTGCCTTTTAATGGCTGTGGCCTTGCGGCATCCCTTAAATTTGGTTTGGAAGTAATGAGAATAGAGCAGCCAAATTAATGTTGAGAAGATGACAATATCCAACATAGAGTTGATAGAGCCTCTCCACACGACACACCAGGCAGGATGATTGCCTCTTGAGCTGCTTTCTAATTCTTAGAATAATGATTTCCATACATATAATTCTTGCCTTCAGAAATCGTGGGTGCTCCATCACTGGATGTTTTTAAGAAGAGACTGGACAGTCACTTGTCTGAGATAGTATAGATTCTCCTGCTTGAGTGGGGGGCTGGACTAGAAGACCTCCAAGGTCCCTTCCAACTCTATTCTATTCTAAAATAAGGGAGGAAAGTGAAAGAGAAAAAAATGTCGAGTAAAGGGAAAAAGAAAGAAAAACATTGACTTTCTGATTCCTTTTGGTACAATAGAATAAGGTAGTAACATAAAACCTCAACTTTTTACTTTTATATACCAGTAATAATATATACTAATTATTTCTATAACAACAAGCCTATTTAATCAACAAAACCCAAAATCAAAGTTTCCTTTTTTTCCACCTCAAGCACAAAGTCCAAAAGTGGTTTTCAAGTAGAAACAAAATAACTATGTTTTTTTTAATCAAAGCAGTCAATTTAGCCATCCTTGCTAACTCCATCAACCTTTGTAGCCATTTGTCCATTGTGGGAATCAAAGTAGCCTTTTATTTTTGTGCATAAAGTATTCTTGCTGCTCATACATCTTTTTTTTTCAGGTTGTTTATGCATTACGCTTAAGAGAAAAATCTCTTGTTTTATCTTTATATTCACTTTAAGAATCTTTTGTATTAATATGTGCATTCTACTCCAATATTTCTTTGCTTTGTCATATATCCACAATAAATTGTAAAAAGTTTCTTTTTTATATTTAAATTTACAGCATTCATTTTAGGTACCTTTATACATTTTTCACAATTTGTTATAATTTATTATGAATTTTAGACCATTTGTCCAAATGTTTTCCATTGTATTATATATTATATTATAAGTTTTTTGCTCACTGAATCATATAATGTTTTACATACTCATTCTCCAAGTTCAATTTCAATAACAATTTATGTTCATCACTACCACACAATAAGATTTCCAATTCCTTTTTTATAAAATCCATAGCTTTTTTTATCTAATTTAAATCTTTCGATTGAAAATATGTGAACCAATGGCAAACACATCCTTCTGATTCCAACTCTTCTTTAGATAAATTGAAATATAATACTGTAAGTCAAATAATTGAAATATATTATTTGACCGTAAGTCCACAAAGTGATTATTGAAATCAACATTTACTTTAACCTTATCATCATGTCATTTAAATCTTAATTCATGGCCCTCTAGCTCAGGTAACCTCTTGTTTTGGAGAGTCACCCACAGGCATCAAAGTACAATTTCAAATCTGGTGAACACAAACCTCCGCTTTCCTTAGCATGTTGCAATAATTTATATCTAATTCTTGAGTTTTTTCCTTACCATATAAACTTAGAGATGTCCATCTGCCATTATTTAAATGGAGTATCAGTTATAAGTATTGATTGAGTTTGAAACAAAAAAAAAAGCATTTTTGGTAGAACATTCATTTTAATTACAGAGTTTCTACCCAATAATGATAGTTGCAATTTATCCCATCTTAGTATCTGTTTAAAAAGAAACATTGGATACAAGTTGGGTAGCAAATAAATTTTCTAAATAAATAAATAAAATAAATAAATTCTAAAGAAGCACAAAGTTATTTTGAATCAGTTATAATTTGTATTTGTTAACATGACCTCCAGATATTTCACCTTTTTCTTCACCTTAGAAGCTGATTTTTCTGTCGATATGTCATAGTCCTGAGAGGTCATATTCTTAACAAACTTTGTTGTTTTCTGTTTATTTATTTCAAAGCCTGCTAAAGCTCCAAACTCATTTAGTCTCTTTATCAAACATTCTATGTCGGTTTTAGGTCTTGTAAACTTATAACTAAATCATCAGCAAATGCTCTCAATTTATAAACTTTCTTTTTGGTATTTATAGCTGTTATTTTCTTATCTTAATATCCCAATTCAAAACTTCCAACAACAATATAAACAACAGGGGAAAAGAGGGGCTCGTACCCTTTTAAATTTCATATGGTTTAGTCAAATCTCCATTAATAATAGTCTTTGCTTGCTGTGATGCATAGATTGCTTTGACCCCTTGAATACATTTCTCCCCAAAGTCCATATCTTCCAAAAGATAAAAGCCCAATTTTAATTGCTGAAAGCTTTCTGTGCATCCAAAAATATTAACGCTATCTGTTTCTTGTTATGATATTGTAAGTATTCAATAATATTCAAAACAGTCATCACATGGTCTTTTAACTCTCTTTTTGCAAAAAAAAAAAAACCAGTTTGATGTTCATGAATATATAGGTCAGGTCCCCTAGGAAATGTATTGTTTCCCTCCTTATAGTATACTTGTTTTTGTAACCATTTTTTGCATACTGCCATTCTGTTGGGAGGGGGGATATTTTAGAGATGCTTTGCACTGTCTTGCCACTATGCCCTTCCCCCAAGAGAAGGAATGCATCACTCTTATCTAGGAGAGGGTATGTGCTTGGAACCAGAAGGAAACGAAAGCGAGAGACCTTGAAGAGTGTGCCAATGGAACCAATTACTAAAACACTATGCCACCTGTGGATTGGCTGGAATTCAAACAAACACTGGAACCCTGGGGGAAAGAGTAATAAATATTGCTTTTAATATATTGCTTGTGCGGGTTTTTCTCAGACCTTGCCTTGTTTTCCCTGCTATCAGTAGCCCCTAATAAAAGTTCCTTTTGAGACAATGCTTGTTTCAAGAGTTCTGCTTTCTTGGGAGGTTTAGATGAGGTAAGTCCTTACAACATATCTATAAAGCCTCCTTATTATTGTTTAGTTTCAAATCTTCCCTTATTAATCTAATTTTAAAATGTTATTTAAAATGACTGTGAATAGTTCATAGAGCTCAGAACATGTTTTTTTTTACTTTTAATTTTTTTTAAAAAAATCCTTTCAGAATGCTTCTATTTAAGTATATTCAGCTAAATACAGAAAAATATAGCTTCTGTAATTTGAGCTAGCTCATATTGTGTGATCAGCTACAATTAACTGGTTCACACAATATGATAAGCTAAAATCCTGAGATTCTCAAATTTTATGATACCATAAATCTTTAATATATAAATGAATGTGTATAATATCTCCCAAATAAAACTGAATTACCACTTAATTTTAATAATTAATGTTAAATTTATATATTAAATAAAATAATATAAACTTCATTTTATAAAATAAAATTTATTCATTTGGAAACAAACAACATTTTTAGTATAACAACAAATTTTATCAGATAAGTCTAATCAATTTATCTTTGAAATATAAATGATGTGAATAGGAAAACATTTATTTCTTCGTTTTACTAATTTTATTTTATTTAAATACAAATAATACAAACATAACACATATAAATCTAAATAAGAAACAGTATTAAAAATACAAATACTACAGTGCACCCACACCCCTGGAGACCATTTTTATTACCTATATTTCTTCTCATGTAACAACTATCTATATAAAAAAATGTAAATGTTCGTTTGTTCAAAATCTTAAATCTCCAAAAGTTCTTAACTGATTGCTTTGAAAATTTGACACAATGTTTCATTCGAATACACGCGTGTTTTTATATACCTATATTATATAGATGTCACACCTGTGACAGGTAAAAACATGGTTTTGTGAAAAACAGCACCATCTGTTGGACGTAAAAGCAACACACGCTACGATTTTAGACAATCTCTATATCTGCACAGACAATGGAACAACAAAAAATATTGTATACCCACAAGCATTGTGAAATTAAACATATTACAAACGTGCACTTTCTCTTTTCTTTCTTTTCCATTTAACCAGACTGAGCCACAGCAACGCGTGGCCGGGAACAGCTACCGTGTTTCCCCGAAAGCAAGACACCCCCGATTGTCAGACGTATCGGGGGTGTCAGGGGGTCGGCTACCGTAAGCCATGCCCCGACTGCAACACGTGCCGCCACCGCCGCTCACTCACTCACGTAAGCCATGCCCCGACTGCAACACGTGCCGCCGCCGCCGCTCACTCACTCACCCCGCAGCAGGGGGACGAGGGGAGGCGCACCGGGAACCTCTCCTTGGCACAGGGAGCTTCCTTCTGGCTGGGGCAGCAAGAGACCGGGAAGAAAACCCGCCCCTCCAGCTCGCTTGCTGCCCCAGCCAGAAGGAAGCTCCCTGCGCCTCCCCTCCACCAAACGCTCTGGATTGGCTTCGCAATTGGGAAGCTTCTGCGCCCGCAACTGAAGCCGGCGGGCCAGGGGGGAAAGGGCCGCGGGGACCCCGCCTGCGAAGAGCCCCGGCGAGGCCCCGCTCGACCGGCACCCGGGCCGGGAAGGGAGGGGAGAGGAGTGCCGGCCGCCCCTGCCACACAGGGTCCAGCCACCAACGCCTGGGAAACGCCGCTCCTCGGAGCTCCTCTATGCACCCCCACCACGCCAGCCCCATCGCCTCACTCACACGCCGCTTCATCGCGCCAGCGATGGGGCTGGCGTGGTGGGGGGGGGAGCGGAATGCAGAGCTTTGCTCTGCTCCCCTCCCCGCCCTGCAGCCGCCGCTCACACACACGCCGCTTCATCGCGCCAGCGATGGGGCTAGCGTGGTGGGGGGGAGCGGAATGCAGAGCTTTGCGCGATGAAGTGGCGTGTGTGTGAGCGGCGGCTGCAGGGCGGGGAGGGGAGCAGAGCAAAGCTCTGCATTCCGCTCCCCCCCCACCACGCCAGCCCCATCGCCTCACTCACACGCCGCTTCATCGCGCCAGCGATGGGGCTGGCGTGGTGGGGGGGGAGCGGAATGCAGAGCTTTGCTCTGCTCCCCTCCCCGCCCTGCAGCCGCCGCTCACACACACGCCGCTTCATCGCGCCAGCGATGGGGCTGGCGTGGTGGGGGGGGCGGAATGCAGAGCTTTGCGCGATGAAGCGGCGTGTGTGTGAGCGGCGGCTGCAGGGCGGGGAGGGGAGCAGAGCAAAGCTCTGCATTCCGCTCCCCCCCCACCACGCCAGCCCCATCGCCTCACTCACACGCCGCTTCATCGCGCCAGCGATGGGGCTGGCGTGGTGGGGGGGGAGCGGAAGGCAGAGCTTTGCTCTGCTCCCCTCCCCGCCCTGCAGCCGCCGCTCACACACACGCCGCTTCATCGCGCCAGCGATGGGGCTGGCGTGGTGGGGAGGGCGGAATGCAGAGCTTTGCGCGATGAAGCGGCGTGTGTGTGAGCGGCGGCTGCAGGGCGGGGAGGGGAGCAGAGCAAAGCTCTGCATTCCGCTCCCCCCCCCACCACGCCAGCCCCATCGCCTCACTCACACGCCGCTTCATCGCGCCAGCGATGGGGCTGGCGTGGTGGGGGGGAGCGGAATGCAGAGCTTTGCTCTGCTCCCCTCCCCGCCCTGCAGCCGCCGCTCACACACACGCCGCTTCATCGCGCCAGCGATGGGGCTGGCGTGGTGGGGGGGGGCGGAATGCAGAGCTTTGCGCGATGAAGCGGCGTGTGTGTGAGCGGCGGCTGCAGGGCGGGGAGGGGAGCAGAGCAAAGCTCTGCATTCCGCTCCCCCCCCACCACGCCAGCCCCATCGCCTCACTCACATGCCGCTTCATCGCGCCAGTGATGGGGCTGGCGTGGTGGGGGGGGAGCAGAATGCAGAGCTTTGCTCTGCTCCCCTCCCCGCCCTGCAGCCGCCGCTCACACACACGCCGCTTCATCGCACCAGCGATGGGGCTGGCGTGGTGGGGGGGGCGGAATGCAGAGCTTTGCGCGATGAAGCGGCGTGTGTGTGAGCGGCGGCTGCAGGGCGGGGAGGGGAGCAGAGCAAAGCTCTGCATTCCGCTCCCCCCGCACCACGCCAGCCCCATCGCCTCACTCACACGCCGCTTCATCGCGCCAGCGATGGGGCTGGCGTGGTGGGGGGGAGCGGAATGCAGAGCTTTGCTCTGCTCCCCTCCCCGCCCTGCAGCCGCCGCTCACACACACGCCGCTTCATCGCACCAGCGATGGGGCTGGCGTGGTGGGGGGGGGCGGAATGCAGAGCTTTGCGCGATGAAGCGGCGTGTGTGTGAGCGGCGGCTGCAGGGTGGGGAGGGGAGCAGAGCAAAGCTCTGCATTCCGCTCCCCCCCCACCACGCCAGCCCCATCGCTGGCGCGATGAAGCGGCGTGTGTGTGAGCGGCGGCTGCGGGGCGGGGAGGGGAGCAGAGCAAAGCTCTGCATTCCGCTCTCCTGTTTTCCTAGGGGGGGAAGATGCCTCTCCCCCCCTCAGCCCACATACCGGTAACACACACCCCGTTTCTTCCCCGCCTGGCGTGCACCCAGTGCGGTGGTTGGGTGAGTGCTGGTGCGGGCGCTCGCTCGCTCTCTGTTTGGAATATGGTTGGGGAAATGGAACGCCAGCCCCATCGCCTCACCCCGCCGTTTCCACCGGGTGTGCGTGTGCGCGTCCATCGGCTGGGGCGGCGGGCGGCGGCTCTCCCTGCACAGCCATTGCATAACATGTAAAACAATGAAAAATGGTACGGTAAGAACGAACAGTGGAATACTGGAAGATAAAACAGATTTATTCCATGACAACCATGTCATCACCCTCAGGAATATCATCATAAACATCCACACTCTTACCGGTAGGTTCCTGTGGATTTTCTTGGGACTCTTGGGAGGACATTTCTTGCTGAATCAGTGGCCCATATTTCTCATGGGTAGCAACGGCACTGTCCTGAAATGAGTAGGCTTTGTCCAGGTAGCCAGCTTGCAGTGCATTTGCAACACAGGTGTTAGTGATCTTATTCCAAGAATTTTTCACCCAGTTAACAATCTCTGGCAGTCTGGGCTTCACAAAGTTCCCACGTACATTTCTCTCCATTCGGTTTTCAATGTAGTCATTGATTTCCACACGCAGATAGTCCTTGAACGGCTTGTTAATGGCGATATCGAGAGTCTGAAGATAAGCCGTCATCCCTGCAGGAATCATGATTTGGTCGATTCTCCGCTCACGAAGGAAGTCTTTCATGGTTTTGGCGCGGTGTGTGCTGGCTGCATCCCAGATCAGCATTCCTCTTTTTTTCCCGCGCATTACAAGCGGCAGCATTAAATCAAGCCACTTTCTTATAACATCTTGTGTGGCCCAGGCTTTTTCAGTTTCCAGCACATAAATGCCAGAAACCCGCTCAATCTTCTCCTTCTTGCCCTTTGCAATGAGCAGCGGTGTTGCTTTAGTGCCATCCAGACGAATCGTCAAAATGCAGGTGACACGTGCACTTTCATAAGCGGTGGAGGGAACATACACTGAGGAGGCACCTTGGTGATCAATGGTGGTTTGAGCTCCTTGGCCCATGAACACGGCAGTTTCATCCATGGCGATCATGTTGCAAAGACTGTATTTAGAGAAGTCAATGTCATCCACAAACTTCTTGTAGGCTAATGCGCGTTTAACAATCTCAGCATCTTCCAACCTAAAGAGGGTTGTGGATCTTCTCAAAGACAGGGCATTGCGTTCAAGAAAGTTATCCACCCAGTGCTTTGATGCCTTGAATTGTTCATGGGAAATGTCAAACTGTGGCGAGACTGCAAGGGCATATTCCTTAATCTGAGCCCTGGTTACCACCAATGTCTTTGCTCTCCTGTCTGCAATCCACTCAAACACCAGGCTTTCCAGCTCTGTATACATTGGTTGCCGACCACATCCAATCTTGCGCCTTTTACCCATTCCTCTCTCCACTTTTTCACTCAGGTTAGTGTATTCTGCACGCCATTTTTGGACCAGTCGGTGATCCAACATTTTCTCCTTGCAGAACTGCGCTACATTTTTGCCCCAAGATTCTTCGACAATCGCTTTTTTATACTCCACGGTGTAACTCTTCCTTTTACCACTGGAACCGGAAGCACTCATGTCTAGGGGCAAAAATAATTACCTCAGCATATGGTACCGGTATAAGCACTGCTTGTGGTTCCGTATCACAGTCTCCCATAGGGTTACAGCCCCATACAGTATCCCACATAGCCTCCCATACGGTAGGAATTCCCTCCCCTTGTTGCTTTACCTTACGCAGGCAGCTTCAATCCCGGTATACCGTACCTGGTAGGTCAAGTCAGGAAAGCCGAATGTTTAGGGACAACGCATGAAGCAAATAAAGTTTCTCTCTGAGATTTCAGTCACTCTTTATTTGGTTAACATCAAACAAAACAAGGTGAATAAATCACATACCGGTACAAAAAGGTTTACTGTGGCAGTTTACCGGTAACAATGGTTACATCCTCAATTTATTCACTTTTATGGTACCATATGTTTTACATGTCCCACTTACCGGTAACACTTATACGGTATAAGCTTTTACCGGTATAACAGCAGATGGTCAACACAGAAGTTATACAGATTATTATTGTCCTTGTTATTCTCGCCTCTCCACTCCCCCACCCCAAAGCTCACCCGCACACAGGCACAGATTTGGAACTTGATGTCTGTCATTCCCCCCCCCCTTTCTTGTTTTGGAGGCTTTTTTAAAAGTTCCCACTGTGTTGACATGGATGGCTATGAGCCGTAAGCACCTTTTGGCTGTGTTAATGCTGGCTGATTTACGGTACAAGCCTTTAGGCAAGGCAATTACCGGTATTCAGATCAAAAGAGTGCATAAACAAACAAAAGAGTGCATAAACAAACTTCTCAGGCTGTTTGAGATAACTGAAGTTACGGTAGTTAAGCACGAAATTAGCCTACCGGTAAGATTTATAGATCTTTGACAGTTAAATGAGTTTATACCGGTAGGAAACATACCGGTACGTATTATCTTGTAATTATCTTGTAATCCCCTGACCTCCTGACTAAGCAGGAGATATATGACATGCCCCGAAGGCAACACGTGGTGGGGATTTGGGGGATAAAAAGAAAGTGAGACGCTGTCTTGCTTTCGGGGAAACACGGTAGTATACAATATATTTCAATTGTACCCTTATCCCCTCCAAAACAGCATATATTCTTGAGCAGGTTTATTCCCTTTGTCTTCCACCAAGACTGCTTTTATAAAATCATCCCATATTTCATTATAATTATTTACTTTAATCATCCCTTTTTTAAATTTAGTTTCTGTTGTTAATTTATCATTTATTGCCATATTCCATACTTCATTATACCACTCATTGCTTTGAATATCCCAATTCCGTCTCCAATATTTAACCATCACTAATCTAGCTGCCATTATCAAATTTACAATCAATTCCTTTTTTGCTTCATTTATACTTGGTTTTCCACCAGTAACAGTAATGCAATCCTCAATGACATATCTAAATTTACCTTCAAAGGTTCTCTAATTTCCCTAAACACCATGTCCCATATCTTTTGTGTCCTATGACAATCCCACCACATATGTTTATATATTCCAATCTCTTTCTCACACCTCCATCAAATATTTGTATATTTAACATCTATTTGATTTAATTTACGTGGTGTTAGGTACCACCTCCATATCACTTTATATCCATTTTCCTTAATTCTAACTGACACATTTTTATATACTCTTCTGTTCCAAATATTTTTCCAATCTTTATTGTTCATTTTTCCTAAATCTGTTTCCCAGATTAATTTTAAACCTTTTGCCTATATCAAATGAAATAATATAAACTTCATTTTATAAAATAAAATTTATTCATTTGGAAACAAACTTAACATTTTTAGTATAACAATAGATTTTATTAATTTATCTTTGAAATATAAATAATGTGAATAGAAAAACATTTCTTTCAAAATAACATTCAATCACATGTAGAATATTTTTTTAAAAATATGCCAAGAGTTCATGCAATGCTATTGCATCTGCTTAAAAAAGGAAACAGAAAATGTTTTGTAAAAGTGAAGCATCTGTGCTTGGACATTTGGCAAGAGGACAAAGAAAGGAAGCAAAAGTATTTGATCTGTAGTATGCAGTGCTATTAATTTAAAAAGGATATTTCTAGATATGACATATAGAAATTTTAAGCCAATAGTCTAATAATTGTTCTAACCAGGGCTTTTTTTTTCTCATAGAATGCCCAGAACAGAGTTCCAGCATCTTTTTTGGATGGAACTTTATAGGATAGGCAAGGCAGGTTATATGAGGTGTGTGAGTTCTGGCACCTTTTTTTTAAAAGAAAAAAAGCATTGGTTCTAACAGGTTAATCCAGCATTTATAGCTGAAAGAGATAAGGAGAAATGGCAGCATATATTTGTTTGTTTTTTAAAAGATTTATATAGCTGTCCAGGGTATTAGTATAATATAATATAGTGTATTATAGTACGGTATTATAATAACCCAGGGTGATTTATATATGTGGGGCAGAATTGGTGCCAGCTGAGAGGCTTTGTGGAGCCCTGCCGATTCGGTGGGAAAGTCAGGAGCTCCGGCAGCCTCTGTTGGGCTGGGGCAGGGTGCAGCTCTTGGGGAGGGATCAAAAAGGAGGAGGAAGTTGGCTGGAGAGGAGAAAAGAGTGTGGTTATTTTGGATGTCTGGTGGAGCAGGCAGGAGAGAGAGAGAGGGGGGGTGTAGGCTGGTGAAGTTTTAAAGTTTTTTTCCCTTCATTGAGGGCAAGCCAGATGGGCGGAGAGTGAGGGAGGAAATAGAGAGGTTTCTATAGAGCCAGCTGGAAGGAGGTAAAGGGATAAAGAAGGAGAGGATTTAGTGGGAAAAGGGCAGAGAGACAAGGAGAGGGAATAAGGGACGTTACTGTGAGCTTCAGAGAAAGATTAACCATCATCACTCCACGTGAGTTGCCTTTGAGAGACTGAGCACCATCACCCCACTACCATCATCTCCTGCAAGCTGCTGCTGTCAGAAACCAACCACTATTACCTCACATGAGCTGCTGTTGCCAGAGACTGACCACCATCATCTCACGCAAGCTGCTGTTGCTAGAGATTGACCACCATCATCTCATGCAAGCTGACCACCATCACCTCACACAAGCTGCTGTTGTGAGAGACTGACCACCATCATCTTATGTGAACTGCTGTTCCCAAAGATTGACTACCATCTCACGCAAGCTGCTGTTGCCAGAAACTGACCATCATCATCTTATGCGAGCTACTGCTGCCAGAGATTGACCACTGTTAAATCTGTGGGTTAAAAGTATTGCGAGGAAACGAATGATGTAACAGTAAGTCTTCTTTATTGATTACCCCAACACAACAGCAACAGAAAAAATGGCGCGCAGGCCTTTTATAGTGCCCTTGCAAAAGCCAGCATCAGCCAATGAATGCAAGACTGTTTTCACGCCTTGTGCATGTGCGCAAGGCTGGAGACAGCCAGTCTGGTCCCGGGCAGCCTTGTGGTTTGTCCGGGACCCTTTGCAACAGTTCTGAGCCTGCTGAATGATTCAGCAGGCTCAGGACATAACACCCCTCCCCCCTGGATGAAACAATAGTACCCTTATTGTTGTAGCAGCACAGGTACATGTGTTCAGTTCACTGTATGTTATTGTGAAGCACAAGATGCCTGCACACAGGCAGAGCAATCTAACATTTGTAATTATACAAAAAACACAACAAAATAATACACTGAATTGTAACACCTTCACCTGAGTGTTTATTCTGCATTTGCTTAAGAACTAGCAAGATTCCCTTGGCTTGACAGAAACCTCACATAGTCCTTAAGATGTTTGGGTGGACCCTTGGCCCACTGTGACCTTCTTATGGCTGGTGTGTGTGCCTGGCCTGCCAGCTCGCCTGCCAGGCTAGGCAGACCAGGACTTTGGTGCCCCAAAGACCCAGGTGCCCCACCCAGCTGCTGAATGACTGGATCCTCTAAATCCAAGCTAGGGTTCCTTGGGGTGGGGATGGAATTCCCCGAGTCCAGTGGTGGGGTGGAATTCCCCAAGTCCACAATGGACTCCTCTTGGGAACACTGTCCCTCGAGCCCAAGACCAGCAGCTGGAGTGGCCTGAGTGGCGGATGTGCCCCAATAACCCATGACCCCCGTGTATGTGCTAGAGGTGCCAGAGTCAGGAGACGCCTCCATGGCAAACCCCTTTCTGGAGACTCCCTGTCTGAAGTATGTGAATGCCCCCTTTCTGCCTTTGGAACATGTGCGGCAGCATGTGAAGAACCGCTAGAGCGGGGAGACTGTGGTCCAGAATTATGATTATGGTCCTCCTCCCCCCCGAGAGCAGAGCCAGGAGTGGAAGTGTTGCTGGGAAGTCTCCAGCACAGTTGGTCTATGTGATTCACCTTTGTGAATCAGTGTGTAGTCATATGCTGACAAGAAAATTGACTATCTCAGCATTTTAGGAGATATTATGTGAGGGGTTTGCTTGTTTGCGGTAAACAAACCCAGCAGAGGCTTATGGTCTCTATAGACCGTGAAGTGGCAGCCATGTAAGAAATCATGAAATTTCTTTATGCCAGCCACTATGGCCAAGGCTTCTCTGTCAATCTGAGCGTAATTGCGCTCTGCAGATGACAGAGTCCTTGAATAGTAGGCAACAGGGACTTGTGTCCCATCAGCCTTCAGGTGACTAAATACTGCTCCCACCCCATAAGGGGATGCATCACATGCAATGCACAATGGCCTGCTGAATTGCTTGAAGCTTGGATTCAGCAGGGTGGATGCCTTGAGCATCAATTCTGAAGCCTAAGAATTCAGTGGAAGTGACTCCAATTTTGCATTTATCTTGCTTCAGTTTCAGACCCGCTTGGCGGAAACGAAGCAAGACAGCCCTTAATCTTTCAGCTAAGTTTAGAGATGACTCTCCAGCAATGAGGACGTCATCAAAGTAGGGACAGACCCCAGGAATACTATGAAGCGTGCGCTCCTTTACACTTTGGAAGATGCCAAGGGCTATATTAACCGCAAACTGCAGTCTTTTGACCTTAAAGGCTCCCCGGTGAGTGACAATTGTTTGAGCCTCAGTTGTTGCCTCATCAACAGGTAACTGTTGGTAGGCCTGTGCCAAATCAAGTTTTGCAAAAATTTGACCCCCCTTGAGGGAGGCCAGAATGTGGCTAACCACAGGCACTGGATATGCATGCTGTTGCAGCACTTTATTCAGTGTACATTTATAGTCCGCACAAATTCGGACTTCTCCATTAGCCTTTAGAGGCATTACAATGGGGGTTTCCCATGGACTAGAGTCCACAGGTTCTAAGATGCCTTGCTGGAGCAGTTTGTCCAGCTCTGCATCAATTTTGCTTTTGAGAGCAAAAGGCACCCTTCTAGGCTTAATCCTAATGGGTGTGATAGTTGGGTCTAAGCGTAAGGCAATGGGAGGCCCCTTTAGCCCAAGCTCTGTGCTAAACACATCAGCAAACTCCTTGAAGACTTCTGCAAGGCCTAACGTTTGCAGGTTGTGAAGCCCAGTCACTTGGATCCCAAGGGCCTCGAACCAATCGAGTCCAATGAGACTCGTGCAATCACCCCCAACTACCACCATATCTAGTAGGCCTTCAAAAGCCCTATGCTGCACCTTGAGCATAGCCTTCCCCTTCATGCTGACTCTGGAATCCTGGAAGTCAGTGAGAATTAAGTTCGATGGCCTGAGTTTTACTCAAAGGCCACTACTGGTGCAAATCCTTTTGAAGGTGTCATGAGAAATAATTGATAGAGCGGACCCTATGTCCAACTCCATTGACAAAGGAACCCCCTGCAACTTCACATCAATGTGATGCTTTTTTAAAGTGGCTTATGTGTTCCTGTTTTTAAAATGCTCCTGTGCGATGCGCAGAAACCCACCCTGTATTGGCTGGGGACCCTGGTACCTTTCTGAAGCAATTCTTTCCGAGGTTGGATCTTCTGGCGACCCAAACAGATGGAGGCAATGTGGCCTTGCCTGCCACATGCCCGGCAAATGGCAGAGCGGAATCTGCAGTCAGCACGCTTGTGGCATCCTCCACACCCAAAACACTGAGGAGATGCTGGGGCCTTGTCTGGTTGCTCCTTCAGCCTTCTCTCCACTGACTGGTGCAGCCTATCCACCTCCTCTTCAGGATCCTGGTCTGGATCTTCTCGAGCGACCTCTTGATGGAGGGTAATGGTGGCTGGAGGATTTCTGGTGAGTCACAAGGCCTTCACAGAGCTGCCTGCTGCTTCTTCAGCTGCAACCTCTCTCAAGGCATCTTGGAACGAAACATCTTCCTTAGCGAAGATCTTCTGCTGCAGCTCACGACTTCTTAGGCCACAGATGAAATGGTCCTGCAGCCTCTCTTCCAGATCCTTGAATTCACAAGCCCTCATTACTTGCCTTAAGGTAGCAATAAAGTCCACAGCAGACTCACTAGGCCTCTGGTCCCTCTGCTCGAACGTGTGTCACCAAGCAATCACTGAAAGTTTAGGGTGGAAATGTTCTTTCAGCATCTTCTTTAAATTTGCATAAGACACTGACTCCAAAAGCGCCAGGGCCACCAGATTTTCTGCTATGTCAAATGTTTCTTGTCCGCACACACACAGCAGGGTAGCCACTTTAAGACTGTCTTCTCTTATCTGATTAACCCAGAAGTAATTCTCCACCCACGCCATATACGAGTTCCAGCGTTCTGGGTGGGAAATATCAAAGACTGACAACCAGCCTATCTTAGACATTTAAGCCTTCTGCAACCTTTGTCAACACCTTCGCTGCAAACCTCTTTTTGCTGGGAAGGGGTCCTTCTGCCGAGCTCACCTCCAGCGATGCTGTACTGGCCGGTAGAGTCGCGATGCTGGATGCCAAACTTTCCCAGGGCTTCTGGACTTCCTTGGTGAGTCCTATCTTCTTCTGTTGGTAATCTTCTTTGCAGCGATCCCACCTTCATCACCACTGTTAAATCCGCGGGTTAAAAGCATTGAGAGGAAACGAATGGTGTAACAGCAAGTCTTTTTTTTACTGATTACTCCAACACAACAGCAACAGAAAAAATGGCACACAGGCCTTTTATAGTGCCCTTGCAAAAGTCAGCGTCAGCCAATAAATGCAAGGCTGTTTTCGTGCCTTGTGCATGCGCGCAAGGCTGGAGACAGCCAGTCTGGTCCCAGGCAGCCTTGTGGTTTGCCTGGGACCCTTTGCAACATTTCTGAGCCTGCTGAATGATTCCGCTGAGAGAGACTGACCATCATCACCTCATGTGAGTGGCTGCTGACCAAGACTGAATACCACTGCACTATGTGTCCCTGTCAAGCAGAAGTGCCCAAGTAAGGGATCCCTTGGATGGGCAGCCAGGCCAAGAGGAGGCCAGGAGGACCTGGACTTCAGTGATCCCTAAGCGGGTGGCACTACATATATATTCTTGAGTCTGCCTCTTCTCAAGGGATGAATTTTTAATCAGATTAAACAACACAGATTGGCCGAATAATCTTAAAGATGTTACATGAGAGATACAAACAAAGTCAACTATTAATCTAAACATGTAGTAATAATACACATATATAAATATACAAATTAGTTCAACCTAATTTTTTAGGTACTTCAATTTCATTGTTAGAATCATAAAAAGATGCTAAATTTGTAAATGAACATTCATATTGTTATGCTTTCAAGTGTACCATGCAAAAGCTAGTTATATGGTGAGACAGAAAAAGCAATTGATACTGTTACAGGTGAAATCTGGTACAAGTATTTACTTTTCAATGAGCACATTTTAATCCTCAAAATCTTGCCTCTTGCATTTCAAACATAGAAAGTGTACGAATTTATTGAATATGTTTATGAAACTATATTAATCACAAAAAGCATCTATTGCACACATGAGAAATTAAAGGTAGTATTCGAGTTACAATGGTTCATTAAGTAACCATTCGAACTTACAATAGTACTGAAAAAAGTGTCTTATGATCGTTTTTCATATTTACAGCGGTTACGGCATCCCCATGGATACAGGATCAAAATTCAGACTTTTAATATCCAAATAAAGCAATATAATCAGACACTTTTAAAAGAATTCTTTGTAAAAGCCAGGCTTGAAGCTTTGTTCTTGTCATTTTTCCAGTTTCCTGAGACTAAAAATTATTTTCTTTTAAAAAGCTTTTAGAAAAACAGTGCATTAGTTGGGATTCTAATTTTTGACAAGGAATAATCCTGATGCCTCCAAAACAGTTTTGTTTTGTTTTTATGAACTGAATGGCTAAATATCTCAACTAGTGATATCCCTGCTCAATCAGCTTGGTTCACTATTCTGGGAAGGGATTGGAAAGTGAAATTAAAAATGAAAAGTATTAGATTTCATCTGTTCAGTGCATGTGAGCTGGCAAACATGGCAATTACATTCATGCTAAATGATATAGATATCAGAAATAAACAATTCAAGGCTTAATCAAACAAACAGTGAAGTCTGCACTGGGATCAGGCAGTTTTGTATAGCTCAAAAAGTAGCTAGGGCTGAAATTTTCATCTTCTGTTCTTGGCAATTTAAGAAGCATGCTACATTTTCTGTTTCTTGTTAAAGCTTATTTAGCAGTAGCTGCAATATAAATTGTGCTATTATTCTTTGTGACAGAAGAAAAGCTCACAGAGCTGTATAATATTTTGCTAAATCCTGTCTCTGTTCCAAGTAGATTCTGGAAGACTTTAAGACAGTTGAACCAAATAAGAATGATTAGGTGTGTTTAAGAGGGGAAATAATTCATTCTGCTATAAAGGAAACACATAAGCCTTTCTGTCTGTAAGAAACTGTTTTGTAATAGCAAAAATAGACAAGAAAATATGGTATTACTCTTAGACCTTTTGCACACTTTACTTGAAACATTAGGAATGTTTTTCAATTGTAATTTGATTTGTCCTCTGTCTTTATATGTCATCCTGAAGGATGGGGCATTTCAATTTATCTACCTGGATTTTAATCCAGCAAATCTTTCTTTGTTTTGTGTTTAAAATAGAACATAGCACACTGCTTTGCAATTTGCCATCAATGTTTTAGTAGCTTCCTTTTGACAGCAATGAGAAGTCAATGAAAAATTGATGGCAAAATATGGTCCATAACTGTGATAATTAAATAATTTTAAATCTTGCATTTTATATCATTTACCAAACATGAATCATCTTCATCAGATACAGTAAATTGATGGAAATCATAACATTTAATTAATTTTAATAAATTTGAGGGGAAATGCTCTGAACAATCCTGTTTTTAAAACTAGCAATTAAACTAGAACTTAAATCCTGTATCAGTCAATCAAAATCATAAAGAGAGGATCCTAAAACTTAACAAATGTTTTAGTATTCAAATTAAACAAAGTTTTAAGTGAAGTTTATATACCAGTTAATATGTAGGTAAAGGATAATGGAGGCAAACTATTTGAAGCTGTAAGCTAGCATGGGTTGTTATACTTACATCAGTGATGGGATTCAGCCAGTTCGCACCACTTCGGCAGAACCAATACCTAATTTTGTTGCCCAGGCCCAGAAAGGACTTCCGGAAGCAGCACCCACAGAGAACTTGTTGTTCACATATTTGAATCCCACTATTGACTTACATGCACCTGTTATGCAGTTTTCTCCAAAAGCTGAACAGCAATCCACACATTTAGCAGTCTTAACGTGGTGTAGATGTCCTTTTTATTTGATATAAATTGAACAGTCAGATATGAATTTTCTATATCATATGGAAAGACAAATTTATGAAGAACTACAGAACATTCTAATTTCTATTCCATTTCTGGTTTCTATGTTCAGGTTTCTTTCAAGGAGTGCCCTTTTCTGTTTCATTTTAAAAGTGCTGCAGAATTTCTTTATAATATTTATTGTTAAATTTATTGTATTTTGTTTAATGTTTAATCAAAGGCTGTTTCTGAGGAAAAAATTGAGTTTAGTACAAGTTGGATTTTTCAAAGAGATAGGTTTATATTGTCAGCCATCCGACTAACGAACTCAAAATCAAGGAATCTTCAAGGCTTTGGAATGCCATAAAAGATAAAACTTTATTGAGTATACATCTTAGAACTGAAGAAGTAAAATCAGCTTTGATTTTCTTGTGTGAAAATATGCCTAGTTAACCGTTATGTTTAGGGATCGGTGAGGCATTGACAAGGCAATTGGTGCAAACAACAACCCGTTTATTAAGTTAACACAGAAGCAGCACTAACTGCCGCTTAACTTCTATTTATATAAATCACCGCTAGGCGGCGGCCAATAGAATTAAAGCAGTATTTCCCGTTTAATACAAGCTAACAAGTATGTAGACAGACAGTCTGGAGGTTTTTTTTTCCTCAATCTTTTTTATTAATTTTTTCCCCATATATGTTAATTTTTCCAATCAACAAGTTGTCTGAAATTTGCTAAACTAATACATGTTCAATTCCTAATCCTTGCTTCTTTTCTCTAACCAAGTGTAAAATAAATTCCAAATTTGATAATAGTCTGTATCTTCTTTATCTTTCAGCCTCATAGTTAATCTGTCCATCTCTGCACATTCCAAAATCTTCCTGATTATTTCTTCCTCTGATGGCAAAGCTTCATTCTTCCAATACTGTGCGAAAATTATTATTGCTGCTGTGGTAATATGTAGAATTAAATATAATTTCTGCTTATTAGTCTTTTCAGGCATGATGCCTAATAAAAAAGTTCAGGTTTAAAATCCACTTGTTCATCCAATATTTTTTCTAACCACATATGTATATTTTTCCAATAAGGCTTTGCCTTCCCGCATGTCCACCAAATATGATAATACATGCCTGTATTATGCTTACATTTCCAACATCTATCTGACATATTTTTAAACATTTTTGCTAATCTTGCTGGTGGAAGGTGCCATCTATAAAACATTTTATACAGATTTTCTTTATATGAAGTTGACATTGTCAATTTATAATTTCTCTCCCATAACATTTACCATTTTTATAATTCTATGTTATAACCAAAAATTTTTGCCCATCTTATCATTGTTTCTTTCACTTGTTCACTTTCCATATCTAAAATTAACAAAAAATTATACATTTTCTTAATCAATTTCTCATCTGAGGTCAACAAAATCTTATCAAACACATTTTGATCCTTATAAAATCCATACATTTTAACATCTTTTTCGTATCTATTTAATATCTGTAAATGTGCCCACCAAGATAGATTAATTCCTAAATTTTCCAATTCTTGTTTAGATTTTAATTTCCCATGCATATCCTTAGATATTCTTTAGACAGTCTGGAGTTTAAATAGACACAGCTGTTTGACCATTTCCAACAGTTTCCAAGTAATTCACATCAATACATAACATTAACAAATAGCTTTCCATAACCCCCACCACCAAGTGTTCACATTGCCCAATCATACATTTTTGGTTTGTTATGAGAACAGTCCACTTCTTTGTCAGACACCTGAGTTAGTGACCTTGGCTTTCTTGTCCACTCTCATGGTCCATGGATGGACTGTTTCTATGGTGAGTTGAATAGCGATAGATGTTAGCAGGCATCTTAGCAATTCAACCTTGACAACTTTGGTAAAAGGAGGAGGAGAAATTTCTTTATTTTAATAAGGGCAACAAGAACTATCCTTTTATTTCAATCTCCCTATGATATTTAGGAATTAAGATTTGGATGGTTCAAATGGAAAACAGAAGTCATAAAATTATCTCATGTTTGCTGGGCTTAATGTGGTAATATAAATTATACATGAAATAATATTTCATGCAGTTCATTACTGCTTTTTAATTAGTCAACATATTAGGCTGCTGTATATCAAATCAAATTGATGATCCTCATGGTTCAATATTGTTTGAATTCATTGGCTGGGGTGTCTCCAAATGTTTTTAGCTCCTCCCTAGAGTTCCAATTTGGGACTCCCTGCTTGGAAAAGAGGTTCTCCATCACCAAACAACAGTTTTTCCCTGTGCTGTTAACAGCACTGCTCTTTAAAAAAGAAAAAGATCTTCTCATACTACTGTATTTTGGAAGCATTTCATGGGAAAATAAATTTTCCTGCCCATCCCAAGTTCAACAGTTTCTTTCCCTATATTGAAATTCTAGGTTAAAATTTTTTGCTTATATGGGTTGGCTTCCAAGTCACTGACATTTGCAAATTTCCTGAAATTGTGAATAATTGGTACATGGCTCAAAACTATATTGAAATGTACAGCTCTGCATTAGTGCATTCCTCTTCTTGACAACCCATTGGGGGAAAAAACTACATTTTGTAAAATTTTAATAAATACCTATTCATTAGTGTTAATGCTTTTTTAGTAATTCTTTAGAAGACAGCTGAAAGCTCAGCTCAATTAAATATCCTTATTAAAGCTTAAAATATGATTAAATTGGAAACATTTTAATATGCCAAAGTTTCCTGCTTGGGTGATTACTTGATAGCTTGAAAATACTATTTCCAGAGTTTCTAAATAATTAATTTCAAAAATTGTATTAGTTTATCAAAATATAAAATAAAGAAATACAAAGAAAAATGAAAATAAGAAGAGAATAAGGGAAGAAAAGGGGAAGAGAAAAAAGTAAAGGGGGAAAAAGAAAAAAAGGCATTGATTTCTGACTCCTTTTGGTGCAATAGAATAAGGTAAATAACATGAAAACTCAACTTTTTACTTTTATATAATATATATTAGCCATTTCTATAACAATGCATCTTTCTAATCAGCAAAACCCAAAATCATAATTTTTATTTTTTTCCACCTCAAGCACAAAGTCCAAAAGTGGTTTCCAAGCAGAAACAAAATTAATTGTATTCTTTTCTTTAAACAAAGCAGTCAATTTACCCAACTCTGCTAACTCCATCAACTTTTGCAACCATTTGTCCATTATGGGAATCAAAATGTGCTTCCATTTTGTGCATAAAGTAATCTTGCTGCTGTCAATATATATAACATTAAATTTCCATTTTTTTCAAGTTCTTTATCCGTTAGTCCTAAGAAAAAGTCTCTGGTTTTATCTTTATATTACTTTAAGGATCTCAGAGTTTCTAAATAGTGTAGGATATCATGGTAAGGAAATAGGGGAACTCAGGCATCACACAGGTTATGTAGAAAGTAAACACAGGGTCAGTCATAAAGGACTCAAATGTCTATACATCAAAGCACAGAGTATGAGCAATAAACAAGGTGAATTAGAAATCCAGGTAAATGAGGACAGATATGATATTGTTGCCATTACGGAAACTTGGTAGGATGCAACCCACAAATGGAACATACAACTAGAGGGATTTAAATTATTTAAAAGAAACAGACCAAATAAAAGAGAAGGTGGAGTTGCACTATATATAAGAAATAACTACATCTACACACTCATAACTACACACTCTTCCTTGTGGGGCAGAAAGGCAGCTGCTTTTGCTTTTGCTTGGGCAGAGCTTTTTCAAATAAGAAATTAAAAAAGGAAATAAAAGGGGACTAGGGAACTTGGCAGGAACCTTGGGAAGAATTACCTGCTGAGCCCTGGTAAGTTTGTGGGGTTTCTTGTTTAATTACAAATTCACCTTTTTTTTTAGCAGCCATCGCGCCCCTGACGGCGCGCGATAAAATCCTAAAACAAGTAAGAAAAAAATCCAAAAAGTAAACTGAGACCAAAACAAAAAATTTGAACAACCCAAAAAGCTGTGTTTTTTTAAAATAATAACTAGTATCATAATAACAGCAAACATATAATAACAAGAAATGGAGATAGATAGCCAGCAGACGGAGGGGAGCTTCCCAGTGTTTTGTATTGAGTGTCACATGTATGACTATCTGTCTGCTGGACAGAAGTCTTGGGTGTGTGATCGGTGCAATGAGCTCCTGGCTCTAAGGGAACAGGTTCTTTCCCTTGAAGCCAAGGTAGCAGACCTGGAGAAGCAGAGAGAGATAGCGAGGCAGGAGAAGATCTTCAGGGATGCAGCAGGAGCGTCCCACTCCATGCTCTCCAGCTGCTTTGGAGAATGGAGATCTTGGGCAGGGAGGACATCAATCTGTGGAAGAGGGACAGGCTCCCTTAGTTGAGACCCCTTCCCTGGAGGATGTGCCCATATCCTCTTGCACCGAGGATACTTCTCCGTGGGTGGTGGGAGGGGGGCTTCTTGTAGTGGGTGATTCAATTGTTAGAAATATAGAGAGACGGGTTTGTGATGGAAGCGTTGACCGCATGGTAAACTGCCTGCCGGGTGCAAAGGTTGCGGACATCACGAGGCATCTAGACAGGCTGATAGACAGTGCTGGGGTGGAGCCAACTGTTGTGGTACATGTCGGTACCAATGACATTGGAAAAGCTAAGCGGAAGGTCCTGGAAGCCAAATTTAGGTTGCTAGGTAGAAGATTAAACTCCAGGACCCCCAAGGTTGCATTCTCAGAAATGCTACCTGTTCCACGCGCAGGGCCAGCTAGACAGGCAGAGCTCAGGAGCTTCAATGCGTGGATGAGGCAGTGGTGCCGGGAGGAAGGGTTTAGATTCATTAGGAACTGGGAAACATTTTGGGACAAGCCACACCTGTACAGAAGGGACGGGTTACACTTGAACCATAATGGAACCAGACGGTTGGCGATTAATATTAAAAAGGTTTCAGAGCAGCTTTTAAACTGATTCATAGGGGCAAGTCGACAGGAGCTGGGCAGCTTCCGGTTCGAGAAGGTGCACTGCCTAATATGGAGGGTGGAAGTTATGCACACATTGGTGAGTCAACAGGAAAACTAAATTGTAATAGTCAAGCAAAAGGACATGGTAGACCATCTACAAATTCTACAACCAAATTCTACAGTCAAAATCCACAGTCAAAGTTGAAAGTGCACCAGAAAATTACATATAAAGGTCTGTACACAAATGCTAGAAGCATTCGAGCAAAAATAGGGGAATTGGAATGCTTGGTGAAGGAAAATAATATTGATATTATCGGCATAACAGAAACCTGGTGGACAGATGAAAACCAATGGGACACAAGGATTCCAGGTTACAAATTGTATAGGATGGACAGGAGAGGGAGAAATGGTGGTGGCGTGGCCTTGTACATAAATGAGGAGTTAGAATCTCATGAACTCGAAATTCAAGAAAATTCAAACTCACCCACAGAAACATTGTGGATAAAAAATCCCAGGACAGGAAACTAATCTGACGTTAGGGATCTGCTATCGCCCTCCCAACCAAACTCCAGAGGCAGATTGCTATTTGGAAAATGAATTTAAGGAGGCCTCAAAAAGAAATAGGGTAGTCATAATGGGGGACTTCAACTATCCCCAAATAGATTGGGTAAATTCTTGTTCTACACATGAAAGAGAGACAAGGTTCCTCGACATGTTAGCCGATTATTCCCTTGAGCAGATGGTCATGGAACCTACCAGGGGAAAGGGGATCCTGGACTTGGTTCTAACTAACGCACAGGATTTGGTTCATGATGTCCTTGTAACCGAGCCCATAGGAACCAGCGATCACAACACAATAACCTTCAACTTAACCATGGATAGCAAATTGTCAGTGAAAACTAACACAGAGACCTTAAACTTTCACAGAGGGAATTTTGACAAAATGAGGAAAATAGTAAAGAAGAAACTAAAAGGAACAGTAAAAAAAGTCAAATCCCTCCAAAATGCTTGGAAACTGTTTAAAAATACATTACAGCAGGCTCAAACAAAATGCATTCCTAAAAGAAGAAAGAGGATTGGAAAGTCCAAGAGGATACCAGTATGGCTTACGAATGAGGTAAAGGAGGTTATTGGAAAGAAGAAAAACTCATTTAAGAAATCGAAGGCTCTTCCTACCGAGGAGAACAGGAGGGATCACAAACTCTGGCAGACCAAATGCAAGGCGATAGTCATGAAAGCCAAGAGAGACTTTGAGGAGCATATAGCCAAGAATATTAAAAATAATAACAAAACCTTTTTAAAGTACATCAGAAGCAGGAACCCAACCAGAAAATCAGTTGGGCCACTTGATAACAATGGTCAGAAGGGGATAATCAGAGAAGACAAGGAGATTGCTGAGAGGCTAAATGACTTCTTTGCCTCCGTTTTCACCGAGGAGGATAGAGAACATTTGCCTGCCACTGAAATAGTTTTCCCAGGGAGGGGAATAGAAGAATTAAACCTGATAGAGATAAACAAGGAAGATGTTCTTGCATGCCTTTCTAAACTAAACGTTAACAAATCGCCGGGTCCAGATGGCATCCACCCTAGAATTCTCAAGGAACTCAAGTGTGAAATTGCTGAACTTCTAGCTAAAATATACACTCTTTCTCTAAGATCAGGCACTGTACCGGAGGATTGGAGGGAAGCAAATATAACCCCGATCTTCAAGAAAGGATCCAGAGGTGATCCAGGAAACTATAGACCAGTCAGTCTAACCTCAGTTCCAGGCAAACTGATGGAAACCATTATTAAAGATAAAATTACAGGGCACATAGAAAAACAGGCATTGCTGAAAGAAAATCAACATGGTTTCTGCAAAGGCAAATCATGTCTTACTAACTTGTTAGAATTCTTTGAGGGTGTAAATAAATACATAGATAAAGGGGCCCCAGTTGATATTGTATATGTTGACTTTCAAAAGGCTTTTGACAAAGTCCCTCACCAAAGGCTCCTAAAAAAGCTCTCCAGCCACGGAATTAGAGGACAGGTCTTGTCTTGGATTGGTAACTGGCTAAATTGTAGGAAGCAAAGGGTGGCAATAAATGGACAATTCTCCAGATGGAAAGAAGTGAGAAGTGGTGTACCCCAAGGTTCAGTTTTGGGGCCTTTACTTTTTAATTTATTCATCAATGATCTGGATGTAGAAGTTAATAGTGAGGTAGCCAAGTTTGCTGATGACACTAAATTGTTCTGGGTTGTGAAAAGTGAAACTGATTGTCGGGAGCTCCAGAAGGATCTCTCGAAATTGTGTGAGTGGGCAACAAAGTGGCAAATGCATTTTAACCTAAACAAGTGCAAAGTTATGCACATCGGGGCAAAGAACCCCAATTATACTTACCAACTGATGGGGACCAAACTTTCTGAGACAACCCAAGAAAGGGATCTTGGGGTTTTGGTGGACAGCTCGATGAAGATGTCAACCCAATGCGCAGCAGCAGTAAAAAAAGCAAATTCCATGCTTGGCATGATTAGGAAGGGAATCGAAAATAAGTCAGCAAGTGTTGTATTGCCTCTGTACAAATCGATGGTGAGACCACACTTGGAGTACTGTGTACAGTTCTGGTCACCGCACCTCAAGAAGGATATAATGGAACTGGAAAAGGTGCAAAAAAGGGCAACAAGAATGATCAAGGAAATGGAGCGCCTCCCTTATGAAACCAGATTGCAACGCCTTGGTCTCTTCAGCCTTGAAAGACGGCGTTTAAGGGGTGACTTGATCGAAGTGTATAAAATCATGCATGGGATAGAAAATGTGGATAGAGAAAAATTCTTTTCTCTATCACACAATACCAGGACAAGGGGGCACTCCCTAAAGCTTATAGCTAAGAAAGTGAGGACAAATAAAGGGAAATATTTCTTCACCCAGAGGGTCGTTGATTTATGGAATTCACTTCCTGAAGGGGTCGTGACAGCTGTCAGCCTTGATAGCTTCAAGGCAGGGCTAGATAGATTCATGGATGCAAAGTGTATTGGTGGTTATTAAAACAGATGTCCATGTGCCGCCTCTATGTTGGTTGAGGCAGGCAGGATTCCCTTGAGTACCATTTGTTTGGGGGTCAAGGGAAAGGGAGGGTTTTTCCTTCTCTTTCTGCTCAAGATCCCCATGTACATTTGGTGGGCCACTGTGTGACACAGAATGCTGGACTCGATGGGCTTTGGCCTGATTCAGCATGGCTCTTCTTATGTTCTTATGTTCTTATGTTCTAGTTATCTAGAGCACAACAATTATAAAAACTGTCTTGAATGCATTTGGGTTAATATAAAAGGGGGGGAATGACATTGTCATAGATGTATACTATAGGTCACCCAATCAAACAGAGGAAATAGATGAACTTTTTGCTAGTCAGTTAACTAAGGTATGTAGGAAGCACATCACAATAGTAATAGGGGACTTTAATTACCCTGACATCAACTGGGAGACAAACTCTGCACCAAGTGGAAGATCAAACAGATTCCTGACAAACCTAGCAGACAACTTTGTCTTCCAAAAAAATAGAGAAGGGAACTAGGAGATCAGCCATATTGGACTTAATTCTCACTAACAGAGATGAAATGACAGAAAGTGTTGAAGCTACAGGAACCCTGGATGTGTGTGTGTGATCATGCAATATTGGAATTCAACATTATGCAAGCACAAGCAATAGAACATAGTCAAACTCGAATCGTGAAATTTAAGAGAGCTAATTTCAGTAAACTTAGAGAGAACTTGGGAAGGTGTCAGAACCCCAATGTATTTTGTATTTCTTTCTTATGCCTTCATTTTCGGGTTCTGCCATTCTAATGGGGGAAGGGAGGATATTCTGCAGTACACTTCCTTTGGTTTGTTCTATCCTCTTTGAAATATATTTCAAAGGAATGTGCCTCTGACCATCTGCCTTATCTCCAGGCAGAGGGGAAGAAGCTGCAAGAAACCTGACAGCCTTGAGAACAACACCTTATCAGTTTTTCTTTCCCACAGCAATTTAACACCTATGGATTGACTCAATTCCAACCAGCCAGATGGACAGTTGGGGTGGGGTTTTGAAAGGGGTTTTTTAATGTAATGTTTCCTGTGGGAAATCCTCAGATACTGCCTTACTATCTTGCTATCAATACCTTCCAATAAAACTTCTTAGCAGACGCCCTGTCACGGATGCCACAGTACAACAGCATGAAAGTTGAAGTGGTCAAGCCACTGCTGCCCACAAAGCAACTGGCCACCCCTGTCACCATGAGAAACAAAGAACCTCCCACCTCTGAACACCACGGTGGCCGCTGAATTCAGACAATCTCTGGAGAAGGACAAGTGGTTCCTCAGCCATAAAAACCTCTGTTCAATGCAAGATTGACTGCCATGGGTGGGTGGGTGGACATTATACATCCCTACAACCCAGAGATTAAAGTTCATGCAGCTCTGCCATGATTCAAAACTAGCGGGACACTTGGGGTTCATGAAAACCCTCCACCTGGTAAAGAGACAATTCTGGTGGCCATCCTTAAAGAAGGACATTGAGAACTATCTAGCCAGTTGCCCCATTTGCGCAGAAGCTAAATGGAGGCAGGAAAAAATGCCTGGCCTTTTAAAGGCAGTGATGAGCCCTTCAGCACCCTGGAGAGAGATCTCTATGGACTTTATCATAGAGCTACCTGACAACCTTGAGAACTGCACCTTATCGGTTCTTCTTTCCCACAACAATTTAACACCTATGGATTGGCTCAATTCAAACCAGCCAGATGGACAGTTGGGGTGGGGTTTTGAAAGGGTTCTTTTAATGCAATGTTTCCTGTGGGGAATCCTCAGATCCTGCCTTACTATCCTGCTATCAATACCTTCCAATAAAAGTTCCTGTTGAGACAATGCAAGTTTCAAGAGTTCTGCGACTTCTGGTCTTGCATTGTAGCGACATGGCCAAGGGTGCAGGTTTCACCCTGCCAGGGGACCCTAAATTGGGTCTAAAGTCACCCTGGAGAGGTGACAAAGAAAGAGCCCCCCGATGATCGCAGAATGATCTGTTTAATCCAGTGGAAGTTCTCCAACCCAACTGGAGAAATCCTAGCCACACCTCAATGACTAGCCCAAGCTACAAGCAGCCAAAGTCCAAAAGCACTAACTAGAACAACTGTGAACAGCGTGCTTGGAACTGGGTGAGAATATCAATCTTCTCTCTTCTATTTTGTAACTGATTTCCTGGAAAAAATTCCCAAGAAGCAAAAAATCCTCTGAAATTGAGAGGGGAGGGGACCATACCCCCACCCTTCCAAAGACAGAAGCAGTGGATTAATGTTTATGGGGGACAGAAATATACTGAAATGAAGTTAATAATATTACAGTCTGGATAAATCTGAAAATTATGAAAACTGTTAAGATTTCATGTCTGAAAGAGTATTGATGAAATTATAAGAAAATAAAAGTGGAACAGTACAATATAGACGGGAAGAAAAAAAGAAAATAATACAAAATTTCTTTTCAAAGTTATACCATCAGGAAGATATACCAGATGATAAAGTCAAACAATATATAGAGGCAGCAAAAATGAGCAAAATCACTGAAGAACAAAAGGAAATGTTAAATAGACCAATAACTGAATAGAATTAGAAACAGCATTGAAAAAACAAAAAGAACAACAAATCACCAGGCCCAGATGGAATTCTGGTCGAGTTTTATAAAAATACACAAGAGTCACTACAATGGATAATGTTGGAGATTTACAATGAGGTGCTGGAGGAGGCGAAGATACTGACAACTTGGACAGAAGCAATCATCACCCTCATTCCTAAGGAAGACTTGGACCTACAACAAATTCAAAATTGTAGGCCAATGTCTTTACTGAATACAGATTATAAGAAATTTACAATAATAATAGCAGAAAGGATAAAAATTTTTTTGAATAACTACACACACCCAGATCAAAATTGATTTCTACCAGGACGACAAATAAAAAATAATATGAGGATAATAATGAACACTTTAGAATTTTATGAAGTCCATCCTGAAAGACAAGCTACACTGGTTTTTCTTGATGCCCAGAAGGCATTTGACAATCTGAATTGGAAGTTTATTATAACACAATTGTATTATATGGATTTTGGGACAAAATTTGGAAAGATGGTTGAGAAAATATATACTAAACAAACAGCAAGGGTAATTATAAATGAGGAAATGACAGAAAAAATTGATATAACCAAAGGAGTAAGACAAGGATGCCCACTTTCCCCTCTTCTATTTATTTTATCATTAGAAATACTCCTGACAAAAATCAGAGAGGACCGAGAAATAAAGGGTTTAAAAATTAAGAAGGAAGAATATAAGGTCCAGGTCTTTGCTGATGATTTGGTATTCATTTTGGAAGATCCATTAGAAACCGGCTTTAAATTGATTCAAAAAATAGAAGAATTTGTTGAGGTAGCTGGACTTAAGATTAATAAGAATAAATCCAAATTAATAACCAAAAATCTTACAAAGGCACAGGAAAGTGAACTGGAAGATAAAACAAAGATAAGTATAACCAAGAAAATAAAATATTTAGGGATCTGGCTTACAGCAAAATGTTCCTCGATTAAGGAGGACAATTATGATAAAATATTACACCAGATAAAAAAAGATTTAGAAAATTGGGAAAATTTGCAAATTTCATTTTTAGGGAGGGCCGCTATGGTCAAAATGAATATATTGCCAAAAATATTATTTCTGTTCCAAGTTATTCCAATAAAATTAGGGAAAGCATTCTTTCAAGAATTAAATAATTGGTCACTAAATTTATATGGCAAAGGAAAAAACCCAGGATTAAATTAAAACTCTTGCAAGATATGAAAGATAAAGGGGGATTGGTGTTACCAGAGTGGGAAATATACTACCAAGCATCGAGCTTAACTTGGCTAAAAGACTGGATGGATTTGAAAAATACTAGAGTTTTAACAATAGAAGGACATGACTTGCAAGCAGGGTGGCATGCATTCCTATGGGACAAAAATATAAAATACACAGATACTTTCAAAGACACATAGTTAGGAATGCATTGCTACAGACTTGGAAAAAATAAAACAAAAACATTATATAAGAATTCCAATGTGGTTATCCCCAACAGAAGCTCTGAAACACCCAAATCTACTGGATATAAATAAGATAATTAGATATAAGGAATTAGTAAATGAACAGGGAAATCTGAAAACAAAACAAGAATTGGAACAAGATATTGGCAGAGAGATTGACTGGTGGACATTTACACAAATTCAATCTAAATATACAGAGGACAAAAAATTATATGAAATACAAAAAGAGCCACAAGAATTGGATAAAATTATACATGGAACAGAAATAAAATTAATTAGCAATTTATACAAATATCTATTGAGATATAAGATGGAAGATGAGGTTGTCGAAGACACAATGATTAGATGGGCAAATTTTTTTGGATATAATATAGAATTGGAGAAATGGGAAAAAATATGGGAAATAAACATAAAATTGACTATGTCAGCGGCATTCAAGGAAAACCAGTTGAAGATGTTTTACAGATGGCATCTTCCACCAGCAAAGCTTGCCAAGATGTTCCAGAACAATTTGCCAACATATTGGAAATGTAAAAAAGTACATGGAACATATTATCATTTATGGTGGACATGCTCAGTTGCGAAAAAATACTGGACTACAATAAGAAGATGGATTGAAGAAATAATAGACTAACCGGTAGACTGGAAACCAGAGATCTTCTTACTGGGTATTTTAAACAGAAAATATAGTAAAGAAATATGGTACTTAATTCTACATATAACAATGGCAGCAAGAATAGCATATGCACAGTTCTGGAAAAATGAGAATATACCATCAGAGGAAGAAGTGATAAGAAAAATCCTGGACTGTGCTGAGATGGACAAATTAACAAAAGAGATAAAAGAAAAGGAAGACACAGAGTAGTATCTAATATGGAACAAGTGGTATGACTGGTTGGAGACTAGAAATAATAGAGGAGAATAAATGTGGAAAGGTCAAAAGTGGAAAATGTGTGTATAATAATGTATAGTAATAATAATATGTATTATTCTAGTATGAAGTATAGTATGAAGGAAGAAAAATGCAAATAAGAAACAACGGGGCAACAAGGACAAATATTCTAAAGAAGAATAAGGGGGGAAATGTAAATAATAGAAGATTACCATTACAAAATCGCTGTTTAAAAAGGGGGAGGAGTATACACTGTGTGTGTATGTGTGTTATGTTATGTTATGTTTTGTTGGTTTAAAATATAAAAAAATTAAATTAAAAAAAGATAATTGTAAGACCCCTGAACAGAAGAACTGTTATAAAATACTGCTTTCAATGGTGCTTTGACAATTGGAAGCACATTGGATTACAAAAACCATATATAAAGATAAGAACTATATAAGATTTGGTTGTTTGGATTTTAAGATTGGCTGGCTTGACAAGGTTAACCACAGAGACTACAGTACTGGTGAAAGACTATCCAGAGGGGGGGAGACAAAATGGATGCTGCATACCTATCTAAAAGTGACAGGAAACCACGCCTAATGTTTCCTTCTGAAGGTCCTAGTCTTGAACATCAGAGATCTGAAGGAGTAACACTCTGAGAGAAGGCAAATACTTTCCAGGAGGAAATGTATGCAATTCTTCAGTAGATTCAGATGACAATTGTTTCAAACCAGGAGGAGATTAAAAACAACTTTGATGACATAAATGATCACGTCTTCAACCTAAACCTACAATCAAAAAACTCTCAGAAAACGACAATAAAGAATGAACAAACAAATGAGACAACATAACATAAACCAGAGGAAAGTGATTCAAATAGGGAAGCTACAAATGAAGAGAACCACAGCTTAATACAAACAAAAGAAAATCTGCAAGATTTTGCCACAACAATGAAAATGGAAAAGATATTCTATCTTTCAGGACTTCAAAACAAACTTGAGGATAAGAAAGAAGATCTAACAAAATGGATTATAGAGTGGCCAGGAGAATCATTAGAATTTGGAAGACAAAAAACGTACATCCTACTTAACTTGTCTTTTCTATTCCCAACAATACTCATAAAAATACAGGAAGAATCCCCTGGCAAGTGGAACATACCTACATGGAAAGCTACATGGCAAAAGAAGAAGGCTAAAGTCAGATTAAAGAGATTTGATTCGACTTACCAGATGGAGAACTATACGATTAAACACTTGTTTGAATATGGTTAAAAGAATAGATAAATTCTGGATATAAAGAGGCCCTACAGTAAGAGGGATAAGATATATAAGTAGTATAGTACTTTTTATAATATATGACATGTAAAAATATTGGGATGGTGTATGTGAATGAAAAGTTTGGATATTTAAAGGTAATTCATTTTGAAAAAATTATGACTGATAAGAATGGTTTGAATATTGATAGGAAATTAAGCTTAAATAAGAATCTTGAAAATAGGACACATAATGACTTAATATGATTTTTACAAATACAATTGAAACATAAGCCAATCAGAAAAGATATTATGTGTGGATGTTATTGTTATTTGTATAAACACAAGAAAAATGTTTATATCCAACCTTGTATGTATTGAAAATATTAAGAACTACATTCGTTTAATGTTGACAAAGGAGAATACTACTGGAAGAAGAGAAGATCAAAGAAATATACTAATATATTGATTATGGAATTATAGAAAATAATTATTATTGATTGTTTTTAAATATATAAACCCAGACAATACACTGTTTACTAAGCGCTAAAGATTGCTATTGTAAAAAAATCAATAAAATATATTTTTAAAAAAGTTTCAAGAATTCTGCTTCCTTGGGATGTTTAACTGAGGCAGGTCCTTACAGAAGGATTCCATGGATGAGAATCCTCAAGTGGAAAACATCTCAAGAAGCTTGGGAAATTTTGAAAAGTGAGATTATAAAAGCGCAGTCTAGCACAATACCAACGAAGAAGAAAAATAACAGCTCTCAAAAGAAACCAGCATGGCTACATAAAGAACTCTTTGATAAATTGAAAGACAAAAAGGACAAGTATAAAAAAGTGGAAAGAGGGGCACATAACTAAGGCAGAATATCAGCAAACATGGGTTTGTCAAAAACAGATCATGCCAGACAGATCTTATTGCATTCTTTGACCAGGTGACAAAATTAGTGGACCAGAGGAATGCTTTGGATATAATTTACTTGGACTTCAGTCAGGCATTTGATAAAGTAGACCACAACCTACTTCTTGATAAATTAGAAAAATGTGGGTTAGACAGCATCACCACCAGATGGATTCATAGCTGGCTGCAAAGGCATACTCAGTGTGTGGTCCTCAATGGAACTGAATCTACATGGAGGGAAGTGTGCAGTGGGGTGCCCCAGGGCTCTGTTTTGGGCCCAGTGCTCTTCAACATCTTCATCAATGATTTGGATGAGAGGATAGATGGGGAACTCATCAAATTTGCAAATGACATCAAGCTGGCAGGAATAGCCAATACTCCAGAAGATAGGCTTAAGATACAGGAGGATCTGGACAGACTTGAACATTGGGCGGTATCTAACAAAATGAAATTCAATGGCAAAAAAGTAAGGTTTAAGAGGGATCTTCAAGTCCTAGTGGACAATCATTTAAATATGAGCCAGCAGTGTGCTGCAGCTGCCAAAAAAGCCAATACAGTGCTAGGCTGCATTAACAGAGAGATACAATCAAGATCACATGAAGTGTTAATACCATTTTACGCCTTGGTAAGGCCATACTTGGAGTACTGCATCCAGTTTTGGTCACCACGATGTAAAAAAGATGTTGAGACTCTAGAAAGACTACAGAGAAGAACAACAAAGATGATCAGAAGACTGGAGGATAAAACATATAAAGAACAGTTGCTGGAATTGGGTATGTCTAGTTTAATGAAAAGAAGGACTAGGGATGACATGATAGCAATGTTCCAATACCTCAATGATTGCCACAAAGAAGAGGGAGTCAATCTATTCTCAAATCCACCTTAAGCACAACAAGAAGCAATGGATGGAAACTAATCAAGGAGAGAAGCAACCTAGAACTAAGGAGAAATTTTCTGAAAGTTAGAACAATTAACCAGTGGAACAACCTGCTTCCAGAAGTTGTGAATGCTCTAACACTGGAAGTTTTTAAGAAGAGACTAGACAAACATTTGTCTGAAAAAGGGTTGGACTAGAAGACCTCCAAAGATACAATTACAGACAAAACAGTGTGCTTTTGTTTCATGTATGTTACAAGCCACTCAAAAGTATGTTAACACAAGCATGTATGTTAACTTATCCAGTATTTTCAGAGTTGTTCCTGATGATGAAAATGTATTCCCACTAAGCCCAATTCTCTAATTAACATTATATTAATCCTGATTTAGGGCCATGTTATATCCTCATGTGATATTTTATAAGATGCCTTCCTTTCACTATTCTGTTTGCTGCTCTTTCTTCCATTAGTTAGATGAAGCTTAGATCCTTCACAGACTTATACAAAACAATATAAAAATGTATTAGCAACAAAAATAACAGAAGCTATGCCATTTTTTGTTGTGTAATGAAGAGGTCACCCAAATGCTCCTTGTTACTTTTGGATGGTTAAAGAATCAGAACAATATACCATTTCCAGCAGCATTAATATCTGCATTTAAATACATTATTTCAATAAAATTGAGCTGGAGAAAGGGTTTATAAAAGAGCATAGGTATTTATGTTTAGGTCTGTCTGAGTGTGTGCTATTATTCTCTCATTACCAATTATATTGTTAGCAGTGTGGTGGCCTAGTGGTGAAGTGCTAGTGCTTGTCTCCCACTTAGAAGACTGAGAGTTCAATCTTAGGACGCAAAGAAAACATATTTGCTGTAAACTCCATGTAGGTGTCAGAAAGGGAATCTGGCCAATAAATGTTCAGCTGCATCTAGTTGCTCCAGCTCTATCCCAAATAGGTACTACAGCAGTGATGGCGAAACTTTTAGAGACCGAGTGCCCAAAAACTGGCCCCGCCCCACTTCATCCTCTGCCCTACCTCTGCTCTTCTCCCCCATCCCCCACCCCACCTGCCCACAGGACCACTCACCACCTCCAGGGCCCAGACACCCAGCAGTGCTATGGTGGCCACACCCTTTGCCTGCACCCTGCAGCATCAACTGCATGATGGGATGTGAGGGCAGAGTCTTGTCTACACTGCCTGGCTGCCATGTCCTTGGCTGCGCTGCTCCATGTGGACCATGCTCGAGGGCGACTCTCCTTTAGCGGGGCTGCTGGAAAGGAGGGGATCATGGGGGGAAGCAAGGCTGGGGCACAGAAAGGGCTCCAAGTGCCACCTCTGGCACCCATGCCATAGGTTCGCCACCTCTGTACTACAGGATCATAAAAAGGCAGATTTCTTTTATTACCAGTTATACTGCACCACCCAGAGTTGTTATGGCAAACAAATAAGAATTTTTATTTTTGCTATTATAAAATATGAATCTTCTTCTCTTCTCCAGTTTTTTATCTTCTATTTTGCTGTCTCCAGGTACTGCCACATTCACTATCCAGACTTTTTTAATGTTTTTTTGCAGCAATTATTAAATTGGTGGTGTTATCCAGGTTATCAGGTTCTAGCTGAGTCCAATCAATTATTCCAGCTGAGTATCATATTACAGGCACTGCCCAGATGTTAATTGCCTTTATGATATTTCCTCCACTTAGCTTTGATCTCAAGATTTTCCAAATTCGCTTTATATATTTTGTTGAAGTAACTTCCTTAACTTGATTGTGCAACAGGTCATAGGCTTCCAAAACTCCTAAGTACTTGTACCCTTATTCTGGTGTTACTGGTTTTATCAACTCTTCATTATCAAGTTCAAATCCATCATCTTCAATAATTTTTTCTGCCTTAACAACAATTGTTGAATTTGTCAATGCCAAATTGCATTTCAATTTCTCTGCTAAACTCCTCAGTGCTTTTTAGCAGTGAGCGCAACTTAGATTTTGTTTTTCTAAATGGTTTTAAATCATCCATGTAGAGCAAATGGGAAATATTATTATTATTCCTTCTTGTTCAGCCTTCTTCTAATCTATTTTGTACCTATATATAAATATTAAAAGAGTAATAATATTTTAATTCTCTATTTTGAAAAAAAATCGATATTTGGTCTAGATTTGATCAAGACAACCTGAGTATGTATATGTACACTACATGTACATTTGGGTTAATGAGGTAAGAGTAACTGAGCTATGTTGGATTATATGGTAGACTAAATTAGAGGTCTTAATTTACATAGGGTAGGAAGAGTGTACATGGTGTGAAACTGGTCCCAGGTTGTACTTCTGCCATACTATTAAACTAGTACAAAACTGACTAGTATTGTGTAAAAGGTATAAATGATAAAGAGTGTGAATTAATGAATTCATTGAAATGGACAAAAGTAGAAGGGTTGATTGGCTATGAAATTAAAAGAAAGAGGAAGGACATAACAGATCTTGTGGTCATTTTGTGGAGTAGAATTGCAGAATATATGCAGTGAAATAAAGGAATATTTTTAATTATGAATGAAAGACTAAGACATGTTAAATTATGAATTGGTGACATCAAGATTATTATAGGTATGAAGCAAAGTAGAAATATATAGGTTGTTTATGGTTGCATATTAAATTTTAGTAATATAGAAAAAACCAGGGGTGAGATTTAGGGGGGAAATGTGCAGCATTCTGAATAAATTCAATTCAAAGGGAAAAATTGATTAATTTACATGATTACATAGATGAATGAATGAAACCAAAGAATATTATTGGATATATACTGATTTAGAGAAACCATGTGATAAAACTTAAAGGTTTTAATATGAAATGATTTATAGAAATATGGAGCTGAGGTCTGGTTGCTGAATGAAGTGAATACACTGATTGAGGGAAATAAATTAAGTCTGGGAATGAATGAAGCATTATTTTTTTTTACAAATTGTAAAAAGCCATTTGTTTCTTTTAAAATTTTATTTATTTATCAAATTTATATAGCCACCAATTGCACCTTCTGTTTTGTATGTCAGCTTAAATTTGGCAGGAGCTACAAAAAGTGTATAATATATTCTTAAAACTTTATTTTAAGACATTTAAATAATAAAGTATTATAAAACAAAGCACATCCACCAGCCATAAAAGAGGGATTTTCAAACAACAAACTCATGGAACAGGTGATGGATACTGTTGTGGTATGCAATACATGTTCCATGTATATGTTTATGCCCAAAGAAAACCCAAATTATATATGCATTAAATGTAAAATATGTGAGTAAGGGATCTAGAGGCAATTCTAGCCAAACTCCAACCTATGAAAGAAAGCTATACCAAAACTGAACCAAACAATGGACAAAAAATTCCCAGAGGATTTGACCCTACTGACAAACCCTTGGAGGAAGACAAATGGAGGTATGTCACACATAGAAGGAAACACAACAATCAAAGGAAGAAGCAGCATACATCTAACAAACCCCTACTGCCCAATCTAACCCTGCCTGCCCACCCGGCAGCGCTCTTCCTCCTGTCCAAGGTTTTCATTGTTGTGAGCATTTCTGTTGAGGATTGGCAGCGGAGGTGGGGTGGGAGAGTGTTTGTGTCATGCCTCTCTCCGAGCCTGACTCTGAGGATGACATGGAGTTCCCTGTTGAGGCCCAGGAGGGGGTGTCTGTGGCTTCAGAGGACTGTGGGGAGGAACAGGCTGAAGCAGGCCAGGGCCCTTCAAGTTTGGAGCAGGGAAGGCAGAGCTCAGGCAAGGAGCAAGGCCCCTCCCCACCAGATCCCAGAGCAAGGAGAGCAGAGAGGAGGAGGGAACAACGGAGGCAGGCTCACTTGCTCGGGAGGAGAGCGTCACGCCCCACTCCATAAGGCACACCTGGGGAGTAGGTATTTAAGGAGACGCTGTGGGATGGGGCATTTGCTAGGAACAAACATGAACTCTTGTGATGTGAGCTTTTGTACCTGGACTATTGGAATTTTGGATCAACTTTGTTTTCTGCCGAATTCTCCTTGCTGTCCTCAGTTTTGCAGTTTGCAGATTACAGGCAAGCTGGGCATGGAAAAGATCATACTTTGTTCGGTTTTACTTTAAAGAACTGTTTAACTCCGTAGACTGTTTTATTGAACTTGTGCCAGCATATGTGTGGGCTGTTGGGTGAACGTTGGCAGTGCTTACAAAGACAATTATTCTGACCAGTAAGTGCTTTGCCTCTGTTTGGGGCCCTGGGTCATCACAGTTTGGTTTTTAATACCCCCATCTGCTGGGTGGTTGCATCAGGTTTTGGTCACTTCACATGACCTTGGGACACCATGAGCGTCATAAATATGAATCAGTTCCCAGGCATCTGAATGTAAATCACAAAACCCTGGAGATGCTGCAACATTCCAGCTGATCTGCGCTTTTTCTGGGCTCAGCAGAAGTGCCAGGATCAGTGCTGCTTTCCAGCTGATTGGTGCTTCTTCAGGGCTCAGCAGAAGCACCAGGATCAGTGACGAGCTCCAGCTGGAGACTGGCGCTGATCCTGGCACTTCCACTGAGCCCTGACAGCCCCGAAGAAGTGCCAATCAGTTGGAAAACGGCACTGATCCTGGTGCTTCCGCTGAGCCCTAACAGCCCTGCAGCTCCAACCATCTCTCGCTCAGGCTTGTGAGATGCTGCCACCGGTTCAGCTCATTCCCCTCACCCACTACCACTTTTCTAGGATGGTCGCGTACCACCTGCCAAGTGCCAATGTACCACAGGTGATACCCATACCACTGGTTGAAAAGCCCTGGGTTAGAAGAGCTGTCCCGGATCAAACAGGAGGGCTACCGCCCTTCCACGATCACTCAGGGGTCCTCTTCATGCTTGTCACCCCTCACTTCTGACCCTCTTCAGGGTCCCCCAGTGGGAGAAAACCGGATGGTGGAGAGAGCAATCACCCCGAACGTCTGCCTGAGCCGCGATCACAAACCAGAAGCCTCCCTATTTCTTCTTTTCTTTAGACTAGCCAAACCCAAGTCCTGCAGCCATTCTTCATATGTTTTAGTCTCCAGGCCTTGGATCATATTAGTTGCTCTTCTTTGAACTTTTTCCAAGGTCTCAACATCTTTTTTGCAGTATGGTGACCAAAATTGGTTGCAGTATTCCAGGTGTGGTCTCACTAGGGTTTTATAAATTGGTACTAATACTTCACGTCATCTTGTATTAGCTTTTTTGGCTGCTGCTGTACATTGCTGACTCATAGTCAAGTGATCGTCAACTAGGACTCAAGATCCCTCTCACAGTTACTGTTTTTGAGCCAGGTCTCACCTAAGGCGTACTTGCTAGGCAACTAGTGGTACTCGGATATTGCCATATCCTAAAAGTGGTACAATGGGTAAAAAGGTTGAAAAGCCCTGTTCTAACTGATGGGGAAAAGATCAGCCATCAACATGGCCCATCACTAAGCTGCTACCAGCCGAGGCCAGAATTACTAACAAGCACTTTGAAAGCAACACAGAGGAATTGGGTGAAATCTTACCTTCTCTATACCTCAAGTAACTTTACTATTAAAAGCTTTTTGAAACTCTTTCCACTGTGAAGAGAGATGGAAGGATTTTTTCCCGCACCCTCTAAAATGGCAGCATTTAACTACCTGGGGAAACAAAGCATTGAAAAGAACAACTTAATATAATTGGATTTACATTTCTTTTTGGAATTTGGGGACCCAAAAAGTTCCTACACTTATGGGGACCTGCTATTTTATTTACTTGTAAAAAAGAAAAAAAAGAACTTAAATTGGATAAAAACCTAGCCAGGGATTTGGAAAAGACTTTCAATGCTATCAGGGACATCTTGTGGCGAAGCTCAGTACAGCAATCTATTATTTTTATTATTCTTGACAAGTAACTTACTCATAGCCCAAATTTGACCTTGGTGTTATCTAAGAGAGACTATAAGCTGAGAGAGTGGCTGGGCAGTGAAATTGGTTTACTGGTTTACTGACTCTTGTTTAATAAACAGCCTCCACTAAAGGACCATCTATAACTATGTCAGAAATGGAGGAGGACCAACAACAAATGTCGGCTAATTATAAACTTATACTTGAAAAAATTCTTGAAGCCACTGAGATAATTAAATCTAGACTGAAAGACCTAGGTGCCAGCTTAAATCTACAAAGCAAAACCCTGATTGCAACTAAATAACCTACAATCCAAAAAACAACAGAAGCGGAAGAAAGTAATACCAAGACGGAGGGTGTTAAAGATCAACAAGTACAGCTTAATGAAAACTTAAACAATCAAACAACAACTATAAAATTGGACATGACTTTCTACTTAAACCAGAAGAAACCCGAGGAAGAAGAAGACCAGATTGAATTGAAGACAACTATACTAGAGCAAATATGGGGATCTGAGCCACCAGGGCAACAACTTAATGATTATAAATGGGCCAGTTCTTCCAGAAAATTGACAACTAGATGGTCTCCTTTAATTCAAGAAACATGCACAAGAATGAAGGGAGATCTATCTGATGATCTAAAAGCATTGGTATGGAAGCCTGGTTGGCATAAAAAGAAAGCTAGAGTTAGGTTTAAAAAATGGGGTCTTTTGATTTATTAGGAGGATCCTAAAGTCTCAACTAATGGGCTAAAGGGAGATTTTGAGATGAAGGGAAATTTGATTATTAGATTTAATTATTGTTGGAAAATAATAAAAAAATAAGGGACTAATTGGCTTAATATTGAGGATTTAGACTTATAAGGGGAATGAAAATTAACTATTAGGAAATAGCTTTGAATTATTGTTTAGCCCAGATAATACAGATGATGGCTTTGAGATAATAAAGGATACTCCATTATTAAGTGGTGACATACTAGGATGAGAAATAGAAAATGTTTATGAAATAAAATAAGGATATATTTAAGTAAGTAATATGTGTATTTTAGATATTATAACTTTTATGTAGTGAGATAAAGGAAATTTGGGTTACCCGAAACTCAAATACTATGGCTATATAAAGGTTAAATTGGAGTACTGCAATTAAAAATTAGGTGAAACTTAAAAACAGGATATGTATATCTATAAGCAAAAAACATATTGATAAACGTGATAATGAAGTTTCAATTGAGTTTGATATAATTAGAAATTTACTAGTTTAAATATGATATAGCAAATGTTAAGGGAAATAGAGAAGAAATTTTTGATTATGTAACCTGAGATATGTACTAAAGATTTTGTTATTGAACTATTGACTAACCCAATCACCACATTGCTTTCCAAATACTCAAATGTAAAATTGGAAAACTAATAAAAATTTGTTTTAAAAAAGAAAAGAAGAAAGAAAAGAAGAAATAGGGTGACATGATACCGTGTTTCCCCGATAGTAAGACACCCCCGATTGTAAGACGTATCGGGGTTTTCAGGGGGTCGGCTAATATAAGCCGTACCACGAAAGTAAGACATATTACTCCTGCCCACTTCCGCCTCCTGCTTAAAATACTTAAATACTTAAAATACTTAAAATACTTAATATACTTAAAATACTTAAAATAAAACTGACAATTGTTTTCCAATCAATATAAGCCGTACCCCGAAAGTAAGACATAGTGGGGCTTTTGGGGATAAAAAGAAAGTGTGACCCTGTCTTGCTTTAGGGGAAACACGGGTAGTAGTATTCCAACATTTGAGAGGCTGCCACAAAGAAAAGGGGGTCAAATTATTCTCCAAAGCACCAGAGGGCAGAACAATGGTTGGAAACTGATCAAAGAGAGAAGCAACCTGAAATTAAGGAGAAAGTTCCTAACAGTAAGGACAATTAACCTGTTGAACAGCTTGCCTTCAGAAATTGTGGGTGCTCCATCACTGGAGGTTTTTAACAAGAGACTGAATGGTCACTTGTCTGAGATGGTGTAGATTCTCCTGCTTGAGCGAGGGGCTGGACTAGAAGATCTCCAAGGTCCCTTCCAGCTCTATTCTATTCTATTCTATAAAGAAAAAAATGAGAAAGGACTAGGTGATTGGAAAATATTAGTAAATATACACAGAATTTACAATTATCATAAAATTTAGAATTCATTATTTAAGTGATCATTCATTCAGATCATTGTATAATTTGGAAAAATAATTATAAGTCATTAGAAACTCTAAAATGGTGATGTATATATACATATATTATCTCTATTTAATTATCTAAAATAAATAGACCTGATGATAAAAAAGAAAAAAAGCACTAAAAACAATCATTAAAACAATATTACATTCTAAATTACCTCCCATTGTACCTGATTACATCAAATTATTTATAAACATTTGATGACATATAGTTACTATCTTTATTGAATATTTTCCCTTAAAAATGGAGGCTAAGTAACTAACATTTCTGTTATGTATTGGGGATTCAGGCATCACACGAAGGCACATTATGAACAACAAGCTTCTTTATTGATCTTCTCCTTACAACCAGCAAAACAGCAAAAGGCACGTAGGCCTTTTATAGTGGCTGGCACCAGCTAGTCTGGCCCCGGGCAGCTTTTGATTTGCCCGGGACCGTTTACAACATTTCTGAGTCTGCTGAATACTTCAGCAGGCTCAGGACACAACACCCCTCCCCCCTAGATAAAACACACCTTAGCTGTACACACAGGTACATTTGTTCAAGGGGTAAGGAGTAGTGGAGTTACAATGGCCTGCACAGAGGCAGAGCATGTGTACACAATAATTATTTCAACTAAACAAAAATGCACCCAAAATCATATATTGTAGACAACACTCTATACTGAGTGTTAGTCAGCATCCTGTTCCAGACTAGCAAGGTTCCCTTTGCATTGACAGAAACCTCACATAGTCTACAAGATGTTTGGGTGGGCACTTGGCCCACTGTGACCTTCTAATGGCCAGTGGGTGTGCCTGGCCTACTTGCTCGCCTGCCAGTCTAGGCAGACCAGGACTTTGATGCCCCAAGGACCCAGGTGACCCACCTAGCTGCTGACTGGCTGGATCCTCTGAATCCAAGCCAGAGTTCCTTGGGGGGATGGAATTCCCAAAGTCCAGTGGAGGGGTGGAATTCCTCAAGTCCACAATGGACCCCTCTTGGAGCACTGTCCCTCGAGCCCAAGACCACCAACTGGAGTGGCATGAGTGGCGGAAGTGCCCCAGTACCCCATAGCCCCTGTGTATGTGCCGGGGGTGCCAGATTCAGGAGCCGCCTCCATGGCAAACCCCCTTTCTGGAGATTTCCTTTTTGGAGCAATAGCTGAACTGTGTGAGTGCCCCTGGTGAAATTCCCTCTCTGGGGCTGTATTTGAATTGTGTGGATACCCCCGGTGTGACTCCCTGTCTTGCTGAAGTTTGTGAATACCCCTGAACTGCTGCAGGAGCAGTTTCAGCATTGTGTGAGATGCTGCTGGAACTGGGAAACTGTGAACCAGAATGCAGATTATGGTCCGCCTCCCCCGCCCAGAGCAGAGCCAGGAGCGGAAGTGTTGCTGTGAAGCCTCCAGTGCAGTTGGTCGATGTGTCTGTGGATGACACGTCCATCATCCAAGGCCACTTCGTATGACAGCAGCCTAGAGATCTTGTATACCACTGCTGTGACCTAGAGGTGTCCAGGCCCATAGTTCCTTGCCCAGACCAGATCGCCCACCTGAAGTCTCCTAGGTGCCTGCGGCTATGACACCTGTGAAGCTACCCGGCCTGAGTGCAACTTGTCCAGTTTGGTGATGAGGCGGCAACCCCAGCGAAGTTCTGTTGGGTTCTTTCCTGCGGCTGTGCAAGGTGGTGCGGTGTGCAAGAAGGAAATCTGCTAACCTATGATGCCAGTTACCATAAACCAGTTTCTTGAGAGCATCTTTGGTAGTGCGCACCATCCTCTCTGCTTGGCCATTGGAAGATGAGTGGAAGGGAGCAGAAGTCACATGCCAGATCAAGTTGGCCTGAAAAAAAGCCTGGAACTCAAAATAGGTAAATTGGGGGCCATTATCTGAAACCAGGACATCTGGAAATCCATGTGAGGTGAAAATTTCTCTCAACACCTGGATGGTCCTGGCAGTAGTAGTGGAGAAAACAGGAACAACCTCTAGCCACTTGAAATGGCTGTCAACGAAAAGAAGGAATAATTGCCCCTGAAAGGGCCCAGCGTAATCTATAGGTACCCTTGACCAAGGGGTTTGTGTTTCCTCCCACCTATGTACAGGGGCCTGGGGCACTTCAGGCCGTGACTGTTGGCACACTTGGCACCCATGCACCTGGGCCTCGATGTCTTTATCGAGCCCAGGCCACCAGAAATGGCTGTGCACAAGCGCTTTCATCCTTACTATTCCTCATGCAGAGAGAGCAAGACTCTAGACCTCAATGAGGCTGGGATGACTACCCTACTACCCCATAACAGGCACCTTTTGAACATGGAAAGCTCATGTTTCCTTTGCCAGAAGCTTTGAAACTCAGTATTTAGACACGTGTCAGGCCATCCTGACAACACCCATGTCAGCACGCGTGTAAGTGTGTGATCAGTCGCTGTTTCAGCAGCCACATCCCTAGCATTGAGGGGAGATTCAGGCAACTCTTGAATGGAAAGAATATTAATAGCAGGAGCAGGATCTGCCTCTATCTGTTTTAGAGGTAATCTGCTAAGGCCATCTGCATGGCCCATCTCTTTTCCAGGTTTGTGAATTAGCATGTAGTCATATGCTGACAGGAAAATGGACCATCTCAGCATACATGGAGAAATAATATGTGGTGTCTGTTTGTTAGTAGTAACAAACCCAGGAGAGACTTATGCTCTGTGTAGACCGTGAAGTGGCAGCCATATAAGAAATCATGAAATTTCTTTGTGCCAGCCACTATGGCCAAGGCTTCTCTGTCAATCTGAGCGTAATTCTGCTCTGCAGATGACAGGGTCCTTGAGTAGTAGGCCACAGGGACTTGTGTCCCATCAGCCTTCAGGTGGCTAAGTACTGCTCCCATCCCATAAGGAGATGCATCGCATACGATGCACATAGGCAGTTGCTCATTGAAATGTGCTAATACAGCATTTGAAGAGAGCAAGGCCTTAACCTCATTGAAACTCCTTTCATAGACTTTAGTCCACTGCCATGGAGCCTGTCTGTCTAAGAGCCAATGTAACGGCTCTGCCACTGCAGCCTTATGTGGGAGAAATGCGTGATAGAAATTTAAGAGCCCCAAGAAAGCTTGCAGCTCACTCTTGGACTTGGGTCCTGCTGAATTGCTTGAAGCTTGGATTCAGCAGGGTGGATGCCTTGAGCATCAATTCTGAATCCTAGAAAATGAGTAGAATTGACTCCTATTTTACATTTGTCTTGCTTCAATTTCAGGCCTGCTTGGCAGAAATGAAGCAAAACAGCTCTTAGTCTTTCAGCTAGATTTTGAGATGACTCCCCAGCAATGAGGACGTCATCAAAGTAGGGACAAACCCCAGGAATACCCTGTAACGTGTGCACCATCACGCTTTGGCAGATGCCAGGAGCTACATTAACCCCAAACTGTAGTTTTTTAACCTTGAACGCTCCTCTGTGTGTTACAATGGTTTGAGCCTCAGCTGTTGCCTCATCAACAGGTAACTGTTGGTAGGCCTGAGCCAAATCAAGCTTTGCAAAGAGACGCCCCCCCCCCTTGAGGGAGGCCAGGATGTGGCTTACCACAGGCACTGGATATGCATGCTGCTGCAGCGCTTTATTCAGTATGCACTTATAGTCCACGCAAATTCAGACTTCTCCATTAGCCTTTAGAGGCGTCACAATGGGGTTTTTCCATGGGCGAGAATCCACAGGCTCCAAGATTCCCTGCTGGATCAGCTTGTCCAGCTGTACATCGATTTTGCTTTTGAGAGCAAAAGGCACCCTTCTAGGCTTAATCCTAATGGGTGTGATAGCTGGGTCTAAGTATAAGGAAATGGGAGGCCCCTTGTAGGAACCAAGCTCTGAGCTAAACACATCAGCAAACTCCTTGCAGACTTCTGCAAGACCTGGCGTTGCAAGCTGTACAGCCCAGTCACTTGGATTCCCAGGGCCTCAAACCAATTGAGGCCAATAAGGCTCGTGCAATCACCCCCAACTACCACCACATCTAGTAGGCCTTCAAAGGCCTTACGCTGCACCTTGAGCATAGCCTCCCCCTTCACACTGACTCTAGAATTCTGGAAGTCAGTGAGGATTAAATTTGATGGCCTGAGTTTGACTCGAAGGCCACTACTGCTGCAAATCCTTTTGAAGGTGCCATGTGAAATAATTAATAGAGTGGACCTTGTGTCCAACTCCATCGATAAGGGAACCCTTGCAACTTCACGTCAATGTGAAGCTTTTTCCTAAGGGGCTTGCATGTCCCTGTCCTCAGAATACTCTTGTGTTGGCTGGGGACCCTGGTACCTTTCTGAAGCAATTCTTCCCGAGGTTGGACCTTCTGGCAACCCAAACAGACGGAGGCAATGTGGCCTTGCCTGCCACATGCCCGGCAAATGGCAGAGCAGACTCTGCAGTCAGCTCGTTTGTGGTGTCCTCCACATCCAAAGCACTGAGGAGATGCTGGGGCCTTGTCTGGATGTCCCTTCGGCCTTCTCTCTGCTGGCTGGTGAAGTCTGTCCACCTCCTCTTCAGGATCTGATTCTGGATCTTCTTGAGCAACCTCTTGATGGACGGTCACAGTGGCTGGAGTGTTTCTGGTGAGCCGCAAAGCCTTCACAGCGCCACCTGCTGCTTCTTTAGCTGCAACCTCTCTTAAGGCATTTTGGAACGATACTTCTTCTTTGGCGAAGATCTTCTGTTGCAGTTCTCTACTTCGTAGGCCACAAATGAAACAATCTTGCAGCCTCTTTTCCAGGTCCTTGAACTCACAAGGCCTGGCCACTTGTCTTGAGGCAGTGATGAAGTCTGCAGCAGATTCACCCGGCCTCTGGTCTCTCTGCTTGAACGCATGCCTCCAAACGATTACAGAAAGTTTAGGTTGGAAATGTTCTTTAAGCATTTGGCTACATTACTGACTCCAGAAGTGCAGGGGCCACCAGGTTCTCAGCAATGTCGAACGTTTCCTGGCCACAGACGCACAGAAGTGTTGCCGCTTTAAGGCCGTCTTCCCTGATTTGATTAACTCTCAAGTAATTCTCCACCTTGCTACATACGAATTCCAATGTTCTGGGTGGGAGACATCAAAGTCCACCAAGCGGTCAATTTTTGACATGGTAAACTTTTACTGCCTTCGCTAATTGCCTCCTCTGCAAGCTAGTAGTTGGGGAAGGGGTCTGTTTGCCCAGCTCACCTCCAGCGATGCTGTACTGGCAGGCTGAGTCACGAATGCAGGATGCTGTCTTCCCAGTCTTCAGGACTTTCTTGGTGAGTCTTATTTGTTTCTCTTGCTTGCAGGGATCCCACCTTCATTGCCAGTTTTATGTATTGGAGATTCAGGCATCACACGAAGGCACATTGTGAACAACAAGCTTCTTTATTGATCTTCTCCTTACAACCAGCAAAACATCAAAAGGCACGCAGGCTTTTTATAGCATCCTGAACCCGGACAACAACAACCAACAGGAATCTGGCTATTTCGCGCCTTGCGCATGCGCACAAGGCTGGTGCCAGCTAGTCTGGTCCTGGGCAGCTTTTTGTTTGCCCGGGACCATCTGCAACATTTCTGAGCCTGCTGAAGTATTCTTCAGCAGGCTCAGGACACAACAGTTTCCTTGGTGTGTGACATATAATGTATAAGAAAGCCATTTTTGCTTGAATTTAGTCAGACTTTTTGATTTTGTGAATGATCATTGTTCCATTGTGAATTTTGCAGATGTTTACATGTCACAACCTGGGATTTGTATTTCATAATCTTGTGGCACCACTTCATATATTTTCCCATACCTAGGTCAACTGAGATTATTAAATCTAATATTATAGATGCTAATCCCTGAAAGATTTGGTGCAAGAGAGCTAGAAAAAAATAAAATATAAGGCTTTTAATTTGCCATAGGAGACTAAAACAACTACACTTTCAAATGTGTTGCTTGTGCATGACTAGAAAGAAAATCCCTAATGTGACCATCATTGGCATCCTTCAGTCTCGAGAGACTATGGTATCATGCTCTGGAAAGAGGTCCTAAGGTAGCATCTGGTGTGGCTAAAAAGGCCAATTTGAGAATGGCAGTCCCTTCCACACTGAGGGCAGATACAATCTGTCCCCTGTCTAGCCCCCAGATTTCACTGGTTCCAGGACTGTCTGTATGCCTCAGCCTGCCACAGAAGTGTCTCTTCATATTGGAGAAGGCCATGCTATGTATTTAGCTTCCAGGCTGAATGATCAGAGGTCAAGGATTCCCAGCTGTTAATATCCATTCCCAAGGCCTTTAGGTCCCTCTTGCAGATATCCTTATATCACAACTCAGGTCTCCATCTAGGGCGCTTTCCTTGCGCTATTTCTCATACAGGAGATCTTTCAGGATCCGACCATCAGCCATTCTCATGACATGTCCAAGCCAGCGTAGATGTTGCTGTTTCAATAGTGTATACATGCTAGAGATTCCAGCACATTCCAGGACTGCGCTATTTGGGACTTTGTCGTGCCAGGTAATGCCGAGAATACATCGGCAACAGCGCATATGAAAAGTGTTCAGCTTTCTCTCCTGCCGTGCGTGAAGAGTCCAAGACTCACTGCAGTACAAGAGTGTGCTCAAGACGCAGGCTCTATAGACCTGGATCTTTATATGTTCTAATGTGACCATTTTTACATTATTAAAGCAAATAGAGGTAGTCCTCAAGTTACAATCACAACTGAGCCCAACATTTCTGTAGCTAAGGAGTTTTGAGTTCCATTTTTTTGAGCTTTCTTGACATATTTATTATGTGAATCACTGCACTTGTTAAGTTACTAACATGGTTAAGTGAATCTGGCTTTCTCATTGCCTTTACTTGTGAAAAGGTTGCAAAAGATGATCATTTGGCCCAGGGACATTGCAATCATCATAAATAAAATCAGTTGCCAAGCATCTGAATTTTGATCACATGACCATGGGGATGCTGCAATGGTTGTGTGAAAAACAGTCACGTCACTTTTTTCAGTGCTGTTGTAACTTCGAATGGTCACTAAGGGAACTGTTGAGGATTACCTGTACTTTGAAAAATATATATGGTCTTTTAGCTATCATATGGGTGAATTAACCTTAGATTTTTAAAATGAGCATACAATAAACAATCATTCTAATTTTCAGCAGCCTCTAATTGTGTATAAACAATATCATCTTACCTTTTCATTACTAAGATTAATTGGGGAAGATATTTCTAGCTGATGCCTTATATATGTGATGGCTATGTAATTTTTTAAATATCATGTTATTTTATCCTTAGAAGTTTTAGTAATTCCTAGACACAAAATGGCATTGCTGATTCAGTTATATTAGCAGCATTACTGTACAAGCTTTGAAACTAAAACAAAGATCTCAGTATGGACAGAATTATGGCCTATTTAGTTCATCTGACATAAAAGATATGTCCTTACTTGACCTTACTTGAATCTGTGTTGCTATTAGTATTGTCAAGTGTTATAATATTTAAAAAATAACAGATACTGATTAATTGCATGGGTCATTTGTAATTGATTTTTCTCACAGAATGCAGTAAGACCTTTTTATATAATGCTTCTATTTTGGGCAATAATTAATTCAACTGGTTCCAACTAGATAATTAATGTGAATGCCTCTGTAACTGGTTGATTATACATACGATTATAGCTAAGGAGACACTTGGGCTGCGCAGACTCGCTGCTATTGAGATATCAGGTTGTGAGTCCCTCCTTATGAGGTTGGACCTAGGTGTACAGGTGGGCCTGTTGCTTATGTACCTGCCTCCCAGCTGCGTTTCTACAGCCCTGCCCACGGTACTCGAGGAGGTAGCCGGGTTGGCGGTTGAGTTACCCAGACTTATTGTCTTGGGGGACTTCAACGTGCCGTCACTCGGTGAGTCCTCTGGGTTGGCGCAGAGTTCATGGCCTCCATGGCAACCATGGACCTGACACAAGTAATCGAGGGCCCAACCCATGAGGGGGGACACACACCTGACCTGGTTTTCGTCTCTGAACAGTTGAGCTATGATCTGAAGGTAAGGGGCTTAGAACTGTTGCCCATGTCATGGACAGATCATTTTCTGCTACGGCTTGAGTTTACGACACCAATCCTCTCTTGCAGGGAGCCGGAACCGATTAAATGGTTCTGCCCCAGATGCCTGATGGACCCTATTGGCTTTCAAAGGGCGCTTGAGGAATTGCCGGATTCGCTTGTACACAGTTCGGTGGAGTCCCTAGTGATGGCCTGGAATACGGCCACTACGGGGGCTCTAGAACGGATTGTGCCGTTGCGACCTCTCAGTGGTAGCAGACACAGGAGATCTCCTTGGTTTACCGAGGAACTCAGGGGGATGAAGCACCAGAAGAGACGTTTAGAGAAGCAATGGAGGGAAAGCAGATCCGAATCTGATTGAACAAAATTGAGAGCTTATATTAAGACCTATTTGGAAGCGAACACTACGGCAAGATCTCAGTATCTTTCTGCATTGATCGCGTCTGCGGAATCTCATCCGGCAGCCCTGTTTAGGGTGACTCGCTCTCTCCTTGATACGGGGAGGAGGGAGGAACCTCTGCAGGGCAATGCCGAAGAATTAAACATCTTTTTCGCAGACAAGGTCGCTCAGATCCGGGCTGACTTGGACTCCAACTGGAATGCAGTGTCGGCTGACAATGAGTCAGTCGAGATGACAGAGGCCCGTCTTAGTCCTGTTGAATGGGAAGAGTTTGACCTGGTAACTCCTGATGATGTGGACAAGGCCATTGGAGCTGTGAGTTCGGCTACCTGCTTACTGAACCCGTGCCCCTCCTGGCTGGTTTCGGCCAGCAGGGAGGTGACATGGAGCTGGGTCCAGGTTGTTGTTAACACTTCATTGAGGGAGGGGTCCTTTCTGACTCCCTTAAAGGAGGCACTTGTGCGCCCCATCCTCAAGAAGCCTTCCCTGGACCCGGCAGTTTTAAATAATTATCGTCCAGTCTCCAACCTTCCCTTTTTAGGGAAGGTTGTTGAGAAGGTGGTGGCACTCCAACTCCAATGGTCCTTGAATGAAACTGATTATCTGGGCCCTCAGCAGTCTGGGTTCAGGTCTGGTTACAGCACGGAAATTGCTTTGGTCGCGCTGACCGATGATCTCTGGCGGGCCCGGGATAGAGGCTACTCCACTATCCTGGTGCTTCTTGACCTCTCAGCGGCATTCGATACCATCGACCATGGTATTTTTCTGCGCCAGTTGGAGGGGCTTGGAGTGCGGGGCACCGTTTTATGGTGGTTCACCTCCTACCTCTCTGGCCAGTCACAGTCAGTGTTTGCAGGAGGTCAGAGATCGGCTCCGAGGCCTCTTCCATGTGGAGTCCCTCAGGGGTCTGTCCTCTCACCTCTGCTTTTTAACATCTACATGAAGCCATTGGGTGAGATCATCTGTCGACACGGGATGAGTTATCATCAATATGCTGATGATACTCAGCTTTATATCTCTATCCCGTGTCATTACAGCGAAGCAGTGGAAGTGATGAACCGGTGCCTGGAGGCGGTTGAGGTCTGGATGGGTGCCAACAGGCTCAGACTCAATCCTGACAAGATGGAGTGGCTATGGGCTCTGCCTCCCAAGGACAATCCCAACTGTCCGTCCATTACCCTGGGGGGAGAAGTTTTGTCCCCCTCGGAGAGGGTTCACAACTTGGGTGTCCTCCTCGATCCACAGCTAAGTCTAGAACATCATTTTTTGGCTGTGGCGAGGGGGGCATTCGCCCAGGTTCACCTGGTGCGCCAGTTGCGGCCCTATTTGGACCGGGAGTCACTCCTCACAGTCACCCATGCCCTTGTCACCTTGAGATTCGACTACTGTAATGCTCTCTACATGGGGCAACCTTTGAAGAATGTCCGGAGACTGCAAGTAGTCCAGAATGCAGCCGCGCGAGCTGTCTTGGGTCTCCCAAGACATGTTCATATTACTCCAGCTCTCCGTGAGCTGCACTGGCTACCAATTGGCCTCCGAACACAATTCAAAGTGTTGGTTATGACCTATAAAGCCCTTTATGGCAATGGACCAGGATACTTGCGGGACTGTCTTCTGCTCATGAATCCCAGCGACCGGTTAGGGCACATAGGGTTGGCCTCCTACGGGTCCCGTCTGTCAGGCAATGTCATCTGGCGGGGCCTAGGGCTAGGGCCTTCTCCGTTGCTGCCCCAGCCCTCTGGAACCAGCTTCCCTCAGAGGTTCATACTGCTTCCTCCCTCTTAGCTTTCTGGAAATTGTTAAAGACGCATTTATGTTGACAGGCTTGGGGCATATGAACTGTGCTCTGCCCCTGGCCCTAGGAATGTCCCTCCATCAGCAACTGTGAATTGATTGTGTTTGTTTGCTGTATGAATGTGATTAATTTTATTGTATTGTTTTGTAAGCTGCCCTGGGTCCTAGGAGAAGGGCAGCATATAAGTTTAAGTATAAATAAATAAATAAAATAAAATAGCTTTCGTAAGTAGAGACTTAAAAAAGGAAGGGTCAAAAAGACCCGAGGATTGAGGCTGTTCTGGCATTGCCTCCTCATCCTCAGACATAGGTAAATCAGCTACCTCCTGGTCCACTGACCCTTCCTCGCCTAATTGTGAAGAGGTTTCAGAAACGCCAGAATCGGGAATGGTAGCACGTCCCGTTTGTGAAGGAGGAATAGATGGAAGAGGTGGAGGCAGTAGAGGTCTTTGACTCCTAGAAGAAGACATAAAATGAGTAAATGCTTGCTGCATGAAATCATGAAACTGATCTGACCACTCTTGCTGTTGGTCCTCTAAATTGGCCCCAGCCACTATGGAGGCCTACACATCCTCATGACTTTGTTCCATAGAGGGAGAATGGGAGGATGAGCAGGGGGGACCAATCTGTCCGGTTCCCCCGAGGAGACAATGGCCAAGGGCCAACATGGGGAGGCACGTATGTAGGCCCGAATGGTGAGGTGTCCAGTGGTGCGGGGGGAACCACTTCAGCCTCACTGGACATGAGGTTTGGAGAATTCTCTCTCAAGCGCCTGATGTCTCCTTGAGGCCTCTCGCTCGGCTGCTTTGGAAGTCTCTCTGGGTGTCACATGTTTAGTCTTGGCCTTTTTCTTACCCCCCGCTTCCGAATCAGCTGATATGCACTTTGATTGTGCCTGTGCGGGGGGAACATCAGTCACTTGAGTTGCCTGGGGCGAGTCACTGTCTGCCATTGTAATCAGGATATACCCAAAGGAAATACCCGTCAGTGGGGGGAGCCCAAGCACGCAGATATGGTTATCAGAGAGGGAATTGCAACCCACAGGTCTGAACAACAACAATGGCGAATCAGCCAGACAGTTCACTAAAACTGCCTGCCTAGGCCCATGACACCACGTCACAAACTAAATGAACAGGTGGATACCCCCGCTCAAATCACTAAAACAGCAATGACCTAATACCTGATCTTCAGAGCAGAATTGACCAATAACAAGCAATAAGGAATTAAAGTAATAGCAATAGACTCTGTGATCTTTCAAGTAGAGGAAAATACCTCCCCCCTTTGGATGGTCAGCTACAGCAAACCACATAGTAGAGCGCAGGCCCAAAGGGATCTGCCGAATACACGAGGCCTTTATAAAATGGTGTCCGCGTCAGAATCAACAGGCAAAATAGCAGCCACAGTCAGAACATGCGGTCAAAATGGCGATTGCCATTGGAAATTTAATAATTAGCCCTCTCAATGAAGAGGAATCCTCTTCTGTGAACTAATTCAGGAGGGAAGCTGCCAACTCTCTAAATTCCTCCCCCTTATCCTGAAGGAAAACACTTGCAATTCATTGCGCAGCTTCAGCTGCGATCGATAACGAGCCTGCTCCCAGACCTCGTGGCGTCGAAGCAAACGAAAGCGGTGAAAACAGCAGCAGCCTCTGGAAGAAAACTTCTGTAACTGGAACCTTGTGGCAATCGCGCACCTCCACAAGCCAGCTGGTTCTCAGATCAGCGGTCCCGCTGATTGGCTGGCTGAGGTAGAGCCTCATTTACGATCGGCCTGAAATGGCCCGAAAAGGAGCCTGATAGCCTCGTGGAGGCAGAAGGCTGAAGGAGTCCTCCAATTTTACAGGGTTTTAAACAATTTAATGCCACTATGATCTGATTGAATTAAGTAAAAAACCAATTAAATTTTTTTAAGTTTTAAATCAATTTAAGCTAATCTAATGAGGAGCCTACAATCGTGCGTCCTGCTGAGCGTAAGACTAAGTCAAAAAACTGGAAGGACACACCTAGAGGGAGGCGTGGCTAGTTTGACTTAGTCCTATCTGAGCAGGAAGGCTATGATTACCCACTGGTGGATTCTACATCCAATCATGCTGGAGAAAGAGTGTTTGCTATGATCATCATATTCTCTTGACAAAATTCTATCATCCTGTGCCCTGCTTCATTTTGTACTCCAAGGCCAAACTTGCCTGTTATTCCAGTTATCTTTTGGCTTCCTACTTTAGCATTCCAACCCCCCATCATGATAAGGACATCATTTTTTGGTGTTGATTCTATAAGGTGCTATAGGGCTTCACAGAACTGGTCAATTTCATCCTCTTCAGTACCAGTGATTGGGGCATAGACTTGGGCTACTGTGATATTGAATGGTTTGCCTTGGATTTGCACTGAGATAATCCTGTCATTTTGGAGATTGTATCCCAGTATTGCTTTTCCTACTCTTTTATCATATCAATCTGTTTATTACAACCGTAAGGTCAGACATAATCAAAATGTATAACAACAGTAGCAATTTTACTACCATATTTACAGGATATAAAACCACCAAACAATCAATATAATATAATCCAAAATTCTCAAAATAAAACATTGTATTAATTTTTTTTTCAGACCTTAATAATGGTGCGACGTATTGTGCAAATGGTGGCACAAAATTGGGCAACCTGAACTGATATTTTCAGATCTTTATCCGAAAGTAGCAACTTTAGATAAAATTCATATCCTCTGCTTGGAAATTACTTTAATATTGGATATATAAGAATCTGTCTAGAGTCTTTATATAAAGAGCAATGAAGCAACATATAGCTTAGAGTTTCTATAGAGCCATCACCACATGGACACACCCGAAGGTGCATAGGAATGCCCTTAAACCATCCAAAAAGGACTGCCGAGGGCAATGCATCCAGCCTGACTAAGGTGAAAGTTTTACAAAATTTCAAAATTGTAATGGAAAATAGATAAGAAGCTGGAAAGAATCCTTCTGGAAGCAAGTGGCAAATGTTGGAATGTGCCACCTTACCTAGGTTTGTTTGGAGATCTATATCCCAGATTCGTTGTTTCAAGGCAGTTCTAGCATTATCAAATCCTAATGAACACAGACTTTCCATAGAGAAGCCCAGTGATTAAATTTTATCTAGGGCTTTTTCCCCCCCCCACAACGATTTAAAATGTTCTATAAATACTAATGGGGCTAAACCTACAGGCATCAAAATTAACTTTAGCCAAAAGGTAAGAAGAAAGAACCATGCTCTAGCTTCCAATAAAACTGTACCTATTTCTACCAGTAGGAGGGCATTTTTGATACTTTTAGGTACCATCAGTATGGCTCTAATAAACTTATTTTGAATAATTTCAATAGCATTAAGCTTTGCAAGTGAATATATTTGTGACTGCCTTAGCTTGAAAAACCTTACAAGCTGCTGGGATAAAGTAAGCTCCCTTTGAATGATAAAATTTTATGATAGCTGATGAGGTGCGCTGTGCTACACTTGCCCGATAGAGAAAGTGAGTATGCCAGGATAGGGAGGCATGAAACTGCACTCCAAGATATTTATAGGTACACACCTGTTCAATTGAAGTCCCATCAATTTGCCATTTATGGATCTTATAATGCTAAGAGGCAAATACTAAAAGTTTAGTTTTTTCATAATTTATTAAAAGTTTGTATTCTGTGCAAAATAAAGCTAGTGCCCTAAGTGCTTTTCTCATTCCCACCTGAGAAGTGGACAAAATGACTATATCATCGGCATACAATAGTGCTGGAATTGCACAATCAGCCAAAATAAGTGGATGATGGGCTGGATAAGCAAGCACTTGCATTATTGGATTTAGATACAGATTAAAAAGTAGTGGGGCTAATATGCAACCTTGACTTACACCACTATAAGTTGAAACTGCTTTAGATAAATGTCCCCAGGGGGTACATCTAATTTTTAGGGAGGTATTTGAATAGAGCGACTGAATAAGAACCAACAGCCTTTTATCAATCGTGGAATGTCTTAGACTATACCACAATCTCTCCCTTGGTATTAGATCAAAAGCTGACTTAAAATCAACAAATGTTGCATAAAGAGAACCACGAGAGGGGGTAGAATTTATATATTTATAATTTATATATTTATAAATTTATAATTTATATATTTAATAAATATATAATATATATAGCAGTCTGAACACTAGGCAGATGCTTAAACCTCTAAGCCACAGGCTCTCTCCCGCTTTGTCAGTAATCAGGGAGGGAAGATGTGTATATAGTGTTTCTTTTTTAGATAGCACCCTGTAAACCCAAATATGGGAGGAAGAAATCATTCTTTCCTTTTGCCTGTTTCAGCTCAACCCAGAGCCATCTGCAAGCACAAATATATATATATGTTTTTAAAATTGTTAACAAAGAAATAAGGGATTTCTGAGATAGCTATTTCGAGTTATTTAACTGTCTTCAGTCAGAACTCACCCTTCTGGGATTCGAACCTGGGCAGTCTGCACACTAGGCAGATGCTTAAACCTCTAAGCCACAGGCTCTCTCCCGCTTTGTCATTAATCAGGGAGGGAAGATGTGTATATAAAACCCAAATATGGGAGGAAGAAATCATTCTTTCCTTTTGCCTGTTTCAGCTCAACCCAGAGCCATCTGCAAGCACAAATATATATATGTTTTTGCATGTGAAAGAATGCTCAGAGTCATACCAGCTTTATAAAGGCAAAGTAGCTGGATGTGGCTACATTCCTTCAAATGCCTGTAACAGTAATTGATGGGGCCAGTCTCCCACTAAACGCCTGAAAAGCAAAGTCAGTGTGTCTGTTTGGCAGACAGCATTTCAAAGAAGGTGTGAGTCAGATGCATTGTTTTGTTAATTCGCTGTTAACTCTGCAAGTAGCCACTGCATGACAAAGTTTATCTGCATATCGACAAGCATCTGCTGGCAAGGATTCATTACTACAAACTCTGCATGCTAGCCAACGTTTTAAAGAAAAGTAAAAGTTGTAAAGTGCTTTGTGTCTTGTTTGGATACTTCTGCTAAATTACTTTTGGATCTGTTTACAAGCTAATGTTTAAAGCAAAGAGATATTGTGATGTCTATCTCACTAAGTAGAAAAGGAAAAAATTGCACTCTAATTTCTTGCATGTAAAGTTTGGATTCTAACACCAAAAGGAGCTTTGGGCTTTATCCCCCCTCCTTTCTTTGCCAGTGAATTAAACAGCCTGAAACAAAGCGTCTCTCTCTCTCTCTCATCCTGCCTAATGCAAATCAAGGATTTGAAATTTAAGTGTTTAGAAATATGTTGAGTTTTTATGCTTGAAGAGTAACAAAACAACAACATATCTGTTTCTTCTTCATGAGTCTACTAGCCAAGAAAGAAGACAGAGAGAGGTCCCTTCGAGGGCAATAAAAGGGCAATTAACTCTCAACCAAATGCTGCTTTCTTTGTCCGCATACCTTAGCAACAGGTTGCCAAGGAAAGCAATTAAGCTCCTCTCACAGCCACAGCACCGGTGAAAGAAACTAAACTCCCCCCTCCCTTAGGAATGCTTGGAATTTCAACCAATGTCAATGGAATAAGAAGGCATCTGGTTTCAGAGGCAGAATCAACCCCAATAGCATTGCAGTAGCACCCCCTGGTGGTCAATTTATACATGACACCTTTATACAATTTCTTGCTTCTTGCAATCTATATGCTGGATTACACCAACTTGATAATTAATTCAGCACATAGCAGACTCATACCAAGCCAAGCCAAGAGTACCCCATAGAGGGAAAGAAGGTACTTCACTGCACACTTCACTAACTACGCAGAGTAAATCTGATAGTTAAAGAGCAAGTTACTTAAATTTATCCCAAGTTAGCAACACCCCCTAGAGGGCACAGAGTGAACTTCGCCAAAGTATTCACTCACTCAAGCTGAAGACCAAATTGTTCCAGTTTGAGGGAAATTAAGGAGAAGAAAACAGAGCCAATTGTCCTTGCTTATTATCACAAGCTGATGACCAAGGGGTTCCAGTCTGCAACTTAACGGCCAGGTGGGAGTTTTGTAGCTCTACATTCTCTCAGTGGCCACTAGCAGTAACATGGTAATAGGAAGAATTTGGCTGGCCTTTCTTTGGATGCCCACTAGTGGTTAAAAGAGGAACTACACACAAGCCTTTAATCATGCCCAGAGAAAGCCCTCTAGTGGACAAAGGGTGTACTTCGAAGGAAGAGCACCCTGGTAGCTGACCCGCAGGAAGGGACCCCTAGTAGTGAAGGGGTGAACTGTGCTGAAGTATTCACAAACGCAGGAGAACGCACCCAGTGGCGCCTCCACCCACAAACAGCACCTCTGAAGCTGATTTGCAAGTAGCAACCCCTAGAGGTCGAAGAGAGAAGTTCTTCAAATTTGCTTTAAAATAGCTGAGAAGAACACTGAACCTACCCTAGCCATGGCAGAGTGTCCCACTGGTCTACCAGAAGGGGTTCAGCTAACCAATCTAGTTGAGACACCCCAACCAGCCAGTCAAGGAGAAATGCTGCAAACAACTAACCTTGACCTGTACACAGAGGCTGTAGCTCAAGCCTCAGCGAAGCCAAAGAAGTCTCAGGGTCATTATGACCTGAGGCGACAAAGAAAGCCTACTGAAGTCATGCGGTCAAACCTGTTGGAGAAATGGGACACCATCCACATTCGCCATGAAAGACACTGGAGGAAACTACTCCAACTCTACCAAGATCCTCAGGAGGAGCTCTCCCCTGAAAAGGCGAGTGAATTGGAAGAAGATAAAGAAGACATTCTTGAGCAATGGAGGAGCTCTGAACGGCAACTCGTAGACATTCAGACGCAATTAGGAGACTCAAGAGTAGATAGCGAGATGCAAAGCCTCAAACTGTTAAACAAGGAACGTAAGAAGCTCCTAGAGAGTCCACAATGCCCTCCAGAGCGCGAGCCTTGCCTGAGAGACAAACTGGTCAAGAGGGCCGAGTCTGAAGTTTCCCGACATTCACATGCACTGTCCCAACGGTCGCATGCAACTCCATCCCACCTGTCTGGAAAAGCCTCATCCTTTCACCATATCTCCAAGGCACATTCCAGCATGTCACAACAATCGCATATCACAGGCACCTCCTGCCATTCGAAAGCATCTTCTCGTCATAGCCGATCATCCCGAATTTTACAAGCAGAGCAAGTAATCATCAATGCTAACGCTGCCGAAGCAGTCTTTCGCGTGGCACAAGAGGAGCAGCTGAAGAAGAAGGAATTGGAAGCGATAGAAATAGAAGAAGCTCAACTGAAAGCCAAATGAAAGGTTGAAGTGGCCAAAAGGAAGACTGATGCAGCTAAAAGAAAGGCTGATGCAGACGCTGCGGTGGCTGAAGCAGCTCAAACAGAAGCTGAAGCAAAGGCTGATGCAGAAGCCGAAGCAGATATAAGGAAGGCTAAAATGAAGGCAACTCAAGATGAGCTTGAGTTCATAAGAAGCCAGTGAGAAGTAGCAGACAAAATGGCAAGAGCAAAAGGCCTTCAGAGTATATTTCAGCACACCAACTTCTCGCCAAAGTGGGAACTGGAGAATGAAGAATGGCGCAGTCATGTGCAGGCCTACGTGGACAACCAAAGCACGTTTCAGCATGACCAGGTGAGAGTGCCACAGCCAGCCACAAGCCCCCCAAGACCAAGTAGACAAACAGAAGAATCTCAATGATCAGATGCACTGGTCAGCCACAGAGTTGACATCGTGACACCTAGGTCATGAGATCTTGCCATCATTGCTGCCCCATTGAACCCACTGAAGCACACCCTTGATGGCAATTGGAGGGGTCCATCAGCAATGGCAATGGCTACACAGCGGGCAGCACCACCAGATCTTTCCACCATTGCTGCCCCACGGTACACACTGAACCATTCCACTGATGGCTATCAGATGGGTCCACCTGCAGCACCAATGGCCCTACAGCAGAACCAGCCGTCGCTCGGGGACAAGATTGAAAGAACTTGAGCCACACTAGAGTCCCTGCTGTGCCAACAGGAGGCAGTGTCCCAAGGAATCATTATCAGACCTGATCACAGAGGAGAGTCTCGAACATCAGCCATGCCAACCTACCAGGGAGCTAGCTATGCTCTACCAGAAAGACAGACCCTCCAACAAGTAAGCAAGCAGGAACCTGGGTTCCCTCAGCTCAACACCAGAGCAGAGGAGTTCAGACTAAGCCAACAAGGTCCCTTGCACATGACATGGCAAAATACCCTCAGCCAACAATACGCTGAAGGAAGTTACCAGCCAGCCATGGCACACACCCCACTCCTGGAAGGGATGCACCACCTCCACCAAGCTATAGCCCACACACAGGATCGACGCATCCCCCAATGTACGTTGGAAGAAGGTTGGACTTGGCAGCCAGAGGCATACGAAGATTCTCCGACAAACCTGGAAAAGACTACTTATTGTGGAGGCACATCTTCAAGCGTGCCATCAACAAAGAAAGGGCTGAACCAGATGAGGAACTCGTCTAGCTGATAGCCTGGCTAGGCCCAAAATCAGTAATCACTGTGAACAACATCTTCGCATCCCATTTGGGTGACCCTTGCAAAGACTTGGGCCACACTTGACGGAGTCCTCACTTCTGGACCACATGCTCAATTTCCCTGACATAAGAATCAACGAATGTCAACAGCTGAAGACTTTCTTGTCACTCATTACTCAACTACAGACAGCACAACAGGATCCTACCTTGCCGGGATTAGCTTGCCTTGACCTGTTTAGGACACAAAATCTTATCCTCCAAAAACTACCACGGTTGATATGTGAACAATGGATCGAGCTTTCTCAAGCTTACAGGAAAAGCAACCAAAACAAAATTCCCCCCTTTATGGTTCTCGCTGAATTTATCAGTGACCAGGCTCATCTCTATAATGACCCCCTATACCTCTCCATCAGAGAAGCACACTTCCCAACGACCAAGCGAAGCAGTCTGATGTAGTCAAGGGACCCGTCCAAGCTACGAAGGACAGAACCACCTTTTCAGTGTACAAAACAGACATCACGCCTTACCCAAAGAAGTCTCCAGATGAACGAATACTGAGAAGTGCTCATTTGAACCCTCGTCCAGCTAAAAAAGGCCTGACTTGTCCAATGCACAAGTCCTCTCACTCTGTAAATGATTGCAGAGAATTTACGAAAAAATCCCTAGATAATTGAAAGACCCTACTCAAAGAGCACAGGATGTGCTTCAAATGCTGGGACTCTATAGTTCACATGGCCAGGGATTGTACAGTCAGGGTGAAATGTCACCTGTGCAACAGTAACAAGCACCCAGCAGCCTTACATCTAGAAACTAAGAAGCCCTCTGAGGAGACACAACAAGTGACTTCAATGACGGAGACTCAAACTGACTCCAAAGAGCAGCCAAAACAGTACGGGACGTACTACACAGATATATGCGGTGACTCACCATGCCCTCCTTCATGCTCACCTGTCTGTCTTGCAAAAGTCTACCCCGACGGGAAACCTGAAAAGATGTACGCCATACTAGACCCACACAGCAAAGTTACTATAGCTAAGCCTGCCTTTTTCGACCTCTTTGACCTCCCGAGTGGACTGAAGCATTTTGCAATAAATATGTGCACAGCGGGGAGGAAAATCACTGGTCTACGCATAGAAGCGATAGATGGAAGTTCACATTTCCAGTTACCTTCAGTGTTAGAATGGGAGACTTAGCACACATAGTCAATTTAATCCCTCCTCTAGATCCTGAAGCTGAAATCCTACTCATGGTGGGAAGAGACGCCCCAGAGTCCCTTGACTCTGATGAAAGAATCAAAGGTCCACCAGGAACCCCAGTAGCCATTAAGATGGAACTCAGATGGGCCATAGGAGGGACAGTTTGTGTTGATCAATCACAAACCCCAACCCAGGTGAGCATCTCAAAAATCTCCATTCCCAGTAATGGAACAGCACTTCACCTAAAACCACACCTAGAACTCTGCACGCTTGTGACAACCAAACCTGTTTTGGAAGCAACAGTGCTCCAACCACATCTAGAACACTGCACACTTGTGACAACCAAACCTGTTTTGGAAGCAACAGTGTTCCAGACAAGCAAGAATTACAACAACTTAGCTTTGTCCATAGAGGACAAACAAGACAAACAACGTCTCCAAGACTGGGAGTCATGGAGCATATTCTCAAGATGTCTCCAAAGCATGCAAGTGCAGCACACGTATGTCTCCAGCTCACCCGCCACAGTGCAGAAGAAAGAATTGTACGCTTCCTTAGATGGGTCTATGAAGGTAAATGCAGCCTTAAGATGCATCACAGTCCACAGCAGGGAGAGTCACACTTACATCGCCTTATTTGCAACCATAAGATACTTCAGAGTCTATAGCAGGGAGTGCTGCAGTCTCGGTTCTTCTTTCGAAAAGTGAGACTAACAATGCAAGAAGGCCATACCATACCAAGGTTAGAGCTATGTGGTACTACTTTGGCTGTAAAGCTCACCAACTTGACAGCAAAGACGTTGTGCCTTGAACTACAGTCTACCACCTTCTACACAGACAGCAAGGTAATGTCAAGCTACATCTGCAAGCAAAGCAGACGTTTCTATGTCTATGTAGGCAAGAGAGTGAAAAGCATTGAAACATCTTTAAGCCCTGAACCATGGCAACATGCACCAATAGATAAGAACTTTGTGAACCAATTTAAGTGGCTCATCCTTGCCACACAGTTAACAGAATTGATCTGGCTAGAAAGTCCTGAGTTCTTGGCCTGTCCAAACAGACAGATGCCACAGAGACCAAAAAGTTATGCACTTCCAGCTTCAGATCAACGTGCCAACCTTCAACCTCAGACACCCAGTAAACGTCAACCAATCCGCTTCAAAACCCTGTCTAAGCGGAGACACCTGAAATTAGGCATAGTTTTGATGCCAAAAATTGCCATACCCATGCATCTCACATGGACGAAGCGTGCATAGGCAAAGCGTGGGAGCACATGTTTGGTGCACCCCGCGAAATCATGGACTCTATGTCGTTAAAGACACATGAAGTCCTCACTACCCTGATGACAACAGTAGCAGCCCTCTTCAATACTCCATTGGTGGTTCCAGACCCGTCGGTTCTTGAGTATCCTGAGTTTCCTGCAGCTGCTTTGTTCCTGATTCTTCAGTTCCAGTGGTTGTTCCTGATTCTTCAGTTCCAGCGGTTGTTCCTGATTCTTCAGTTCCAGCTGATGTTCCTGATTCTGATTCTTCAGCCCCAGCTGTTCCTGTGTTTCCAGATCCAGCTGTTCATGTTTTTCCAGGTTCTTTGGTTCCTGGGTATCCTGTGAATCCAGTTCCCCTTGTTCCTGAGAAACTTTGGGTTCCAGTTTTTCTGTTCCAGATTTGGTTCCAGTTTCTTTTATAGAAAGACCTTGTCTCGCTGAGAGATAAGTATGCATACCAGAACTATTGGCCCATGGGACTTATGCACTGGGCCCACCCACTTGATGAACTAGTTTGCCCAGCTGAGGTCCAGATCGTGAAGCCACGTGAGTCAGGTTGTGACTCAAAGACACTTGTACCGGGCCGATCACCGATTTGGTCCCATTGCTGATGAAGACTGAACCAGAAGATCAAACCTCAAATTATGTATTGTCTTATGCATTGTTTGATGTAACGCTTGGTTTTTTTGCATAATTGTGCATGTTTTATATTTACCAATAGTTATGCATGTTTGATACCAAGTTTTTACTTATTTAGTCACAAGTTAGTTAACGATGAGTATTGCATGCCTTAATGCTATGTTTTTTGCTATTTCAGTTAGTTAGTAGTGGAAATATAAATTTCCAAGCGGAGAGTGTTCTGGATCATATAGCTCTATGTAACCTCATATAGCTCTATGTAACCCTCACTAGAGAGCATGTATCAGTATGTTAGAATATCTGGCAGTTATTGAGTTAAGTGCTGGTTTGTTAATGGGTTAGTGGGAGGAGTTCTAAAGGGCATTGGGAAACTTCCTGGACACAAGCCAGATTGGAATGTCTTTGTCTGAAAGAAGCATGGGCCATCAGATGTCACCAAATGAGCCTGCGCCGTTATAAAGATGGTATGGAAGAGAGCATCATTCTTTTACCTATAGGAATGGACAAAAGATGTATTTTCCAGAAGTAACAACCATAGCATGAATGCAAGTAATCTTTCTGATTAAAATATTTTTTGTTATGAAATCATTTCTATTGAGTTATCTATCTGACTTGATTTAAAAGAAGGTGTTTTTAACTCAGAGTCAGAATAACAAGCCAACCAGTGTCTTAAACTTCAAAAGAGCTGACTTTAACAAACTCACAGAGAACCTAGGAAAGATCCCATGGATGAAAATCCTAAAGGGGAAAACAACCCAAGAAGCGTGGGAAATCCTGAAAAATGCGATCATAAAAGCCCAGACCAGCACAATACCATTGAGAAAGATAAACAAGAAATTCAAGAAGAAACCAGCATGGCTGCACAAAGATCTCTCTGACAAACTGAAAGACAAAAAGAACAAATACAAAAAATGAAAAGAGGTGCACATAACTAAGGTCAATTATCAGCAGACAGACTTGGAACAGAAATCAAGGATAATAAAAAAAAAGTTTCTTCCAACATATTAACAACAAGAAAAAAGTCAAGGAAACTATAGGCTCACTAAAGAGAGAAGATGCCAAGGAAATAACAGATAACAGGGAGAAAGCAGAGCTGCTTAACTCATACTTTGCAGCAGTCTTCACATAAAAAGAAACTATAACCCAACATAAATCACTAGGACCTGACAGATTACATCCTAGAGTTCTGAAAGAGCTGGCAGATATTATCTCAGAACCATTGCACATCTTTCACAAATCCGGAGCACCAGGGAAGTACCCAAAGATTGGAAAAGGGCTGATGTGGTCCCCATCTTCAAGAAAGGAAAGAAAAAACAGACCCAGGAAACTACAGACCAATCAGTTTAACATCAATACCTGGAAGATCCTAGAAAAAAATAATAAAAAAACAGATCTGCAAACAACTAGAAGAAAACAAAGTCATAACTTGTTAAAAACAGATCATGCCAAACCAATCTTATCTCATTCTTCAATAAAGTGACCAAACTAATAGACCAGTGAAACGCAGTGGACGTAATATACCTAGATTTCAGTGAGGCATTTGACTAAGTGGACCACAACTCTAGTTCCTTGGTAAACTAGAAAAAGGTGGAATAGAGAACATCACCACCAGATGGATCTGCAGCTGGCTGACAAACCATACTCAAAGAGTAGTCCTTAATGACACTACATCCACATGGAGAGAAGTAACCAATGGGGTACCACAAGGTTCCGTCTTAGGCCCAGTACTCTTCAATATCTTCATTAAAAAACTTAGACGAGGGAATTGAAGGGGAACTCATCAAATTTGCAGATGACACCAAACTGACAGGAGTAGCCAACATCCCAGAAAACAAACACAGGATCCAAAAAAATCTTGACAAACTTGAACAATGGGTCCTATCCAACAAAATGAGTTCCAGTGTGGCAAAAACCAAAGTCTTACACTTAGGCAGGAAAAACCAAAGATACAAATACAGATTGGGTGAGACCTGGCTTAAAAACAGCAACTGTGAGAGGGATCTTGGATCCCTTAACTATGAGCCAGCAGTATGCAGCAGAACCAAAAAAAGCTAATACAGTCCTGGGTTATATAAACAGAGGCATAGAATCAAGATCACACGAAGTACTAGTACCACTTTATAAAGCCCTAGTAAGACCACACTTCGAATACTGCAGTCAGTTTTGGTCACCATATCACAAGATGTTGAGAGTCTGGAAAAAATTCAGAGAAGAGCAACTAAGATGATCAAAGGCCTGGAGACCAAAACATATGAAGAATGGCTGCGGAACTTGGGTTTGGCCAGTCTAAAGAAAATAAGAAATAGGAGAGAATGATAGCAGTATTCCAGTATCTGAGGGGCTACCACAAAGAAGAGGGAGTCAGGTTGTTCACCAGAGCACTAGAGGGAAGGACGAGAAACAATCAAAGAGAGGAGCAACGTGGAAACTGATCAAAGAGAAAAGCAACCTGGAATTAAAGAGAACTTCCTGACAGTGAGGACAATCAACCAGTGGAACAGCTGACCCCCAGAAATCGTGGGCACTCCATCACTGGAGATTTTTAAGAAGAGACTAGACAATCACCTGTCTAAGATGCTTGAGCAGGGCGCTGAACTAGAAGACCTCCAAGGTCCCTTACAGTTCTATTCTATTCTATTCTATTCTATTCTATTCTATTCTATTCTATTCTATTCTATTCTATTCTATTCTATTCTATTCTATTCTATTCTATTCTTTCAATTCCAAAATAACATAGACGCGTGCAATTCAGGATTTCTTAATATTGTGGAGAAACATATGGCAGGATGGAAAGAGGAGGGAAGGAGAGGAAATGAAGTTACATGATTAACATCCCTACCCTCTAATCACATTTCCTCAGAAAGTCTCTAAGCACAGTCCATTGGAGAGATATTTGCCTGCAGGTTTCTCAGGACTAGTCATTTTCATCATATCATTAAAATTGCTATAAATTGTTGGTTTTATAGCATGAAATTACTATCCTAAACTCTAATGGGAGGGAGGAAAATACAAAATATAACTATGACCTGGAAGATGTCTGCATTGTGGATCTGACAGAAGCTGAGAAAAAGGCAAGAGGGGTGTCAAGGGCAGTGAGTAGGGAGAATGCTCATTTTCACTGCTGTTGCTATGAATGTTTTTTGGTGCTTTGTGCTCACTTTCTGTATGTTAATGAAGTCAGCTATGTTTTTTTCTTGACATGTAATTCACAACAGAAAAATTTGTCAATATTAGGTCCACATTATTCAGCAGGATGACAGGCTTCATGCTATCTTACAGTTCAGTCTAAAAATATAGCATCAGAGACAAATCAGTATTTTTTTGACTCATCACTTGCATAGACTCTTCCAGAGTGTAAGGGTCACATTGCACAGCCAATAACTGCTTTTAGGTTTCTGTGGCTTTGTGTCTGAACCATTAGATGTGCTAAAGATGGATGTGGAATAAATAGTTATACGTTGTTAAAAAAAAGAAAAATCAGTTAACTAATTCTGCTAGGACACTTTATAGAATTAACTAATTCTTGTAATTAATATCCAAATCTACTATAATCCTTACCAAACTATGAGTGTTTAATCTTTTTTCCTGGTTGCGAAGTCGTGTCCAACCCATCGCGACCCCATGGACAACATTTCTCCAGGCCTTCCTGTCCTCTACCATCTTCTGGAGTCCATTTAAGCTCATGCCTACTGCTTCAGTGACTCCATCCAGCCACCTCATTCTCTGTCATCCCCTTCTTCTATTGCCCTCAATCTTTCCCAGCATTAGGCTCTTCTCCAGTGAGACCTTTCTTCTCATTAGGTGGCCAAAGTACTTGAGTTTCAACTTCAGGATCTGGCCTTCTTTTTTTATATATAAATGTATTTTATTAGATTTTTATATGGGTAGGGAAAGATGGGGTCGGGAGGGGTACAGGGAAACCAGGATAAAGGGGGCCGGGTGTGGATAGTAACAATAGATATGTGATTCAGCGAACAAGCTGTCATCCGGGTCTTCATATTGAATATTATTATTTATATAATACTAAACATTTATAAAAGTAAATCGGTATAGTTACAACAAACTTTTGGTAAAGCAGTAATATTCCTTTAAATAATTAGCATAATTAATAGCATAGCAACTATTTCCAATCATCAACCTTAATACTTAATATAGTAAAACTCTAAAATCTCTTCTTATTCTAACGTGTTTCAACCCACTGATAAAATTTTCTCCAAGTTTTATAGAAGATTGAATCCTCTTTCTCCTTCATCTCTAACGTTAATCTGTCCATTTATGCACAATCTAGAATTTTCAAAATTATAATCTGATCTGATGGTAAGTTTTCATTTTTACAAAACTGGGTGAAAACTATTCTTGCAGCTGTCAATACATGTAGTATTAAATAATCATTTTCTTTACCATAGTTAGGTCTTAATATACCTAACAAGAACAGTTCTGGTTTAAATTCTATCTGAATGTTCATTATCTTTACTAACCATCTATGAATCTTAGACCAATATTTTTTGCAATAGAACATATCTACCAGGCATGATAATAAGTATCCGGTTTTTGCTTACATTTCCAGCATGTATCTGATAAATTTTTAAACATTTTCGCTAAACGAACTGGTGTCATATGCCACCTATAAACCATTTTATATAAGTTTTCTTTGTATGTTACTGCTTTGATAAGTTTAATATTTTTATCCCACAATTTTTGCCAATCTTCTAATTCTATAGAATATTCAAAGTTCTTCGCCCATACTATCATTGTCTCTTTTACTTGTTCTTCTTCCATTTTCCAATTTAATAAATATTTATAAAATTTCTTAATCAAATGTTCATCTGTTGTTAAAAGTATTTTATCAAGTGGAGTCAGCTCTTTGTAAAATCCCATTGTTTTTATGTCTTTTTCATATCTTGTTTGAATTTGCAAATAGGACCACCATGTTAAGTCAATACCTTGTTGTTGAAGGGTTTGCCTGTCTTTGAGTTTTCCATTCTTGTCCAAAATGTCTTTATAACTAACAAGTTTATCGTAATTAATCAAATTCAGATAAGCAAATGCTTCCATCTTTGACAGCCACTCAGGAATTTTCATGTACATTTTATGTCTAACTTTCCCCCATTCAAAGAGTAAAGCATTTCTTATAGCATGGTTTTTAAAGTACTTATGTATTTTAGCTTTCTCATACCATAAAAAGGCATGCCAGCCTAGTTGAAGATCATATCCCTCTAAATAGAGAATTCGCTTATTTCTCAGAGTAATCCATTCTTTAATCCAAAGCAAAATAGCTGCTTGATAATAAAGTCTCCAGTCTGGAAGTCCAAAGCCCCCTCTCTCTTTCAAATCTTGTAGAAGTTTACATTTAATTCTTGCTTTCTTTCTTTGCCATATGAATCTTAATATCATTGCGTTTAAATCGTCAAAAAATTTCTTACCCAACTTTACAGGAACTGTTTGAAATAAAAAAATTAGTTTTGGTAAAATGTTCATTTTAACAGTCACTATTCTTCCTAACAATGATAATTGGAGATTTTCCCATTTTTCCAGGTCAATTTTTATTTGTTTTATTAGTCTCTCATAATTATCCTCTTTTAATGATGAATATTTCGCCATAAGATAGATATCTAAATATTTAACTTTTTTAGCTATTTGAAGATTTGTCTTTTTGATGAGTTAAGTTTTTTGTTTATCAGTTAAATTTTTTGTTAACACTTTAGTTTTTTCCCTATTTATTTTCAATCCAGCCACTTCTCCAAATTTTTCAATTTTCTGCAAAAGTTTAGGGGCTGTTTCCAAAGGGTCCTCTAAGATAAAGACCAGAGGATCTGGCCTTCTAAAGAGCAGTCAGGGTTGATCTCCTCTAGGACTGACCGGTTTGATCGTCTTGCAGTCCAGGGGACTCGCAGGAGTCTTCTCCAGCACTGTAGTTCAAAGGCCTTGATTCTTTGGTGCTCAGCCTTTCTTATGGTCCAACTTTCACAGCCATACATTGCAACTGGGAAAACCATGGCCTTGACTATATGTATTTTTGTTGGCAGGGTAAGGTCTCTGCTTTTTAGTATGCTGTCTAGATTTGCCATAGCTTTCCTCCCCAGGAACAAGTGTCTTTTAATTTCTTGGCTGCAGTTCCCATCTGCAGTGATCTTGGAGCCCAGGAATATAAAATCTGTCACTACCTCCATTTCTTCCCCATCTATTTGCCAGGAATTGAGAGGGCCAGATGCCATGATCTTGGTTTTCTTAATGTTGAGTTTCAAGCCAACTTTTGCACTCTCCTTCTGTAAGTTCTACTTTCTTCTAAAAATATTCATGTACAGGTCTGCCTGTCAATTTCTTTGTTTTCCTATTTAATTCAGTTGGATGCAATACTTAATAAGGAAATACTGAAATCTAAAGAGATGCTAAATTAATAACAATCCCTGCCAAAAACACAGCAATAGTTACCATACAGATGAGTCACAAAATGTTAATTGGGAAGGGAAATTCCTAGTTCCATGGAATACAAATGGGATCCAAGCAAAAGATATCAACTAGAAGAGACACTTGCTAGCTGCTTTATATCAGCATAGACAGTACATGTTAGATGAAGTTACTAGATTTTCAGAGGCTTTTGTCTCTGGCTGTTATTGAATGCCAGATTGGCTTGTAATAAATTGTTCCTAACTTGTGACCTTCTTGTGGGTGAGAGGACAGATAATTTTTGTCTGGGATAGAATTGAGATCCAAAAGAGACTTGGAGGTCATTGAAGAGAACTTTTTTCAAAAGGATTTGCAAATGCTGGTGGACTTCTGTTTACAATCAAGAAGTCATACATGATTAAAATTGGCAGTGATTTATATACCTTCTGGCCCCCAGGACACTCCACATCCCTCCAAAGTGAACCCAGCTGATAGGCCCATCCTGGTCACATGCTTTCCACCGCCTAATTTGTTTTTAACTGGTAACATGTTTTTCTGTCCTACAACACATTTTCTACCCATAACAACAATTATTTTGCCTAACAACAAATTTTCCCACTCATCTTAACAGTTAAAGACGTTATAGAATTTTTTATAAAATCATATTCCTTCATTTTGTATTACCAAAACCTGGATGGGTGAAAAGAGGAAGGGTCATGTTTCAATGATATGACCAATAGAGATTTGGGGTTTGTCATCAAGAACATGGTCAGAACAGGGGAAATAGGCCAGCAGTGTTTTCCAGGAACACTGATCCACTTGTGATGTGTTATGCATGAAGTTGGAAATAATTTGGCATTTCTCTTATCATACCAGCCTCCTGCTGCACAGTGGCATTCATGTCAGGGCCATTCAACCTATTGCTGAGGAGACAGTGGAATTCCATAGGCCTTGGTGCCGACAGGATTTCAACTTTTCTTTCTTGAGTGGGAGATCAGAGGGAGCTAGCTCAGGAGTTCAAGATCACCATGACAACCACAGACCTTTCCCAGATCATCCATTGATTTTGGAATACTAGAAAATCATGGTAATGAAATGTACTTCTCAAAATCTTTTTATACATGTTCAAAGACTACTGATTGTAAATTTAAGTTTTCCAACATGGACTATCAAACTGGTACAGCATACTGTTTTTGTTTTGTTTTAGCTTCATAAAACTTTATTTCTAATTTGCTGGACTGTATGAGATTCTGCTTGCTTTATCATTTTTATAAATAACTCAAGGCAGTGAACATACCTAATACTCCTTCCTCCTCCTATTTTCCCCACAACAACACTTCTGTGCAGTGAGTTGGGGTGAATGAAAGTGACTGCCCCAAAGTCACCTAGCTGGTTTTCATGCCTAAGACAAGACTAGAACCCACAGTTTCACAGTTTCTAATCTGGTGCCTTAACCACTAGGCATTTTAGTTTCATTCTGTTTTGCCATTAGTATTGCTGATTTCTACTGATTTTAACTCCTCATAGTTTGCAGTGTCTTTGCCTGATAATGTACTTGTAATTCTTGATAGGTTTTCTCTATGGAAGGTATATCTTTAGAAAAGATGATGTTGTGATCCTAAACAATTTTGTCATAAAACTGGAAAACCTTGTAAGTACAAATGCTAACACAAAGCCACACTTCGTGAATGGGTGATGAAAAAACTTTAAGACTACTCTTAAACTTAACTAAAGTGGTTTATAAAGAGTGTACTTAAAATATTATGCGGGTTGCTTTGCAAAGTTCATCCACTGAGATGAGGTTAACCTCTCTTCTATTATTTTTTCAATACATCTAACCAGTAAGTGAGGAATTGGATGGGATTTTCATAAGGTGACCAACTTTTTTACAATGAAAAGGAGGACACAAATAAATTGAAGAAAAAATATTGTAAATAAAAGAAACATTTTATTCATTGCAACAATAATACAGACAACTTGCATGTGCAAAGTTTGCCAGCCGGGTGTTTTGGCGCGCTCAGCAGCAATTCCTATTGGCTTTCGAAAGCCAATAGTGGGAGTAGCACAGCTCATGCAAAAGTTGAAAAAAAAAACATCAAAAAAAGGTGCTGGAACGCCATTCTGAGTGTTCTATGCGAAGAAAAAAAAGCCCTGCAGATTACTCTACAAATATCGAAAAGGAGGACACTTTTTGAGGGAGGACATGGTTGGTCACCTTAATTTTCATCAACATTGGCTTGATACTGACAGTCTAGACCTTGCTCTCATTGGTTGATGAAAGCCTCGAGGGGGTTGACTATAGAGGCTGGATTGGAGCAGTGGAAAATGCATCTTCAAGATATTTTGCATTCATCATTCTCAAGAAACTATCACTCAACCTAAGAATTTTGGATAAAGATTAACCAGTCTACATTTTTGAGAGGGTTGCAGTAAAGGTAGTCCTTGACTTATACAGTTCATTTAGTGACCGTTCAAAGTTACAATGGCACTGAATAAAATGACTTATGATTGTTTTTCACACTTAGGGCCATTGCAGCATCCCCATGGTCATGTGATCAAATTCAGACTCATATTTATGATGCTTGCAATGTCCCAAGGTCATGTGATCACCTTATGACAAGCAACAGGGAAGTCAGATTCACTTAACAACCATTTTACTAACAACTGCAGTGTTTCACTTAACCACTGTGGCAAGAAAGGTCATAAAATGGGGCAAAATTTATTTAACAACTGTCTTACTTAGCAACAGAAACTTTTGGCTTAATTATGGTCATACTTCAAAGACTACCTGTACGAGAGTGTCTTGGAAGAAATTATTACCAATCCTTTTCAACTTAGATTATTAAACCTTTTAAATTGAGTTCAGGCCTTGGCATGGCACTAAGGTTGCATGGTTGGATGCCATCTGATAAGAGATTGGGAAATAATACAAAACCTCCTGGCATTAATTGATATCTCAGCCTTTGATGCCATCAGTGTTCTTCCCAGAGTCTAAATGGCTCATGCCCTATTAATTATTTATTAATTGATATTTGGATGATAACCAAGTTGCCATCTCTATCACAGGTCTCTTTAAAAGTTAACAAGAACAAAGTCTGTTTTATGTCTTATGAAACAACACGTAAAAATGAAGAATGTGAAATCTTTAATAGTCTGATTTATAAATATATATAAAGATTATTTTTCCAAGGCAGAGCAAATTAGTATTTAGGTCATATCCTTAATAAAAAATATGCTTCTACAAGAAGAGGTAGTGGATTCCAACAGCCATTCTTTATCAACATTTCTCAAATGGTTACTTAGCACTTATCTCAGTGAAATAATTTGCTAAGAATGAAAACAGGCTTATTTAATAGAAATTGCTTTCACAGGTAAGTTTTTTTTAGAATAATGGAAGGAGGAAGTTATTTCATGTGCCAATAAAACATAAATAAATAGCCACCATCTAGGTCAGATAGTTATTTAGATATGCCATGTACAGTCTACTGCAGGGGTGTCAAACTCACAATGTCATGTGACGTGTCACAACATATCGCAACTTTTTTGCAATTGCTGGTAATGGGGTGGGCACGGTTTTGCTATGATGCATCCGGCCCATGGCCTAGCAGTTTGACACCCCCGGTCTACAGTTTCCAGTCACGTGCAATCCCCAGATCCTTTTTCTCCTGATTCTTTTCTTTTATAATTATCTAACTGCACTTTTTCATCAGGATTTCGCTAGTATCACCCAGAACTTGTGGAATAGATAAATGTTTGGAATTACTAAGTCTGTGACACTACTAAAAATAAAATGCTTTAGCCATGATATTTTTAAAATTTGTCACTTCTCAATGCAAACAACTTTCAAGAAAATGGTAAGAATGTAATTGTTTCTTTCAGATCTCTAGTTACTTCTCAAAATTATATCTCAAATCAGCTGACTATAACTTGTAGTAGTTCTGCAGATATGAAATTTTAATGAGGCTGAGAGTTGTAGCTGTCTGAGATATATTCAGATCAATGAGTGTAATGCTTTTTGGCAGTTGAATATTGTCTACAAAAGAAAAATGTTCTACATTCTTTCTGGATACTCCTTGAGGTCCCATTCTCCAGAAAAGAGTTGTGATTACTTCTTTAATCAGGAATCAAGTCTAGTAAAAATTAGTTTGCCTTTGATTTCAGACCTGGTTTTTTTTCCAAGCATTCCAATGGGCAAACAAAATTCATTATACTGTAGATTTATGAATAGAACAGAACAGAACAGAATAATAGCTGATGTCTTCCAACTGTGTTCCTTAAATACCATCTGGCAGGCCAGGCTAAATTAGAATTCTGAAAATTCTAACTGCACATCCTTGGATTTTTTACTTTTGTAGTATTGGAGTATTTAGATACTGTGATTTTGGACATCTATCAAAAGGATTACAATAGATAATGCTTGCCATATACAGGTAATCCTCAACTTACAACCACAATTGAGCCCAAATTTTCTGTTGTTAAGTGACACATTTGCAACATTTTATGACCTTTCTTGCCATAGTTGTTAAGTGAATCACTGCAGTTGATAAGTTAGTAACACGAATGTTAAGTGAATGTGGCTTCCCCATTGACTTTGTTGCAAAAGGTGATCACATGACCTTTGGGCACAGCAACAATCATAAATATGAACCAGTTGCCAAGCATCTGAATTTTGATCACATGATCATGGGGATACTGCAAAGATCATAACTGTGAAAAGTGGTCGTAAGACACATTGTTAGTGTTGTTGTAAGTTTAAACGGTCACTGAACGAAATGTTGTAAGAAGTGATCACAAAACAGATGGCAGAGCAAGTTATACAGAGTTAGATGAGCTGCTCCATATATTCAATACCTCAAAGAATTGTTTGCTTTGTGATAAAAGGTACATCGGTATTTCAAGTGCCAAAGAGATATAATTTCTGACATAGAAACCCAATGTATTTTAAATAGTTCTTTTATCAAGGACATATTTTCACTGGTAAGAACATTCAACACATTTCTTACTTATTTTTTCTTTTTGTTTTGCTACACAAATTTAGAAGAGCTTATGGCTGCTGGCACTGTCTCCTGCAACAGAAATCAGTCAAATAAAAGAAAAAAGTATTAATAATAAAGCTAATATATTCTTACTTATTTTGAACCATAGACAAGAACATTTTCTGGATAAATAATTGACTACTTTTTCAGTTAAGTTACCAATTGAGAAAATATCTGCAACCAAGAGCGTTAAGTAGTTGATTCTGAAATTTCAGAAAAACCTTTCATTCATCACTTCTAACAGATGTGTGACAAATGTTTGTCATAACATTTTCCTTTTTAATTAAAAAAATATTGGGTGTCCTAGGGCAACAGCATAGTACAATGACATTATAGAAAGGAACAAAATGACTTCCAGTTTTGCATTGCAGTGAGATGGGATGCAGGAAGGCAGAGCCCGATTTCACCCTGCTGGGGGGGCCTGAAAAGGGCCTAAAGTCGCCCTGAAGAGTTGATGAAGAAGGAGGGGTGCCTTGTCGATCACAGAGAGATGGTGGTCTCTCTGTTCGAACCAAGGAAAGCCCTCCAAACCAGCAGGGGAAAGACCAGCCACACCTCTGCAGCTGGCCATTAGCTGCTGACAACTGAATGTCAGAACTCACTTCAATACCTCATCCCAAGAAAGCAGAACTCATGGAAGCAATCTCTTCCAAAAGAAACTTTTATTAGGAGAAGCCGATAGCAGGCATACTAGACAGGATCTGAAGGGCTCCCAAACAGATCGATAGGTTAAAGTGTCCCCAAGCAAACCCCAATCCATAGTTCATCCAGACAGTTCAAACCGGCCAATCCCAGGTTTTAAGTCCATCATGGGAAAGGGGAGATAACATCGGGCCGGCTCTGGTCATGGCAGCGATGTTTAGATGACTCTTCGCACCTTCTCTTGAGAACGGAAAGCTAAGCCATGTTCCAGAGGTTATAATTCTTTCTTCCTCCCCCTTTGTTAGTTGACAGTTTAGGGAGAAGAAGTACAAAGAGAAATAGTGCAGGAAAGCGAAGTGTTACGTTGTAGCAATAGAGAAAGAATGCAGGAAAGCAAAGTGTTACATTGTAGCAATAGAGGAAACTAAGGCAATAAACCCATGATCCTTCCCCCACTCCCCTCTAGGAGTATGGCAGAACCCAGGGAGAGAAGAGAATAGAATTTCCCTTTCTAACAAGGGAAGTATGAAATATGAGAGAAGAGCAAGGGAAGTATGAAATCAGATAGATATGGGTTCTGACATCTTTCCCCCTTTAAAAATATGTGTGGTCAATCTGTTGAGAGACAAAACAAATAGTGAGAAGTTAGTCTGGTTTGTTCAGGTAGTCTATGTGAATTTTTTTTAGTAGTTTGGGGGCTCTAACGTGGCATTTGTGCACCCATTCGTTTTGGGAAGAGGGAAGGTGCTTCCACGCTACTAGGTATTGAGTCGCTCCGTGGTATTTTGGGAGTCAAGGATTTCTTTTATTTCAAAATGCTGCTCCCCCTCAACCATAATAGGAGGAGGCGGTGGGGCGAGGGCTGGTTGTAACAGCGAACACTGCTCTCGTTTTAGCAGGCTGTAGTGGAAGATAGGGTGAATCTGACTGAGGGTTTTTGGTAATTCTAACCCTACTGTTACTGAGTTTATGATCCTTTTGATGGGGAATGGTCCCACATATTTCGGTCCTAGTTTCTTGAATGGTTGCATGGATTTTAGGTATTTTGTGGATAAGTAAACCATTTCCCCTATGATGAATAGTTTTGGTTCAACTCTTATCTGCTTGTGCCTTATAGGCCTGTCTAGCTTCATCTAGTGCTTTTCTAACTACTGGCTGGGTGTTTTTTTAATTGTGAGATCCACTCCTACAAGGAGGGAATGGCCGGCTTGGTGGTGCTTAGTTCCAGCATGGGGTTGAAACTTTGGCCTGTAGCTACTTGGATTGGGGTGTTCATCTGTTGGAAAATAATAAAGCATCATAGATATTGTTCAAGTACTGAGTTTGTACGTTCTATCCCCCCATTTATCTGAGGATGACGATTAGATGACAGCCCCTGGGTGGTCCCCAGAAGGGATAAGAACTCTTTTCAAAAGTCTGATGTGAATTGCACCCCTCTATCCAATATTACGTGCTGGGGTGCCCCATGCAGTCTATATATGTGCTGGACAAATAGTTTTGCTAAGGCTTTAGCAGTGGGGATTTTTGGACAAGGAATGAAGTGTACTTGTTTTGAGAATAAGTCCATGACCACCCAGATCTCTGTGTTTCCATTACTTTCTGGTAGTTCTACGATGAAGTCTATGGAGATTTCCTTCCAGGGGGCTGAGGGGCTTGCCACTGGCTGTAACAGTCTGAGGGCTTTCCCTTGCAGTCTCTTAGCAGCTGTGCAGGTTGGACAGCTGGCCACATAGCTCTCAATGTCCTTTTTCATAGATGGCCACCAGAATTGTCTTTTTACTAGATGCAGCATTTTCACGAACCCAAAGTGACCCACTGGTTTCATGTCATGGCAGAGTTGCATAAACATAATCCTCTGGGATTTTGGGATGTATAGCTTCTCCCCCACCCATGGCAAGCCGTCAGTGTTAGTGCACAAGTTTTTCTGGCTCTGGAACCATTCATTGGTTTATAGAGCCTTCCTGAATTCTATCCCTGCTTGGCTGGCTATCAGCTGCTTTGGTTTTGCCTGAGCTCTTGTTGTTCTTGCACTGCCAGCTGTGCTTCTGGCATGAGCAGCTTGGAGATGGTTGGCCGGGAGCTATTGTACTGGGGCATGCGGGATAGGGTGTCTGCCAGGAAATTCCTCCCTCCTGGTAAGTGTTTGATTTTGAATGTAAACCAGTGGAAGTGTTGTGACCACCAGGCTTGTTTGGGGATGAATTTTCTGGGCGTTTTTAGGGCTTCCAAGTTCTTATGGTCTGTCCAGACCTGGAATGGGATTTTGTTCCCTTCCAGGAAGTGCCGCCAGTGAGGAGGGCCCACCTCACAGCGTATGCCTCTTTTTCCCACACCGCCCAACGTTGCTCCATGTCAGAGAGTTTTTTGGACATGTAGGCACAGGGTTGCAGTTGCCTCTTATCGTTTTCCTGTAGCAATACTGCTCCTACTGTTATGTCACTTGCATCAGTTTGGATTACGAATGGCTTATCTGGGTCAGGGTGTTTTAGGACCAGTTCAGCCCAAAAAAGTCTTTTTAATCTTTCAAATGCGGCTTGACATTCCATCGTCCAGGTTAGTGGCTGACTGGGTTTTACCGAGCCTCCCCCTTTCATCTTTAATAAGTTTGTGATAGGCAGGGCTACCTCAGCAAAAGAAGGAATGAACTGACAGTAGAAGTTAGCAAACCCCAGGAAGCTTTGTAGTTGCTTTCTCATGTGGGGTGGCACCCACTCCAGCACCGCTCGGACCTTCTCGCGGTCCATCTCTATGCCTTCGGTTGATATGCGGTAGCCCAGATAGTCAATTCTCTGTTTGTGAAACTTGCACTTGGACAATCTTACATAGAGGTTGGATGCTCTTAGTTTTTTTCAAAACTGCTCTGACTAATTTTATGTGCTCCTCTTTAGTCTCTAAATATAAGGATGTAATCCAGGTAGATGAGGACCCCTTTGTTTAGATGCTCCCTCCAGTACCTCATCAATCAGCTGCATGAAGACCGTGGGGGCTCCCTGCAGCCCAAATGGCAGGACCTTAAATTGGTAGCATCCCATAGGGCAGTTGAACGTGGTCTTCCACTCGTCCCCCTCCTTAATTCTAATGTGGTAGTAGGCTTCCCTTAGGACCAGTTTTGTGAAGAATTTGCCCTTCGATAGGTGGGACAACATGTCTTTCATGAGGGGGAGAGAGTACAGGTTGCTTTCACTTATGGCATTCAAGGCGGGATAATCCACGCACATACGCAATGTGCCGTCTTTCTTTTCCTTGAACAGGACTGGGGCTGCTACCTTCTTTGGGGAAGCTGGCTCAATGAAGCCCCTCTCCAAATTCTTATCTACAAATTTGTTCATGTCTCATAGTTCCTCGGGGCTCATGGAGTACAGTCTAGGCTTTGGGAGCTTTGCTCCTGGTTTGATTTCTATCGCCCTGTCTGTGGGTTGGTGTGTCGGGGGGTAGCTTGTCTGCCCACTCCTTGCTGAAGACTTCAGTGAGCTCCTTGTACTCCTCAGGTATTTCGGCAACAATTTTTCCTCCCCCACTGCTGCTCTTTCTGGAGGGGAGCTCTCGGGAACTCCCCAGGGTGACGGTCCCATTTGATCCCCTTTTGGGAACCTGAGTTCCGCTGTCCTCCAGTCTACTTGGGGGTTCCATTTCATTAGCCACGCCAACCTCAATATTATTGGGCACTCCATGCCTGGGGTCACAACGAACATTACAGTCTCCTCATGGTCCCCCAGGGTAAGGTGGATCAGCAGTGTAGCTAGAGTGGCTGGCATTCCCCCTGCTAAGGACCCATCTAATTGACCAAAGGATATCAGTTTCATCAGCCTCCTCACCGGAAAGCCCAGGGTTCCCACCAGCATTGGGCTAATAAGGCAACGCATACAGCCAGAGCCTAGTAGGGCTTTAACTTTTACAGCTTTGGGCATGGAGGGGGCTAGGATAGTCACTGTCTGGGTGAGGGCCACGATGGGTCCACTTACCAGGGGTTCGTCTTTGGAGTTGTCATCTGACGAGTTGGATGCTCCCACAGTGTAGGCTTGGGTTCTTTTCCCCCATTGGGTGGAGGGGGGGACTCAGCCTCGGTGCCCCTTCTTGGCTGATTCTCGCAGCTTGGTGGGCAACCTTCTCAACTTCCCAGCTGGTGTCTGGTTGACCTTCTGCTGGAGGTTCCTGATGCAGCATTTTGCGGTGCGATGTCCCTCTTTCCTGCCCTTGAAGCAGCTGGTGGTCTTCTTGGCCATGGGCTGAGGCTTCGTGGGCTTGTGTGATGGCTCAGGGGGTGATCGGTTCCACGGCTTCCCTCTGCGATGTCTCTTGAGCATGTCAATCTCGGCTTCCTCTGCCAGGATGTACTGATCATGCAATCAGTGTGGGTCTCCCCAGGGAAGGCAGGCATTGTAGAGGCCGTAATTCAGCCCATCCTTGAAGTGGCTAAGCAGGATGTCTTCTGGCCAGTTCAGCTTGCTAGCAATGGCTCGGAATTCCTGGGTGTACTTGGCCACTGGGCGCCTGCCTTGCTTCATTGTCTTAATCTTCTCATGGGCTTTCTGGTCTGCCAATGGGTCCTCGAACCATCTAAGGGAGAACATGAATTGGTTGAAGATCTGGAGTTCGGGGGCATAGGAGTCATGTAGGTCCACTACCCAGTCAGCTGCCATGCTGTCCAGGACCTCCTGTACGATGCGGATCTGAGCCTTGTCAGTTGGGATGTCTCGGCTGTATTCTTCCATGTAGTTGAGGACTTGGGTTAAAGAAGAACCCCAGGCGCTGTGGCTCCCCACGAAACTTCACATCCAGCGGCAGGAACTTCCAGATGGATTGATGCCTACGTCGTCATCTGTGATGTCATTCATCCCGATCAGCAGCTACCATGTGGCATGGATTGGGGGCTGCTGCCGTGACAGCTGAGGTCTCGGCTGCCCTGCCTGACATTCCTAAGGTTTCAGCTTTGGACTCCCCCTCGGTGTCTTTTTTGCTGCAGTCCAAGGTAACAGTGAGGCTGTGGGGTTCAGGCTTTTCATCTTTGAGGGAAATGAGGGTTGATTTCATCAGGTCAATCACCTTCTCCAGGATCCAGTTCAACTGCTCCTCATGATCGTCCTCATCCTCACTGAGGTGCAGTGATCTCTCCATCTCTTGCTTTCATCCCAGTTGGTGGCTGCCTCACCTCAGCATCACCTTTCTCGATTTTTTCTCCCACTTGTCCTTCTTGCCTACACCCATGGACCAGCAAGGCTTACAGCTGTGCATCTCCACCACCTCTTTCTCTGAGGTGTAGGAAATCTCAGAGCCAGACAGCTGTCAGGATTCTGACCAGAGGGAGGGCTCCCCCTTCACAGTGGCTTCTCCCTTCTCTGCACTGGTGTCTGACATGGTAGACTTTGCAGAGTCCCCCAGCAAGGTCCATTCTTCCGGGTTGACTACTATTGCAGATCCTGTCTAATGTCAGGACCCACTTCAATACCTCATCCCAAGAAAGCAGAACTCATGGAAGCAAGCTCTTCCAAAAGGAACTTTTATTAGGAGAAGCTGATAGCAGGCATACTAGACAGGATTTGAGGGGCTCCCATACAGATCAATAGGTTAAAGTGTTCCCAAGCAAACCCTACCCCATAGTTCATCTGGATGGTTCAAACTGGCCAATCCCCAGGTTTTAAGTCCATCATGGGAAAGGGGAGATAACATCGGGCCAGCTCTGGTCATGGCAGCGATGTTTAGATGACTCTTTGCACCTCCTCTTGAGAACGGAGAGATAAGCCAGGCTCCGGAGGTTGTAATTCTTTCTTCCTCCCCCTTTGCTAGCTGATAGTTTAGGGAGAAGTACAAAGAGAAATTGTGCAGGAAAGTGAAGTGTTTACATTGTAGCAATAGAGAAAGAATGCAGGAAAGCAAAGTGTTACATTGTAGTGATAGAGGAAAAGGCAATAAACCCGTGATCCTTCCCCCCCCTCCCCTCTAGGAGTATGGCAGAACCCAGAGAGAGAAGAGAATGGAATTTGGGAGAGAGAAAGAGAGTAAGAAAAGTATGAAATATGAGTGAAGAGCAAGGGAAGTATGAAATCAGATAGATATGGGTTCTGATAAAAGGCTTTAATTAGCACACCGTAAACAGCATGTTTGGATTGAGTAAGAATATTGATCCTTTCTTTACTATTTTATAACTGAATTTCCTGGGAAAGGCTCCCAAGAAGCTTAAAACCTCCGGATGTGAATGGTTTAAATTTTTTATGGGGGCAGAAATACACAATACTGAAGTGAAAGTAATACAAAGCTACAGTTTTGATAAATCTGAGAACTGAGATAAATTGTTAAGATTTTCTCTTTGAAAAAAAAATTGAGGTGAAATATAAGAAATCAACCCTTTGTTTTAAGAGTGGAAAATGGACTTTGAATGACATGATCTAGTGGTGGATTTGAGTACAGCACTATAATTAGCTCCTTGGCTGCTTGGTGAATTTCGGCTTAAGGGAGAACAGCTGGCAATAAAGGAAAATATTTTGGCATATTTATCATCCTGACCGTCTTGGACTATAAACACCTACTGAGCTTGGACTTTTAATCTCAAGAGCTAGTGAGAGAGAAAGAAAAATTTGACTTTTGAATATTTCTGGCTACAGGGAGGTTGAACTTAAAAAATAGAGGATTTGATCTATCAGAGGGGGCACTATCTGTTTAATATATTTGTTTGAACATGATTAAAAGAATGGATGACCCTCAGATATAACTAGATTTTTATAATGGAAAATATGATTTAGAATTAAAATAGCATTTTCTTCTTTTGATGTGGGGAATTTGAAAATAAGAGGAGGATTGGTATGAACAATTTTTAGCTATATAAATGTAATTATATTGAGAAAATCATAGTTGACAAAGATACTTTAAATAATGATGGGAAATCAAACTTTAATAAGAGCACAAAAAAACAGGATATTGACTTACAAATTGATATTATTGTTACTTCCATAATATCAGTAAAATATGATGAAGATGTCTATACCTAATTTTGTATACATCAATAGTACTAAGAATTCGGACATCTAAGCGAAGCTCCGGAACGGGGCTCGCTTTTTTTACGGAAAAAAACCGACTATCGTGAAAGGGAAGCACCAGAAAAGAGGGTGCTTCCAAAGAGGAACATCGGCGCGCCCGGACAGGGCCGAAAGTAGCGCGGAAGAGCCCGGGAAGACAGCGGACGGGGCCGAGGAGGCAGGCGGTGGCCGGCCGGCCGGCAGGCCCCAAAGAAGCTGACGCCGACGGAGCTGAAGAAACCGCGACACCGCAAAGCCGCGCAGCCGAAAAGAGCCAGCGGAAGCGGGGAGAAGACGGCGAGCAGCGTCAGCGAGACCTGCGGATGCCCCCGGGAGGATCGAACGAACCGGGTAAGACCAGCGGACGAAGCTCAAGAGGCAAGGCAGACCGGGACAGCGGACAGCAACGAGGGTCGAGCAGCGAGCCGAGAGACGCCAGCCGCCGGGAGAGACCAGCCGCGGGATCCAAATAAGGTACCAGAGGCAGCAAGGAAGACCCGGGCGGGCTGAGGAGGAGAAGACCGAGCGGGCGAGCGGCAAGGAAGAAAGGAGGGGGGGAAAGGCCCCACAGAAACACCGTTCCTCCTCCCCCACAGCGGGCAGCGAGCTTGGGGGATTCAAAAGTTTGGGAGGAGGGCTAATTTCCTCTGACCGAGGTGAGGCCCCAGAACAAAAGAAACTACTCGAGGGCCTAAAGACTGACTATTTAAGTGCCTGAAGCGAGCTTGGGGGATTCAAAAGTTTGGGAGGAGGGCTAATTTCCTCTGACTGAGGTGAGGCCCCAGAACAAAAGAAACTACTCGAGGGCCTAAAGACTGACTATTTAAGTGCCTGAAGCGAGCTTGGGGGATTCAAAAGTTTGGGAGGAGGGCTAATTTCCTCTGACTGAGGTGAGGCCCCAGAACAAAAGAAACTACTCGAGGGCCTAAAGACTGACTATTTAAGTGCCTGAAGCGAGCTTGGGGGATTCAAAAGTTTGGGAGGAGGGCTAATTTCCTCTGACTGAGGTGAGGCCCCAGAACAAAAGAAACTACTCGAGGGCCTAAAGACTGACTATTTAAGTGCCTGAAGACTAGTCACGACTAGAGCCTAACTGTTGCCTTGAGAAGGGGGCCACTTGCACAGGCCCCAGACCCACTCAACTTGGTGCCATCCCTGCCAGTTTTGCAAAGCGTATTGGGAGAGAAATTACACCCCTTATTGGACTATTAGTTTGCTGGTAGCATATGAACTGTAAGACATGACCACTTGCTAACTTTACACAGAAGAATTAGACCCAATCTATCCTATCAGCTTGACAATCTTACACAGGAACAATTCTCCCACAACTCTCAACATTAAGGGGTGGCTCTAAGGGTGGATAAGCTCAAAATGGCAGCCAGACGGACAAAACAGACCAAGACACCACACACAAAGGGAGCTGCATCCTCCCCGGCCCAGCCCTCTAATCAGCCAGGCAATACCCCGCCCATCCCCATCCCCATCCTCACACCCCCCCACCCAACTACAGGCCCTCAGACCCAAACTCCAACCCATGACTCCACAACAGCACGCATGATCCAAGAACTACAAGAGACGATTGAGACACTAAATGAGACGATAGCGACGATGGTGGCAAGGATGGAGGGCATGGAGAGAAAATTGGCAGAAATGAGTGCGAAGACGGAGAAAGGACGCATAGAGGCAGAACAGACGATGGAGGAAAGATACAAAAACATGGAAAGGATGCTGGCGGACCAAGGGAGAGACCTGGAGAGAAAGTGGGAAGAACAACGCAAAGCGGTGGCCACAAACCTGGAACAAATGAAGGAGGCAATGCAAACACATTACAAGAACCTCCAAGAAACAAGGGAGAATACGGAAAAGATGATGAAAGAAGTGGAAAACTGCATAGAGGGACAGACTGCTGAGGTTCAGGACCAGTCGACCATGATGCAATTCTGGCAACTGTCATTTGCGATCAGATTCAGAGGGTGGAAGGAGACAACATACGAAACCCAAGAAAGCCTGCTCAGGACCTTTGTAGAGGCACTGGCAACATTCCTGGGCAGGAGCGCCAATGAGATTGGGTGGCAAATCGAAAAAATCTACAGAGTGGGCGCCTGGAGGGCAGTGAACAGGCAGCAACCAAGGGACGTGGTCATCCACTTCACAACACAGAGGCTCCGGAACCACATCTCTGCCACTTCCTATAACAAGGCATTCTACATAGAGGAACAGGAAGTGAAGGTTCTGAAAGAGATCCCTCAGGCGATGCTGAGAGACAGAAAGGACTACAAATTCCTGACCACAGAACTGAGATCGCGTGCACTGCGATACCGGTGGGAAACCCCAACAGGACTGTCACTTTCCTATAGAAACAAGAGACACTACTTGACCTCGGTCCAGAAAGCCAAAGACTTCCTCGAAAAGGAACTGAAGTCGGGAGGCCCTCAACCCACCGCGGGAGAAGACGCAGATAGACCACGGGAAAGCGGGAGGGATCGAGGCCAACGAGCAAACAGCGCAGAGGCACAGATCAGGGCAGTGGCAGAGGAAATGAATGGAATACCTAGAGAGGCGAGGGCACAGAGAGCAAGGAGCAACAAAAACAAGGCAGCAAGACAGCCTACAGAGGACAGGCTACCAGGCTCCACTACCAAACACACAGACCAGCGAAGCAAGACCGCACAAACCAATATGAGCAGCAATCCGGATATCATGGGAACGGGACCAAAGAAGACAACAGGAGAAATAACAGAAATGGTCTCGCAAAAGTATCCTGCAACAGATGATGGCAACTAAGTATTTGACCTGGAATGTGAACGGACTGAACTCCCCCCAGAAAAGGAGAAAAATTCTCCACTATCTGAACCAAGATAACAGCGATATAATCTGCCTACAAGAAACACACATCAGAGCAGCAGACCAGAAATATCTGCTCAACTACAAACTAGGCGCGCACTTTGTGGCAGCGGCGCCAAGAAAAAAGAATGGGATTGTTATATATGTAAAGAAACATGTAATGGCCAAGCTAATAGAGTCCGACCCCCAAGGTAGATACCTGGCAATTGAAATAACACAAGAGGACAAGAAGATTCTAGTAATGGGCGTATATGCACCAAACCAGCAACAAGGCAAATTCTACAAAAAGCTACACAAGAAAGTAACACAACTTAACTACAGATCTTACATCATTATGGGCGACTGGAATGGGGTCATAGAGACTGCTCTAGACAAAAAAAGAACTGCACCGAACCCACAAAAACACTCTAAGTTGCCTAAATCCTTCTTCGATATGAAGGAGGACCTCGAACTGACAGACGTATGGAGGAAAAGGCACGGCAAAGAACAAGAATTCACCTTCTTCTCTGGCAGACACCAATCCTTCTCCAGAATTGACTTTATATTAACTTCTAGTGACTTGCTAACTTGTCTAAACACGGTGAAAATCCTACCCAAGACATTGACAGACCACAACCCTGTAAGGATGGAATTAAGACACGGCCCGAAACAGAGGAGATCCTGGAGAATCAATGAAAACCTGTTCAGACACGAAGACAAGGTGGCGGAGTGCAAAAAGGCTATGAAGGAATTCTTCAACACACATATGAACAACGGAACGCCGATAGAACAGATCTGGGAAGGCAGCAAGGTGTACATGCGAGGGATCCTCATATCCATGAATAGCTGGCACCGTCGCCAACAAGAACAAAAAAGAAAAGAGTTAGAAAAGGAGATAAGCAAAATGGAGCGGCTACTGATAAAAAGACCAGAGGACAAAGCCACCAAAGAAGGACTCAAGATCTTAAGAAAGCAATTTGACATGTTGATGGCGGACCAAGTTGCAAGGAATATACAATATGCAAAACATAAGACATTCTGCAAGGCCAACAAACCGGGCCGCTGGCTAGCCTACACTATAAGAAAGAAACAGAAATCCCGCATAATTGAAAAGATAGAATACAAAGGCAAACTAGAATTCCGACAAAAAACCATCAGAAAGCCTTCACAGAGTTCTACTCGAAACTATATGCCGAGGATAAGATACAAGACAAAGAGATAGATGAATTCTTAAAAAACGAAAAGATACAGGCGATTACCGACACACAAAGAGAAGCCCTGAATGCCTTAATCACAAAGGAGGAAATACACTCAGCGATCACACAACTGAAAGCAGGAAAATCGCCCGGGACGGATGGGATAATAGCGACCTACTACAAGCATCTACAGGATGAGATGCTAGAACCCCTCAGAAAGCTATTTGCCAGCATTCAAGAAGGAGGCCAGGTCCCACCATCCTGGAAAACAGCCTACATCTCATTAATCCCAAAGGAGGGGAAAGACGACACACAGCCCGCAAACTACAGGCCCATCTCACTACTAAACACAGATTATAAGATCTTCACAAAAATTTTGGCCAATAGACTAATGACTGTTCTACAAAAAACAATACACCCGGACCAAAGGGGATTTATACAAGGACGCCAGATGAAAACCAACGTGAGGCAGCTGTTGAACATAATAGAGTACCTGCAAAGGCACAACCAGATACCTGCCGCTCTAATGTTTGTGGATGCAGAAAAAGCCTTCGACAGACTGAATTGGCCGTTCCTGACGAACTTGGTCCTGAAGATGAAAATGGGAACACAGTTCTTCAACTCCATAACGGCAATTTACCAGAAACAAACAGGCCAGATCATTGTCAATGGAGACTTAACGGACTCATTTAATATAGAGAGAGGCACGAGACAGGGCTGCCCGCTGTCCCCCCTGCTATTTATCCTAACACTGGAAATTTTACTGAACAGAATAAGAGCGGCTGAGGATGTACAGGGCATACAGATTAAGCAGCAAGAATACAAACTATGTGCCTTTGCGGATGACCTGCTGGTGACAATGTCGCAACCAGCACAATCAGCAAGGAAATTGATGGAGATAATGGAAGACTATGGTAGGGTGTCAGGCTTCAAAGTAAATATATCAAAAACAAAGATGCTAGTCAAAAACCTAGACAACAAAGCAAAATGGAACCTGGAAAGAATAACGGGTTGTGAAATAGTCAAGAAAGTCAAATACTTAGGAGTGGAGATAGAATCAACAAATGCGAAATTATACAAGAATAACTACGAGGTCCTGTGGAATAAGATACAAGCAGACCTGGAAAGGTGGAAATCGCTACGTCTGTCCCTGCTCGGCAGGATAGCGACAGTAAAGATGAATGTATTACCCAGATTTCTATTTCTCTTTCAAATGCTACCCATACTCAAGAAGGATGCGGACTTAGACAATTGGCAGAAAGGCATCAACAGATTTATTTGGGACGACAAGAGACCGAGGATGAAACTAAAAATCATCCAAGATGCAAGGGAGAGAGGGGGACTCAAAATGCCTAATCTAAAGCTATATTACTATGCAGCAACGTTGGTGGCGGTTAGTGACTGGATCAACATGACAAACGATAGAGTTCTGAATGTTGAGGGGCATGGTCTACGATTTGGCTGGCACGCATACCTAGTATACGACAAAAAGGCAGATAGGAACTTCAAGGAGAACCCACTACGAATCCCACTGCTATGGGTCTGGAAGAAATACAAGCACCTCCTACACGACAAGATTCCCATCTGGACGATCCCTGGACACGCAACAGGGGATATGAACACATCCCAAGGGCAAGGAGTGGTGCCCTACAGTGAACTTGTACTGGGAGAAGAAAACAGGTTCCTCTTGAAATCTCAAGCAACGCTAGCAAACAGAGGAATAGGAAGTAACTGGCTATCATATATACAACTACAGTCAAGGTGGCGTGAAGACAAGAAGAAGGGCTTCTCCCAGAACGACGAGAACCTAATTAAACAGATCAGAGAACAGGGGGTTAGGCACATCAAACGGGTGTACAGCACTCTGATAGAAATGGACTCTGAAACCGAACTAGTCAAGAACTGTATGATAAAGTGGGCGCAAGACTTCGGACACCCTATCGCCATAGACACGTGGGAGAAAATCTGGGTGAGGAATGTAGAATTCACGAAATCGCAACACTTAAGGGAAAACTTCTACAAGATGTTCTATAGATGGCACCTAGACCCGAAAAAGATATCACTCATCTACCCGGGCACCCAGCCCAAATGCTGGAGGTGCGGAGACGGGGAGGCTACCTACTTCCACATATGGTGGACATGCAGAAAAATCAAAGCATTCTGGAGGAAGATATGGTGGACACTCCAAACCATTTTCAAAAAGCGTATAGAATTTCTACCTCAGGCTTTTCTGTTAGGGATCACAAAGGATATCACTACCTCAGAGACAAATTTATTTTTGAACTTAATTACAGCAGCAAGATTATTGGTGGGACAGTACTGGAAGAATCCGGAAATACCGCCTATTGAAGAATGGACTGTGAAAGTAACAAATCTGGCGGAAATGGCAAAAATATCAGTATATTTGAAAAGTCGCTCCAATGAACAATTTGTGACGGACTGGAAACAGTGGATAGACTATATCCAAGAGAGACACCAATCAAACAGAATGCAGCTGGCGTTCAGCTAAGGATCGAGGGGAGGAGGGATGAAGGGTTAACAAATCAAAGGTTTACAAAAACTAACACCCAATGTTGAATGTATATGTTCTATAACTAATGCCTCTTAACATAACCTTATGACTAACGTTGTTTGCTTTAATATTGTTAAAGTAGACTGAATCTCTACCTCAGGATATGAAACTTTTACCTCAGGATCTCGGGTTGGGGACCATAAAAGATTGCACTAGTAATGGGATGAAGTCAACTCAGAAGCGCAAACGCACAATATGCAATAGACTAGATACAGTAGATAGACCATACATAGGAGACACACCAATCAAACAAAATGTATTCGGAGTATACTTGAAGATGTAAGGGAGGAGGGAAGAACGTTTACTAAAACAGATGTTTACAAAGATTAATACCTAATGTTGTATGCTATGTTCTAGGATGATTGCTTAGCAATAGGATCTTATGTTTAATGTTGATCACATTAATATTGAAACGGATAGGGGAAACACCAATCAAAATAAAATGTAACAGGAGTATAGTTGAGGCTAGACACGAGGAGTGGGGGAAAAAGGCTTACTAACTCAGACGTTTTCAAAGACTAATACCTAGTATTGTATACCAGGTGTCATGATGATTGCTGCATAACATGTTTTTATGTTCAATGTTGATTGTTTTAATAAAGGAATTTTTATAATAAAAAAAATAGTACTAAGAATTCTAATTGTTTAATGAGGGGAAAAGGAAAAAAATATAGGGAGGAAAGGGAAGATCAGGGAAAAAATACTGGATTGTGCAGTACTGAATAGATTTATATTGAAGAAGTTAATGTTAAATATGTGAAGCCAGACAACATATTGTTTACTAAGCTTTAAAGATTGTAATTTTTTTAAAATTAATAAAACATATACAAAAAGAAAGGAACAAAACAATTTTTGATTTTTTGGGGGGATTGGGGTGGGGATTGTTAAGCCTACAAGATACATGTATTTTATAGGTTCACATGTCAGGACAAAAATAGAGCTGCCATGTTATTGATTGCTGCTGTGCAATCTTGGAGAGCTCTGGCAGCAACAAATACTTTCCCAGGTGTATTTGATATTGAAGTCAATTGATTATTATGTACATCTTTCCCAAATTATTAGTGAAAGAGAAAGAACAACAACCATGACAATCTAATCAGTTCCCCCCATGTGGTGTTAATATTCACTATTAGCTTTCACCATACAAATGTATAAACAAATGTTTGCTGTATTATGACTGCTGTAACCTAAAAGAATTCCCACTCTGTGAATGTAAAGGTGAAAAGTGTATGCCAAGCCATTTCATTTATGTATCTTTTGTGAATGTTGCCTTTAGGCATTCAAGTTTGAACCTTGAGTGCAGTGAGTACACACTGGCTTAAAATCTTCACTGCAATGCTAATTAGAATCTTTTAACACTTAAATAAACAGAAATCTCATTTCCCAGAAGTGTAAGAGATCTGTCCCAATTATGAAAAGAGTGAGGGGGAGCCAGTGGTGGGATTCAGCCGGCTCGTACCACTTCGGCAGAACCAGTAGCTAATTTTTTGTTGCCCAGGCCCAGAATGGACTTCCAGAAGCAGCATTAACACAGAGAAGGGGCGTTGTCTTACCTGAACGCCTTTTCTCAGCATGATGATGGAGAATCCACTGGTGGGTTGTCTCAGCCTTCTTGCTCAGATTAGACTAAGTCTAGAAAGTTGCCATGCCTCCCGCTGGGCTAGACTGTCCCAGTTTTTTGACCAAGGTGAAGCAACCAACAATAGTCCGACACGTCAGCTCCTCCTATCCCTGACACAGGACCAGACGGCCCTTAAAGGGTGGGTGTGGATTCTCCATCATCATGCTGAGAAAAGGCATTCAGGTAAGACAACGCCCCTTCTTCAGCATGATGAGTGGAGAATCCACCAGTGGGACATACCAAACCCGCTCATGTCCCTACAGGGGGGAACCAGTCTGGGCTTATGTCCCACTAGATGAAATCACCTGCTGCAACACCCTCCGGCCAAACGAAGCATCCAAAGAGGCAAACTTGTCCAACCTATAGTGTGTGATGAAGGAGAAAGGGGAGGACCAAGTTGCCACCTTGCAGATTTCTTCAATGGATGCTTGCATCGACCAGGCCGCTGACGTAGCCACACTGCAAGTGGAGTGGGCAGTGATGTGGCCGAGAACCGGTAGGGAATGTGACAGGTAAGCACGGGCAATGCAAGCACTGATCCACCTCCCAATGGTCAAAGAAGAGACCTTCTGGCCCATGGAAGAGGGCTGAAAGGACACAAACAGGGCCTCGGACTTGCAGAAGGCAGAAGTCTGTTTGATACAATGTCGCAGGGCCCTGCGCACATCCGGTTTATGCCACTGCCATTCCAGTCCATGAGATGGATTGGGACAAAAATTGGGAAGTACTACCTCCTGAGTCCTATGAAACCAGGTATTCACCTTGGGGATAAAGGAGGATCTAAACGAAAGACCACCCTGTCCTCATGGAAGATGCACAGGTCACCCCTAATGGAAAGGACAGCCAACTCAGAAATGCGTCTGGTTGATGTGACTGCAATCAGGAAGGCTACTTTCAGAGAAAGGAGTCGTAAGGAGCAAACCTGATGGGTTCAAATGGTGGGAAAATTAGAGCCTGTAGAACCCGAGACAGGGCCCAAGAGGGGTACCGACGTATCGCCGCTGGATTGGCGTTAGTCGCTCCCTTGGTGAAAGAGCTTACCACTGGGTGCTGCGCGAAAGGGACAAAATTGTCACATGTAAGCACCGTGGATAAAGCCGCTACCTGTCTACAGATAGTATTAAGAGTTAAACCTTTATCTAGACCCTCCAACAAATAGTTCAAAATATTTGGAATAGTTACTGAAAGAGGTTGGAGGTGGTGCTTAGTGCACCATAAGCAAAAGTTCCTCCATGTCGCATCATAAATCCTATTTGTAGAGGGGCGCCTCGAAGCATGAACCATAGAGATCACCCTTGACGAATAGGATTGCCTGGTTAGGTTTACCTGCTCAAGTGCCAGGCGGCCAACTGGAGCCACTGGGGATCCGGGTGTTGAAGGGCCCCTTGGCTGAGGGAGATGCGTTCTGGAGAAATCCTCCAGGATGGTGAGATGGAAAGATCCACGAGGTCGGCAAACCATGGACATTTCGGCCAATGTGGAACAACCAATATGATCTCCGCCTGTTCCTGAAGCATCTTGCAGATGGTTGCCGGAATCAGGGGAAGGGGAGGAAAGGCGTACAGCAACTCCCTGGGCCACCGTCTGCGGAGGGCGTCCATTCCTGGGGATGGGAACCTGGAGAAGAACCTCAGAAGTTGAGAGTTGTTTGGGGACCGAATCTGTCCGAGATCTCCCTGAACAGAGCTGGGTCCAGGCGCCACTCGGTGTGGTCCACAGTGGATCTGCTCAAGGAGTCTGCCTGTTGGTTTGCCTCCCCTGAGATATGCTCTGCCTTCAAGGAGCAGAGGTTGATCACTGCCCAAGAGTTCAATAGGTGGGCCTCGCTCATGAGGTAATTGGATCAGGTCCCTCCCTGCCTGTTTACGTGGGCCTTTGCTGCCACGTTGTCTGTGAGGACCAGAACATGTTGTCCCACCACCCTGTTGGTGAAGTGGCGTAAGGCCAGATGTATGGCCCTGAGCTCCAGCCAGTTTATACTGTGCCTCAAGTCCGAGTGGGACCACGGACCCTGAGCTAATTGTGATTGGAGGTGAGCCCCCCAGCCAAATAAGCTTGCGTCTGTGGTCAAGGTGAGCCTGTCTGGCTCCTTGAAGAAGGATCCCTTGGACATTGCCGGGGAGGACCACCACTGGAGGGAAGATAATGTCTGGCGTGGAACCCTTACTCTGCTGTTGGAAGAGCTCATGTTCAACTTCTGAAAGGGAAGAAGGAACCATTGAAGCCCTCTGGAGTGCAACCTGGCCCATGGAACAATTCCCATACAGGAGACCATCTTCCCCAGCAACTGTGACAACACGACTAGAGGAACTACCCACTCTATTTGAACCCGGTGTATGAGGGTCCGGATGTTGTCCTGACATTCCTGAGAAAGAAAAACCTTGCAGAGTTTCGAGTCTATGACTGGCCCCAGGTGAAGGAGATGAGTTGAAGGGGCCGTGTGGCTCTTTTGGAAGTTCACGGAGAATCCGTGAACCTGAAAAGTCCTGATGGTGAGTGCCAGGTCCGACTGGGCTGACCGGAAGGAACGAGACTGTATGAGGATATCGTCCAGATAACATTGGATGCACACCGAAATCATTCTTAGATCGGTAGCTAATACAACTAAGATCTTTGTGAACACCCGTGGGGCCGAAGAAAGGCCAAATGGGAGTGCTTTGTACTGAAAATGCCAGTGGGCATAACAAAATAGGAGGAATGTGCGGTGCTCGGGGAGGATCAGAACGTGCAGGTAAGCTTCCGTTAAGTCTATGGAAGACAGGAAATCCCCCCTCCTGACGCTGGACAGGATAGACTTGAAACTCTGCATTTTGAACCGCTTGTAGGCCAATGGTAATTTAGTCCTTTCAAGTCCAATATCACCCTCCAGTTCCCCAAGGTCTTCGGGACCATGAACAGAATGGAGTAAAAGCCCTTTTCCTTCTGTTCTGTGAGCACTGGTTCTATGGCCTCTATCTGCAGTAGATGGGAGATGGCCATGGACATGAGCCTTGCCTTGGTAGCATTCCTCGTATTGGGGCAAGCGAGGAAGCACCCTGGAGATATGGTTAAGAATTCCAGGGCAAGGCTGTGTCGGATGGTGTCTAACACCCAGGAGTCTGTGGTGGTGGCCTCCCATGTGTCGGTGAAGAGAGAGAGCCGACCACCTATAGGAGAGGTTTCCCTGGAGTCATTTGTTCCATCTATACAGACAGCCTCTGGAGCCCCGAAAGGGCCATTTAGACTGGTACTGGGGCCTGGCTCTGGGGTTTTGGCGGTCCTGCTGCAATCCTGTCTGGGAGGAAAGGGTCAAGGATTTCAAGACCAGCCCCAGGCCGGTCCGACACAAAAGGGCTGCCTCCAGTCCCAGGCCAGTCTTGCATGAAAGGACTGCCTCCGGGAGTCTTGTTGGGATCTCCTGTCTGCTCGTCTAGAAATGTGCGCAAGCACTTTGCATTTGTCTTTCCCCTCAATCAGGTAAGGATCGAGGACCGTACCAAAAAGATGAGTACCGCTGTAAGGGGTGGTTGCCAAGTGTCACTTGGACTTCAGGTCGGCCTGCCATTGTTTAAGCCAAAGTAGTATGCAGGCCAATATGCTGGCTGCTATGGATCAGGCGGAATACCTGGCAGAGTGCAGCGAGGCATCCACTGTATACTCAGATGTGGCAACCAGCTTGCTCAAGGTCTGCTGTGCCCGGACCTGGTCTGGGGGAATCAGAGCCTGGAGTTCTCGGAGCCAGATGATGGAGGATCTGGCGAAGAAGGATGACAATGTCGCTGTCTTTACTGACCACGCCGAGGTTTGATGAGACTTACAAAGGGAAAATTCAAACATCTTGTCTTCCACCCTCAGAGCCTTAGTCATGTCCCCTGGTATAGTGGGGGAAGAAGATAGAGAGGTTAAAGGTGCATCCGCTAGTGGCACATCCAGGAGCGAAGAAAAGAAGGAAGAAATGTTAAAGAGCTTTTTCTCTGTCCCACTTGGAGTGGGGACAGTGTCTAGGGAGGACCACTGCTTTTGCACCGTGCTGCAGAAGAAGGGCTGAATAGGAATCTGCTTCTCCGTGACCACCGGCTCAGAGAACAATGGGTTCGAGTCCTGGGTGGTGGGAGGTGTCAGCTGTGGCTCCTGTTCAGGGGTGATGTTGGCTGAAGTGCATGCTTTCAGGACCAGCGACCTGAACAGAGATGGGTCAAAGAGGCCGGTAACTGGAGAAGGGTCTGGAGATGCTTCCTCATCATCCGACATTAGCATGCCAGATGTGTCATAATCCTCGGATCCCAATTCTCCCCCCTGGGAAGATCTGTCTGAGAAAGCAGAGCCCGGAAACAGGGCTGACTCAGCCTGGAGCAAAGTTGCTGGTGGAGGTACAGGCACCTGAGAGGGGCATTGCCCCATGGAGGAGGCCATGTACTGTGCGAAGGCTTGAGCCATCAGAGCCTGAAGCTGGTCGGGCCACACCCCCTGCTGCTCCACTGGACGAAGGCCCGCTGCCGTAGGTGTAAAGGTGGCCTCTGGACCCTGTCTAGGGGAAGGGGAGACCCCCCAAGGGCCTGGGGCACAGGAGGGGAGAGGGAGATCCACCTGTCCAGTTTCCCCCTGAGGAGACCATGCCTGTGGGGCTGTATTAAGTAGCGTGTGTTGGGGCTCGAATAGTGATCTTTCCAGTGGAACAGGGGAAGCCAATTCTGCTCCACTAGAGGAGTGAGCTCTGGAGAACTCCCTTTCCAGCTCCTGATGTCTCCTTGTGGCCTCTCTCTCAGCAGCTTTGGAGGGCTTCTTGGTGGAAATGGCCTTGGCCTTGACCTTAATCCTCCCTGCCGCCTCCAATTTGGAGGATCTGCATTTCTTCTTGGTGGGGGAGTTAGAAGAGCCCTGCGTAGGCTGAGGAGTCACACTGTCTGCCATTGTAACCGAGATATTCTGGGAAGGAGATATCCGGAGTAGGAGCAAATCACAATTTTGGTCTGTCAGAGAGGGAAACCCAGGCTCTGATCAAGACAACAATGGCTGACAGCTCAGATAGTTATCTAAAGCTATCTGGTAGGCCTTGCGACCCAGTGCCTGCACCTAATGAGGACAGGTGGTAATCAGAAAGCTCCCTGTAGTGAAGTAACTGGTGCTACATGGTTAATTGGCAATATCCACTGTCAAAGGATTACAGGCCTCTGATGCCACTCAGAGGATGCACTGGCAAACTGGTTAATTGTCAAGATCTGCTCAAGGGATTGGAGGCCTCTGATGTCACTCAGAGGATGCAAACTGGTGCCAGATTTAATTAAAATGCTCCCTGTGCCTCTGGTAAAGGAGGAAATCAAAAACCCCTTGGTAAGCTTGTTAGTATACAATATAAGGGCCTGCAAGCCAATTCCTGTGTAAAGAAGACTTGGAGTCGACCAAAACACTCGCACAGCGCTCAAAATGGCAGCTGCTCTGAATTTGACAGCTGCTTGGAGGGTGAGGAAAAGGGAGGCTTGCCAGAGGCTCAAAATGGCGTTCGCTCCAGAAGCAACGGCTGTAGCTAGCTGCCCGAACTGCTGAAGGCAGATTTACGGGCTTGCGCTGCTGCCGTCAGTAAATAGCTGTCCGGGAGTCAACTTTCTTTGCTGCAACTCATGAAAGGCAAGCCAATTCCTTCATCAGCGAAGTCTCCAGAAAGGACCTGCACAGCCTTTTCGCACCTGTCAGCTATGGCTGGGACCAAAGGCTCGCAGACACCTAATCACTTCAAAGGAGGCCGACAGAGCTCTGACAAGCTTCACAATGCCGAAAACAGCTGTGAATTGGCCGGGAAGCCTCGCGGTGGCCGGGGCAGCTGGGAGGCGCTCAGAAAGAGCAAGACGCTCTGTGCCGTCAGGAAACTGAAGCAGAAGCCATTAATTTGATTTTCTCGGTAAGCCAACTTGATCGAAGGAAAAAGTTGATGTTTGAGTGAGTGACAGCAATTTAAGTAAATTCACTCACGATGTGAAGAGTGGAAATCCACAAGTGGGTCTTCAACCTAATCTAAGTGTCAGAATCCGATTATATTTCATCTCTAGTTATTGACTATGGAAAACTCCATTTCTGCCCTCTCTGGATTCTGTCATATGTTGAAGGGGAAGGGGGTTGAACAAAGGGGTTTTATGGCCCTCATTTCCTTTGGCACAACTTCAAAGGGACTGGATGTGGATCTCACAAAAAGGACTAAATCATAACAATGGGGCCATTAGCTTTTATCTGCTCCTCTCTGAAGTCTCCCTTCCACCGGCAGTGAGGAAAAATGGGGTGGAAATGTAACACCTGAGATTGTCGCTGGAAAGATGGTGGGGTGGAGTGGGGCTGCTGGGGACCCCTTAAAACCTTGAACCGTAGGGCTTGGGCCCCAGGTCCTGTCTAGAACGCCTGCAACCATTTTCTCTTAATAAAGGATGCCTGTTGGAAGAAATATTCCAAGAGTTCTGTCTTCTTAAGATGCAAAGTGGGGTCGGTCCTTACACTAAGTCTAGAAGGAGCACACAAAAACACGTCCTGCTGAGCAAAGACTAAGTCGAAAAACTGGGACAGTCTAGTCCAGCAGGAGGCATGGCAACTTTCTAGACTTAGTCTAATCTGAGCAAGAAGGCTGAGACAACCCTCCAGTGGATTCTCTGCTCATCATGCTGGAGAACCTGTTGTTCACATATTTGAATCCCACCATCTAGTTCTCCAAGGGAAATCACAAGCAGAGTAAAATGTCTTTTCCTAAAGAGTTGAGAGATGTTTATATTTGCATATGGAAGAATCCAGCCAGTCAACCATTTTATTTTTAGCAAACATAAACTTGATTACTTGCCTCCTCTCTGAAGCTGATGGGTGGACATAAAAATAATTAAATGGCAAGATGAAGCAATGTCTGAACTCCAGTAAAGGACTAAAACTTCTGAATTTATATAAATATTATTCCAGTGGCAAAGGGCAGAAATCTTTTACTGTACAACTTTTAATATTACTAATATGTTTTTGAATTAAAGGGGGGAGGCATGTATTACTCTTGAAAAGTTCATACTGAAATATAGTTTCCATAGAATGGCAATGCTGACAGAGAAAATATTAAACGATGCAAGAGTATTTTTTTTTCTAATAGCCATAAAAATGATTGCACAAAAATTTGGCTCTGATTTTTAAGAAGAATTCAAAAGGGCTGCTGTAGTGGGAACTGGTTGAGAAAGATATTAGTGATTCTAAATAAAGTTAGAGGATAAATTATAGCTTTGCAACTGCTATCGCTACATCTGTGGGAATTTGCATATCCTCCCATGAACTGTTTTAGGCTTTTGGGCATAATTCAAAGCATATGCACTTCATTCTCTTTGTGTGGTATAGTATTCCTGAAAGTTCATAATGGAAAGCAGTGTTGCTACAGTCTATTCCATCTTTATTGGCAACAAGATAATTAGCCTTGCTGAACAAAATTATTTCAATAATTACTTTAACCAAGGAGCATAGTATAGATACAAAGTAGAACAGGCAGAGAAAAAGGTGCTTGCTAAATTGACATAGCAAGAAAATAAAAATAAAGAGCATAAAACAAAATCCACAGACAAGACTTGAATGGAATAATACTATTCTGATAAAGACTTTTCTTTCAACAATTCATCACCAAAGGGAAATTAAAACTGTATGCCACTACTTAGTCTCCTTTTACACTGAAAAAATATTTCCTACACTATCAAAGATTAAATCAGGAAAAATATTTTCTGAACAATTAGGTACATAAGAACATAAGAAGAGCCATGCTGAATCACGCCAAAGCCCATCGAGTCCAGCATTCTGTGTCACACAGTGGCCCACCAATTGTACATGGGGATCTTGAGCAGAAAGAGAAGGCAAAACCCTCCCTTTCCCTTGACCCCCAACAAATGGTACTCAAGGGAATCCTGCCTGCCTCAACCAACATAGAGGCGGCACATGGACATCCGTTTTAATAACCACCGATACACTTGGCATCCATGAATCTGTCTGACCCTGCCTTGAAGCTATCAAGGCTGACAGCTGTCACGACCTCTTCTGGAAGTGAATTCCATAAACTAACTCACTGGGAATGTAAAGTAGGGAGGCAATAGTGCCAAAAGAATCAGCATTTCACCTGCTCTTCCCCAATCTTTATTTCTACAATCAATGATTTATAATCAGGCTAAATCTAACCTCTTATGCCCATTTTTATTCATTCAGATTAGGTACAGATGTGCTTGCATTTAAATTACTGGGAAATCATTTTCACAGGAAGCATGCCTGAAAAAAAATTATATGCTGTTCTTACATAAAGACCTTGTCATGCTTAGAATTGTGTGCAACCTGGCCCAAAGGCATCGCTGAAAAGAGAAATTACAAATTATAGCACATTATCAGATAACACAGATTGTAATTTAAACCAGCATGCAATTTTTTTTTGCTTTCACATAAATTGAAGGGTCTTCCTCATTTTCCATGTTGAGCAAAAATTTAATTGCAGACCTGGCCAGATGGTGCAAAATCCTTGGGCAAGATTTAGCAATCATGCAGTGTCCACTTACTAATGTAGGTAATAGCAGCATAGGAAGCAGTATTGGATCATGGGGAGAGAAGTAACCAAACTAGGAGAGGGGTGGGAAAGGGAGGAAAAATAAGCAGAAAGTTAGATAAGGAAGATAGGAAGGATAAAGGAAAAGAAAAAATTGGGGCAAGGAGGAAAATACCAGCAAACAGGAGTGCAGCGAATGAATGGCTGCACGTGGACTCAGAGGCAGCCGGCAACAGAGAACGAGAGAGCCAGCTTCGGAGCATAGCTAAGTAGCTCAATGCTGGAAAAAAAGGCAACGGAGAGCAGCGAACTGGCATCTGAATAGCAGACAAGGAGGGAGACCATTGGAAATAGTGAACCGATGGGTCACCACATTTATTCAGCAATTACCTAGGCCCACACCCCGATCAAGGCAGCCCAGCTCGAGGGGGCAGCCAAGCAAGCCAGCAAAGCAGAGACAGCCTGACTCCCAATCTCCCTGCCTCCCTCCAGCCCCGCAGCCCTCCTCAGGGGAGACTTGCCTGACTGGATTAGTGTTCCTCCCCAGCGAGACCAGCAGCCCTCTCTCACACCCCTGCTAGCCTGGTGTGGCAGAGGACAAAAGGTGTACACCAATCCCTCAGCTGTGAGGAATTGGAGGTGGCAAAAACCTGAGGGGGAGGGGGAGTAATGCAGCAGGAGCAGCAACAGAGAGGCTTCGAGCCAGAGACCTCTCTGATTTCCCAAGCTGAGTGGCCAGCTGAAAGGAGAAGACCAGTCAGAGCAGCTGAGCCGACCAGAAAGCTGAGTGGAATCGTGGCCAGAGCAGAGACGAGCACTAAAGACAGAAGGGTGTTGGCTACTCCTGTCAGTTTGGTGTCATCTGCAAATTTGATGAGTTCCCCTTCAGTTCCTTTCCTGTCTCATGCAGGAAGGTTGCTGGATTCCACTTGAAACAGGCAGAATAAACTCGATGGATAAGTCATGCAAAATTACTTTATTCCAGGTATCCTCAAGACATTAACTCACAGTTATTGTAGAAGTTCTTACAGAATGTAGATTGTGATCTGGACCCATCTCATAGGTAAAAGAATAATGGATTTCCCCATTCTATGTAAATGTTACATGCTGATATGGAGCTCCTAGCCTAGCCTCGTGGCTAGGATTCATGGAGAGAGCTATAAAAAACCTGGCACGTAACAGGATATCTGGTAATAAACAACAAGACCCTCCCAGTGGCCAACTAGAACACAGATATAACCATGTAACAACTAAAACTACGTTTCCCAGAAGGCTACTCTTAAGGGGATAGCACTTTAACCCTTAAAATGCTACTTGCTCTACACACAATTTCCTAAGCTAGCTATACACTCTGACCAGATGGCTACATACTGGTCCAGCACACTACCCACTTGGAAATATACAATTTCCATTATTAACTAACCATTAACTAGAATAAGCAAAAAACATAGCATCAAACAATTCAATTTTGAGGTAGACACTATATGCATAGTTCGAGGATCAATCTTCAAGTTCGGTCTTTCTCAGCAGCAGTACCAAGTCGGTGATTGGTCTGGTGTAAAGCCTCTTCACAAGAGTCTTTGAGTCACGATCTGACTCATGTGGCTTCACAGTCTGGACTTCAACTTGGCAAACTAGCCCATCAGAACTGGGTAGAACTTGGTGCACAAGTCCCATGGGCCAAGAGTTCCGATGTGCGTCCTTGTCTCTCAGCAAGACTAGGTCTCCTTCTTCTAGGTTAGGCTTTTTCGTCTTCCTTTTGCGGCGATCCTGAAGGGTAGACAAGTATTCTTGCTTCCAGCGCTTCCAGAAGGTGTTGGCCAGCAGTTGAACTTGTCTCCATTGCTGTTTATACATGTGTTTGGGAACAAAGTTCCCTAATGGTGCTGGCCAGTTGCCTGTCTTCTGGGTTAGCAAGGCAGCTGGGGTAAAGATAGTTGGATTTTCAGGATCAGAAGAAACTGGAACCAAAGGTCAAGCATTGATGATGGCTGCTACTTCTGCCATGAGGTTAGTGAGAACCTCATGTGTCAGTGTGGGTATCTTTGTCAACATCGAGTCCAGGATTTTGCGGGCTATGCCAATTATGCACTCCCACACTCCTCCCATGTGGGATGCATGGGGAGGATTGAATGTCCATACACAATTTTGGGCCTTTAGGTACTTGTCAATTGCTGAGTCGGGGCAAATGCCTTTATCAATCTGTAAGTCCTTGCAGGCTCCAACAAAGTTAGTTCCGCGATCAGATCTAAAGGCTTTAACTGGGCCTCTGTGGGCTTGGAACCTTCTTAGAGCATTGATGAAGCAAGAAGTGTCCATAGATTCGATGACTTCAATGTGGATAGCTTGAATACTAAGACATGTGAAAAGGAAGGCCCAACGTTTGCTGTTAGCTTGACCACCTCTGGTCAGACGGACAGACATGGACCAAGGCCCAAATACATCTAAGCCTACATTGGTAAATGGTGGTGATGGACTCAGGCGCTCAGATGGCAAGTCAGCCATCAACTGATGTTGTGTCACACCTCATTGTTTGCAGCAATGCAGGCACCTGTACAAAATTGTGGCGATGCATCTTTTGACTCCCACAATCCAGCATCCAGCCACTCTGATGGCACCTTCTGTGAAGTGCCTGCCTTGATGGTGGCCAGTTTCATGGTAGTGTTGGACCAGCAGGTGTGTGACATGTTGACGAGAGGGAAGGATGACAGGATGCTTGATGTCTGGGGCTATTTCTGCCTTGTTTAGGTGCCCCCCTACTCAAAGTAAGTCATGACTGTTGAGGAACGGGTTCAACTTCAGCAGTGAACTGGACTCTTGGATAGGCTTCTTAGCTTCTAGACATTCAAATACCATGGGTACGCGTCTTGTTGTACACTTCATAGAATCCCTCTCTCAGAGATAGCTGTCTGGGAAGCTCATTTTGTGATGCAGAAAGTGAACGATCGCTCCTATGCCTAATACGAGAGGTCTCCATCTGGAGAAGCATTCGAAGCGAGCCGGTTCTAGGGGATGATTATGAAGCGGTTTGTCTCCTTGATGCTTGTCAATAAGCAGACAATCTGGACGGTCATTTTCTCACCCTGTCAGAGCAATTCGTTGGGTACCTGAGGTCGAACGTCATCTTGATCTAGGTCTAGAAGCTCGTGATGTTCTGGTGTCTGCATCATCTGGCTATCTAGACGAACCAAAAATTCAGGACCCTTCAACCAGATTGATTCTGCCAACTGTGATGCAGGAATGGACCGTGTAGCCTGGTCCACTGAATTCTGATCGGTTGGCACATATCGCCACTGCTCAGGATTTGAAGATCTTCTGGTCCTTTCCACTCTATTGCTTACATAGATGTAGAAGTGTCTACTTTGGTTGTGGATGTAGCCCAACACTACCTTGCTGTCCATATAGAAGGTGGTGGATTGTAGCTCAAGGTCTATCATTTTCCTTATTATGTCTGCAAGTTCTACAGCCAGAATGGCACCACAGAGCTCTAATCTGGGTACGGTGTGACCTTGTTGTGGTGCCAGTTTCTCCTTTCTCATAGCGAAACCGACGTTGTAGCTCTCCCCACCATAGGCTCTGATATATCCTACAGCTGCTATTGCTTTCATTGAAGCATCTGAGAACACATGCAGCTCTTTCTTCGTTGAGGCGGCAAGTGAAATGGGAACATATGTGTGCTGTACGTGGACGCTTTGGAGACAACTTAGAGATCTACGCCACATCTCCCAGTCTTGCTTCTGTTCTGGCGGAAGCAATTCATCCCAGTCTGTGGTGCCTTGGGAGAGTGTGTGCAGAAGGAGCCTCCCTTGGACTGTTACAGGTGCAGCAAACCCTAGAGGGTCGAACAGGCTATTTACTGTAGACAAAACTCCTCTTCTTCTGACGACGGTGTTCTATGCCGGAGCTTTAAAGGTGAAAACGTCTTTCTTTAAGTCCCAACACAGACCAAGACTGCATTGGATGAGACGATCATCTGTGCCAAAATCGAGGTCTTGTAGACCTTTAGCGTGGTTTTCAGGATTGAATGCCTCCAATACTTCTTCACTATTGGATGCAGTTTTGTGCAGCCTAAGGTTGGCTGCCGCTAACATCTGGCGTGTTCTTTTCAATAGATTTATGGCTTCTGCTGGAGTAGGTACAGATTTTAGGCCATTGTCAACATAGAAATCTCGTTCCACAAAGTGTCTGGCATCTGCACCGGATTCGGTCTCGCCTATACACGCGGTGTGTTGCAGGCCTTAGTTAGCAATTGCAGGGGAAGAACCATTCCCAAAGATGTGCACCTGCATTATGTATTCTTTTATCTTCTGGCTCTGCTGTTCATCACTGAACCACAGGAAGCACAAGTAATTGCAATGATCTTCCCTGACATAGAATGAATAAAACATCTGTTGGATATCAGCCATGACCCTTATAGCTTCCTTTCTGAAGCAGATGAGCACGCCAAGTAGGCTGTTGGTCAGATCAGGCCCTGTGAGAAGGACTTTGTTCAAAGAGATGCCTTGGAACTGCGCACTGGCATCAAAGACTACTCTTATTTGACCTGGTTTTTGTGGGTGGTACACTCCAAAGAATGGTAGATACCAGCATTCTTCATCCTTTCTCAGGGGTGGAGCAAGCTCAGTGTGTCCACTCTGGATCATCTTATCCATGAACTCCACTAGATAAGCTTTCATTTTTGTGTTCCTGTTCATGATTCTCCTCAGACTGTTGAGGTGAGAGAGAGCTTGCTCATGATTGTTCGGCAGGTGCTGCCTGGGTATGTGGAAGGGTAATGGGGCTACCCAACTCCCTGTGGCATCCTGTAGGAATTCCTTATTCATGAGCTCTAGGAATTCCTTGTCCTCTATAGACAAGGCCACGTCATTGTCGTCTTTGCTGGTCTGGAACACTGTCGCTCCTAAAACGGGCTTGGATGTTGAAAGTGTAAAGTGTTTTTGGCATGGTTTCAGGTGGGATGCTCTCTCATTACTAAGAATGGTAGTCGCTGAGACGTTCGCTTGGGTTGGATCTTGCAGCCAATCAACACAGACCGTTCCTGCAATGACCCATCCAATTTCCATTTTAAGGGCTATTGGGGTGCCTGATGAGCCTCTGATCATTCTGTGATAGGCAAGGGCATCAGGGGCGTCTCATCCCAACATAAGTAGGATTTCGACCTCAGCATCTAGGATAGGGAAGTGATCCGCTATGTGCTTCAGGTGAGGTATGGTGTGTGCTACCTCTGGTGTTGGAATTTCACTGTGATCATCTGATAAGGAGTCCCATTCCAACACTGGTGGCAGTAGGAACTGTGAACTCCCATCTAACAATTCTATGCACAGTCCAGAGACTTTCCTCCCTGCCGTGCTCTGTGGTACAGTGCACGTTGATATTGTGAAAAGTGTTTCTTCACTTGGGACATCAAAGCGGTCGAAGAATGCTGACTTAGCTATTGTAGTATTGCTTTGTGTATCTATTAGTACATACATCTTCATGGCTTCTTTTGGGTGTCTGTCAGGGTAGACTTTAGCTAGACAGATGGGGGTGCATGAACAAGGAACTGGTGAGTCACCACATACTAACATGCAGTGGACCATGGCGAGCACCTCTTGGTGCTCTTTGGAGCCACATTGAAGCTCCTTCATCGTAAAAGGAGTAGAAGTTGCTTGTTGTGGCTGCTTAGAATCTGGATGCAAGGCTCCCAGGTGCTTGTCACTCTTGCATAGGTGGCATTTCACCTTAGTTGCACACGCTTTGGCTGTGTGTTCCATAGACTCACAGCATTTTTGGCAGGCTTTGTATTCCCTAAGCAAAGCCTTTCGTTTGTCCAGGGACTTCTTTCCAAATTTTCTGCACTTGTTCAGAGAGTGTGAGGATTTATGTAGTGGACAAATCAAGTCTCTATTTGTTTGCAGAGGTTTAGATTGAGCTTTCTTTGACAGTTGCTCATCTGACTTCTTCCTGGGTAAGGTAGTGACCTCTGTTTTATCCACGGATACAAGGGTTTATCCCTTTGCGGTTTGTAATGGACCCTTGGTTGTGCCAGAGTTCTGACTGGTCCTCTTCTTCTTTTCTTTTTTTTTAAATAAATTTAATTGGTTTTTTAATTTTTACAGAAAAAGATGCTCAAGGCACACTGTGGTGTTAGGGCAAACAAACATCCAAAAGCAAAACATTTATACATATTTCAATCAATACATCTAGTATTCTTTCTCTTATTCCCTTAGATAGCATAACTTATTAAAAGTAGTTCAGTCTAGCTTAAATTTAATCAACCTATACCTGTTTTTAAAACTTTTAGAAATTTATACTACCATAGTCAAATTAACTTTAAATGTAAACCTTATCAATTTGGGTATCTCTTCCAAATATATTCTAGTTCCTTGATTTTTTTTCATAAATTTCATTTAATTCTTCCACTAATATTCCTTAATTAAAATAAAGTATTAGTCTATCCTATACGTATCTAGTCTATCAATTAATCAATTTCTTTTTACTAACAAGAGAAAATCAAACCTTAAGTCCTTTCGATCCATTAAACAGAATTCAAATTACATCCAATTAACTATCATAACTAATAACATCCATCTTATCAAACAAACAAATCATCTTATTTGATTAACTCAAATTTACATAAAAAATTTCATGCAAGTAACCCTATTGTCCTAAAGAAAAGAAAAAAACATAATCTTAATCCATTTAATATATATTTCATTAATCACCCCTTTTTCTCTTACTTCTAACTTACCATCTTAATCTTAAAATCAATCCATAATTCTAAATTATCTTTAATCCATTACCAAAAAAATCTCCTTTTTAAGTTAAAATAGTAATCTATTCTAAAGCTGTCTAATCCATCAATCAATCTCTTTAAACTGACCACATAGCATCAAACTTTAGATTATTTTGATTCATTAGTCATCAAACAAATAAATCATCAGTAATTTTCATATAGGTAAATCTTATATATCTTCCATTAATCGCACATCTGACTCATAATCTTAGTCCTTAAATCAGTCCATAATTCTAGGTTGCCTTTAGTCCATTACATAACACTTTAATTTTCACTCTTCTTTTTTAATCTTATTCTAGGTTTTTTCAAATGCCAAGTGGGTTTCCATAGCAAGGCTTCTCTTCCAGCTGATAAGTCTTTTTTTATTGCTTGTAGTAGTATTTGGATCAGTAAGAGCCATCTTGATCTTTGCATTGGCCCTCTGATTTTCTTAACCATGAGAACTTGTTGCTTTAAGACTTGAAGTCCCAGTCTTTGCTTTTTCTGGTTCTCAGCATCATAAGTAAATTGTTTATAAGGCAAAATCAAGTTCTCTTTATTTTCAATTAAGTCCTCTCCTTGTGTAATAATCTGTTTTATGGAAGAATCAGGTATAGTCTGAAAATCAATTTTGGAGTTTGAAGAAGAAATTCTAGTTCTTAATTCTGTAGTAAGTTCTTTCATTGTAACACATATTTTCACTTTGGTCTCATAGATCTTTTCCAAAATAAGTTTGCAATTTAAATGTGAGCGTAGCTCCATTTTATAAAAGTTATTCAACTTCATCAAATTAACTTTCTCATAAAGGAATCATCTCCTCTCCAATTGCCATATTAGCTTTTAACCAGTAGATGTCCTCAGTAAGCTAAAAAAAATCTTTTTTCAAATATCGTTCATTTCATTTTTTTTCTTTTTTCCTCCCTCATCCCTTTTATTCTGTTTTTTCAGGGAAAAATAGAGGAAGAAATATTAAAAAAAAAACACACACCAACATAGGCTGATAATAAAGTTCTTAGGAAAAAAAATCTTTTTGTTCCAGTACCCCAAAAAATACTTATATAAAGAAAATGTAGTTTTTAAGGCTTCATTCCATTCTTTTTGTTCGCCTTTCTTCCCAGACACGTAGAAGCTGCCTTTCCAAGCCAGGGAAATAGTTCCAACAGGGCTCTTACAGGCAAAAAAGATAGAAAGCAAAAAGAGAGGGGAAAAAAGAAAGATCTCACCCGGATTCACCACGGTGGGTTCAAAGCTTAGCTGTTCTGTGAATTGCGGTTTCTTGCAGCTAGGTGATCGGCCATTTTACTGGCCGATCTTCTTCTCCGTCGGCCCTCAGAGTCTGGGCCGGATAGCTGGAGGAGCCACCGCTCCTCCGCGGCTGAGCAAAGCCTCCTCGACAGAAGTCGCACCCTCCAGGGCGACTTTAGACCCGCATAAGGGTCTACCGATGGAGGGAAGCTAGCCGACAAGGAGACAAGTCTCCTTATACGACTAGAGGCACTGCGACCTGGAACCAGAAGTTTCTGACTGGTCCTCTTCTGATGGTAAGGTATCAAGGGTCATTGCACAGTGTTTCTTGGTGGGCAACAAATTCTACAAGAACAGCAAAGGGGGGAACTCCGCTTTGATTCCTTGTCTCATAATCTGCAGATAACTCGATCCATTTTTCACTTAACTGCCGTGGTAGTTTTTGAATGATAGGGTTTTGCGTCCTGAACTGATCAAGACAGACAAGTCCTGGCAAGGTGGATCCTGTTGTGCCATCTGCAGCTGTTTAAGGAGGGCCAATAATTTCCACAGCTTGCGACGTTCACTGATACTGATGTCAGGGAATTCATTGACACAATCCAAGAGTGAGGACTCTGTCAGTGTAGGTGTGCCATACTGCTGATCGAGCATATCCCACGCTTCCTCAAGGGTGATGTCTGGGTTACCCAGATGGGATGAGTAGATGTCCTTCATTATGTCTGTAGATTCTGGTCCCAGCCATGTTATCATATGCCCGAGCTCTTCGGCTGGCTCCAACCTTTTGTTGCAGATGGTGCACTTGAAGATATTCTTCCACAATAAGTACTCCCTCCCTGGTTTGTCAGAGAATTTTTACACACCTCTGGATGCCATTGCATTCTGGTCATCCATGTAGACCTTGATGCGGCAATCCGAGCTTTTTCTTCCTAGCTCTTCCAAATTGTGTATGGAAGTAGCACCATCAACCTTTGCCTTTAAAGCTGCAGCTCTTGCTGTTATTTCTGCTGCCTTCTGTTTGCACCGTAGAAACTCAAGCCTGGCCTGAGCTTTGGCCATTTCTTCTTTGCACAGTTGTTCCACTTCTGCTGCCTGTAGAACTGCTTTGACCTCCAATTTAGCTATTTCTTCCTTGCGCAGTTGTTCTACTTCTGCTGCATGTAGAGCTGCTTTGGCCTCCAGTTTGGCCATTTCTTCCTTTTGCAGCTGCTCTGCTTTTGCCACACGTAGATTCACAATGGCTGCTGTGGCATTGATTTGTGCTTGTGCAGCTTGAACGGCCAGGCTTTCTGCCCTGGAGGCTCAGGAGGAATGGCTATGACAAGAAGATGCTTTGGAGTGACAGGAGGTGCCTGAGATGGAAGATTGCTGTGACATGCTGCAATGCGCCTGAGACCATGGCAAGTTATAATGAAAGGACGAAGCTTTCTTAGAGGCATGAGAGGAAGCCCCATGTGATCACTGGGATGGTGCATGCGAACGATGGGGCACGTCAGACTCGTCCTTCTTGTTTGGTATGTCCTTTGCCTGAAGTTCGTCTTGGAGAGATGACTTGGGACGAACGGATGTGGCTTTCTTAGAGGAGTGAGAGGAAGACACATGTGATCACTGGGATGGTGCATGCAAATGATGGGACACTTTGGACTTGGCCTTCTTGACTGGTGTGTCCTTAGGTTGAAGATCGTCCTCGGGAAGGCATATACAACTTTGTAGGAACTTCTCACATTCCTTGTTTTTCAGCTTGAGGCGTTGCATTTTCCTTTCGAGTGTTGGATCTCTTAGCTGCAACTGGACCTTTTCGAGACAGTGCTCATAGTTTGTCCATTGTAAGAAAAGCTCTTCCATATCCTCTTCCAATGATACAGTGCGCTCAGGGAAAAGGTCCTCTTTGGATGCCTCACAGAGTTTTTGCAACTTCTCCCAGGATTTTTCATGATGTTGATTGAGTCTATCCCATTTCTCCATCAGGCTCAACCACATGACTTCAGTAGGCTTTCTTTGTTGCCTCATGTCATAGGGTTTCTGAGATATCTCTGACTTTTCTGAATTTTGGACATTAGGTTCTTCACACAAATCAAGGTTAGTTGGTTGGACTAGCTCTTCTGGTCCAATAGGACACTTTGCCATGACACAGATATAACCATGTAACAACTAAAACTACATTTCCCAGAAGGCTACCCTTAAGGGGACAGCACTTTAACCCTTAAAATGCTATTTGCTCTACACACAACTTCCTAAGCTAGCTAAACACTCTGACCAGATGGATACATATTGGACCAGCACAGTTCCCTCATCTTAATCATTTATGAAGATATTTAAGAGTACTGGGCCTAAGACGGAACCTTGTGGTACCCTACTGCTTACTTCTCTCCATGTGGATGTAGTACCATTGAGGACTACTCATTGAGTATGGAATATTAGACAGCTACAGATCCATCTGGTGGTGATGTTGTCTATTCCACCTTTTTCTAGCTGACCAAGGAGTAGGTTCTGGTCTACCTCGTCAAATGCCTTACTGAAATCTAAATATACTACATCCACTGTGTTTTGCTGGTCTACTACTTTAGACACTTTATCAAAGAATAAGATGTGATTAGTTTGGCATGATCTGTTTTTAACAAACCCGTGCTGGCTACTAGTTATGACTTTGTTTGCTTCTAGTTGTTCGCAGATCTGTTTTTTGATTATCTTTTCTAGAATCTTCCCAGGTATTGATGTTAAACTGATTGGTCTGTAGTTTCCTGGGTCTGTTTTTTTCCCTTTCTTGGAGATAGGAACCACATCAGCCCTTTTCCAATCCTCAGGTACTTCCCCGATGCTCCAGGATTTATGAAAGATGTGGTACAAACGTTCTGAGATAACATCTGCCAGCTCCTTCAGAACTCTGGGATGTAGTCTATTGGTTCCCGGTGATTTATATTCATCAAGGTTGGATAGGTATTCCCTTACCATTTTCTTTCTTATTTTAATTTTTGGTTCTAGTATGTCTTTTGCAGTGGTTTTTTGGTGTGTTGGGCTATAGTTTCTTTTTGTGTGAAGACTGATGCAAAGTGTGAGTTAAACAGCTCTGCTTTCTCCTGGTTGCCTGTAATTTACCTTGCCATCTTTTCTCTTTAGTGGGCCTACAGTTTTCTTGTTGTTAATATGTTGAAAGTAACTTTTTTTATTGTCCTTGATTTCTATTGCAAGTCTTTGTTCGTTCTGAGCCTTTGTTTTCCTGACTTCATCTTTGCATGTTCTGGCTGATAGATAGAAAGTTTTCTATTCTTTTGAGAGCTATGTGTTTTATTTCAATCAATCAATCAATTTATTACAGCCAAAGGCCACACATAAACCAAACATCCAAATAAAACAAAACTAAACAGAACCATCACAAGTGGACATAGCAATACATCACAATCAATGATGCAATCAATGGGCGACCAAGGACTGCCTAGTTTTACAGACAGCATATAAAAAAAAAGCTAGCTTCAGAAAAACTGAATCATACTGACCTGACAATAAAAATACATTGAGTATAGTCTAAAACTGGATAAAACACGTAATAAAATCAATTATAAAAGATTATTAAAAAGATCTAAAATGATTATTTATGTTTCTGGCAAATCCCCAATGCTGCTGCACAGAATCTATCCACCTGCGCCATGATCACTGCCTGTTCATCCTTAAGCAGCCACTGGAGATACTTTCCGAATGACCTGGATACCTATTAATTATGAGGAGGATGTGGTTTTTCCGAATGGCTCTGTAGAAGGAACATCAAAGAAGTATGTGTCCAATGGTCTCCAGCTCTCCTGAGCCACAGGAGCAGAGTCTTTCAGACAGTGGTGTCTTTTTATATTTGCCGTACAGGATGGCCAATGGAAACGCATGGCACCGTGCAAGCGAGAATGCTTTCCGATGGTTTACTGACTCCAACTGACTAAGACACCTGGCAGGTGTAACCACGTATCTAATAGAGTGTCAATGCTGCTAACATCGGATGTTCTTGCTTGACAATATATAAAGATGCAGACATTTCCTATTTAACCTGTGTATTACTTTTAGAGTTAAAAGAGATGATGCTGGAGGGGAGGGTGAAGAATGTGCTAAGGACTAGTTAGCCATAACAATATCTCAGTAGGGTATTCTTCAAGGTTAGTTGTAATAAGAGGAGATAATGGGAGGGAAAGTTCACACTTCAAACTAATTGGAGAATGTGATTAATGACTGTTAAATGAAGGAGTGAGTTATGCTTTGATTCTGTATGTTGGGGGAAGAGAATTCAGATTTTGGCTTCTCTATGTACGTGCCAAAACTATGTTGCAAATTAAAGATTCTTTAACGTAAAACAATGCCTCAAAGAGCTTCTTTCAGAACTATGACATCAAACCAAAATCCACAAACTTTCTAAACCGTTTAGGGGTCCCGGGCTCCAGTCGCTATTCCTAAACTAAAGGAATAGGCTGACAAAGATTCGGGGAAGATCTCATCATGGAAGAAGAAAAATTGCTTGAGGCCAGCACCCTGGCAGCCGTAGCTTTCCCGGGGGGGAGCGACAGCAGCAGCAGCTTCCCCAGGGAGGGAAGCAACAGCAGTAGCAGCTTCCCCGGGGGGGAGCAACAGCCAGCAAGCCGGTGGAGAAGGAATTCTTGCAGATCTCCCAGCTGGGAGCAAGGCCAAAGCAATTAGGAGAGCTGATTTGGTCATCATACTGGGATAAGCCCAGCGGAGGCTCCGGAGACTTCGAAACAGCCTTGCCACCCTCAAAGACTTCAGAAGCAGATGAGCTGAAGCCACAACAAAGGGATTCTTGCATATTGCATCCCCCACACCGGTGGAGAGCTGCCAGGCCATCTGTCACCGAAGACTCGGGTGAGTGGAAATATTCGTCTACAGCTCGTAGTCAGTCAGTAGAATATTTGGCAGAAAGATTTGAAGAATTAGAAGTGAGAAGTGAACAGCAGGTCCTGCTGAGAGAGGCCTCCAGCCCCTCCCTCACATATCAAACAGCCTTCCAGACCCTGGGGTCCTCTGCCAGAGCCTCCAGCCCCACAGAGAGAGGGAACCCCAGCCTGGGCCTCCTGCAGCAATGGGGAATTTGGCAGCCCCCGCAGATGGGAGGTCAGCCACCTCTGAGCTTGCATCAACTAATAGAGGCCTTGCAACAGGTTGGGGTGTGCAGAAGCCAGGAGAGCAACAGCTGGTGGACCTGCAAATGAGGGAGGTCCAGCAACAACCCCCACTCATCCAGCAACCATTGAGGGGTCTGCAGCAGCAGAGGAGGCCACCAGTCCCTGCAGACCAACAACAGAGAAGACAGCAGCAGCCCCCACCCAGGCAGCAACCTTTGGAAGACCTCCAACAACTCGAGAGGCCAGTACTACCGGTATTGCAACCACAGCAGGGGGGCACGGGCGCAGTGAGGAACCCAGCAGCCATTGCATCAGCAGCCAGGGTGGGGCCAGCAGCAACAGCCACAGTGGGGGCCACAACAGCCTATAATTACACCACCCTTCAGAGCAACCTTTGATGGGGACCCAGAGAAACTGATTTTTTTTCTCAACCAAGTACGCTCTCATTTGAACCGCTGGGCGTATTTCTACCCAGACCCAGGGACCATGGTCGATGTGATTGCATTCAGCCTAGAGGGAGAAGCATCCAAATGGCTGAACAATTTATATAATGAGCAAGCCCCCAAATTGGAGGACCTCCACCTCTTCCTCCTAGGGCTGAGAGAAAGATTTGAGGACCCTTCCATTGGCCTCAAGGCAAGAGAACAAATCCACAAATTTGGCCTGCCCTGGAGTATGTGCGAGAATTTCGCAAGATAGCAGGTCGAATAGAGGAGTGGCCTGAGCAATCCCTAATTAATCACTTCATTGAGGGATTAGATGATCACCTCTCTCAGGCCTGCATCTATCGAGCAGTACCTGATCAGCTGCAAGAATGGTACCAGGCAGCAGTGAAGCTAGACGTTCAGCTCACCTGCTATAAGAAGCCTCCCCCACCTGAATCCGAGCAGCAGCCAGAGCAACCCGAACAACAATCACCCCCATGAAAACCTCCAACTACTGCGATGGCTGAGAGACCCAGGCCACCTGCAGGCCCGTCAATCAAGTGTTTCCGGTGTGGACAGGAGGGACATCAAGGAGCAACCTGTCCAGTCCCCTACCCCCGACTACAGAGCAGACCGGAACCAGCAGCGAGAAGGAAACATGCCCAGTGGCTAACAAGAGAAAAATACAACCAGGTCACGCAAGAACCTGTTGCCCAGATTACACCCCCCCACACACAGGAGGACACCGGGACTCCAGGGGGACCCGCCCCTGCTCTACCCTCCTTTGACAGCGACGATGAAGGAGAGAATGACCCAATGGTGAGTCGACAAATCCCGCCTTTTTCACTGGGTGCCAAACTTATAATCCCTAAGTCAGGGGCACAAATAAACTTAAATGTGCTAATCAATTCTGGATGCACCCAATGCATTATCAGCCTGCCATTTGCCATGAAAATGGGCATACGGGCAAAACAGCTCTCCAAACCTGTGAGGTTTGAGCAAGCCAATGGCTCTCTGATGGGAGGGACTCTAGTCACGCAATTAACTGAGCCCCTACGCCTAGAAATAGATGAACACTGGGAGTTTATTCGCTTCCTGCAGATCTGATCCCGCAGCTCCTGCATGTGATAGAGCGAGATGAACCCCCAAGCTGCACCTCACGGAAGGAATCCAGCTGGCACACGACTGCACGCAAAGCCCTAAGAACCTCACACCTCACAGCTACTCCCTTGTCATTTTAGCCCTTTGCTCTGATGATGTGAGAGTGGGCGAGCAGAAATGGAGAGTGGTTGGATCCAGGAGGAAGGAAACAGCAACTTCGGAGGGCATTAACACAATAAAGGACATGGGCCCTTTAAGAAACCAGATGGAGAGAATGGATGGACCAGTAACCAGGTCAAGGAGCCGAGCGCAAAGCCGCCCGGCAGCATAAGAAGGATTCCCAGCAATCTTGCATCATGCTCTGATGATGTCGGTAGTGTTGACTGACGAAAGACTCAGTTTTTAATTAAACAGTTTTGTTTTTAATATTATCCTGGTGTTATCTTCATTTTAGATATTAGAAGGCTTTTGCGGCTCCCAGTGTTTTGTTTTCAGTGGGAAACAGGTCCAAGTGTCTCTTTGAGTTTTCTGGATTGCCTACCCCTGCTCTATGGCAATATACATACTATATGCACACTTCACAATGTGCATTTTACTATTTCCATATCCAGTTTACCTTTGTATTTCCATAATAAAATTCCATCAGAATATTGCTCTTCACAGTTCAAAATTCCTTATTCCATCAGAATATTTCCTCCTCAGGCTTCAAACAGGAGCAACTAGAGACTTGCAGTTATACAACATAGCAGTTATCAATCTCGTAATGCTGATCAGTGTTTGAATGATTTATTTCAATCATTCTCCAATAAAGGAAGAACGATTAGCCTGAAGAAGTATTGTGTTAGAATGTAGTAAATATCACTCCATGCCTTGGCAAGCTAGCATCCTCAGTCTGGTTTTATTCACTTTTACACAGAAACAGTTTTGTTAGATTTATATTTTTCCTCTATACTTACTTGTACAGTGCACGTGTATCATCTGTAGGAGTTTATACTTCTGTCATCTGAGGATAATACTTCAGGAATAAGATAAGCTGGGATTTAATTTTAAAAAGCTGGTGCCAAATGCCACAAGCTTTCCTGTTTTTTTCCAGGCAAGCATGGACAGAAACACAGCCTTTAACCATGCAAACTTGAATTCAAACTTGATTTTTTTCAATGCCTGTTTTTACTGGGAATATTTCATTTTCACTGCAGTAAAGTTACTAAAAGAATCCTGTTTCCTAGTTTGACTATAAATGGTGTCATCTGAAAATAACTAAGAAGCCATGAACATGTTCTGGTCTCTTGGCAACAAAATCCTTTGCTGCCATCCTCTGGACAAAATATTCATTACAATGTTTTTTAAAAATCTAGTACTAATCCTTAAACAAAGGAGTCATTATGTACAGTATTACATAAAGTTATGAAATAAAATGTTAATGAATGTTCAGAAAAGTGATGTCTATTGGGTTATTGAATATTGCAGCCCAGTTAAATTTTAGAAAACTACAGGGAAATGTTGGATAGTCAATCAAAAAGAATCAAAAGTGGAAGAGAACATGTGAGACTAAGCCATTTGAAGAAGCAAACTGCAGTTAAAAATCTCAAGATGTAAACTTTTAGCTTTAGCCCTTCAATGTGTATGCATCAGGATTGGGTGGGGGATGTACTGAATGCTTAGTCTTAATTGTGAATAGGGAGATTGCAAAGTTTTAAAGATAACATGAAAAATTTAAAGTTAAAAGGGAATGTGAAGAATTAGTAAAGGTCTACGGGGATTCTCAGTCATCCAGGTCATGGTTGTACTCTTTAATATCTTCATAAATGACTCAGATGAGGGAATAGAAAGGGAACTCATCAAATTTGCAGATGACACTAAGCTGGCAGGAATAGCTAACACCCCGGAAGACAAGCTCAGGATCCAAATGGATCTTTGACAGTCTTGAACAATGGTTCCTATCCAACAACATGAAATTTAATGTAGAGAAAAACAATTTTTTACACTTAGGCAAGAAAAACGAAAGGCACAAGACAGATTAGGAGAGACCTGGCTCAAAAACAGTAACAGTAAAATATGAGCAGTAGTGTGTGGCAGCAGCAAAAAAAAAAGCTAATACAATCCTTGGTTGCATAAACAGAGGCATAGAATCAAAATCACGTAAAGTATTAGTACCATTTTATAAAACTTAGTAAGACCACACCTAGAATATTGCATCCAATTCTGGTCACATTATTAAAAAAAAATATTGATACATTGGAAAAAGTGCAGAGAAGAGCAACTACAATAAGATGATTAAAGGCCTGGAGACAAAAACATATGAAGAACAATTGCGGTAATTGGGTATGTCTAGTCTAGAAAAAAAAGGAATATGGGTAACATGATATCAGTATTCCAGTATTTGAAGGACTGCCACAAAGAAGAGGGGGTCAACTTATTTTACAAAGAACCAGAAGGCAACACAAAAAACAATGGATGGAAACTAATCAAGGAGAGAAGCAACCTGAGATTAAGGAGAAATTTTCTAACAATGAGAATAATTGATCAGAGGAAAAGCTTGCCTTCAGAAGTTGTGGATGCTTCATCACTGGAGGTTTTTAACAAGAGGCTGGAAAACCTCTTATCTGAAATGGTACAGGGTCTCCTGATTGAGCAGGGGGTTGGATTAAAAGACCTCCAAGGTCCCGTCCATCTCTATTCTGATTGACTGGCCCCAAAGATGTTTTTGCAAAAGATAACTGGACTTTGTTTCTTTCTTGAAGACACTTCATTTCTCATCCAAGAAGCATCCTCAATTCTGACTGAATGCTGAGGAATGGAAGGATTTGTATGTCTTGCTGGTTGTTAGTTGAGAGTTGCTGAGACCCTTTGGAGGTTTATCTGTGCCCTTAGGGTCACCTGAATCAGAATGCAAATAGGTGTGGAATCTTCTTGGAACTGCTGAAAAGGACTGTGTTGTAAAGAGGGGATAAGTGGAGTTGTATCCCCCCATGTTGAGAGAAGGCTGTTCAATTTTAACATACAGATGACCTCTTTTACCCCTCTTTTAAACCGGTGGCTCTTTGTCCAGAATGTGGACTTTGTTGTCTTCAAAAGAGTTGCCTTTGTCTTTCAAATGCAGAGGAACTGCTGAATCTTGTCCTGATGGGCTTGTTCTCCTATGTTGTGCCATGAATATGTGAAGTGGTTGTTTGTTTCTCCAATGTACTGATCTGCATGTTTCACTGCATTGTACAGCATAAATCACATTTTATTTTTATTTATTTATTTATTTATTACTTAGATTTCTATGCCGCCATATTTCGAGAACTCAGGGCGGCTCACAACATAAATACTACATGTAGAAATCTAATATATAAAAAACATTTATAAACCTGTCAATTAAAAGACCAATCATCCAAACATACAAACATACATACACTGGCTGGGGCCAGGTGTTAACTGCCCCAGGCCTGTCGGCAAAGATGAGTCTTAAGTAATTTGCGAAAGGCGGAGAGGGTGGGGGCAATACGGATCTCCAGGGGGAGTTGATTCGAGAGGGCCGGGGCCGCAACAGAAAAGGCTGTTCCCCTAGGCCCCGCCAGGTGACACTGGCTGACGGGACCTGGAGAAGGCCGACCCTCTGGGCCCTAACCGGTCGCTGGGTTTCATGGGGCAGCAGACGGTCCCGTAAGTAACCTGGCCCAGTGCCATGTAGGGCTTTATAGGTCATAACCAACACTTTGAATTGCGTTCGGATACCAATTGGCAGCCAATGCAGCTCGCGGAGTGATGCCGAGATATGGGCATTTCTAGGCAGGCCCAATACTGCTCGCGCGGCTGCATTCTGCATTACCTGAAGTCTCCGAGCGTTTTTCAAAGGTAGCCCCATGTAGAGAGCATTGCAGTAGTCGAGCCTCGAGGTGATGAGGGCATGAGCGACTGTGAGAAGAGACTCCCGGTCCAAATAGGGCCGCAGCTGGTGCACCAGGTGAACCTGAGCAAATGTCCTCCTAGCCACAGCCGAAAGATGATGTTCCAGATTTAGCTGCGGATCGAGGAGGACACCCAAGTTGCGGACCCTCTCTGAGGGGGTCAGAAACTCCCCCCCCAGGGTAATGGACGGACAGATTGCATTGTCTTTGGGAGGCAAAACCAACAGCCACTCCGTCTTGTCGGGGTTGAGTTTGAGCTTGTTAGCACCCATCCAAACCCTAACAGCCTCCAGACACCGGCACATCACCTCCGCTGCTTCACTAAAATGACACGGGGTGGAGATGTAATGCTGAGTATCATCAGCATACTGATGATAACTCACCCCGTGTCGTCAGATGATCTCACCCAGCGGTTTCATGTAAATATTAAATAGCAGAGGGGAGAGGACTGATCCCTGATGGACCCTACAAGGGAGGAACCTAGGGGTCGACCTCTGACCCCCTGCCAACACCGACTGTGACCGACCAGTGAGGTAGGAGGTGAACCACTGCAAAACAGTGCCACCAACTCCCAACCCCTCCAGTCGCCGCAGAAGGATACCATGGTCAATGGTATCGAAAGCCGCTGAGAGTTCAAGTAGCACCAGGATAGTGGAATGTCCCCTATCCCGGGCCCGCCAGAGATCATCCATCAGCGCGACCAAAGCAGTTTCCATGGAGTAGCCGGGCCTGAATCCTGACTGTTGAGGGCCCAGATAATCGGCCTCATCCAAGGACCGTTGGAGCTGGAATGACACCACCTTCTCAACAACCTTCCCTATAAAGGGAAGGTTGGAGACAGAATGATAGTTGTTTAACACAGCTGGGTCCAGGGAAGGCTTCTTGAGGAGGGGGTGCACAATTGCCTCCTTGCAGGGAGCCGGGAAGGACCCCTCCCTCAAAGAAGCATTGACAATCTCCTGAACCCAGCCCCGTGTCACCTCCCTGCTGGCCGAAAACAGCCAGGAGGGGCACGGGTCCAATAAACAGGTGGCGGAACTCACAGCTCCCATGGCCTTGTCCACTTCATCGGGTGCTACCAGGTCAAATTCCTCCCACACAACAGGATCAAGACAAGTCCCTGTCATCTCAACTGACACATTGTCAGCCAACACTGCATTCCAATTGGAGTCAAGGTCCATCCGAATCTGGGCGATTTTATCCGTGAAAAACTTATTAAAATCCTCAGCACTACCTTGCAAGGGTTCATCAACCCCCCCCCCTGATTAAGGAGGGAGCGAGTCACCCTAAACAGGGCGGCTGGGCAGGATTCTGCGGATGCAATCAAGGCAGAATGATACGCGCATCTTGCCGCCTTGAGCGCCACCTGATAAGTCTTAATATAAGATCTTAATAGTGTTCGGTCAGATTCAGATTTACTTTTCCTCCATTGCTTCTCTAGGCGTCTCTTCTGGCGCTTCATCCCCCTGAGTTCCTCAGTAAACCAAGGAGATCTCCTGGGTCTGCTACCACAGAGAGGTCGCAACGGCACAATCCGGTCAAGAGCCCCCTTCGCAGCCATATTCCAGGCTGTAACCAGGGACTCTGCCGAACTGTGAATGAGAGAATCCGGTATTTCCCCAAGCATCCTCTGAAAACTTTCTGGGTCCATCAGACGTCTGGGGCAGAACCACCTAATCGGTTCCACCTCCCTGCAGGGGAGGATTGGAGCCTTAAAAACAAGCCGTAGCAGAAAATGGTCTGACCATAACACAGGCAAGATATCTAAGCCCCTTAAATTCAGATCATTGCTCAACTGTTCTGAGAGGAATACCATGTCGGGAGTGTGTCCCCTCTCGTGAGTCGGACCCTGAACTACTTGAGTCAGGTTCATGGTTGCCATGGTGGCCATGAACTCCTGCACCAACCCAGAGGATTCGCCGAGTGACAGTACATTTATGTCCCCCAAGACAATAAGCCTGGGGAACTCAACCGCCAACCCAGCAACCTCCTCAAGTAGCGCAGGCAGGGCTGTTGACACGCAGCTCATTGCTCAGTTTGTATTTTATCCTTAGGGTGGACAAACTTCTGCCTCAGTGTATTCTTGGATTTAAAGTGTGCATATATGTTGCATTGGTTGAAAATCCTCCTGAGCTTTTCAGATATTGATGCAACATATGGAATGACAAAATTACCTCATTTATTGTTTTCTTCTTTGTCTGTTATGGAGCAGTTCCTACTGGGGTTTTTTCTGGATTTGATGAAGGCCCAATTGGGATAACCACAATTTCTGAGGTCTAACTTGATATGTTTAAGTTCTTTTTTCCCTCTCTTTGCTGGTAGGCAAACCTTCAGCCAATAGTATAGGGTTCTGATCACTCCCATTTTGTGCTCCATTGGATAATGAGAATCAAAATGTAAATACTGATCTCTGTGTTTAGGTTTTCTGTAAACTTCTGTGTTAAGACTTCTGTCTTTTTTAATGTGCACTCCACATTCCAGGAAAGCCAGATTGTTTTCCTTAACATCTTCTTGTGTGAACTTAATATCTGTCAGAACCCATTATTATAAAAGGGGACTCTTTTCTATTTCTTTTTATTTCATTTCTCAGAGTTCTGCCATTCTCCTGACAGGGAGGGGGGAAGATGCTGCGGGCTGTCTCTTTGTTTCTTCCTGTCGCCACAATGTATCTTTCCCGCTGTTTCTGCACATCTACTCTTTGAACTGTCTCTCCCTTGATGTTACCTTGGGATGAGAAAGGAATGTTCCTCCAGATATCTGGCTTATCTCCCATTTCAGAAGGGAAGGTGTGAATCCCAGCAACATTGATGCAAGCCTGGGAAATACCTGTGTTATCAGCTCCTTTCCCACAGCAGACCTAACACCTGAGGATTGGCCCATTCAAACTAGCCAGATGAACTATTGGGGTAGGGTTTGCTTGAGACTCTTAACCTATTGATCTGAGCAGGAAACCCTCAGATCCTGCCTATCATGCCTACTATCAACTTCTTCTAATAAAAGTTCCTTTTGGAAGAAACTGCTTCCATGAGTTCTGCTTTCTTGGGATGAGGTTTTGAAGTGGGCCCTGACATTAGGCAGGATCTGCAGTAACAGTCAGCCCAGAAGGAAGACCCTTACCGGGGGACTAGCAAATGATGCCGGATATTGGAACAGAAAGGGAAGGGAAGAATATGTGATGGGGGGAATCCTCTCACCAAGCAGACCCCTGTAGATACAGCTCTGAATCCTCAAGCTCATTGGTAGTGGTTGCAGAATGCCGCCACAAGCCCAGGTGGTCTATGGGTATTAGGAAGAAGAAAGATTGGGAGAAAGCCAAGAAGGTGACGCTCAGGCAAGGCAGTCATCAACTGGGCTGGAAAGTTGAGATGGAGAGATCATTCTGCCTTAGCGAAGATGAGGATGACTGACCCCCACGTTACAGCCAGTTCCTGGAACAAGCAATTGACATGTTGAGAATGGCACTTGACTAGATGAGACAGGAGAAAACTGACCCATGTCGAGCCATCATCAGCCTGGGCTCCGCAGAAGGGACAGATGAAGGGGGGGGCAAGCCAGCAGTCCTGGCCCTTCTGCAAGCACCGCTGAAGCTGCAGCCATCACAATCACTGCTGCCACCCCTGGCCAAGCAGCCACCGCAGATGGAGATGGGCGACAACACAGATGGAAGAAGGGACATCGATCCATCCAAAAGTTCCCACCACTGGAGGTGAAGTACCACGGGAAGCCACGGTGCCTGGGATTTTTCCTAACCCAGGTGCTAAACAATATGGAGGAATATGGCCGTGACATACCAAGTGACCAGGGCTGGATTCGCATTGTGCAAGCAGCCCTGGATGGCACCACGGCAGACTCGGTGGTAGATTTCCATGATGCTGATGCCCCAGAACTGCAAAACTTTAATCAATTTATGGCAGCTCCTAGATGTCATTTTGAAGACCCCCTAGTTGATTGTAAGGCACGGGAGCAAATAAAAAACATCCAGCAAGGCAGGCAACCTGTGGCGTAATATACCCAAGAATTCTGAGCCCTGGCCAGCAAGCTAAATTGACCGGAGGACATCTTGATCGGGCATTTTAAGGATGGCCTGAACTACAACTTATATGATGCCTGCATCCCCCGAGGAGACCCCAACCGACTCCAGGACTGGTACGTCCTGGCCGAGGAGGCAGAGATCGACCTGGCTAAGAGGCAATGGCGTAGAGGGAGATCGTGGGGAAGGTTACTATCAGAGCCGACCAGGGAAGCATCGAAGCAAACTCCAGCTGCCAAAAGAACGACAGGATGCTTCAAATGTGGAAAAGAGGGGCACTGCGCAGCTGAGTGCTGCTCACACACCCCTGTCCAGAAACCTGATTGAGACCTGGCTGGGAAGCCTGGGAAGACTCCAGCAAAGCTGCAAAGAGATGGCCATGAAGAGCATGGAAGTCGTCAAGTTCCCTACCTCATCCAAATGAGGGAACTCTGGCACCTCCCAGAGAGATATCCAACTCATCAGACAACAACTTGGAAGACAAACCCCTGGTAAGTGGACCCATTGCGCTCCTCATCAGGACAATAGAATTGTTCAGCCCCAGAATTCCTGAGAGTGTGGAAATTGGCCATTAATTGACTCTGGCTGCACTCGCTGCCTCATAAGCCCAACATTAGTGGGGAATTTGGGGATTCTGGTGAGGAGACTAAAGAAACCGATCTCTTTTGGTCAATTGGATGGGTCCATAGCAGGGGGGACACCGCCACACTAGCCACACTGCCAGTCCAACTCACTCTAGGGGACCACGCAGAGATTATAAAGTTTGTGGTGACCTCTGGCATGGAATGCCCCCTTATCCTGGGCATGGCATGGCTGACCAAGTGGAACCCACAGGTGGACTGGAGAATAGGAGAACTCAGGTTCCTGAACAGGGATCCAGACAAGGCCCCAGCATAATTCTGAAACAATGGAAATTCTGCAGAGAAAACCACAGTAGGTGGGGAGAAAGAACTACCAGAGATTCCGGAGGAATACAGAGACCTAGCCGAAGTGTTCAGCAAGGAAAAATCCAATGAACTGCCCCTCATCGGCCCACAGACTGTTCCATAGAGATCTGCCCGGGTGTGAAACTCCCTAAACCTAAATTGTATTCCATGCGCCCACAAGAATTAGAGGAGATGCATAAGTTCATAGACAAAAATTTAGAACAAGGTTTTTCAGCTGGCGAAGCCAAAAACTGCTGTCCCTGTATTATTCTGAGAAAAGAAAGATGGGACTCTTTGCCTCTGCATAGATTATAGATCTCTGAACGCAGTGACTGAGAGCAATCTATACCCTCTTCCAGTGTTTCGTGTGGATAATTTCCTCCATTTGGATTGTGTTTTGCTGCTTTTGTTTCTGGACTATTTGGCAGGTTTGTTACCCATATTAAAAGGGGTTTGTTTTCTTCTGAGTCTCTAGCCTATTTTCTCAAAAGGGATTTTGTCCTTGTGCCTTTAACAAGGACAGTCATAAGCTGGGACAGAACAGGTGTCAGGAAGCAGCCGCCCTGGCCCCTGCCTCGCCTTGCCCCACGGCAATGGCACCCTGCCCTGTCCTGCCTCCCCCTGCAGGACAAGCCTCCTGCCCACCGCCCCACTCACCAAACACCCTCTGGATCTCCCCCAACCCTGCCTGCCCCCCCCTGCCCACCCCAGCCATGCCCACCCAGTGGGCCATGCTCCCCGCCTCCCCTGAGGGCATCACAATGTTGATGTGATCCTGGCACTTTGCAATAAATAAGTGGGTTCTGGGTTGCAGTTTGGGCACTCAGTCTTCAAAGCTTTCATCATCACTGGTATAGGGCTTCCTGCCTGGGTAGGGATTGGATTAGAAGACCTCCATGGTTCCTTCCAACTGTGTTATTCTGTTATAAGATGGCTATAAGGTGTTTTTCAATATTTTAGGTGACAGAGTTGATGTTGCTGACAACTCCGAGAAGAGTTCTTTCTTTGTGGATTTTGAGGAGTCTATATAGGCAAGGAATGACTTTCCCAGGGTAAAAATGGTAGTACTGTGGCTTGTCAATTATATAGTCCTTCAGTGGTTGTTGCAGGAGGTCAATGACCTTTTTCTTATAACTGCTGGTAAGATCACTTTTAAGAGTCTCATATGTAGCAGTGTCCTTCAGAAAACTGTTCATCTTGGCATTGTAGTCATCTGTGTTCCATATAAGTAACTGCATCTTTATCAGCCGGCAAGATGCTATATTCAGCTCTCTTCCTAGGTCAATATCTCCAATCTGGAAAAATCAGCACTGATATGGTAAATGTTCAGTGACTGATAGTTGAAAAACAATAACAAAAAGACCTAATTTCACTGAAACACTAACAGGAAACTTTAATCATCTTAAGGTGTTTCAGAAAAAGCATCTTGCGGGATGTTCTAGTGCAGTGATGGTGAACCTTTTAGAGACTGAGTGCCCAAAAACTGCCATGCCCCTGGCCCCACTCTGTCTCTGCCCTGCCCGCTCTGCCCGCCCCATCTGAGCCTGCTCTACCCCCGCTCCGTCCCACCCGCCTGCAGGGCCACCCACCACCTCCACAGAAGATCGCACAGGCAGCCCTGCAGCGCCATGGTGGCCATGCCCTCCACCCACACCCCACAGCAGCATCTGGGGCATGAGGGCAGAGTCTTGTCCCTGCTGCCCAGCTGCTATGTGCTTGGCTGCACTACTCTGTGGGCCACGCCTGGAGGCGACTCTCCTCTGGGGGGCTGCTGGTGAGGAGGGGGCCTCAGGGAGTTGGGGCTGGGGCGACAGTGCACGTACCCACCGAGAGGGCTCTGAGTGCCACATGCCATAGGTTCGCCTCCACTGGACTAGGGGTCCCCAACCCCTGGTTCGTGGACCGGTACCAGGCCACGGCATGCCAGCAACCGGTCCGCACAAACAAGCAAAGCCCCATCCGTGAGATGCAGGCAGCACACCAAACCACGCCCCGTCCGATCCACAGAAAAACCTCTCTCCACAGAACCGGTCCCTTTTGGGCACCTCTGGACTAGAAGACCTCCAAGATCCCTTCAGCTCTATTCTATTCTATTCTATTCTATTCTATTCTATTCTATTCTATTCTATTCTATTCTATTCTATTCTATTCTATTCTATTCTATTCTATTCTATTCTATTCTATTCTATTCTATTCTATTCTATTCTCCATTTCTCTAATACAAACCAACATATCTTAACAACCATGAGTGCTCAGAAAACAATGTAACATTTTGCACCATCACTTTAATTTTCAAGGAACTTAGATATCACAACCAAAGAAGATTCCCTCCAATGTCTCAGTCTGTCTAATTACGTCTGTAGTAAAGAGGGAAAAATAGTCCGTAATCCTTAACTGATTAATCATTAAAAATGAGTGTGTTTAAACTAGAAAGCTAGAAGGAGGAACTGCTTTTATAACATAGAATAGAATAGAATAGAATAGAATAGAATAGAATAGAATAGAATAGAATAGAATAGAATAGAATAGAATAGAATAGAATAGAATAGAATAGAATAGAATTTTTTATTGGCCAAGTGTGATTGGTCACACGAGGAATTTGTCTTCGGTGCATAAGCTCTCAGTGTACATAAAAGCTGTAAGTGATAAATCAGGATCATAATCATCGTAAAAATACATTCATCATAAATCATTAGTGATAGTCATACGATACTAAATAAGTAATCTACATAAATCATACTAGGAAACTAAATTAAACAATATAAATTATAAGATACAAGCAACAAAGTTATAGACATAGGTAGATAAGGAGATAGGTAATAGGAAAGATGAGCAGAATAATAGTAATATAGCCTTACTATGATTTATAGGAATTAAGAAATGAAATGTTTTGGCATGGAAGTAATCATTATCGCTTATATACACCTGAGTGTCATATGGGTGATAGCAATTCAAAGGCTCCTTTTAAAAAGAGCAATCTACTTTAAAGTAAAAGAAATAACTGTTACTGTTACCTAGAATTTTAGGCTTCACCATTAACATTTAATAAAGGCAATACTAACATTTTAGCATGGCAACTATGTCGCCTTCTGAAGGCCAGGAAGTCATGATTTCCTTTTAGCCAAGCCATTTCTTTTCTTTTCTTTCTTTTTTTTAATATGCAAAAAATAGCCTTTTCAAAAACTAAACGATAGGCAGTATAGTCTAGAAGTTCTTGAACACACTAGTATATATAAATGACTGCACTATTACTGAGACGAAGTTAATTCTGAAGCGTGAATGAACAATATGTGATAGACCAGATATAGTAGATAGACCATATATAAGAGAAACACCAATCAAATAAAATGTATTAGGTGTATAGTCGAGGTTTGACGTGAGGAGCGAAGAATGTTTACCAAACCAGACATTTACAATGACTAATACCTCATGCTATATTTTCAGGTTTTATGAGGACAGCTTCTTAATATGATCCTATGTTTAATGTTGATTGCTTTAATATTGGAAAAGCGTACTGAATTTTTACCTCAGATTATTGAATTTCTACCTCAGGATCTTTTGCTAGGGATCATAAAAGATTGCACTACTACTGAGACGAATTTACTTCTGAAGCTCGAATGAACAGTATGTGATAGACTAGAAACAGTAGTTAGAACATATATAAGAGGAATGTTTACTAAACCAGACGTTCACAAAGATTAATCCTTAGTGTTGTACTGCAGGTTATATGATGATTGCTTTCTAATACGATCTTATGTTTGATGTTGATTGAAAAAAAGATACAGACTTGTCTGTGAAAGAGCTTGACATCACCCATAAATATGCCACTTGTAGAATGTTAACCTAGGATCAATATTTTCTATTGTTTAATTCTCACATCTAATTAATGAGGGGAACATGACTTGGATTTTGTAACTTATTAATTAACATAGATACTTTGTATTTTAATTTACTTTCTCTCTTTTAAAATGATCTTCAGGCTCCTTACAGACTGGAATGTAGGTAAGCTTTTAATATTCCTAAACTGAAAAGATAAACTGGCTGGAGACTATCTCCAGATAAGAAAAGGTTTGTAGCAAAAACTGGGGTCTGGTTTATTTCTTTCTTGAACTCTACACAACCTTTTTCATTACAATTTACTGCCCTTCTGACATCAGACCTCATTTTAATGAATGTGTGATATAATGGGATGCAAATATGTAATATGTTTGACTCAGGGATTTTTTTTGTCATAGAACGCCCAGAACAGAGTTCTGGCACCTTTTTTGGATGGAACCTTGTAGGGTAGGCAAGGCGGATTGTATAACATGTATGTGTTCCGGCACCTTTTTTTTTTTTTTTACAAAAAAAGCACTGGTTTGACTATATGTAACTGATTTCCTATGCAAAAGGGAGATTACTTTTATCCTGTCTGATCCACTTTCCTCTTGCATTTTCTTTGTTTTGTTAACTATATAAAAGAATGTAAAATGGGTCTTGAGGTTCTCCCTTTTCATAGGGAGATCCCACTTTATCAGAGCACCCTAATACTGCTTTTAAATGATCTTCTGACTCGGTTGCTTATTGGGAAAGTAAACAGAGGCAGAACCTAGGGCTGGATTTAATGTCTTGTATTGTTTGATTTGTTACCTTTGGATGCATCACATATACCAAATGTATGTATTATTTGTTTCTGTATCCTATATAAAGATTTGACCTCCCCTTAATAAATGCTTTTTGCTTTACCTGAATACTTGCTTTACCTGGTGATTTGTATTTTGGGGTAGGTGAAAAATCCTCCTTGTAAAGGTAGAAGTATTTTCTCACACACATTCAGGGAACAGGCTGCTTTAGTTTAAAGGCAGCATTATATTTCTACACACAGGAAATTACTTTTTCGCTGGAAAAATTCCTGTGCTTTTAACAGCCAGTTGTCAAGTAAGAATTTAGCAAGTAAAGCATTTTTTCTTAATTTCATTTTCATATTAGTAACTATTGTAAAGATATACCAGCTCTATTAAATAAAGTTTTTTTTTTAGATTTTTAGATGTGTTTCCTTTTAAGCCACAATCGTCCTCATACTGACAATCCTTTTTTTTTTGGTCAAATTCTTGGCATTTTGAAAACAATTTGAAAAATATTTTTCTTGCTTATGTGTTCCCTCAAAGATTTTGGCAAATTTCTGGAGCAGATTTTAGAGATCTCGTGGTAACTTATAAGATGGAATTCCTCCTTCCCTCCCATTCTCCTAATTCCACTGAAAAATAATTTTCTAGTGGAGACACCTTTGGATTTAACCCAAATCACTAATCTACAAAAGGGAAAATCATAGGTGCTCCATATACCAGGGTAGGAGAAAAAGAATATAAATACTCTAAAAACGAGTGATTTGTTGAATAAATGTTCAAGTATCATAATTTTCATAAATTAAAAAAAATCTTAGGAAATTGTAACAATCCAAGGCAGAGATATCTGTAGGATGGTGTTATTATTTTCAAAGACTGCTTGGAAGATATTCCCTGCTTAGAATAATTTATACTACTAGAAAATGAAGCAAGAGCAACCCTCTAGTCATTACCAAATCAAAAAGCTTCAAGAACTGAGGGAATACTCACAGAAATATGACAAGCAAAAAAAGAATTAGTAAAGATTCTAAGGTAGGCCATCAAATCTGGAAAATGACACAGTAGTCGACAGATTAGAATAGGTCAATTTATAGTCCAATATCGAAAAAGGAAACTTGAACAAAATGTTCAAATTATCATACAATGTCCTGAATGTCACATGCTAGCATAATAATGTTTTCTAGCATATCCTTATATGGAAAAATAGATGGCATATGTTGAAGCTGACTTAGAAAAGGCCAAGGAACACATTACTGCTGAAGCATACTGGATAATTGAAAAAGTCAAAAAATATTAAAAAGATATGTGTTTCATTGATTTTAAAAACTCTTTATGTAAATCATGTCAAACTGTAGAATGTGCTTAGCAATTAGAAGATCTAATTGTCTTCATGAGAAACTTATACACAGATCTGGAAGCTACAGTATGGATGAAACATAGTGAAACAGATTGCTTCTAGAATGGTAAACACACAGAGATATTATTAAATAAGGTAAGAGTATACAGCTTTGTCATATTATTTTGCCTATATATGGACTTCTTTTACATCAATAAGCTATGCTATATGTTGAACACTATCCTGATAGCCAAAATTACAAAGGATCTGCAAGCTCTAGCAATAAAAGTCAGGAAGCACAGTTCTTGGCAGGAATTACTTTAAAACGTTTTGTAACTGAACAATTTGCTTTTAATCCTAAAAAGAAAGCCTTTCTTGTGAAGAAAATTATATATTCAACTGTTCCATTATAGACCACATAAATTCTGTACTATCAAATATATTAGCCACCAAAGTATATTTAGCACCCTATATTTTTTCACAATCCTAAAAGGAGCTGCAAAGAGCATTTTGAAACTTTAAAGCCCATGGTTAATATCCAGCTATGTACAGTACTCTTCAGAAATATATACTCACTACTAATATTAGTGAATACCTATAAAACAATGAAAAGGTCATGACTAGACAAGATGTAAATCATTGTGAATCAGACATTCTGGCACTGCTTTTTCTATGTGAAAAAATGCTTATTCTTAAATAAAGGGCATGTTTTCATGTTTGAAGAAAAGTTTTCTGGGAAAAATAAATCTGTGGTTCATAAAGTTGTAGACATGGAGACAGGAACTGGTAGAAGGAGAATTTACTCTAATAAAACAGATAATCAGCATACTAGCTGGGGAATTCTGGGAGGAAGTCCACACATCTTAAAGTTGCCAAATTTGAAAAACATTGATCTAGAAAGGATTAATAGCCTGAAAAAACTCTGTTCCTTGCTTAGAGTAAATGTCCATCAGAAGCATTTTATCTTGCTCAAGTGACATTAGAAGTGTTTGATGTTATTTAATCTTTTCATTAAATAACATTTGGATGTACAAAACAGTCAATGTCATTCCTGTAAATGCAGAGGAATATTGCTAGCACAGCTTCTTTACAGGACCCTGTTTGAACCCTGCAATTCTCCAGGTGCCTCATTGTGTTTCAAACGCACTTCTATCCCAGGAGACCTGATTGATAAAAGTTGAAGCAAGAATCTGTATAGCTTCCTTAAACCTTTGGCTAAAACTTAATTGTTTTCCTCAAGGCCTTGAATGTAGCACTACAACTCAATGTAAAAATGAAGAATATCCAAAAAATAAAATACAAGAAAAAAAAGATATGCAAACCAAAGACTTTAAAGAAAAATATGAAAAGTAGATTTTACATAAGTAAAAGCTAAATTCTTTTTAGAGTTTTGTTATAATAAAAGACAAATTTGGAAAAAGAAAATAAAGTGCACAAAGAAAAACAGAATAGAAAAACAGAAAAAGTTAAACAAGAAAAAATAACCCTTCCAACCCTCTTTTCAAACAGTTGCTAACAAACCCCTTATACCACCTCCCTCTTGGTATTACAAAGATTCCCTTCAGCCCTATTTAATCCTTTTACAATCATCACATCCATAAATCATCGCATCAATTTTCCCACTTTCAGCAAAAAGTCCAGTCTTTTAAAAAATATTTACTGTTTTGTCCCTGACCAAACAGAGACATGTAAATATCACTCTTTTATACAAGTTTCTCAAACAGAAAAAGATACAAAGCCAAGAAACGGCCCCAAACTGTCGGTTAAAACCCCATCCGGAAACGAGGTGTGGTTTAGTTGCCACAGCAATAATCCTACTGGTCTGTGCTATCAGCAGTCGCGTGCTGGAGGTTGCTAGGTTACCTGTATGGCGAGCAGGCCTTCACCGGCTGAGGCCGCTTTTGCCTTTTCATAGACCTGCAGCCAGAGCAGGAGAAAGATCGAAGTGGGTGCTCCTCAGTCATCTTAATCGAGACACAAAATAACCTTCCTGCAACACGAGGTAAGCGCGTGGAAGAAGACAGTCCGGCGATGCGGCACTGTCCTCGGCGATTCAGGAGCTGGAAGGGCAGACCTTAAGCAGAGAGGGCAACTTAGCGGACAGGTTCGCTGGAAACCGCTTCCTGTTGGAGCCTTGGTATGATTCTTTCTGTGGAAAAACGGGAGGGCGATTGCTAGGCAAGGATCGACGCAGGGTACTTCGGCAGCAGATTGGCACAGAGCAGCGATTTTTAGCTTTCTTCAGGTGTTGCCACAAAGAAGAGGGAATCAACCTATTCTCCAAAGCACCTGAAGGCAGGACAAGAAGGAATGGATGGAAACTAATCAAGGAGAGTAGCAACCTAGAACTAAGGAGAAATTTATTGACTATTAGAATGATTAATCAGTGGAACAACTTGCCTCCAGAAATTGTGAATGCTCAAGCACTGGAAATTTTTAAGAAGAGATTGGACAACCATTTGTCATCAGTTGGGCTTCTAAATGAAGCACAAACTACTTGGCTAACTAATTGCCAATCTGTTAAAAGAGGGTCTAAAGCAGCCTTCCCCAACCTTGTGCCCTCTAAACATGATTGATTACAATATTTATAATGCTCAACAAGCATAAAAGTCTGGGAGTTAAACTTATCTTAAGGGACCAAGTAGGGGAAGAGATAATGTTGAGGGACCTGGAAGATATATTAAGAAAATGTATTGTGAATGTAATGCTAATGAGATACTGATTACATTTATAAGTCTCAACATTTTTAAGTCTAACTTGATATGATGTTTTATTTGAATGAGAGGGATGTAATTGTAAGAAAGATTCATAATGAATATTTTTTTAAGGCTCTCCTAATTTTCGTTAATTGTTTAACTATCCAACTGGTTGCTGTAGTTCTTAAACTAAGAGTCTAAGGCAGGCATGTCAAACTCATGACGCCACGTGACGTCACGCAACATATCGGGCCAGTTTTGCCATTGCCGGCAATGGGGTCTAAGGGAATAATTTGTAATTGCTTGTTGGTACATCAAGGATCCAGATTGGAACTAGATGCACCTGTAAAACAAGGCAATCTGTTTTGTGTGTGTGGTGTTGGGTGTGTATCTGTAAAGGCATTATTGGTGACAAAAAAAGGGGTAATTGGATCAAACAATTTAAGAACCAGTGCTCATATACCATCATCTCATTATCCTTAATGGTGGAGTACTTACAATGTGTTTCCATGGGTGCATAAGAAAGAAAAATGCTTCTAATAATTTCTATAAACTATGAGATTTTGTAAAAATTTAATAAAATAATGCAAGTAATTATCTGAATAACATTGAATCTCATAGTATTGCTCCTAGAGTGGCATGATAGAGTCACTCATTATTATTTACTGAAATCATCAATGCAAATTAAAAAAAACAGCGTATCTAATCTCTAGAACACATGGATTATTCAGAAGGATACAATGATAACAGTGTTGGATGCATGTATAAGATCCAGTAGGTTCAAGAGAGCCCATTCTGAAATGAGTCAAGAAAATTAATTTCTTCCAAAAGAAGATGTACAGTGATTTGTGATACATGCGTAAATGTTGTTTTCTTATGCATAGTGAAGAAAAAGAGTAAAAAATATAATAAAAGGAAAAAAAGCAGGAAGTAAATGATGAAATTGAATTAAGTCTGATTTACATGATTATCATTCACTATAGCTCTCCGTATCTTTTTCTACTTACAACCCATGTCCATGGTTCTAGTTGTAATTTTCTATATTCTCAACAGTACATGCATATTGATTGCTCACTGTGACTTTGATAAATGATACATAAATCATTTTAATAAGATATAAATATAATAGTTTCCTGCTTTAGTCATACATGTAGCATTTCCTGTTAGCTGTAATACCAATCAGGTTTAACACATTTTGACCAGTATTGCATAAGCATAGCTAAGTCCAGTCTTTGTGCCAACTGGTATCTTTAATTGAAAGACTAATTTGCAAGTCAACATTCTGTTGCCTGTACCTCACCAAATAAGTATATGCAGTATACTGATACACACTCAAGAAACTGATTGAGCAGTGTCTCTCATGAATGCTAAATCTATGTATTTTGGAGTTAACATTGTTTCTTTTGAGGCTGATAGCCCACTCCATCATACAAAGAAACATTTGCCACTTTCTGGATACATCCAATAATTTCCTCCAGCTAGCTTATTTAAGCTAAGATGAGCAACGGTCTAAAGAACATCTTATAGGATGGACAATTACAAGTATGTTGAAAACAATAGCTTTCCAAAACGGAAGGCATTTCTGTATAACTGGGCAAGATGGTAGTTGATAGACTCCATAAAGTGCCATGTCAAAGAAGTACAGTGTGGAAATTACTATCAATTGTATTTTTCACAAATTTGTTACAGCAAATTTAACTTGCTAAGAAATTAGATTATAGTATATGGTGTTTTTAAGGAAACAGTATTTATACTCTTTTAGATAATATGAATACAGTATCATTTAAATAATTTTTCTCTCATTAAATTCAAAAAGAAAATATACCTTTACAAGACTACAAGTTGAATATGTAAGGTTAATTTCCTCAGATCGAGCATCATGTCTGATGAAGATATTGTCACTACTTTAGCCTATATCAAGAGCCCAATGTTCTCCAAAAGAACCACTTTTCAGGTAAAATAATTTTTACTTCTCTGTATCCTGTTATTAGAAATTTGAGTTCTTCAAAGTATTTGAAAGAGGTGCTTTCATAAAACTCGTTAGCTTTACAGAAGTACTCTTTATCAATTCTAACCAACATTCTCTTGAAGGCTGTTATACTGTAACTGTCAATGATGGTCCCTCTGTCTGCACACAAACAATGCAGGTACTTTAACACCTAGAAGAGGGACACTTTATTAATGTTCACAGTTTGCAAAACACCTCTTTAAACTGATCAGAAATATTAATACAGTTAATCCCCGAGTTACGAGTGTTCACTTAACGCTCGTTCAAAGTTACATGATGAGGACCCCCTAGTGCTTACGAGCAAGTCCTGAAGTTACAAAATATTGCAGCACCACGGCAGTTGTTTGCCCTTACGAGCTATTTCTGTGGCACTGCAACATTCACCCTATTCTCCCCCACTCCTCACAACTGCTTCCCCCTCCCTTCCTGCCACGCCGGATTCACTTACCTTACAAAAATCCTTTCTGCTGCTGTTTCTTTCCCTTTGAGGCAGAGCAGAGTTGGCTTGGAAATGTTTTTCACACCGAGAATGGAAGTTTCTGGAGTCTGTGATTTCGTGTGAGTGTTTGAAGTTGCGCTAAATCACAGACCTCAGAAACTTTCATTCTCTATGTGAAAGGTGCCTGTCTCCTGTTCCTGCCCCCAATTCCTTTCTGCCTGACAGCAAGCCTGAAACCTTCAACTGAGGAAGAATGCCAGGCCCCTCTAACCTGCGTCCAGCCCACGGGAGATCGCCATGCTGGGGGAGAAAGTGACCCCATTGTCCATGCAGCCTTCCTCCAAGCGGACCAGAACAGAGGCCGGGAGAGGCTTCTGCATGCCTCTGGAGATTGGATCCAGCCCTCAGAGGACTGCTCCAAGCTGCTGCCACCCAAAATGAAACTTCCAAGGGCCTGATCCAAGCCTTGGAGGGATTTTCCTAACTGTTTGCGCCAGGAATGGAGGTTGGGGGGGGGACTTCTTCATGCCTCTGGAGGTTGGATCCAGCCCTTGGAGGATTGCTTCAAACTGCTGCTGCCCGGAATGGAGCTTTCAAGGGCCTGATCCAAGCGTTGGAGGCAGTTCCTAGCCCTTTGCACCAAGAACGGAGGTTGGGGGAGCTTTCCAGATTGCTGTCGCCCAGATCTAGGGCCGGGGGATGCTTCCACAGCCCAATTGGGCTGCAGGGGGCTGCGGAAGTGTTCCCTGGACTTAAATCTGGGGGGCAGAAGCCTGGAAAAGGTCTCGGGAACCCAGATTGAGCCACGGGGGGGGGGGTCGCAGAAGCATTCCCCAGCCTCAAATCTGGGGGGCAGCAGGAACCACGGCAGAGAGGAGACGGATCTTTTCCAGGTGAGTCCCACATGGCAGGAAGGGAGGGGGAAGCATGTGGTATCTTAGAGGGTTGGAGAGGCCTTGGGCGCCTGTTCTAGCACTAGGCCCTCCATGGCCTTCCCCACCCTGAGATAACTCAGGTTCACTTAATGAGCTGCATGCATTTTAACGAGCAAGGGAATGATCTCATACCTCAAATGAGCTTCATTCTATGAGTTTTCAAGTTATTAGTGGAATGGGCAGGCTCCATTACGCTTGTAACTTGAGGACTACCTGTACTTTTTTTTGTCTTCTAAATTTTGAATAAAATGTGCATGTATTTAATATTTCTGAAAGCTGGAAACACTGGACAAAGGAATACATGTAACTCTAATTAAAAAACTGGAATAGCAAATATATGCCTAGTAATGTAAAGATCTTTTTTTGAATAAGGACCTCATTGTTTAAATGATGAGGAAAACTGTTTTATATTTACATATATATATTATGTCTTGCTTTATCATTTTTGATAAAGGGATCTTATTGATTTTGAAGTATTTGAGAAGGAACCAATTAAGTATCTGACAATAAAACCATTGTAATCTTCAAAAAGAAAATTGCATTTACAGTAGCTGTGCAAAAACTGGGCCAACTGTTGAAAAAAACTATTCAGGTTTTCCTTAGCAATGATACACTAGTCAGCACCTTGTATTTTTAAAAATACTAATGGTTACATAGAGTTTCATCATGTCTGAAATATGTAAGTGCCAAACTTCTTTGAAGTATTGTATATTTGGATTGATAATTATGAGTCATCAAGACATTGTTGACTCTCAGCAACCATATAGATTTTCTCCATGACAATCTGTCTCTAGCTTAATCTTTCAACTTTCAGTGAAATAGTACACTCATATCCAGTGTTCACTCATCACCAGCATAACTGAGTCTATTCACCTTTCTGCCCTTCTTCCTTCTTCTCATCCCTTGCACCTTTTCCAGCATTGGAGCCTTTTTCAGAGAGCTAGGTATTTGCATAATGTGTTCAAAGTAGGATAATTTGAGTTTGGTTATTTGTGCCCAAACTGAGAACTCTTGACCTGTTCAGTGATCCATTCGGTTTTTTTTCTTGGTTGTCCACAGTATTCTCAACAGTATCATGTTCTTCCTATCCTGCTTCCTCAAAGTCCAACTTCACTTCCATATAATGTCACTGGGAATACTATGGCTTGCACAATTCTCATCTTTTTAAGGCCTTCGTGACTGCTTGCTGGTCTGCATCACATTTTGACTGTTTATCTCTTTACTGATGATGGTTGATCATACAAGGCTCTTCGCCATTTTGATATCTTCATTATCAATTCTAAGGCTAGTGGTTATTATTTTGGTCATCTTTATATTTAATTTTAACCCCATTTTTTTCCTGGCCTCCTTGACTTTTATTACTAGAACTTGTAGCTCCTTGTGTTTTCATCAGCATAGCCCAAGTTATTGCTGTTTCTTCTCCAATTTTGAAGCCATGCTCCTCTTCAACCAATACAGGTTTCCTTAACAATATTCACTATTAGGTTGAATAAATAATGGAAGACTATACAGCTTTGTCACACTCCTTTGTCAATCTGGAGCACAATTCTGTTCATGCTGTACTTTTGTGACCAGTCTATAAGTTTCTCATGAGGACAATTGGATTTTCTGAGATTCCCATTTTTCTAAACACATTCTACAGCTTGACATGATCAGCACAATCAATGGCCTTTCTGTAATTAATGGAGCATATACTATCATGACATCTTTTTGGTATTCTTCAGCTTTCTCAGTTATCTATCTGGATCAAAATAATGCTTTGTGTTTCTCAGGCTTTTCTAAAGTCAGCCTGAACATCCGGCATTTATTTACTCTATTTTCATAATTGATATTGAATGCTTTTGAGCATGATTTATGGTATCATATGAGATTCAGGATATTGTGTGATAGTTTGTATGCTTTTGTTAACTCTCTTTTTTCTGGTATTGGAATATAGATTGATATCAGGCCTGCCATCTTCAGAATACTTCATTTTACTGGCATTCTGTCATAAATTGCAAGGGAGGGGGGGAAAGCAATTGGAGAAGTAAGACATGAGCATGGGAATGGGCAGTAAAAGTGGGGACAAGCTGATAGGAACAAGAGGTGTCAATGTGGAATAAACCGGCTGGCCAAGGATGGAGGAGCCTGAGAATGGAATGTAAAACTATACCAAAGAGGCACCAAACCTCAGAGCTGTTTTAAAAACATCAAAAATGAATACTATTGGACACTGATGGACTGGTCAAGGGGAGAGGACCAGGTAAAGGGGAAAATTACAAGCTTTGCATGGCAATACTTAGATCCAGCTTTACTTTTACGGTAACCACTTGACTTTAGTAAAAGAACCTTTCACTTCAACAAATGGAGCCTAGAGTTTTTCTTTCCTAAATGTCCAAGCCAGGACAAACTTGATATTTGGCCTTGTGAGAAATTTTATGCTATAGTTCTATGCAAAGTTTAGGCCTAGGGGAGCTAAATCAGGCCTCATGGAAAAATATTGAACCAAAGTTTGAGCTATCGCCTCTTTCATAATATGGCAGCATTTGTAATTGGAATTATGAGTAATCTTGCTAAGTGGCACATTTCTATGTGTTTAGAACACGAAACTTGAGCCTGGGATTTGAGGAACTGAAATGGTGGGAAGCAAAGAACTGAAGAAGCCATGGAACAGTTCATGTTGTGAGCCGCCCTGAGTTCTCCGGAATAGGGCAGCATAGAAATTAAATAAATAATAATAATAAATAAATAATAATAATGTGTATGGAAAAATATGTTAGCTTGAAGGTGGTGTCTGATATAACTATTATTAAAAGAATGTTAGAAGTCATGTGTTTGTGATTAAGGTATAAAAGGATGGCTCTGCAAATAGATTGGAGCAATCGTGTCAAGCCGTCTCTCTGACTGCTTGCACAATATCTGCCCTTATTGCAATAAGTTAAGATATGTAACTTTGGAATGTGTATTCTAAATTTTAATAAACCTCCAAATTTTAAAGCAAGATGCTTATGGTGTGTTGTCTCTTGTTTCTGATGAGTTTTTCCCCTGACAGTTTTGGTGCATTGGCTGGGAAAGGGCATGTTGGAAGGGACTTGGTGTCCGGCTGGAGCCTCTGACCATCTCCAGGCTTGAACCCTAGGTAACCAGCTGCTCCTTTGCCAATTTCCACCCACACCTTCACTTTGAATTAGAGGTAAGAGAAACCCTGGGACCCTGGTATCTTTATCTTCACATTTGGCTGCATAAGAAGATCACTTCTTTCTATGCTTTGAGGATAAAGGAAGTTGTGTAAGTCTTGTCGTACTCTGGTGGGGCAACAATTGGCAGAAAACAGAAGTGGCACTGGAATCTGCCCAGCCAGGACCAAAAGAGAAGCTGACATTCCTGGGGACTGCTCACCCCCTTGTAGAGTATTAAGGTCATGCCTCAGGTGTCAAGGGTCATGCCCTTGAGTTGTTTTTTGTAACCTTATTTTTTGAGGGACTTTACTCCCTTGCTAGGCGACGCTAAGCAGAAAAAAAGTGAGGGTCATGTCATTTTCACAAGCATTTCTGGCTGCTGGTGATTTGTAGATTGAGCTCTGAGATTGCTATTTTGATGTTTGTACTTTGGGATTTTATTCAAACTGCATGAAATGAAGGTATGTTCCTTTTATTTCCGCTCCTAGTTTACAGAGGTTTTGGAATGCAATTTGCTTTTTGTGTACTGTCTGATATTGTGCATTGGATTTTCCTTGTATGTATGAATGCCCCTTTGATCTGGATAGCTAGTGCTGGCAACATATTAGTATCTTGAACCTGTTATTGATTTTTTCCTGTATTAAATTTGTTTGCTTCCTGATTTCCCTATGTCTTTGGGTATAGCGACACCCACTGTTACTTAATGTTTTTTTTTCTTTATTGTGCATGGACATTCTTCAATGCATTCTTTAACTGTGTTTCTTTAGTTGTGCCTGCCTCTTAATTAATGGTGAACACTGCCTTTCTCATAGATAAGAGTCTTTTTGCTGGGACTAACATTGGTGCTACCTTCCCCTTAGATAAGGGTCAGCTTATTTGCTTGGGTATTGCATTCTAATGTTGATTGCCTGCTACCTTTCCCCTGGGGTATGTTACTTCTCTGTTATTGCTGTCAATTCTACTGACAAAGAGGGAATGGGCCTTTTCCATAGATAAGGACTGTCTTGTTGGCGGGTCTCCATATTCCTTTATTTCCCTGGGTTAGTGTCTCTCTTGGTTGCCCAAGGGTAAAAAAATAAAAAAATGAAAGAAAAAAAGAAGGAACAAAGAAACAAACATGGGATTTTGCCCTCAACCATGATTGAAGTGAGTGTGTTGAGATGTACATACAGTACGAAGCTGTATAAAGTATGCATGGCTGGTTGAGAGATAACAAAATGTAACCATGTTAGAGAATTTTAATTTCTCTGTTGGTGAAAAAATAAATCAGAAGCTCTCACAGTTGACTGCATTTAGCTGATTCAAAGTAACTTCTTTATATTTATACCAAAATATTTACAATACCATACATTCTTCTTTACAGCAATATAGCTTAATGAAGACTTCTTACAGAGAGATACAGAGAAAAACCTGAGACTGAAAATTCAGCTTCTAACTCAATACCTTTTTGCACAGACTCAGTAGCACTTTCTTCACATTGGCTTACTGAGTTACCACATGACTCTTCCTGCTCATGAATATTCCAACTCCTCCCTTCATGACAGGAAGAGACATCAGACCTATTGACTTAATACATTCTCCATAGTGAACATGTTGGAATATTCTCCATTGTAATTTAAAGCTGGAAGATATTGCCTGTGTTTAGAAAGTATAAGAACAAGGCAGAATAAGCAGAATGGCTGCAATGGAATTTAAGGAAAGCTCTGTGCCTCATTTGGGCCAAAAGAATTACATTATATGGGCTGCTAAAATGGAATGTTTGCTCAAAGCAAAAGAGCTGTGATATATTGTAGAAAATCCACCACAAATATTTGCAGCTGCTGATCAGAAAAGTCATGATCAAGCAATGGCTTATCTCATCTTGAATTTAGATGTTGAACAATTTCTAAACGTTGCAAATTTAAAGACTGCAAAGGAGATTTGGTTGAAGTTGAGACCTGTGCACGTGAATGTTTCTGTATGCAATATAGTGCAATTGTCAAGAAAACTTTACAGGGCCTGTTTGCAACCAGGTGAATCTGTGGAACAGCATTTAAATAAAATGCAAAGTTTATTTTTGGACTTAGAACAATGTGGGATTAAATTCCCTGAGTCCCCGAAGGTTTTATTGGTGTTGAACAGTTTAGATAAAACCTGGGACACAGTTTCTGCGATATTTGAGTGTAAAGAAGAACAAGACTTAAATTTTGAGGCTTTAAAGGCATGTTTGCTTAATGAAGAAGAAAAGCAACATTTTAGGAACAGCCAGGAGGAGGAGAAATTCCTGAGGAGGGGGTCCAGACTGAAAGTTCCTGAGAAGAATCAAACCAGAGATTTTGCAAGCAAAGAGCTCGGAAGGAAAAGAATTGCTACATTTGTGGAGCAAACACACATCTGAAAAGGAATTGTTTGCAGAGGAACAATTTGCAGCCAAGGACATTTGTGCAAGCAAAAAGGCCTGATTTGCAAAAGGAACATTTTGGTGTTGCAAACGTTTGCTATAGCAACAACAGAGACAAGTGACTAATAGATAGTGGGGCAAGTCAAACAATTGTTAATGACTCTGAATTATTTTGCAGGTTTGTTCCCGTAGCCCAAAAAGCTGTGGCTTTGGCAAATGGCCAGAAACCAAAAGTCATCGGAAAAGGCGATGTAAAAATTCCATATTTGAAATCAAAGTTTAACAATGTGCTTTGTGTACCTGAGATGGAACATAATTTGTTAAGTGTGTCTAATTTAGACAAACAAGGTTTTGAGATCATTTTTATAAATGGGAAGTATCTCATCAAAAGGAATGGGAATATTTGTGCAGAAGGCATAAAGGAAGATAATCTATATGTATTGCAGGGACAAAAGGTTCAATGTTCCCATATATTTAAGAATGTTGCAGAGCATGATTTGTGTGTTCATCTTCTACATAGAAGACTTGGCCATGCAAGCTTTAAAGTTTTGCAGCAAATGCAAGAGTTTGCAACAGGGATAAATTTGAAGGGATGCAAAACATATTTGGACTGTGCAGTATGCAAAGCATCGAAGTCAAAGGCATTCCCAGTTAGTAAATATAGCACAAGACAAACAAAAAGACCTCTAGAGCTGGTCCATGCAGATCTGGTGGGACCTATGCAAGCCAGTTTGGGAGGAGCAAAATATGCACTGGTAATTGTTGATGATTATAGCAGGTATAGTTTTTGCTACTTGCTTAGAGGAAAGACAGAGGTGCTACAACAATTCAAACAGTGGGTAAGTTTTGTAGAGAGAAGGTACAGACAAAAAGTGTGTCAATTGCAAACTGACAGAGGTACTGAATTTATGTCAACTAAATTCCAACAATGGTTGGGCAGTTGGGGATAAGACACAGAAGTACAAATCCTTACACAGCAGCAGAGAATGGTGTAGCTGAAAGAAGGAATGGTGTTTTGCAAACAATGAAAGATTCATTATTAGAGGATTCTGGTATGAGCAGGTCATATTGGGGAGAAGCCATATTGACTGCCAATTATATAGTTAACAGGCTGTGGAGTTCCTCCATTAATAATACTCCATATGCCATTCTATATGGGAGAAAGCCATCACTGGCACATTTGAGAATTTTTGGAAGTACTGCATGGGTACATATTCCGTAAGCAATCAGAAGAAAGGGACAGCAAAAGGCAAGAAAGCTCAGGTTTGTGGGCTATGAGCCAGGGCCAAAAGGATATCGCTTTAGCGATGGAAGTAAAAGAATTGTAATTTCAAGGTCTGCTAATTTTGCAGAACAAAATTGGGACAGAATTAATGCAAATTCTGGGTATGTCTTACTTAATGACAGTGATCTATTTAACGACAATAACTCATCTAATGATAAAAATGATTATTGAAGATGCCAATGTTCAGTGAGGAGAGGCTGAACAAGACATGAAGCCAGATAGACTTGAGACACAGGAGCAGTTATTACCATGTAGGTCAGAGCGATGTAACAAAGGAATTCCGCCTGACAGGTATTCTGCCAGCAAGGTAAAGGTTTGCAATATGTGCTATGAGCCAAGAAGTTTTAAAGAGGTGTTGGCATTACCAAAGACTGAACAGGAAAGATGGAAAGAGGCCATGGATAAACAGATGAAATCCATGGGAGACCATGAAGTATTTAAATCAGTAACTTTGCCACAGGGAACCAAAGCTGTGGGTTGTAAGTAGGTATATAAGAAGAAGGTATTGCCAAATAATGATATACAGTATAAGGCCAGGTTAGTGGCACAAGGTTTTTCACAATTAAAGAATGTGCACTATGATGAAGTATTTGCGCCAACTGTGAAAAGTGAAAGTATAAGATTAGCACTGGCGTTGGCAGCGGCATATAAGCATAAAATCTGGCACTTTGATATCACAACTGCATTCCTCAATGCTGAGTTAGAAGAAGAATTTTATATGATCCAAGCACCAGGGTATGAAATTGCAAAACCTAACATGGTATATAAATTAAACAAGGCTATTTATGGGCTGAAGCAGTCAGCCAGAAACTGGAATATCTGTTTAGATACTGCTTTAAAGAGTCTTGGATTTAAGAGTTGGAAAGCTGATAATTTTATATATACTGGACAGTTACAAGGAGAGAATTGTTTACTGTTATCATTTGTGGATGATCTTTGCTTCATTGCAAAGGATGCATCACAAGTCAAGGAATTTGCTGATAAATTAGGAAAGAAATTTGAATTAAAGAATTTGGGAGAAATAAAAAATTATCTCAGTGTAGAGATACAGAAAAATGAAAAAGGTGGTTATATTCTCAGTCAAAGGAGAAAAATTGAGCAGTTATTGGAGAAATATGAAAGATTGCAATACTGCTCCCACACCCATGAGTATGGATTTTTATAATAGTTTAAATGCAGACAAAGGTGAAACCTGTGATCAAAAGATATATCACTCAGCAATAGGGAGTTTGTTATATCTATCACAGTGGTCCATACCAGACATAGCTTGCGCAGTAAGCATTTTGAGTCATTTTACTGCTGCACCTACAAAGTTACATTGGATGGGTGTAAAAAGGGTTCTCAGATATTTAAAGGGAACCGTAAATTTGGGTCTTCAAATACAGATTACTGAGGAATTGAAATTAAATTGTTATGTCAATAGTGACTATGCAAATGACATAAACACAAGGAAATCAAATTATGGAATTATAATATTGTTTGGAGGGATTCTGACTGGATGGAAATCCAGAAAACAAACAACTGTTACTATTTCAACAGTGAAAGCAGAGTTTATTGCTTTATCTGAATTGTGTTCTGAAGTAACATGTTATGTACAGTTGTTGCAAGATTTAAATATTAATGTAAAAGAATCTGTAAAGGTATTTGAAGACAATGCTGCCTGTATAAAAATGACAGGGTGAAGAACAGAAGTACCGGTAAACATGTAGACATTAAGTATTGTAATGTCAGGGACGCTGTAAAAGGAAAATTGATTAGTTTACATCATTATTCTTTTGAGGATAATTTGACAGACATGATGACTAAACCATTGGGTAGTGTTCACTATGGAGAATGTATTAAGTTAATAGGTCTGATGTTTCTTCCTGTCATGAAGGGAGGAGTGTTGGAATATTCATGAGCAGGAAGAGTCATGTTGTAACTCAATCAGCCAATGTGAAGAAAGTGCTACTGAGTCTGTGCAAAAGGTATTGAGTTAGGAGCTGAATTTTCAGTCTCAGGTTTGTCTCTGTAAGAAGTCTTCATTGTGCTATGTTGCTGTAAAGAAGAATGTATGGTATTGTAAATATTTTGATATAAATATAAAGAAGTTATTTTGAATCAGCTAAGTGCAGTCAACTCTGAGAGCTTCTGATTTATTTTTCACCAATAGACAAATTAAAATTCTCTAACAGAACACCACCCAATGGTAGATCACTCGGAGTGGCGTCTCCACCCGAGGGTCTTCAGAGAGATCTGTCACCATTTTGACCTTCCAATCTTGGACCTCTTTGTGTCCCTGGCCAATGCTCAGTTGCCTCGGTTCTTCTCCCAGTTCCTGTCCCCAGGGGCGGAACAGACGGATGCTCTTTGGAGCCCATGGTTGCAGGGACTGCTTTATGCCTTTTCCCCCCTTCCTCTTCTCCCAGCAGTAATACACAAGCTTCTTCGGGAGCGAGCAGAGATACTCCTGGTGGCCCCTTATTGGCCAAGGAAGCTCTGGTTCACCGATCTAATGAGTCTCTCCCTTGCAGATCCATGGCGGATTCCTCTGGAATGGGTCTCCCTCAGCCAAGGGACCATTCTCCATCCGGATTCCCAATGGCTCCAGCTAGCCGTCTGGCACTTGAGCGCTCAATATTGACACGGGAACTTTGGTCACCAGGGGTCATTCAAGTAATCCGGGCCTCCCGTCGACCTTCCACAAACCGCATTTATGAGGCTGACATTTGTCACTCATGGAACTCATGATTCCCCATATCCTGGATTACCTGTTAGACGGTTTGGAGAGGGGCTTGGCCCCGAACACATTACGCAGACAGATAGCGGCTCTCTCCACAGTCCTTACCTGTGACTCCGTAGAGTCATTGGGTCATCACCCCTTATTCCGCTCTTTCCTTAAGGGGGCCTCTAACACCAGACCCCCCACTGTGCACAGGTACCCTTCATGGGAGTTACCACGGGTCCTTCGGGCCCTTACCAAGTCACCCTTTGAGCCCCTAAAGACATGTGACATCCGATACCTGTCCGATACCTAGTGGCAATTACGTCAGCATGGTGCATTTCTCAACCAGAGATGACCTGTGCATTTTTCATCAGGATCGAGTGGTCCTTCGCCTCGACCCTACTTTCCTCCCAAAGGTCAATTCTCTATTCCATAGATCCCAGGAAATAGTACTGCCGGATTTTTGCCCTAACCCTTCGCAGGCTCTAGAACGGCATTGGCATAATTTGGATGTCCGCAGGGCACTTAGGTACTATATTTCACAGACAGCAGCGTTCCACAAATCAGAGGCCCTCTTTGTTTCCTGAAGGGTGGCCACATGGGCTTCACCATCTCCTTTCATAAGGCAGTATAAGATTGATAGGTTTGCCTTGGCTGAGGCTTCTTTCAGTAGGAGAGTTTTACAACAGGTTATACATCAAAGTGCCACGCCGGACCAGTCTGCTTCCCACCCTCAGGGACAGTAGGCTTTAGTATGTCCCATTGGTGGATTCTCCATCTCCAGTGCTGGAGAAGGAGCGTTGTCTTACCTGAATGCCTTTTCTCGGCACGGAGATGGAGAATCCACTCCCACCATTGTAGGTCATCTAGGCCTAGGGTTAGTTTTGTGAGCCACAACGTCTTGCTGTCAGTCAATGGCTATGCTCGCGTCAAGACTGGGATCTCTCTGGTCCAGGACAGGCATGGCAACTTTGGCTGACTTTATCTGATTGGGCAGGAATACAGTCTAAACCCATTGGTGGATTCTCCATCTCCGTGCTGAGAAAAGGCGTTCAGGTAAGACAACGCCCCATCTCTTCAAATTTAGCCCTTCTGCAAACTCTTGCATTTGCTGCAAAACTTTAAAGCTTGCATGGCCAAGTCTTCTATGTAGAAGATGAACACACAAATCATGCTCTTCAACATTCTTAAATATATGGGAACATTGAACCTTTTGTCCCTGCAATACATATAGATTATCTTCCTTTATACCTTCTGCACAAATATTCCCATTCCTTTTGATGAGACACTTCCCATTTACAAAAATGATCTCAAAACCTTGTTTGTCTAAATTAGACACATTTAACAAATTATGTTACATCACAGGTACACAAAGCACATTGGTAAACTTTGATTTCAAATATGGAATTTTTACATCGCCTTTTCCGATGACTTTTGGTTTCTGGCCATTTGCCAAAGCCACAGCTTCTTGTGCTACTGGAACAAACCTGCAAAATAATTCAGAGTCATTAACAATTGTTTGACTTGCCCCACTATCTATTAGCCACTTGTCTCTGTTGTTGCTATAGCAAACTTTTGCAACACCAAAATGTTCCTTTTGCAAATCAGTCCTTTTTGCTTGCACAAATGTCCTTCACTGCAAATTGTTCCTCTGCAAACAGGTTGTTATGGTTCTGGCTAATGAAACACTTCAAAGAACTTCCAGGCTTTTATTTTCCTAAAAGTCTTTTATGGTTACAAAATGTTGGCACAGGCATAAACAGGTTTATGCTAAGAACTAAGTTCTCTTCCTCTGAGCAGTCTAATTATAGCATGTTCCCTCCCTAAATTAGCTGTCATATCTCATGTTATCCAATTAGTGTGAAGGTCAAAGGTTTCCTTCCTCTTTCTTTCTCCACTCTTTGCTCCCACCACCATCTGCTCTGTATTAACCCCAAAGATACCAGACAATTCTACATATTGTCAAAGCAAGAATATACAATATTTGCAGCATTGACATTTGGCTCCCCTTACAAGAACGGCAAATCCTGTAAAGTAAACAAAGCATTTGTTAAGGGTTATCTTTCAGTTTGTTGGGGTATTTCACATGAAACATTTTGACCAATCTGTCAGCTTTCACTTCACTCGATTTCACCCATGTGGCTTCAGACAACGGGTATCCCTTCCATTGTATTAGGTACTGCAATTTCCCTTTAAAAATTCTAGAGTCAAGAATACATTTTATTTCATAGTGGGTCTGTCCCTCAACTACGAGGGGCCCAGGCGCCTTCTTCGGAGGAGGTCTTAAAGTGGAGCCTTGATAAGGCTTCAACAAGCTACAATGGAAAACTGGGTGAATTTTCCCTAAAAGTCTAGGGAGTTTTAGTTCCACTGTGACTGGGTTGATGATCCTTAGTATGGGGAAAGGCCCCAAGAATTTTGGTCCCAATTTCTTGCTAGGCAATTTGAGGCGTAGATATTTAGTTAACAGATAGACCTTCTCTCCAACTTGGAATGTTCTTTGGGGAGCCCTCTTTTTATCAGCCTGCTTTTTATAGGTTTCAAAAGTCTTTTTTAAAGCAGTTTTTGTGTTTCTCCAAACTTCTTCCCATCCCCTCACCCACTGATCAAGTGTCTGGGAAACGGAGGGCAACTGAGGATATTCAGGTATTGGGCTGAACTCTTTTCCTGTGGCCACTCTGAAAGGTGTGTAGCCAGTGCTGCTGTGCACAGAATTATTGTACGCCACCTCCGCAAAAGGGAGGAGATCAGTCCAGTTCGTCTGTTGGTAAGAAACGTAGCATCTAAGATATTGCTCCACCATTTTGTTAGCAGCTTCTGCAGCCCCATTGGTGGCCAGATGAAAAGCAGATGATAATCCTTGAGATGATCCAATTAATGTAAGGAAACTTCTCCAAACTTTTGCTGTGAACTGCACCCCCCTGTCCGAAATTATTTGTTTAGGGGCGCCATGCAGCCAGTAGACATGTTTTAGGAAACGTTTGGCCAGTCGTTGGGCAGATGGGAGTCCTTTGCAGGCGATGAAATGAGCCTGCTTTGAGAACAGGTCTATTACAGTCCAGATGACAGTATTTCCACTACTTTCAGGTAGGTCTACTATAAAGTCCATAGCTATTTCTTCCCATGGCTGAGAAGGGTTGGCTACGGGTTGCAGTAACCCAGGGATTTTCCCTGGGATTCTTTTCATTGTGGCACATACAGTACAACTTTTTACATAGTTTTCCACAACCTTTTTCAGCCCCGGCCACCAAAATTGCTGGCGGGTGAGGTGTAGGGTTTTCAAATATCCAAAGTGTCCAGCCTGTTTTACATCATGGCTGTGTTTGAGAGCATTAAGACAGAGGTCTTCAGGCAAATATAGTTTCCCCCCTTTGTAAGCCAAGCCATCCCTGCACGTTAGGGAGGTTTGATTATCTTTGAACCATTGGTCGATGAGGAGCTCTCATTTTATTTTCTTTACTCCAGGGTCATCAGGATTGGGGACCCTGTGAGGTGTAAGTTGAGCAGCAGTTTGTGGATTGGGAATAATTGCCTCGTTAACCTCCTCTCGTTCACTTTTGTATTGGGGTAACCGGGATAGCGCATCAGCTAGGAAGTTCTTTCCACCTGGTATGTACTTTAGAGTGAAGTTGAAGCAGTTAAAGTACTGTGCCCACCGTACTTGCTTTGGGGACAATTTGCAGGGAGTTTTCAGTGCTTCTAGATTTTTGTGATCTGTCCATACCTCAAATGGCACCTTGCTCCCTTCTAGATAGTGTCGCCAGTTTAATAGCGCCCATCTAATCGCGAAGGCCGCTTTCTCCCAGATTGCCCATCTCCACTCGCTCAGTAAATTTCTTAGAGGTGTAGGCGCAGGGTTGCAGGATTCCATTTTTGTTCTTTTGCAGTAACACAGCTCCAACTGCCACATCACTGGCATTGGCTTGAATCACAAAGGGTTCCCCTGGGCATGGGTGCTTTAGGACCGGTTTGGCAGCAAATAGTCTCTTTAAATTCTCAAAAGCTGTTTGACCGTCCATTGTCCATGCTAGTGATTGGCCCGGTCATGGCCTCCCTCCTCCTTTGCCTGTTTTGAGTAGTTCTGTAAGAGGTAGGGCAATCTCAGCAAAAGAGGGGATGAATTGAGATAAAAGTTGGCAAAACCCAGAAAACTCTAGAGCTGTTTGTGAGTCTTTGGGGGCTGCCATTCGATTATAGCTTTCATCTTGGCTGGATCCATTTCAATACCCTCACTGGAAATTCTGTAGCCAAGATAGTCTAATCAGGTTTGGTGAAATTCACATTTCGACAATTTGGCATAGAGTTTGGCATTCAATAGTTTCTTTAACACTTCTCTCACCAGCTTTATATGATCAGTCATATTCGTGCTATATATCAGGATATCACCCAGATACACCAAAACCCCTTTATGCAAGTGATCATGTAGAACCTCATTAATTTTCAGATGTGTGTTTGCTCCAAAAATGTAGCAATTCTTTTCTTGCTGAGCCCTCTGCTTGCAAAATCTCTCTTTTGATGCAACTTGGTCCCATCTGCTTCTTGTTTCTTATCCGGAGACATGCAGTCTGGACCCCCTCCTCAGGAATTTCACCTCCTCATGGCTGTTCCTAAAATGTTGCTTTTCTTCTTCATTAAGCAAACATGCCTTTAAAGCCTCAAAATTTAAGTCTTGCTCTTCTTTACACTCAAATATCGCAGAAACTGTGTCCCAGGTTTTATCTAAACTGTTCAACACCAATAAAACCTTCTGAGACTCAGGGAATTTAATCCCACATTGTTCTAAGTCCAAAAATAAACTTTGCATTTTATTTAAACGCTGTTCCACAGATTCACCTGGTTGCAAACAGGCCCTGTAAAGTTTTCTTGACAATTGCACTGTATTGCATGCAGAAACATTCACGTGCACAGCTCTCAACTTCAACCAAATTTCCTTTGCAGTCTTTAAATTTGCAACATTTAGAAATTGTTCATCATCTAAATTCAAGATGAGATAAGCCATTGCTCGATCATGACTTTTCTGATCAGCAGCTGCAAACACTTGTGGTGGATTTTCTATGATATACCACAGGTCTTTTGCTTTGAGCAAACATTCCATTTTAGCAGCCCATATAATGTAATTCTTCTGGCCCAAACAAGGCACAGAGCTTTCCTTAAATTCCATTGCAGCCATTCTGCTTATTCTGCCTTGTTCTTATACTTTCTAAACACAGGCAATTTCTTCCCACTTTAAATTACATTGCAGTCCTTAGTAAGCTCTGGGCCCATAACCTGTTAGAGAAATTTAATTTCTCTGTTGGTGAAAACATAAATCAGAGGCTCTCACAGTTGACTGCATTTAGCTGATTCAAAATATCTTCTTTATATTTATATCAAAATATTTACAATACCATACATTCTTCTTTACAGCAACATAGCTTAATGAAGACTTCTTACAGAGAGATACAGAGACAAACCTGAGACTGAAAATTCAGCTTCTAATTTAATACCTTTTTGCACAGACTCAGTAGCACTTTCTTCACATTGGCTTACTGAGTTACCACATGATTCTTCCTGCTCATGAGTATTCCAACAAACCACAAGCATTTTTAGCCTGTTTGGACAAGCTACTGTTACACAACTTCATGTCAATTTGCATATTTACAACCTTTGCTTTCTTTAAAAGGGTCTTTGTTTTCGCTCTAATCTACAACCTTTTGCTATGTGACAGGAAGTTCCCAGTCTGGAGGTGGTGAGGTTCCTGAAAGAGCGATTGTATGAAAGCCCACCTGGCTTTCTATGATGTCCAGGGAGCTCCAGTGAAAAAACCTAATAGAGAAATAAAGGAGGAATTATATCCAACTTTGCAAATCCTTTACCTGTGTATAGCCCCAGTTGGGTAGCTGCAGGTTAAAATGAAACAAAACAAAATTGTAACATGTTTGGTCAGCCAGAAAATTAAGTGGGCTTCTCAACTTGGGATTAGAGTGGTGGGAAATGTGTAGGCAGTGGTTAGGGCACCCAATCATATTTTTGATTGGAATCACTCCTTGAGTGTTCTCATTTCTTGGAGAACAAGCCATGAGTTGCCTAAGAAAGGAAAAAGAACCTCCACAGTTCTGGAAATTTTATGTAAACCCCCCCAGGCTCTGAAAGAAACAGTAAGTTGCAGACTTTTGGGAAGTAAGTGGAAAAAATAGGCATAATTACCTAGAACAGAGAAGCTAGAAAAAAGGCTAACAGCAAAGCACATTCACCAACCAAAAAGAGTGTCGGGACCCACCTCATCCCAAGAAAGCAGAACTCATGGAAGCAAGTTCTTCCAAAAGGAACTTTTATTAGGAGAAGCTGATATCAGGCATACTAGACAGGATCTGAGGGGCTTCTGTACAGATCAATAGGTTAAATTGTCCCCAAGTAAACCCCACCCCATAGTTCATCCAGATGGTTCAAACTGGCCAATCCCCAGGTGTTAGGTCCATTGTGGGAAAGGGGAGATAACATCTGGCCAGCTCTGGTCGTAGCAGCAATGTTTAGATGACTCCTTGCACCTTCTCTTGAGAGCGGAGAGATAAGCCAGGCTCCAGAGGTTGTATTTCTTTCTTCCTCCCCCTTTGCTAGCTGACACATTAAGGAGAAGAAAGTTGAGAGAGAAATAGTGCAGGAAAGCGAAGTGTTACATTGTAGCAATAGAGAAAGAATGCAGGAAAGCAAAGTATTACATTGTAGCGATAGAGGAAGCTAAGGCAATAAACCCGTGACCCTTCCCCCTCCCCTCTAGGAGTATGGCAGAACCCAGGGAGAGAAGAGAATGGAATCTGGGAGCGAGAAGGAGAACAAGTGAAGTATGAAATATGATAGTTATGGGTTCTGAGAAAGAGGGATTTTCAAACAACAAACTCATGGAACAGGTGACTGATACTATTGTGGTATGCAATACATATTCCGTGTATGTGCTTAAACCCAAAGAACACCCAAATTATATATGCATTAGATGTAAACTCTGTAAACTACTGGAGGAAAAAGTAAAGGACTTAGAGGCAACTCTAGCCAAACCCCAACATACAAAACAAAGCTCTACCCAAACCGAACCAATTAATGAACAAATAACTCCCAAAGGATTTGACCCTACTGATAAACCCTTGGAGGAAGGCAAATGGAGGTATGTCACACATAGAAGGAAACACAATACTCAAAGAAAGAAACAGCATACAACTAACAAACCCCTTCTGCCCAATCCAAGCCAATCCAAAACAGCCCCACTAAAACTGAGCAATCGATTTCTTCCCTTAGATGGAAACACGCAGACCCACAACCTTCCCCTCAAAGAAAACATGCAGACCCCTAGCAAAGAAACAACTTAAATTGACCTAAAAAGTCACTTCAAATATCCCTTAAAAAGTCACATCAACAAACACACCAGAGATAAATAGAAAAGCACCCCAGACTGCATCCCCCCAAAAAGGTAGGCGAGTGTTCGTAATAGGAGATTCTATCCTCAAAAGAACTGAATCATCCATCTGCAGACCAGACGTACAATCCAGGGAGATATGTTGTCTCCCTGGAGCAAAAATCAAAGATGTGGCTGAGAATCAAACCAAAATAATTAGGCCTACAGATTACTACCCTTTCCTCCTCCTCTACATTGGGATGAATGACACAACAAAGAACCTGAGTACAACAGTGAGAGATTACAGACAACTGGGCAATAAAGTTAAGAAGCTATGAGCACAAGTATTGTTTTCATCCAAACTCCCAACAAAAGGCCAACACCCATTGAGGGAAAAAAGAATTCTAGAAATAAACTATTGGCTAAAGGGTTGGTGTCACCAAGAAAACTTGGCGCATTTCCTACACGAAAGACTCTTGGCAAGGGATGGGCTGCACCTCATGAAAACAGGAGAAAATGTACTTGGAAAAAGTCTGGCCCAACTCATCACAAGGGCTTTAAACTAAAATTGAGGGGGGAGGGTAACCAATCTTTAGAATCTCTATAACCCAAAACCAATCATAAATCCCAAGGAAACAAATCAAATAATGAAGTAGACAGAGACAAGAAAAAAAGAAAAACTCAAACAACAATCAGGAGATACAGGAAACATAGCCACAAACAGGCATAAAATGCTTATATACAAATGTTCAAAGCTTGAGGAACAAACAGGGCAAACTAGAAGCAATAATATATGAGGGAGAGTATGACATAGTTGGCATTAAGAAATCTAGTGGGACTAAACCCATGAATGGAATAGACTGATGGATAGATACAAATTGTTAAAAAAAACAGGTCTACAAAAAGAGATATGTAAGAGAACACTACATATCTACAGAAATACACATGATCCAAGATAAAATCTCTCCAGAATGTATATGGGTCAATATAAAAGAGAAAAAAAGTGACATTACCATAGGTGTATATTACAGGCCACCCAACCAATCAGAAGAAAGAGATGAACTCTTTATTAACCAGTTAATAAATGTATATAGGAAGCATACCGCAGTAGTAATAGGAGACTTCAACTATCCAGATATCAACTGGGAAACAAACTCTGCAGTGAGCAGAAGATCAAATAGATTCCTGACCAACCTAACCGACACCTTTGTCATCCAAAAGGTGGAGGAGAGAACTAGACATAAAGCCATACTGGACTGAATTCTACCTAATAGAGAAGAAGTGATAGAGGGAGTTGAAGTTGCTGGAACCTTGGGTGAAAGTGACCACGCTATACTGGAATTTAATATAATGCAAACACTAGCAAAAGAAAACAATCCAACCAGTGTCTTGAACTTCAAAAGAGCTGACTTTAACAGAGAGAACCTAGGAAAAATTCCATGGATGAAAATCCCAAAGAGGAAAACAACCCAAGAAGCATGGGAAACTCTGAAAAATGCAATCATAAAAGCCCAGACCAGCACACTACCACTGAAAAAGAAAAACAAGAAATTCAAGAAGAAACCAGCATGGCTGCATAAAGATCTCTGACAAACTGAAAGACAAAAAGGACAAATATAAAAAATGGAAAGAGGGGCACATAACTAAAGCCGATTATCAGCAGACAGCGAGAACATGCAAAGATGAAGTCAGGAAAGCAAAGGCTCTGAACGAACAAAGACTTGCAACAGAAATTATGGATAATAAAAAAAGTTTCTTCCAACATATTAACAACAAGAAAAAAGTCAAGGAAACTGTAGGTCCACTAAAAAGAGAATATGGCAAAGAAATAACAGGTAGCAGGGAGAAAGCATAGCTGATACTTTGTATCAGTCTTCACACAAAAAGAAACTATAGCCAATATACCAAAAAACCACTGCAAAAGACAAATTAGAAACAAAAATTAAAATAAGCAAGAAAATGGTAAAAGAACACCTATCCAACCTTGACGAATATAAATCACCGGGGCCTGACAGATTACATCTCAGAGTTCTGAAGGAGCTGGCAGATGTTATCTCAGAACCATTGCACCAAATCTTTCAAAAATCCTGGAGCACTGGGGAAGTACCTAGGATTGGGAAAGGGCTGATGTGGTTTCCATCTTCAAGAAAGGGGAAAAAAAACAGACCGAGGAAACTGCAGACCAATCAGTTTAACATCAATACCTGGGAAAATCCTAGAAAAGATAATCAAAAAACAGATCTGCAAACAACTAGAAGAAAACAAAGTTATAACCAGTAGCCAGCATGGGTTTGTTAAAAACAGATCATGCCAAACCAATCTTATTTCATTCTTTGACAAACTGACTACACTAATAGACCAGTGAAATACTGTGGACATAGTATACTTAGACTTCAGTAAGGCATTTGATAAAGTAGATCAGTGGTTCTTAACCTGGGTGATATTGCCCCCCAGGAGGTGATTTCATTTTTCAGGGGGGCGATGGAACGAAAAGGGGCAATGCAGGGGCAAAGGAACGAAAAGGGGGCGATATGGGGGCGATGGAGCAAGACGTTTTGGGGACACTTTTGAGACTTTTTCGTACAGTGAATCACTGTATATCTGTCGTACAAAAACATCAGATTGCTCGTTCTTAGTGGATTGAATTGTGTTTTCAAATGTTCCTCCAGCTAGCTTCAGTACAGAACACCGTACATATGTGAATATGCATCGCTTATCTTCATGAGCGTTGCGCAGCAGCCTCTACCTATACAGTGGTGCACCATTGGCCAGAATGGGCAGTGATGGAGGGGGGAGCGCTTCTTTCGAAACATCGCATGCTGAGTGGCTGTCCCTTGTGATGTCAGCAGTAATGTTGTGAGTTTTCAGCTTTGTTTTTGAATTTTTGTTGTTCTCTGTAAAACATTTTGTGTGTCTCTTTGTATTGTACTTTTTTAGCATGCACTCCAGTTTGATATTATATTTTCTTTGTGTCTTTTTAATCCTTTTTACAGTGTGTGTGACTATATATACTTTCCTCAAATCTTAATTTAGTTTCAGAGTTTTCGTCTTGAAATTCTTAGTTCCTGCATTGCGGTTTGTTCTTATGCCCTTTTTATATTTCTTTTTGCGTCTTAAATTTCACTTGTAATTCAATCATTAAATGTTACTGTTTTTCTTTTCGGGCATTTCATTTTCTTGCAATTGAATTTTGTTTTCAGTGGTGATTACATTTAAGTGTCTTGAATAAATAAGATAATAATGAAATACATGTATCACAAAGTTTGGGAATAAAGTGCTGGGTAGCACCAAAATTTTTCACACAGTTGAGATATGGGAAAAAGACTGGAAATAAACTATTTGTATTGATATGTCCTGATGACAATTTTAAAGAAAACAAAACAAAAAGTGTTTGCATAAATTGAAGAATTATTTCCTATGTTGTGATTGAGAGGTTATGTTGAGGGAGGGGGCGATGACAATGTCCTCATTGGCTCAAGGGGGCGATTTGTTCAAAAAGGTTAAGAACCACTGAAGTAGACCACAATCTACTCCTTGGTAAGCTAGAAAAAGGTGGAATAGACAACATTACTACAAGATGGATCTGCAGCTGGCTGGCAAACCATACTCAATGAGTAGTCCTCAATGGCACTACATCAACATGGAGAGAAGTAAGCAGTGGGGCACCACAAGGTTCCATCTTAGGCCCAGTACTCTTCAATATCTTCATCAATGACTTAGGTGAGGGAATTGAAGTGGAACTCATCAAATTTGCAGATGACACCAAACTGGCAGAAGTAGCCAACACCTGAGAAGACAAAAAAGATCTTGACAAACTTGAACAATGGGCCCTATCCAACAAAACGAGTTTCAGTGTGGACAAAAACAAAGATTTACATTTAGGCAGGAAAAATCAAAGGTACAAGTACAGACTGGGTGAGACCTGGCTTAAAAACAGTAACTGTTAGAGGGACCTTGGAGTCCTAGTGGACGATCACTTAACTATGAGCCAGCAGTGTGCAGCAGCAGCCAAAAAAGCTAATACAATCCTGGGTTGTATAAACAGAGGTATAGAATCAAGATCATGCAAAGTATTAGTATCGCTTTATAAAACCCTAGTAAGACCACACCTGGAATACTGCAGCCAATTTTGGTCACCATTTCACAAAAAAGATGTTGAGAGTTTGGAAAAATTTCAGAGAAGAGCAACTAAGATGATCAAAGGCCTGGAAACTAAAACATACGAAGAACGACTGCAGGACTTGGGTTTGGCTAATCTAAAGAAAAGAAGAAATAGGGGTGACATGATAGTAGCAGGGCTTTTTTTCCCTCATAGAACACCCAGAACAGAGTTCCGGCACCTTTTTTGGATGGAACCTTGTAGGGTAGGCAAGGCAGGTTGTATGATGTGTGTGAGTTCCGGCACCTTTTTTTTTTTTTTTTTAGAAAAAAAAGCACTGGATAGCAGTATTCCAGTATTTGAGGACCTGCCACAAAGAGGGGGTCACATTACTCACCAAAGGACCAGAGGGTAGGACAAGACATAATGGTTGGAAACTGATCAAAGAGAAGCAACCTGGAATTAAGGAGAAACTTCCTGACACTGAGAACAATTAACCAATGGAATAGCTTGCCTCCAGAACTCCATCACTGGAGATTTTTAAAAAGAGGCTAGACCGTCACTTGTCTGAGATGGTATAGGACAAGTTCTCCTACTTGAGCAGGGGGCTGGACTAGATGGCCTCCAGGGTCCATTCTATTCTATTCTATTCTATTCTATTCTATTCTATTCTATTCTATTCTATTCTATTCTATTCTATTCTATTCTATTCTATTCTCCCTGTGGGTGGAAATACTGACCCGAATGTGGAAATTGAACATCAGTGTGCTGAAATTATTGAACTACAAGCTAAAGTATGAGAGGATCTTAAGGAAATTGGAATTTCTATTGTTTCTAAAGTAAGAGCTTAACATATATGCTGAATGGAAAATTATAAAATGTTCTGATATTAGGTAGGCAGCTAACAGCTAAATATCTGCTGAAACTGCAGGTAGAGGAAGTACAGAAATAAAGCAAAAAGCTTATGCTATGCTACCAAAAACTAGGTCATGGTTCACACATGGCAGAGGGGCTTCTTAGAAAAGGGGAAATTTAGAAAAAGGGAAACGTATCATAGAAATCTTTGCTAAATGATAAAAGGAAAGGGAGGAGGAGTAAACTTGTGAAGGGGAATAAAGAAAAGTTGTTATTTTGGGTCCACCTCATGTGTGCCTGTGAGGCCTGGGAGAAGGTCAGCTTCCCCTCCATCATTTTTACATTTAAAAGTCATTCACATGCTAGATGCTGTCATAATGGACTATTGCTGAGCTCTCATCACATCTCTAAAAGACTATCATTTTCAGATTGTGGCAGCTTTACCCAACGAACCACTACATCCTTGTCATTCTTTGAAGGTTGGTAATTGGGTTCTGACTAAAGTATTTCAGCAAAAGAATTACTTGGCTCCTTGTTGAAAGGGACTATTCCAGATTTTATTGACCACCAACATCGCTGTGAAGTGTCAAGATCTGGCTTTCTGGGTGCATGCTTCACACTACAAGAGAGTATCAGCCCCAGACGAAGAAGTCACATGACCCGAGCCATCTGGCCACAATAAAGCAAAGACTAAAGCTTTGCCCAAAAAGGAAGCAAGTGCTAGTAACCTCTGCTTCCCACCAGCATACAATCTCCAGCCCAGACAGCACCAACTTCTTATGAACTCCGATCTGCCTTTCTCAGACAGCTGAATAATTTTACACCACCTTTTCCAACACAATTGAAGCCCAGAGGTGCATGAAGGAAACGATCTGCATCAGAAAATGCCTCATGCCTGCTATATGGACTATGGTTGTGTTGTTATCTATTGGCACGTCTCAATTTGTATAAAGCTGTATATAGCCTTCCCTGGACCCAGCTGTATTAAACAACTACCGCCCTGTCTCCAATCTTCCCTTTATAGGGAAGGTTGTTGAGAAGGTGGTGTCACTCCAGCTCCAATGGTCCTTGGATGAGGCCGATTATCTGGGCCCTCAGCAGTCAGGATTCAGGCTTGGCTACTCCACGGAAACTGCTTTGGTTGCGCTGACGGATGATCTCTGGCGGGCCCGGGATATGGGATTTTCCACTCTCCTGCTGCTACTTGACCTCTCAGCGGCTTTCGATACCATTGACCATGGTATCCTTCTGCGCCGGCTGGAGGGGTTGGGGGTCGGGGGCACTGTTTTGCAGTGGTTCACCTCCTACCTCACTGGTCGGTCGCAGTCGGTGTTGGCGGGGGGGTCAGAGGTCGACCCATAGGTTCCTCCCTTGTGGGGTCCCTCAGGGATCGGTCCTCTCCCCTCTGCTGTTTAATATTTACATGAAACCACTGGGTGAGATCATCCGACAACACGGGGTGAGATATCAGTATGCTGATGATACCCAGCTTTACATCTCCACCCCGTGTCACTTCAGTGAAGCAGCAGAAGTGATGTGCCGGTGTCTGGAGGCTGTTAGGGTTTGGATGGGTGCTAACAGGCTCAAACTCAACCCCGACAAGACGGAGTGGCTGTGGGTTTTTCCTCCCAAGGATAATTCAATCCATCTGTCCATCAACCTGGGGGGGGGAGTTTTTGACCCCCTTGGAGAAGGTCCGCAACTTGGGTGTCCTCCTTGATCCACAGCTAAATCTGGAACATCATCTTTCGGCTGTGGCGAGGAGGACATTTGCCCAGGTTCGCCTGGTGCACCAGATGCGGCCCTATTTCAACTGGGAGTCTCTTCTCACAGTCACTCATGCCCTTATCACCTCGAGGTTCGACTACTCCAATGCTCTCTACATGGGGCTACCTTTGAAAAACGTTCGGAGACTTCAGGTAATGCAGAATGCAGCCGCGCGAGCAGTGTTGGGCCTGCCCAGAAATGCCCACATTTCGGCATCACTCCGCGAGCTGCATTGGCTGCCAATTGGTCTCCGAACGCAATTCAAAGTGTTGGTTATGACCTATAAAGCCCTACATGGCATCGGACCAGGTTACATACGGGACCGTCTGCTGCCCCATGAAACCCAGCGACCGGTTAGGGCCCACAGAGTTGGCCTTCTCCAGGTCCCGTCAGCCAGACAGTGTCGCCTGGCGGGGCCTAGGGGAAGAGCTTTCTCTGTTGCAGCCCAGGCCCTCTGGAATCAACTCCCCCCGGAGATCTGTATCGCCCCCACCCTCTCCGCCTTTCGTAAACTGCTCAAAACACATCTTTGCCGACAGGCCTGGGGCAGTTAACATCTTGCCCCTAGCCAGTGTATGTTTGTGTGCATGTTTGTTGGATGATTGTTTTTTAACTCAGGGGTTCTTTTTATATATGTATTTTATGTTAGATTTCTATTTATGCTGTGAGCCGCCCTGAGTTCCAGGAATAGGGCGGCATAGAAATAAAATTAATAATAATAATAATAATAATAATAATAATAATAATAATAATAATAATAATAATAATAATAATAATAATAATAATAATAACTGGAGAACTGCAGGCAATTGCTTGTAATTTATACTCTGGGCCCACAGGGCCTTAACCAAGCACAATACTTGAAAAACCCATCCAAATATGAATGTTCAAAGTTTCCCTCCAAAATAGTTGGAGTTAACAGTCAGGGTCATCTAAAGGTTAGTTTCATTTTAGCTTCATGAGGAGTTGGAGTTAAGTTAGTTTCATTCTAGCAGGGATTAACACAACTTTATATATATTCAATACATAACAGTGTCCACCTTGGAACATTGGTGCATCCTAATGTAGTCTTCCACCTCATGATGTCACTTATGTTTACAGCTATTAATAGCCATGCACATATAGCTGGTGTTGTCCTTACAGACAAGAAGTGGGGACTGTGAAAGGAGAAATTTTATGCTATAGTCCTTCTATGCAAGGTTTAAGCCTAGGTGAGCCAATTCAGGCTTCATGGGAAAGTATTGAACCAAAGTTTGAGCTGTGGCCTCTTTCACAATATGATGTCAGCATTTGTAATTGGAATTATAAGTAATATATAATTATAAGTAATTCTGCTAACTGGCAGATTTCTATATATTTCTATATATTTAGAACATGAAACTTAAGAGCCTGGGAATTGAGGAAATGAAATGGTGGGAATTGAGGAACTGAAGAAGCCATGAAACAGTGACACCTGTATGCAGTGGTGGGATTCAGCCAGTTCACACCAGTTCAGCAGAACCAGTAGCTAGTTTTTTGTTGCCCAGGCCCATAATGGACTTCCAAAAGCAGCATCCACACCAAAAACCAGTTGTTCACATATTTGAATCCCACCACTGCGTGTATGGAAAAATATGTTAGCTTGTAGGTGGTGTCTGATAGAACTATTATTAAAAGAACATTAGAAGTCATGTCTTTGTGATTAAGGTATAAAAGGATGGCTCTGAGAATAGATCAGGGCCATTTTATCATGACTGCTCGAACAATATCAGCCCTTATTGCAATAAGTTAAGATATGTAACTTTGGAATGTGTGTTCTAAATTTTAATAAACCACCAAATTCTAAAGTGAGATGCTTATGGTGTGTTGTCTCTTGTCTCTGATGAGTTTTTCCCCTGACAGCCTCTTTCAATATGTTGGACAATATATCATTTTTCATGTTTGCAAGTATAGATTGATTAAAATCTTTACTGATTTTTTAAATAAATATTCTATTAATTTTCTAGATTTACAATCAATTACTTAATAGACAATGTGTTATCTGGGTCCATTAATAATTCAGTGGTATATATTAACTTCTTCAATCTAGATCCAATTTTACATCATCAAATGTTTCCTCTCTTCTTCCGGTAGTACCTGTTTTCCCACAATTCTTATTGTTATTAATAAATATACAATTGAATATCAACTTCTTTGTTACATTTTTCTCATAATATCAATAATGTCAGTTTTAGATAACTTTTCTAACCAACACATATCTTAATTGCATTTGCACTTAATATCCATATGTTCAATCAGTATCCTGTTTACGCTTTAAAAAAAATTAATTTCCCATCAGTGTTCAAAATGTCTCTATTGTTTATAATTTCAAAGTAAGTTATATTTGGGTAACGAAAAGCTACCCTTATTCAAACTTCTTAGCATTTTCCTTTTTCCTTTCTTATACCAAAATCTAATATTCTAATTACAAATCTTATCTTTCTAGTTATAATAGCACTTTTATTTCTAGCATGTCATGGTTCCGATAGATGAAACCTATTAAAGAACTTCAAGGCAAGAATTCTTCCTTAAAGAACATTTGATTCAGGAAACAAAGTATCAGCACTACATAGTTGAACCCAAAACTAAATTTCCTTGTGGATAAATAAACTTTTTCCCTAATCTGAAATGATCTCTGGGGAGCCCTTTTTTATCTGCTTGTTTTTTATATGTCTCGGAAGCTTTCTTCAGAGCGAGTTTCATTTTGTCCGAAACCTTCCCCCACCCCTTCACCCACTGGTCAAGAGTTTGGAAGGCAGAGGGTCCCTGAGGATACTCAGATATTGGGTTGAATTTCTTTCCTATGGTGATTTTAAAAGTGTTGCTCTGAACAGTGTTATTGTAAGCCACCTCCACGAAAGGGAGGTCAGTCCAGTTCATTTGTTGATAGTCCACATAGCATCTGAGGTACTGCTCCACCATCGAGTTTGCTTTTTCAGCCGCCCCATTCATAGATGGGTGAAAAGCTGATGACAACTCCTGCAATGAGCCAATTAATTTGAGAAAACCCCTCCAAAATTTGGCCATAAATTGCACCCCTCTGTCAGAAATTATCTGCTTTGGTGCACCGTGTAGTCTGTAAATGTGCTTAAGAAACATCTTGGCCAATCTCTGGGCTGACGGGAGTCCTTTGCAGGCTATAAAATGAGCCTGCTTCGAGAAAAGATCAATCACAGTCCAAATCACCATATTTCCTCTACTTTCAGGTAGCTCAACTATAAAATCCATAGCAATTTCTTCCCATGGCTGGGAAGGGTCTGCGACTGGTTGTGATAATCCAAGGGGCTTCCCCAGAATATTCTTCATGATGGCACACATAGCACAGCTTTTAACGTAGTTTTCTACATCCCGTTTCAAACATGGCCATCAAAACGGCCGACAAATCAAATGCAGTGTTTTCAAATAGCTGAAGTGTCCAGCTTCTTTCACATCATGACTGTGCTGGAGAGCATGGAGGTGGAGGGTTTCAGGCAAATACAATTTCCCCCCTTTGTAAACCAATCCGTCCCTACACGTCAGGGTAGTCTGACTGTCCTTAAACCATCGATTGTTGAGGAGTTCCTGCTTTAGCTTTTTTGTCCCAGGATCATCGAGGTTTGGGACTCTCAAAGATGGGACTCTTTGCAGCGTTAATTGAGATGCAATTTGCAGTGTAGGTATGATTGATTCATTAATCTCTTCATGCTGGCTCTTGTACTGAGGCAACCTTGATAGGGCATCAGCTAAAAAGTTTTTTTTCCCTGGTATGTACTTTAGTGTGAAATTAAACCGATTAAAATACTGCACCCACCGTACTTGCTTAGGGGAAAGCTTGCAAGGGGTTTTTAGTTTTTGTGATCAGTCCATACTTCGAAAGGCACCTTGCTCCCTTCTAGGTAGTGCTATCAGTTTAACAGAGCCCAACGAATTGCAAAGGCTTCTTTCTCCCTCACTGCTCACCTTCTCTCACAGTTGGGGAACTTTTTTGAGGTGTAGGCACAGGGCTGCAGGACTCCCTCATGGTTCTTTTGCAATAGTACAGCTCTGACTGCCATGTTGCTGGCATCAGCTTGGATCACAAAGGGCTTCCCCAGGCAGGGGCGCTTTAGGACCGGCTCGACCGCAAACAGTCTTTTCAAATTTTCAAAAGCAGTTTGACAGTTAATAGTCCATGTTAGCAGCTGGCCTGGTCGTGGCTTTCCCCCATGTTTGCCAGTTTTTAACAAATCCGTGAGAGGTAAAGCAATTTCAGCAAATGAGGAGATGAATTGACGGTAAAAGTTGGCAAACCCCCAGAAAGCTTTGAAGCTGTTTGCGAGTCTTTGGGGGTTGCCATTCAACTACGGCTTTCACTTTTCCAGGATCCATTTCAATGCCCTCACAGGAAATTCTATAGCCCAAATAATCCAGTTGGGTCTGATGGAATTTACACTTTGACAATTTAACATATAGTTTGGCATTCAACAATTTCTTTAACTGCTCCTGCACTAGTTTCACATGGTCAACCATATTTTGCTGTATATCAGGATGTCATCAAGATACACCAAACCCCTTTGTACAAATGATCATATAGCACCTGGTTGATCAGCTGCATGAAGACAGTTGGAGCCCCCTATAGTCCAAATGGCATAACTTTGATCTGGTAGCTGCCCATAGGACAGTTAAAAGCAGTCTTCGATTCATCTCCTTTTCTTATTCGTACTCGGTAGTACGCTTCCCTTAGGTCTAATTTAGTGAAGACACGCCTCTTTGCTAGATGGGTTAGTAGGTCCTTCAGGAGGGAGGGGGTACTTGTTTTCTATACTCACAGCATTTAACCCTTTATAATCCATGCAGAGACAAAGCAACCTGTCTTTTCTCTTTAAATAACACTGGAGCCCCTACCTGGGATTTAGCCGGTTCAATGAAGCCTCTCGCTAGGTTTTTGTTCACATATTGCTGTAGTTCCTCTATTTTGAGGGGGGGGGGTCATGGTGTACATTCTCAGCCTTGGGAGTTTGGCTCCCAGTAATAGTTCAATGGCACAGTCATTTGGCCGATGAGGTGGCAGGATACTGCACTCTTTCTCACTAAACACCTCCGCTAAATCCCAGTACTTGCTGGGGATGCGTGGCTTGCATGGCTGGGGAATGGCAGCTATCTTTGTTGATTCCGCAAATGGCTTAGGCCCTCCAGTAATGTCAGCAGAATCAAGAGGGGGTTTGGGCTGTATGGGCAATCTCACAGTCCTCATCCCCTTTTCCCACCAGATAAAAAGTTTCCACTTGTCTAACCAGGCTAGACCTAAAATCACAGCCTCAGTCATCTTCGGAGTCACCATGAAACGGATGAACTCCCAATGTTCACCTATTTCTAAGCTGTGCCTGCCAGGAGATCATGATGAGTGACGTCAATCAGGGCTTCTCAGGTGACTGGGGCTCTTATGCCAGGAGTGGCACTCAAGGGTCCTCAAGGAACAGCGCCTTCCTGGGCTGCAATGCCCTGAATGGTAGTCGGGACTCCTCTTTCACACCGGGCTGGAGGTTAACGCTGGTGGTTTTGGTTGTGGGGAAGCTGCTCGCACTCCATCAGTGGGGCTAGGGCTTCTCTCGGGCACTGATTTGTATCAATCCCACCGGTCATCGTGTTTACTTGCATGCAAGGAATGGGAGAATTGTTCCCCCGTTCTTACTTCCAGCCCCTCGAACCTCTCTACTAATTTCTCTACCAATTGGCTATGGACTGCAGACAGGTACTTCCATTCCCCAGAGTTCTCAGTGGCTGCCAATCTCTTGGCTCCCCGGCGGTCCAGGGAGCATGATTCTCAAGAGGCCCCTGCCTGCAAGTCGGCCTCAGATGCTTTTGAAGAGCTCGTCTTTGGCGGGGTTGCCTTGAGATGCTTGGAATCTCCACTGGGCAGGGTCCACTCTGAGGACCAGAACATCTCCCACATCTTTGGCCTGGCTCCCATTTGCAAGGCTTCCAAACTTTCTTTCTCTGCTGGTGTGATGGCTTGCGCTCCCTTCGCTGTGGCAAAAGCCATGGCCAGGGTACTAGTTACAGGTGCTTCTTCTTTGTCCATGCTGAGATCTTCCCCGAGTCTTGATCAGCCAATCCCTTGAGTTCAGGAAGGTGACTGGAGCTAAGGACCCCAAAGTGGTTAAACTAGAAAGTAATTTTGGGTTAATGTCATGGTTCCAATAGATGAAACCCATTAAAGAACTTCAAGGCAAGAATTCTTCCTTAAAGAACATTTTATTCAGGAAACAAAGTATCAGCACTACATAGTTGAACCCAAAACTAAATTTCCTTCCCCCAGATACAAAGTAACAAGATGCAATTCCCACCCCCATGAAGCAGTCATAAATCACATTCTCCAATTACCCTGAAGCGCGGGCTCCTTCTCCAGCTCCTCAGCCTGCCAAAACGTTATTGGTTTGCATCCTTGAGTTCCCATGAAGCTGCATTGTTGTTATGGCTAGTTGAGCTTAAGCATTCACCCCATCTGCCCTTCTACATTTGATTTCTAAACAGCAGAAAAAGCAAGCTGTAAGCAGAGTAAAAATGGCTGCAATTTCCCTCAGTTGTCAGAGCAGGGACATCCATTGTCACAGCATTGACACAGCAATTACCTATTCTCCACCATATTCAAACATCTGGTTAATAATATAATATCCCATCTAATTGATCAAACCCTCTATTTTCTTCACTTACTCTAGCTTTCTTCCTTTGCCAGCTAATTTTCTAAGTCAATGCATTTGAATCATCAATTAATTTTTCCTGTTTTTGTGTATATTGTTTGTAATAAGAAAGATCATTTGGTTAAAGTATTTTTGGAAGAACAAACCCCTTGATATTCATTAAACAGCCTCCCTCCTTCTCCAATTCCCCCCATTTCTCCTAACAGCCTCTATCTTCCATTCAATCAGTTCTTCTTCTTTCCCTCAAATATGTCCTGAATTCTTGATTGGTAACATGTCTTTTCCATTTTTGATATTATTGCTCCATCTTCTAGTTCTTCAGTTGTCTGAATCTGTCAGTTAGTTCCTTCCTTTAGGTCAGGAATGTCAAATTCACGATGTCACGTGACATCATGCAACGTATCGTGACTTTTTCCCCATTGCCAGCAATGGGGTGGGCACATTTTCGGCAAGATGCATCTGGCCTGTGGGCCAGCAATTTGACATGTCTGCTTTAGGTCCTCAATCTGTGGATCTGCTTCTTCTAGTTTTCCTTCTATTTTCTGGGTTGCTACTCCCTTCTTTGTAGTCATGTTCTGGGTTTATAAATTTAGATTAGAAAATTGTTCTTTTATCTCCTTTGTGTTATTTCTTGTCTCATCACAGGCTAAAGCAATAGTCTCTTGTATTGATTTTAACATGGAGAGAATTTCTTTCTGATCTTCATCCATATTTTCTTGGTGGTATGTCAAACTGAAGACTTTGGGGACAGGTGTTAGAGATGGTTTTTTACCATTTAAAGCTGAGTATGGGACATCATTTCATTTTTTGTAGGTGGTCGTTATAATAAAAATTGTTCATTAACCAAAGATTTGTAATCCAAAATATTCCATCATCTCAAGCAATGAGGTGTATTTCTCCTGCAGGGAAATAGTTCCACAACAGAGCTCTGAAAGCCAGTTAATATTTATATTCATAGTTCAGGCAAGCCAGTTTCAAAATAGTTCATTGTCTCTGCCACACTGATAAGCAGCCCAAACTGTTTTTCCCTTTTTCCCAGCTGCAGTCTCCAAAAGTGAAAGTTTCCAAGGACAGACAGCAAGAGTCTTATCTAAATCTGGGCTTCAAATCAAGTTTCCTTTAGGCATAACAAATTGCAGTGCTGTAATTCACCACTATATGTCATTAGTGCTGTTTTCCAGCTTTTAAAATCCAAAGTTATATTATAAACTTTTCAAATCTCTTTTTTTAAAAAAATCTCAAAAGCACTTTTAGTCCCCAAATTTCAAAGCCATATATGTGTTTTAATTCCAAATTAATCTTGTAATTGTCTCTGTTTCCCCCAAGTAATTAGTTCACTGCTTTCTTTTCCTGGGGGAATGGGGTGGAAATTTTTCTTCCCTCTCTCATCGGGGAGGGTGCTTTGGGCAGTTGTTTCCAGGAAGAAATCTTAGAGTCATAAAAAGAGGATAGAATCTCACCCAGTTTCATCTACGTTGCTGAAAGGTTGTTTGTTAGTGCTTATTGTTTTCTGTTGTCAGCAGCTTCTGACTGGCTATATGAATGTAGCCAGTCTTTCCCCCACCAGTTTGGAGGGCTTCCTCGGATCAAACGGAAGAGCCATTGCCCTCCTGCAATCAACGAGGGTCCCTTCCTTGCTTGTCACCTCTACGGGGTGACTTTCAACCCTTTCCAGGATCCCCAGCGGGGTGAAATCACACGTGAAAGATGGAGCCCCATCTTCCTGTGTCCATCCCACCGCAATGTCAAAACCGAAGTCAACATCTTTACTGATTCTTTCTATTGCTGCCATATTTCATTGGGCATTCCATCAGTTCCTAGAGCCTTCTGGACTGTTAATGACCACAATGTTGATCTATCTTCATCTTCAATACTAGAGGTTTTTGTAAGTGGGGAATATCATCTAAGGTATCTTTCATATTACAACTCTACTATACAGTATTTCAGTATACTCCTTCCATTTTCATTTTATCTCCATTATACCAGCTACTATTCATCGGCATCCTTTAGCTTACCAATTTCAGTTTGGAAACTCCTTTTGAGTGCAGAGATCTTTGGTTTCTCTTCCCACCAAGCAATTTCCATGTTTATTCTGAGATCTAGTTACTCTCTTTTGTTTATTTCATTTTGGAAATCTTTTTCTCACAATCACTCTTTATCAGTGAGGTTTAGGACTTCAAAGCAGTTTTTGAAAATAGTGGTTATATATTCAAACTCATATTGTGGAAACTGATTGGCTATCTTCTTTAGCTTGCAACTTTGCATATGAGAATTCATAATATGTTCCACAGTCAGAACTGGCAATATCTTTGATGCTTCAGTTGGACTCTTCCACCTCCTTTTAACAATACAATAGATAATATTATTGCTATATATTTCATATCTATATCTCATGTGTATGTATGTGTGTGTGTATATATAAGTTCCAAAATTAAGAACACGTTGAAAAACATAATTAGCTGGGTGTCAAGGTTCTGACTGACAAACCCAATGAAGTAAGCATAGTTGAGACAATCCAATCTCTCATGCAAAATTTTATTGAGCAAATCATATTGCCACAGATGAAAGGAAAACCAGCTCTGGCTAATTGGCACCAAAGCAGTATATTAAAAGTATAGAAACTCCCTTCTCCCCTGACAGTGCAGGTCATATTATCCAATTAAGCTTCAAATAATTATTATGAGAAAAATCTTCAGTTCTCAGTAAACAATATCTTGCTTGACCTTGGTTCTCAGGCTCAGCAGCTCAACACCTACAAGGCTCATTCCATTCCCCCTCCTCCCCCTTGGGTCTGTAGGCAAGCCAAGAAACAGAAATGGCTGAAACAGCATAAGCTTTTTTGAGCTTAACAGGCTGGCTCCCCTAAAACTTGGAAGAAACCTGGAAAACAATAAGTACACGTTACTTCATGTCATCTCTTGTGACAGCCCTGGCTTTTGGGGATACTTATTATGTAACTTCTCTATTAAGTGATCTGCCTTAACCTTATGGGTTTTTGTCCATCTAGTCTCTGAGATTAGGTAATCTTTCCACTGGATTAGGTACTATAACTTCCCTTTGTAGATCCTCAAGTCTAGGACCTGTTTAACTTCATAGTGTGGCTGCCCCCCACTATTATTGGCCCCAGGACTTCTTTCTCATCCTAGAACCCTGGAACAGTTTCAGCAAGCTATAATGGAACACTGCGTGCACTTTGCCTAATATCCTGGGTAGTTTTAACTGTACCTTGACCAGGCTGAGTTTTACGATCGGGAAAGACCTTATGAACTTTGGATCCAGTTTCTTCAAGATTGTCTCACTTTTAGATACTTTGTTGACAGATACATTTTATCTCCCACACAAACATCCCTTGGGAAGCTTGCTTCTTGTCTGCCTGTTTCTTTTGGTTCTGTCGCCTTGTCTAGGACTTTCTTCACATTGCTCCAGACACTCTGGAACAAGTCTTACCCATTAGGCTAAAGTCCCTGAGGATGGGGGCTTCTGAGGGTATTCTGGCATGGGCTCAAACTCCAACCCTTTGGCTACCTTGAAGGGGGTGGAACCTGTGCTACTGTGTACTGTATTATTATAAGCCACCTCAGGAAATGGCAGGAGTCCTGCCCAATTAGATTGCTGGTAATTTACATAACAATGCAGGTACTGTTCCAACATTGCATTAGCATTAGCAGCTAATGATTAGCTCATTCAGTAGCCCCATTCATACTTGGATGGAACACCAAATTAAGACCTTGAGAGGACCTGTTCATTTTAATAAAGTTATGCCAAAATTTTGCCATGAATTGGAGCTGAAATGATGCACTTAGGCACTCCATGCAGCCTATTACAGGAACATCTTGGCCAATCTCTGGGCTGGTGAGAGGCCAGGACATGCGACAAAGTGGGCTTGCTTGGAAAACAGGTCCACAACAGTCCAGATCACGGTGTTTTCCCCACTCTCAGGCAATTCAACAACAAAGTCCATAGCTATCTCTTCCCAGGGCCAGGTCAGGTCAGCGACTTGCTGCAGCAATCCTGGATCTTGCCTTGGATTCTCTTACTAGCCGTACACACAGCATAACTTTTTACATAGCTCTCAATGTCCTTTTTCATCACTGGCCACCAGAATTGGTGGTTGGCCAGGTGCAAAGTCTTGAGGAACCCAAAATGGCCAACTTTCTTGGAGTTGTGGCTCCGCTGCAGGATCTTTACTGGCAAGCTGTTAGGGTCATACAATTTGTCCCCCTTCCACACCACTCTCTTTCTTTCTCATGGTTAGTTCCCCTTGATGGGCTCTGAACCACACGTCAGATTGTAGTTCTTGCTTCAGTTGCTGTGTGAAAGCATTTGTAGGGGACGGTCTTTTCTTTTTGGCTTGTTATCTCATGGTGGCTTGCGGCATTCTCTCGGTTGCTTTTGTATTGAGGCATACGAGACAAGGCATCAGCCAGGAAGTTCTCCCCCCCCAGGATGTACTTTAGTGCAATGTTGAACTGGTTAAAGTATTAGGTCCACCAGACTTGCTTGGGGGAGAGTTTCCAGGTGTCCTCAATGCTTCTAGGTTCTTGTGATCAGTTCACACTTCAAACAGGATTTTACTTCCTTTCAGAAATTGCCTCCAAGTTAACAGTGCCCATTGTATTGCAAAGGCTTCCTTCTCCCACACTGCCTATCGGTCTTTCAGTTTCATTTAACTTTTGGGTCATGTATGTGCGCAGTTGCAGTTTCCCCTCCTTGTATCTTTTTAAGGAGGACTTCCCCTAATGTCACATTGCTGGCACCTGCTTGGATCACAAATAGCTCTTCATTAAGACAGGATCAGCTGCAAACAGTTTCTTGAGCTTTTCAAATGCCACTTGACATGAGTTGCTCTGGGCAGTGCCTTAATCTTCCTGCAATCCTCTGGAACTCTCAGGTGTATTCTGTCACTGGCTGGCTCCCTTGCCTCATGTTTCAGATGTCGGCCACCACTCATTGGGTCTGCATGGTTGCCAAACTAGACCCTGAGTTCTCCGAAAAAAGCATCAGGTTTCCCCAACTCAGGAAGTCCTTTGTCATGGAGGACAGTCACCCACTCCGCAGCTTCTCCCTCAAGGTTCACCATGATTGTGTCCACGTGGGCCTTGTCATTGGCATACATCACCCCATGCTGGTCCAGGTATGACCACACCTGGTTCAGGGGAAAATGTCAACTTCTCCCAACTTTGATCAGTGGGAGTTGTTGCAATCTCGGGGTGCCCCAATATCCCAGCGGCCATCTCATCATGTAGGGAACATCCATGGAAGAGCACTAAACATTTGTGGCTGTAGTTGACTCGCTACCCCAGATGGTGGGGCGGCTGCAGATTGAGGGCCAGTGGCCCTGAGTCTCAGAGTTGAGCCAGATTGCAAGGGAATGATTGGCTGGGGACTGGTTGCTCTTGGCCCAGGTTGAAGCGAGGGGCTCAGTGTGGCCACCGCAAACTGACCAGATCCCATTCAGGTGGTTAGGTCCAGCCTTTGGGTCGGCTCTCCTCTTGCTCTCCAAGCCACTGAATCTCTCTCTCAGATGCTCTACTGATTGACTGTTGAACATCGTCAGGCATCTCTGCTCTGCCAGTCCTTCCCATTCTGAGGCCCTCCTCTCTCTTCATCCGTAGGTTTGGGCAAACTCTCAAATAGGCCAGTGGGAACTCGGCTTCGGCCACTTTCAACGTGCTTTCTCACCACCCCTCCACTCCTGGTGAACAGATGACTCCCATCAACCCAGTCCACTCCAGTGTTGCCGGTGATGCCAACTAAACCATTTTTACTTTCGGGCAAGTTGCTGCCAGTTGGGAACCGGAGTCACCTTGGGTTCCGACTGGAGCTCCATTAGTCACCTCCTCCTTAGCTTTAGGTGGTTGCTTTCCCTTCTGCTCCATTTCAGGCAGCTTCCCCTGAGTCTTTATAACCCCTCCGAATTAGCCAGGTGGGATGCAGGAGCTCAGACTCCTCAATTGATTTTAGTTTTAAATGAGAGCTAGTTTAGTGTCAAGGTTCCAATTGACAAACCCAACGAAGTAAGCATAGCTGAGACGATCTGATCTCTCATGCAAAACTTTATTGAACAAATCATATCAGCACAGATGAAAGGAAAATCAGCTCTGGCTAAGTGATACCAAAGCAATATATTAAAAGTATAGAACCTCCCTTCCCCCCTGACGGTGCAAGTCACATTACCAATTAAGCTTCAGACAATTATTATGAGAAAAATCTTCAGTTCTCAGTAAATAATATCTTGCTTGACCTTGGTTCTCAGGCTCAGCAGCTCAACACCTGCAAGGCCCATTCCATTCTTCCCCCCTCCTCCCTAAGTCTGTAGGCAAGCCAAGAAACAGAAATGGCTAAAACAGCATCAGGCTTCTTCGAGCTTGACACTGGTTTAGTTATTTTAGAAACAGTATTTAAATTGCCTCTAAAATTTGCAACACTTCTATTTTTGAATTCATTCTGAAAAATATTTGAATAATGTTTTTATTCACATAATAATACTCTTTATGTATTAATATATTGTAGGAAGAGCTACAAGAAGCACTTCTTGCTCGGGCAATAAAGCGGCAGACTGAAGAATATTCAGAAGATTTTGAAAGTGATGCATGTATGTTGAGGAAGACTTAGCTGTTGTACTCTGTGGATTTCATTTTTAATACAGTTTGAATATATATTTTTAATAGATATAGCTGGTGTTCATTGAGGGGTAGAGGTGTTGCATTGTTTGGTACTCTTTCCATTCCTGTTTAACATCTACATGAAACTGCTCAGTGAGGTCACCCATAGCTGTGGCATGAGCTATCACCAGTATGCTGATGATAGAGCCAGCTACATAGTGAAGTAAGCGATGCTTCCAATATCCTGTTTTAGTGTCTGGAGGTTAAATAGGTCTGGATGTGGAGCAACAGGTTTCAGCTCAACCCTGTCAAGACAAACTGGCTTTGGGTTTTAGGATCAGCTGAATTTAGGAATTTATCACCTTTAGTTTTGGATTACATTTCTCTAGACCAACCCACTGCACAATCTGAGAGTCCTTCTAGATTTAAGATTTCTGCTCAAAGAGCAGCTTTGAATTGTATGCAGATTGTGCCCATTCCTGAATCAGGAGGCTCTGTGTTTAATCACTCATGTCCTGGTCATCTCCTGTATGGATTACTGTAATGCACTCTACATGGGGCTGTCTTTGTGGCTGTATGCAGAAGTTCCAGTTGCTGCAAAATGAAGCATTACAAGCAGTTATGTGCATACCTAGATTGTCTATAAGCCTTACATAGCATGGGTCCAGGTTATTTGAGGGACCGCCTTTCCACAGTGACATCTATCTATCCCATCAAGTCTAGCAGAAGAAGCTTGATACAGGTTTTGTCCACTAGAGAGTATTATCTGGTAGATCCAGCAATAGGATTGTGATCTCCTGGTGACTGTGCTGTATGGTTTTTAATGGTGTTTAACATTTGTGTTGGTTGCTTCTTAAAAATGTTTTAATATATTCTTTATGTTTTAATTGTAAGCCACACACAGTCATGAATATGAGATAGGTGGCTATATAAAGTGAATGAATGAATGATTGAATGTGATATCATTAATACTCTTTTTATATGGAACTAAAATAAGTTGTACAATTTATGTTAATTGATTCACAGATAAAATTATGCTTTGAATTGCAACATACCATATTTTGACAATTGTTCCACATAATTTATTTATCACTTTGGAGAGGCAATGTGCTGATTTATGCTTGGCACCAGAAAGTATGAGAAATGTGTTAAGTACACATTGCAGTCAAAATAATTCTTTCACTTTGCATCTGTTACTCTTTCTTTCATACATGAAATGTCAATTTTTTTCCAGTCTCAGAAGAGGAATTTCCTGAATCTGAGGAAAACATCTGTCCTAAATCAGCAGTCTTTACAGTATCATCATCTAAGTTTAATCTTTGTAACAGGAACACTTTAAAAAGTGAAAGTGCCGATGACTTCTCTTCATTAGAGGAATATGAGGGATCTCAATATGTCTCCATTCTGGAGAGAAAGGTTTTGAGCAAAGAGTGGCAAACCATCCCCTTGTCACTAACTGAACATCCTGGATCATGTAAAAGGAGTGCAGCAAAACAATCCATTCCATTTGAAATATCTGTGTCAAATCACTATTCTTTTGGAAAAGAAATATCAGAAAATAAACATTTGATCAAAGACACCAAAGATGATACAATTATTGAAGAAAGGCCTGGTTGTGAAGAAGATTACAATAATATAGAGGAAACAATTAGATATAAGTTGACATTAGAGGAAAAAAATATGATTCAGTGTAAAATGGAAAGCAAGCCAGTGCCAAAGCCAAGGGAGTTCAAGACTAAGGCTGTATCAGCATCAGGTAAAGGAAATGTATTTAAATGTTATTGCTTAAATTGAGCAAATTTCCAGATTGCTAAAATTATTTTAAAACAAAATAATTGGATAAACTGTTTTCATCTATATAAAGAAAGTTTTAATTCTTTGAATATGTGTATTTGACAGAGAGAAAATCATTGTCTTTCTATTAGACAAAATAAGTTATATTTAATTTATTTACAAATTAAAGCATTGCCATTTTGCCATGTGATATAATGTAGGATTGCTTATAGTTCAAAGTTACAACAGCACTGAAAAAAGTAACTTATGACCATTTTTCATACTTAAGACCATTGCAGCATCCCCCATGGTCACATGAACAAAATTCAGACACTTGGAAACTGACTCATTGATGGTTGCAGTATCCTGGAGTCATGTAATCACCTTTTGTAACCTTCTGACAAGCAAAGTCAATGAGGAAGTCAGTTTCACTTAACCGTGTTACTAACTTCACAACTGTAGGGATTCACTTAACTGTGGCAAGCAAGATCATAAAATGAGGCAAATTCACTTAACAAATATTTAATTTAGCAACAGAAATTTTGGGTCAGTTGTAATCATAAGTTGAGGACTACCTGTATTTAGAAGCCAGGCATTGCTTTTTGAATTCAGCATTGCACCATTCTGAATAAATGTAACTGAATCCTAGTGCAAATATTACAAAGAATAACTGTTCTACAAAGCAAATGAGCTCTCATTTCCAATCAAAGCTTGAATAGAATAGAGCTGGAAGGGACCTTGGAGGTGTTCTAGTCCAGCCCCCTGCTCAAGCAGGAGAATCTATACCATCTCAGACAAGTGACTACTCTAGCCTCTTCTTAAAAATCTCCAGTGATGGAGCGCCCATGATTTCTGAAGGTAAGCTGTTCCACTGGTTAATTGTCCTCATTGTCAGGAAGTTTCTCCTTAATTCCAGTGTAGGAGATGAAAATATAGTCCACCAACTCTGTAGGTTTAATAAGGCCTGGATAATCTAAGGGAGACATCACATAAAAGATTTGAGCCAAACTCTTTAACTGGTATGGTTTCATAATCTAAAAGAACTATTTGTAATCTGCTGAGCTTTTGCAATTTGTGTAATATGATTATATTTGGAACAAGAACATTGTAACCATGGGAAATAGGGAACTCAAAGTAGTAGATGGATGGAGGTTTCAGATGTACACAGGTGTATGTAGAAATTAATGATCAACAAGAAAGAACAAGGAACTGATTTCATAAATGTTGCAAGATAATGTCCATTTGTGGGTGGCCGTTAGGAAAAGGGTATAAAAGATAGAGCTCAAGATCAGCTCATGGCCACTGGCCTATAGCTGTCCTTGCTGGACCTGCTATGTCATTGGACCTCATTGCAATGGGTTACTAATGTAAGTGATGTTGTGTTATTATGTTTGCTATGTTCCAAATTATTAGCAAAATAAACCTCTGAATCTTAAAGTAAGAATTATAGTCTTGTGTTGCTGTCTTGTGTTTCTTTCATTGAGTTTTTCCACAACACCAGGTTCCTTCTCTCTTTGATCAGTTTCCAACCATTGTTTCTTGTCCTGCCCTCTGATACTTTGGTGAATAACGTGACCCCCCTCTTCTTGGTGGCAGCCCCTCAAATACTGGAATACTGCTATCATGTCCCCCCTTTTTCTTTTCTTTAGACTAGCCAAACTCAAGTCCTGCAGCCCTTCTTCATATGTTTTAGTCTCCAGGCCTTTGATCATCTTAGTTACTCTTCTCCAAAATTTTTCCAAACTCTCAACATCTTTTTTCTAATGTGGTGACCAAAATTGGTTGCAGTATTCCAGGTATGGTCATACTAGGGTTTTATAAAGTGGTACTAATATTTCACTGATGTTGATTCTATGCCTCTGTTTATACAACCCAGGATTGTATTAGCTTTTTTTGGCTGCTGCTGCACATTGCTGGTTCATAGTCAAGTGATAGTGTCAGAATCCAATGATATTTCATCTCTAGTTATCGACTATGGAAAACCCCATTTCTGCCCTCTCTGGATTCTGTCATACGATGATAGGGAAGGGGGTGAACAAAGGGGTTTTATGGTCCTCACTTCCTTCAGTACAACTTCAAAGGAATTGAATGTGGATACCACCAAAAGGACTAAATCATAACAATGGGGCCATTAGCTTTCATCTGCTCCTCTCTGAAGTCTCCCTTCCACCGGCAGTGAGGAAAAAGGGGGTGGAAATGTAATGCCTGGGATTGTCATTGGAAAGATGGTGGGGTGGGGTGGGCTTCTGGGGACCCCTTAAAACCCTGAACCGTAGGGCTTGGGCCCCAGGTCCTGTCTAGAATGCCTGCAACCATTTTCTCTTAATAAAGGATGCCTATTGGAAGAAATATTCCAAGACTTCTGTCTTCTTAAGATGCAAAGTGGGGTGGGTCCTTACAGATAGTCCACTAGGACTCCAAGGTCCCTCTCACAGTTGATGTTTTTCAGCCAGGTCTCACCTAATATGTACCTGTACCTTTGCTTTTTCTTGCCTAAATGTAAAACTTTGCTTTTCTTCACACTGGAACTTATTCTTTTGGATAGGGCCTGTTGTTCAAGTTTGTCAAGATCTTTTTGGATCCTGAGTTTGTCTTCTGGTGTGTTGGTTACTCCTGCCAATTTAGTGTCATCTGCAAATTTGATGAGTTCCCCTTCTATTCCCTTACTTAAGTCATTGATGAAGATATTGAAGAGTACTGGGCCTAAGACAGAGTTTTTTGGTATCCCACTGCTTACTTCTTTCCATGTGGATGTAGTACCATTGAGGACTACTTTTTGAGTATTATTTGCCAGCCAGCTACAGATCCATCTGGTGGTGATGTTTTTCTAGCTTACCAAGTAGTAGGTTGTGGTCTACTTTATCAAATGCCTTACTGAAATCTAAGTATATTACCTCCACAGTATTTTGCTTGTCTATTAGTTTAGCCACTTTATCAAAGAATGAAATAAGATTGGTTTGACATGATCTGTTTTTAACCAGTTATAACTTTGTTTGCTTCTAGTTGTTCGCAGATCTGGTTTTTTATTATCTTTTCTAGGATCTTCCTAGGTATTGATGTTAAACTGATTTGTCTGTAGTTTCCTGGGTCCATTTTTCTCTCTTTCTTGAAGATGGAAACCACATCAGCCCTTTTCCAATCCTCAGGTATTTCCCTGGTACTTCAGGATTTATGAGAGAAATGGTGCAATGGTTCTGAGATAACATCTGCCAGATCCTTCAGAACTCTGGGATGTAATCTGTCGGGTCCCGGTGATTTATATTCATCAAGGTCGGATAGGTGTTTTCTTACCATTTTCTCGCTTATTTTAATTTTTGTTTCTAATTTGTCTTTTGCCATGTTTTTTTGGTATGTTGGGCTGTAATTTCTTTTTGTGTGAAGACTGATGGAAAGAATGAGTTAAGCAGCTCTGCTTTCTCCCTGTTGCCTGTTATTTCCTTGCCATCTTCTCTCTTTAGTGAACCTATAGTTTCCTCAACTTTTTTCTTGTTATTAATATGTTGGAAGAAACTTTTTTTTATTATCCTTGATTTCTGTTGCAAGTCTTTGTTCGTTCTGAGCCTTTGCTTTCCTGACTTCATTTTTGCATGTTCTGGCTGTCTTCCGATAATTGGCCTTAGTTATTTTCCATTTTTTGTATTTGTCCTTTTTATCTTTCAGTTTGTCAGAGAGATCTTTGTGCAGCCATGCTGGTTTCTTCTTAACTTTCTTGTTTTTCTTTTTCAGTGGTATTGTGTTGGACTGATCTTTTATTATCACATTTTTTAGAGTTTCCCATGCTTCTTGGGTTGTTTTCCCCTTTGGGATTTTCATCCATGGAATCTTTCCTAGGTTCTCACTGAGTTTGTTAAAATCAGCTCTTTTGAAGTTTAAGACACTGGTTGGATTGTTTTCTCTTGCTAGTGTTTGCATTATATTGAATTTCAGAATGACATTACTTTCACCCAAGGTTCTGGCAACTTCAACTCCCTCTATCACCTCTTCTCTATTAGTGAGAATTAAATCCAGTATAGCTTTACATCTGAATCAAATGTTGATATATATCTTTTTTTAAAAACAGATTTTATTGATTTGTTAATTTTTAAAACAATGTGCTCAAGACACACCATGGTACAGGGGTAGTCAAGAATCCAAAAACAAAACATATATAGATAACTTAATCAGTACATCAAACATTCCCTCTCTCTTTCCCTCAAATAGCTTATATATTTAAAATAGTCTGTTTCTAACTTAAGTTTCTAATAATCCTAAACCTGTTTTACAGCTTTATACAATTACAAGACCGTAATCAAATTTAACTTTAAATAAGCACATTATCAATTCAGGAGTCCCTTCCAAATCTATCCTAATTCTTTAATTGCATCATAAATCTTATTTATTCATACTATCTCCCAGTTAAAATAAAATATTAATCTATCCAATACATATCTAATACATCAATCAAACAGTTTCTTAAGCTAACACAATAATATCAACCTTAAATCATGTAAGTCCATTACACAAGGTTCTAATTTCATCCAATTAATTATCAGATCTAATAACATCGCTATTATCAGATAAAACACGTCATCTTATTAAAATAATATTCAATTCATTATTAGTTCAATCCCAATCTAGAACACCTCTTCAATTTTCTTCATTCCATTGTATAATAACTTTCATACATATAAACTTATTATTCCAAAACATATATTCTTACTTTATTTAACATATATATTCTAATAATCACCCATTTTTCTTACTTCTAACACAAAAGCTTAATCCTGATATCAATCCATAATTCTAAAATGCCTTAAATCCAGTATATATAATTTTAGGTTTCTATTTTCAGTCTTATTCTGGGCTTCTTTTTCTGACAAACAGGTTTCCATAACAACGCTTCCCTTCCAACCGATGAGTCTCTCTTTGTTGCTTGTGATGCCATTTGAGGCAGTAATAAGCCTCCTATCCTCTGCATTGAACCTCTATTTCTCTTATTCTTGACGTCTTGGTGCTTTATATATTCATATCTCAATCTTTGCTTTTTGTGATCCTCAAAAATATGGATAAGAAGCTTGTAAGGTGAAATAAGTTACTCTGTATCCTCCATAAAGTCATCTTTTAGTGTATTTTGATTTGTAGAATAGTCCGATGTAGTCAGAAAATCACTTTTAGGATTCAACGAGGAATTTCTGGTTCTTAGTTCTGTAGTCTCTTTTGTTGTAACAAATTCCTCTTTAGTCTCCCTTAATTCCTCTTCTGGTAGATTTTGGTTTGTATAATAAACAGTTGTGGTCTTAAAGTCAGTTTGAGAGTTTGGGGTAAAATTGGCTCTTTGTTCTGTAATAATCCCTTTCCTTATAGCACTTATTTCTTCAGTAACCTCGTAAATCTTTTCCAATATAAGCTTGCAATTTAAGTGAGAGTGAAGTTTCTCCATTCTTTTCCAGGAATAGTTTGAGGGTCAGCTCCTTCTCTCACAGTTGCAATATTAATTTTTCACCACTAGATGTCCTCAGTAAGTAAAAAAAACTTTTCCATACACCATTTCCCCCCCTTTTTTCTATCTTATAAAGGAAAGAGGGGAGAAAGAAATAATCTTCCAATATTAGCTACGAATACAATTCCAAAAAGCAGTTTTTCTCCAGCATGTGGATTACGAATCCACAAGGATGGGTTCGTCGTAGTCCTCCTGCCCATGTGACTAGGACTCAAACTTTTAGCTCCGCCTCCGACCGGACTTCCTGTCTCCCAGTTTTTTCCTAGTCTTCAGCCTGAGAACATCTCCAAGAGTAGGCTCCAGAGTAGGATTTGTTTTTAAGCTCCAAAGTTAGAAGTTTAGGTTAGATTTCTTTTAGAGTTTCAACAACAGCAAACCGACAGCAGAAGAGGAAGGATTCGGAGGCAAGCAGGTCCAAGGGACCTCCCGGGGTCTCTCGGGAACACCGAGGGAGCAGGAGGGGGGTAACGCCCCAGCTCAGACCCGTGGCCTGAATCCTCTCCGCGAAAGGAATTTCTCCCCCGGAAAACACCCCAGCGGCGATCGGCGTAGGACGCCAGCGGAGGAAGAGCTCAGCGACAGATGAAGCTCCCGTCACATCACAATCGCAAGTGGGATTGCGGTGGGGGGAGGAAAGCGCCGCTTAGCCACTAGGCCGGCACTCGGCGCGGGGCCCTATAGCGGCCGCAAGGGCGGCGACTAGGGGTCTCCGGTGGCCATTAAGGACCGCGTGGAAGGAGGCGGACGCCATCTTGGTCTGCCGGCCTCCGGGTTTTGGCGCGAGGAGCCATCTTGAAAGGGGCGGTCCCTCCAAGGGCGGCAGAGGCGGCCATTTTTCGGTAGGCCCGAAGCACCGGGGCAAGGCCGGAGCGCCGAGTAAGGTGGGGGGTTTCACACACTGCGATTAATCGCAGAAAACAGGAAGCCTGTGGGGCGGCACATCACAGCCGTAGGCAACCACGAGCCCAGCCACCACAGAGCCTGCTGAGCCAGGCCGAGAGGGGGAGTTTTTGTTTAAGTGTGTGTTTTGATTTAAGGGTGTGCGGACTTGGGGTGCTTCAACCCCTAGGGATAATCAGCCTCGCAGACGTTACCAGATTAGGTCTGCTTGCCTGTCTCCGCCAGTGCATCTGTGCAGAAGAGGGCCTAGCCCCACCTGCCTGTGGAGTTAAGTCTCCCTCTTCCCCCACTTGTCTGGAGACCCCTGCAGGGATCTCAGATGCATGATGGCAGACAGCGCGTCGCTTCAGGTGTACCAAGGCTCAAGCCCCCCCTCCCTCCCCAAAACGCAAAGCCACGGATTTGGAACCAGGGGGGGCAAGAAGAAGGCAAAAACAAAGCACCTAAACAAAGAGCCGTCGAAGGCAGCCGAGCGACAGGCCTTAAGGAGGCACCAGGTGCTAGAGAAAGAGTGTGCCAAGGCCCAGAGGCTTCAGTCCAGAGGGACTGAGCAGGCTGATTTCCCCCAATCCACTCCATCCACACCAGAGCATGCCGAGCCTGCAGAGACGCAGGCGGAAGCAGAACAGGAAACCACAGGCCTCCCAAGAGGGTGGCCGGAACAATTACAAACATATATGCAAAAGGCATTTGATAATTTTATGACCTCCAAGCTCTCTTCTTTCCCTCAGGAACACACCAAACAGCCAGCGACCCCGCTTCGCAGGGGACACACATTCACCCAAGCCTCCGAGGATTCTGAGTCCTCTTCACAGATTGCAGAGGAGGAACCGGAGGACTGGGAGACATCTGGACGCCAGCTGTCGGAAGAGGAGGACGAGATTCCGGAACAGGCCTCAACCTCAGGGCTGTTCGATTCGGCTCAGTTCCGTTTACTTATGCTCAAAACCTGTGCCACCCTTAGCCTGCCGGCAAGGGATAAAGAAGCAAAATCCGCCTCCCCCGAGGAGGAGGGAGGTAAGGTACACCAGGTGCTGCATCCACCTGCACCGGATGAGATAAAGGTACCGTGTCCGTTAGTGTTCCGCACCACGCTGGAATCACAATGGGCCTCATTGGCAACCACGCCGTCTCCAAGTAGTACGGATAAAAAGATATTAAATGTGTGCAATGTCTTGGCTTCCCTCATAGAGGTACCAACTGTAGATGAGCCACTAATATCTCTATTTGCATCATCCGCCATTCCAGGAGACATGGCGGAATCCATGAAGGCCGAGGACAAGAAATTTGAGTTCGCGCTTCGCCGGACGCACCACTCAGCAGCCTGGGCGATCAGATCTGCGGTCTCAGCCTCCCTGGTGGCCAGGGCGTCAATCTTGTGGCTTCAGGAGATACAGGCAAGTGTACCACCAGAACAGGTACGTGCACAGCAAACGTTAAACAAACTGTTACTGGCGGCAGAGTACATGGCGGACACCACCTTGTCAGCCTCAAAATATTCAGCCAGGGCCATAGGGTCAACAATAGCCTCCAGAAGGCTTCTTTGGCTCAAAACATGGAAGACGGACCTTAAGTCCAAATGGCGATTAGCCACCGCCAAATACTCAGGAACCAAGCTGTTCGGTCCCATCCTGGAACCGTACGTGATTGAGGACAAAAATAAGAGAAAGGTCCTCGCACATCCCTCCAGGGGAACAGAGAGGTGAGGCCAAGAGTTCCGCAGGCAGGGGCCCCGCCAGAGCGGGTCCGGAGAATGGAGACAACCCTTTCGAGGGGGGCAGTCCTGGGATTGGCCCAGAAATCAGCGCACCTTCCCCTCAGGTCAGGAGCACTTCCAGGACCGCCCGGCCGCAGGTAGGGGCCAGTTCCCAAAACGCAACGCCAGAGGAGGGACGGGATGTCCTTACAGGCGCTCCAAGTGACGCCTGGGACAGCCCCATAGGGGGTCGCCTGGCGCTGTTCAGCCAAGTGTGGCAAAACACCACAACAGACGCCTGGGTAAGGGACACGGTGACTCAGGGCCTAGCCTTAGAGTTCTACGCTCCCCCCCCCCCGAGTCATTTCATAAGGTGTCCGGAATCCCGAAACCCCTCAAAAGCAAGACTGCTAAGACTGGCCATAGAACACCTGATAGAAATCAAAGCCATAGAACCAGTCCCGGCAGGACAGGAAAGACGGGTTCTACTCCATCCTGTTCGTCGTACCCAAGCCATCCGGGGGTTGGAGAGCAATTCTAGACCTCAAGAGGCTAAATCACTTCGTAATATACAAAAAGTTCAAAATGCAATCCCTCAGATCCATACTGGCCAGCATCCGAAGGGGGGATCAGCTGTCATCCATAGACCTCACAGAGGCTTACCTACACATACCCATAAGGCAGGAACATCGACGCTTCCTGAGGTTCTGTCACAAAAACAGACACTACCAGTACAGGGCCCTACCATTCGGCCTGTCATCGGCACCCAGGGTATTCACAAAGGTGCTGGCCATGTTGGCTGCGCACCTGCGCATGCTACTGGTGCGCGTCCTCTGTTACCTAGACGACATCTTGATCCTATCAAGTTCACAACAGGCGGCCCACTCAGACCTGCGGGTCACGCTAAGCACACTACAGAAACACGGCTTCTCCGTAAATTACAAAAAGAGCCACCTCACACCATCAACACGCCTACTACACTTAGGGGCGATCATAGATTCAGAAACAGGATTAGTACACCTTTCTCAAGAAAGGCGGGACAGCGTACGAAAGCTCGCACGCCTCGTCCAGGGGAAGGGTACAACCACAATAGTGCAACTGTCCCAACTACTGGGGAAAATGATCTCATGCCTGGGCATCGTTCCATGGGTCAGACTCCATTCCAGAAGGCTCCAATGGTTCCTTCTCCCCTACCAAAGACTAAACCAGGGCGCATCCCTCCGAAAGGTCAGATTCCCTCCCCAGGTCCTGTCATCCCTCCGATGGTGGACTTCTACCGCCACGGCCAGGGGAACACTGTTCAGGGAACCAGACAGACTAACGGTGACCACCGACGCCAGCCAGTTTGGCTGGGGGACTCACTTCCAGGATCAGATAGCGCAGGGCAGATGGACACCCCGGGACCTGGTCCACAGCATCAACTGGCTCGAGCTAAGAGCGATTCACCTAGCTCTCCGTCAATTCTCCCCCAGCCTGAAGGGAAGACACGTGCTGGTCCTAACGGACAACGTGACAGCCAAGGTACACGTGAACAAGCAGGGGGGAACGAGATCAGTGGTTCTCATGCAGGAAGCCCGAGAACTGGGGCTTTGGGCAGAGTCACACCTAGGGTCAATAAAAGCAGAGCACATATCTGGGGAGGCAAACAGCCAAGCGGATTCACTGAGCAGAGTCACAGTGAATCACGCAGAGTGGAAGCTGGACCCAGCCCTGTTCGAGGCAATCTCGAACAGGTTCGGCCGTCCACTAGTGGACCTCTTCGCTTCCCCCAAAAACAAGCAGCTCCCCCGCTTCATATCCAGGTTTCCGGCCTGGGGAGCGGAGGAAACGGATGCCCTCAGGTGCGGGTGGCCTCGGGGGCTGATGTACGCATTCCCACCCCCTCCGTTGATTCAGGCGACCATTCGCAAGGTCATCCTGGAAAGAGCGGAGGTGATCTTGATTGCCCAACATTGGCCAAGATGGCCATGGTTTGCAGACCTCGTAGACCTTTCAATCTCGCCAGTCTGGATAATTCCCCCACATCAGGTGTCGCTCACCCAGGGGAATCTCCAACATCCAGACCCACAGTGGCTACAACTAGCCGCTTGGCACTTGAAAGGGAGGGGCTAACCAGACAGGCCTTTTCTAAGGACGCCATAGAGATCATCCAGGCTGCCCGTCGCCCTTCCACTAACAGTGTATGAGGCTACGTGGAGGAGTTTTGTCAGCTGGTGCGGCAAACAAGGATTAGACCCCTTGGCTGTGACCATTCCTAATGTCATAGATTTCCTTGTAGAGGGATTCAAGAAGGGCCTGGCTCTTAACACTATTCGCAGGCAGGTGGCAGCCATACAAACGGTGCTCTCCTGCGACAACAGGGAGTCACTATCACAGCACCCGGCTGTAAAGGCCTTCATGAAGGGGGCAGCCGCAGTACGACCTCCGGTGGTACACCGCTACCCATCTTGGGATCTTCCCAAGGTGCTCCAGGCCTTAACACCCCCTCCGTTCGAACCCCTGAGACTCTGCTCACTCCGTCATCTGACATGGAAGGTAGCCTTCCTGGTGGCCATCACATCGGCTAGGCGGATCTCGGAGTTGGCGGCTCTCTCGGTTCGAGCGGACCTGATGATCTTTTCAGAGGACACAGTCACATTACGTCTAGATCCATCCTTCATCCCGAAGGTCAATTCCTGGTTTCACAGAGCTCAGGAAATAGCATTACCAAGCTTCTGTCCGAATCCCTCAGATCCCCGGGAACGGCGATGGCACACTCTAGACATGCGCAGGGCCTTACTCCTTTACACCAAAAGGACCTCTGTTTTCCGGAAATCGGAAACGTTATTTGTTTCATTCCAGCCAGCAACCAGGGGTCACAGGGTTTCCTCCTCGACCATTGGCAGGTGGATCAGGGCATGCATAGCAGAGGCTTATGGGGCACAGTCACTACAGGCCCCGCCAGGAATAACGGCGCACTCCACCAGGAGTGCGGCTACCTCAGCAGCCTGGTACACGCAGGCGCCAGTGGAGGAGATTTGTAGGGCGGCGACCTGGGCGTCCCCGTCTTCCTTTGTTAAAAACTACAGGATAGACCGCTTCGCTGCGGCAGAGGCCTCCTTCAGTAGGCGAGCGCTGCAGCAGGTCATTTCCTCAAGTGAGATTCCAGCCTAGACTCCCACCCGGGGGGACATGGGAGGACTTTGGTATGTCCCATCCTTGTGGATTCGTAATCCACATGCTGGAGAAAGGGCGTTGTCTTACCTGAACGCCTCTTCTCAGCATGGGGATGAAGAATCCACACACCCTCCTCTAACAGTCTAGGCAGATGTTGATTTACAGGATTGTGAGCAGGAGCCACGAGGACCAAACTACGTTGAAGGAGCTTCGCCCGAGGAAAAAACTGGGAGACAGGAAGTCCGGTCAGAGGACAGGAAGCCCGGTCGGAGGCAGAGCTAAAAGTTTGAGTCCTAGTCACATGGGCAGGAGGACTACGACGAACCCATCCTTGTGGATTCTTCATCCCCATGCTGAGAAGAGGCGTTCAGGTAAGGCAACGCCCTTTTTCTGTATCACAATATGAATAAAAATAAAATGTAGTCTTTAAAGATTCTTTGTTCTCAGTGCCTTTCTTCGCACACAACCAGAAACTGCTTAATCCAAATGGGGAAATAATTTCAACCAAGTTTTTACAGGCAGTAAAAAAGCCAAAATAGAGAAAGGAGAGGGGCAAAAAGGGTCTCACCCAGATCTTCCATGGTGGGTCTAATTACGCTTAGCTGTAATTGTGACTTCAGCTGGTGCAGCAGAATAATCGCCATCTTGCAGGACAATCGTTGCTCCGTCGGCCCTAAGGAAATAGCTGGAGCCATGGGAGATGCTGCCGCTCTCCTGCAGTCACCAGCAAGCCTCCTTCTAAGTGGTCGCTCCTCCAGGGCGACTTTCGATCCCCTAAGGGGTCTACCGACGCAGAAAACCCGACCAGACTGGAGACGAGTCCCCAGATGCGACTGGCATCGCCGCATACTGGAACCGGAAGTCAAATGTTGATATATATCTTGATACATTGTATTATTTCAACACAGTTTTGTACATATATTTGTGATATATATGTATATACAAAACAATTAACAGTCAATGGTTTATATAACTTAGAGTATTAAAAAAGAGAGCAGAAAAACGTATTGTATCCACACTACAATTTAGGATGTACACTTTAGGATGTACAAGCATAAAATGTTGACTACAACATTGAAAAAACAACTGCTGTGACTCACATCAAAGTATTTTTGGTATGGTAAAGTATTCAAACTCAAGCTGGTTACTTAATATTAAAGTCTGCATTTATTTATTTAGCTATCTATTTATTTATATTCCACCTTTATTATTTTTATAAATAACTCAAGGCAGTGAATATACAATACTCCTTCCTCTTCCTATTTTCCCCACAACAACAACCTTGTGAGATGGGTTAGTCTGAAACAGAATGATTAGCCCATAGTCACTCTGCCAATTTTCATGTTGGAGGTGGGACTAGCACTCACAGTGTCTCCATTGTTATGTTACAATTTATATGTTTGTATGTATGCATATCTCTGTGTTTAACATGTTAATGAAAGGAATAAACTGATAATATTGCAAAAATTAAAATACCAAAAAGTAGGTAAAAATAAAAATAAAAGAAAAGTATTGAATTTCTAATTTTATACATACATACATACATACATATACTCGATAACTAGAAATGAAATATAATTGGATTCTGACATCCTGCCCCCTTAAAAATAAGAGAGATCCACCTGAAAAGAAAACAAAACAGATATAAAAGTTAGTCTGGCTTGTTAGGATACTCTGTATGAAATTTCTTTAATAGCTTCAGGGCTCTGACATGATCTTTATGGACCCACTTGTTTTGTGAAGCAGGGAGTTGTTTCCAAGATACTAGGTATTGAGTTGCTCCATGATATCTCCTAGAATCTAGGATTTCCTTTATCTTGAAGTGTTGTTCACCCTCCACCATGATTGGAGGTGGTGGTGGTGGGATTTTTGGCCCTAAAGGTGACTGATGTTCTCTTTTCAGCAAACTGCAATGAAAAAATGGGTGTATTTGCCTCAGATTTTTGGGTTTCTAATTCTACTGTTACTGGGTTTATGATTCTTTTAATTGGAAAAGGCCCAATATATTTTGGTCCAAGTTTTTTACAAGATTGTAGGGATTTTAGGTATTTTATAGATAAATACACCATTTCTCCTATAATGAATGGTGTAGGCTCAACCCTTTTTTATCGGCTTGTGCTTTGTATCCCTGCCTAGCTTCATCTAGTGCTTTTCTAACTATTGGCCAGGTGTTTTGTAATTGTTCCATTCATTCTTTCAGTGATGGGATCGCCGGTTCATTTGGGGTTAGTTCTGGCATGGGGTTGAAACTTTGACTGGTAGCTATTTGAAAAGGAGTGTAACCTGTGCTGGAGTGGACTGCATTATTGTAGGCAACTTCTACGAAATGGAGTAGGTCCGTCCAATCAGACTGCTGGAAATTAAGGAAGCATCTTAAGTATTGATCCAGTACTGAGTGACAACGTTCTGTTTGTCCATCCCCTTGTGGATGATGGCTAGATGTCAGTCCCTGAGTGGTCCCTCAGAGGGATAAAAATTCCTTCCAAAATGCAGATATAAATTGCACTCCCCTATCAGATATGATGCATTGGGGTGCCCCATGCAATCTATAAATATGCTGGATGAAAGGTTCACTAAGGCTTTTGCGGTGGGAATCTTTTGGCAAGGGATAAAGTACACCTGTTTGGAAAACAAGTCCGTGACCGTCCAGATAACAGTATTCCCATTGCTTTCTGGTAATTCCACTATAAAATCCACGGCTATTTCCCTCCAGGGGGCTGATTAAAGTCTCTTTAATCTCTCAAACACTGCTTGGCACTCCATTGTCCATGTTAGTAGCTGGCTAGGTTTTACAGAGGATGCTTCCTTCACTTTTAGTAAGTTCATGAGGGGCAGGGTTATCTGAGCAAATGAGGGGATGAATTGGCGGTAAAAGTTTGCAAAGCCCAGGAAACTTTGCAGTTGCTTTCTTGTGTGAGGTGGTGCCCATTCTAATACTGCTCTGACCTTCTCTGGGTCCATTTCAATGTCCTGTGGGGATATGCGATAACCTAGGTAGTCTATCCTTTCCTGGTGGAATTCGCATTTCGAGAGTTTGGCATATAGGTGGGCGGCTCGCAGTTTCTTTAAAACCGCTCTGACTAGGTTGATATGTTCCTCTTTTGATAAGATAAGAATGTCATCTAAGTAAACCAGGACCCCCTTAAATAGGTGCTCCCTTAGAACATCATTGATTAATTGCATAAATACTGCAGGGGCCCCTTTTAATCCAAAAGGCAAGACTTTGAATTGGTAGCACCCCATGGGGCAGTTAAATGTGATCTTCCATTCATCTCCTTCCTTAATTCTCACGCAATAGTAAGCTTCCCTTAGGTCTAGTTTAGTAAAAAAAATTTCCCTTTCGAGAGGTGTGACAAAATGTCCTTCATGAGTGGCAGGGGGTATAGGTTGCTTTCACTGATTGTATTCAGGGACCTATAATCCACGCATAAGTGTAAAGAGCTGTACTTCTCTCTAAAGAGGACCCGGGCAGCCACTTTAGGCTTGGCTGGCTCAATGAACCCCCTTTCTAAGTTTTCCTTTATGAATCTTTCCATTTCCTCCTTCTCCTTTGGGCTCATGGAGTATAATCTGGGCTTTGGGAGTTTTGCCCCAGGCTTGAATTCAATGGCACAGTCAGTGGGTCGGTGGGGGGGCGAGCTCATCCGCCCTCTCCTCACTGAAAACTTCAGCAAGATCTCTGTATTCCTCTGGTATTTCTGGTAGTCCCTTTTCCTCTCCCATGGCAGCATTTTCCGTTCTTAATTTTGGTAGCTCCCCTTGGGATTTTAAGTCCATAGGTTCCCCTTTTTGGAAATTGATTTCTGCTCTCCTCCAATTCACTCAGGGTTTCCATCTTTTTAACCATTCCATCCCTAGGATCATCGGGCATTCCATGCCTGGGGTCACTACAAACGTTATGTCTTCCTCATGTTTGCCCAGGGAGAGTTGTATTGGTAAAGTGGCTAGGGTAGCTGGTACCCCCTCTGCTATGGACCCATCTAACTGGCCAAATGAGATTGGTTGTTCCAGTCTGCTCGATGGAATGCCCAGATTCCCCACTAGCATCGGGCTAATGAGGCAGCGGGTGCAGCCAGAGTCTATTAAGGCTTTCACCTTCATGGCTTCGGGCATGGGGGGAATTAATATAGTCACTGTCTTGAGGATGGGTGCGATGCGTCTACTTACCAGGGGTTCGCCCTCCGAGCTGTCGTCTGAGGCATCCACCAGCCCTGTGGTGTAGGCTGGAGTTCTTTCCCCCTGATGAGCAGAGGTGGGGGATTCCACAGCCTCCATCATTCTCATGGCAGGTTCTTTTGGCTTAGCTGGAGACTTTCTGGATTTGCTGGCCGGTGATCTGTCTGGGTAGTGCTGGGGGGCTTTTGAGCGGCATTCTACGGCCCGATGCCCCTCTCTCCCGCACTTGAAACACCCCATTTGTTTCTTGGCTGTAGCCGATGGTTTCACTGGTTCATGTGTCAACTCAGGTGGTGAGCGGCTCCATTGTTTTCCTCGGTGGTGCCTCTTCAGTAAGTCGATCTCTGCTTCCTCTGCCAGGACGTACCATTCATCAAGTTGATGTGGGTCCCCTCGGGGCAGGCAAGCATCATATAGGTCATAGTTTAGTCCATCTTTGAAATGGCTAAGGAGGATGTCTTCCAACCAGTTCAGTTTGCTGGCAATGGCCCGGAATTCTTGCGTATATTCGGCTACCCGGCGTTTGCCTTGCCTCATCGTTTTGATCCTTTCACGGGCTTTGCAATCAGCGAGGGGGTCCTCAAATCACCTTCTCAGAGAGGATATGAAATGGTTGAAGTCGTTGAGCTCTGGGGCATTGGAGTTGTGCAAGTTCACTACCCAATCTGCGGCCGGCCCGTCCAGCGCAGATTGCACAATCTGGATACGGGCTTTGTCGCTGGGGATATGCCGCCCGTATTCCTCCATGTAGCTGAGGACTTAGGTTAGGAAAAACCCCAAGTGTGTCGGCTCCCCCTTGAATCTCATGTCCAGCGGCAGGAGTCTTTGAATGGATTTGTTGTCGGTGGTAGTGTCTTCCATCCAGATTGCCATCTGGGGGTCGGCGGGGAGTGAGGACTACTAGATCAGTAGACATCTCCGGAGCTGCAGGTTCCACTTCCCCCTCGGTGTCTCTCCAGTTGCGGCTCCGGGAGCTGGTGTGGCCATAGGGCTCAGAATTCTCCTCTCCTAGGGAGCTGAGGGTTCTCTTCATCAGGTTGATAGCTTTCTCTAGGATCCAGCCCGAGTACAGTGCCCAGCTCTCTTCCTCTTCACGTGCATGCAGGGATTTCCCCATCGCCTGCTTCCATTCTGGTTGGTTGTCCTCCCATCTCAGAGTCACCTTTCTTGATTTCTTTTCCCACTCACCTTTCTTTCCAATGCCCATTGACCAAGGTTTGTGGTTACGTGTCTCCACCACCTCTTCTCCTGAGGAATCTGACCTCTCAGATCCCGACATCTGGCAGGGTTTCAGTCGGGGCACCGGCTCCCTCTCTGGGGAGTTTTCTTCCTTCTCTGCTCCATCGTCTGACATGGTAATTTTTGCAAAGTACCCCAGCAAGGTTCTCCCTTCCAGGTGGACTAATTTTGCAGATCCTGTCTAATGTAAGGACCCACCCCACTTTACATCTTAAGAAGACAGAACTCTTGGAATATCTTTTCCAACAAGCATCTTTATTAAGATAAGATGGTTGCAGGCGTTCTAGACAGGCTCTGAGGGGCCAACACCTACCATTCAAGGTTTTATGTGTTCCCAAGCAGCACCCACCCCACCGTCCTTCCAGTGACAATCCCAGGCATCACATTTCCACCCCCTTTTCCTCTTGACCGGCAGAAGGGAGACTTCAGAGAGTAATAGATGAAAGCTGATGGGCCATATTGTTATGGCCAGTCCACTTGGTGAGATCCACATTCAGTCCCTTTGAAGTTTTAATGAAGGACGTGAGAGCCATAAAAACCCCTTTGCTCATCCCCTTTCCCCTTCGTAGTTTGACAGAATCCAGGGAGGGCAGAAATGGGATTTTCCATAGTCGATAACTAGAAATGAAATATAATTGGATTCTGACACATACATACATACATATATATTAGCAAAATTTATTCTGGCTGCTATAAACATATCTCTCATTAAATTATGATATTTCTTGATATTTTTCTAAGATTATATATAGTAAAAAAAGTTTTGGTTACATTTCATACTCAGATATTAGTATTTTCTGCTTTATACTATGTATGACTTTACAGTACTTTTGAGTTTTTTTCTTTGTTAACCAGATTTTTATCAAACTCCAAAGCAGGTAGTACTAACACGTATTTTGATTAGGTTACTTCTAAACTAGGATACTACATTTTTAAACTATAACTAGTTCATATAGTATATAAATACTTCATGACCACCACAGAGCAAAGTACTGGGAAAACATTGACTTTAAATAGTTTAACAGTTGTTGAAAAATAATTATTACCAAATTAACCTACAAATGTGGCAATTGTAAGAGAGGCATTTTGGGCTTTTACTAGAAATTATCTTGTTTTAATAGCCCAGCAGATAGACAATTGAAAATAGACAACCTAGATAATTAAAGGATTTTACTGACTCAATGAGATTGCTGTTGATCATTCATCTAATTGGGGCCTTAAAGCATTTTCTAGAGTCCTTGTATTGCTATTCTTTTTTTTTAGATTAGTTTATTTTGAAGTGTTTGCTACAACAGCAGAATAATAAAGCTTCAAGGCCCAGTTGGGTTACAGACAGTATATCTGCATTATCAACATAAAGAATAGAGATGAATTGGTAGGCAAGGGAAATTCTAGTTTAGCAACAGCATTTTAATGAAAATGGCGAATAATAATCAAGTGAGAATTCAGCCTAACTTTAACACCTTTGCTAGCAAAAATGAGTTCAGGTAGATCAGGGGTGTCAAACTGGTGGCCCATGGGCCAGATGCGTCACATGCAGGCCATGCCCACCCCAGCTCCACAAAGGCAAAAAATTTCATGATACATCACAATACGTCACGTGATGCAATCGAGTTTGACACCCGTGAGTTAGATCACCAAGGATATTAACCTTAAATTCAATGATTGTGCCATGATGTAATAGCACCATTAGTCTGAGAAGGTATCAGATTATAGTTCTAGTACCTAATTTAGGAGGGGGGGAGAGAGTTAGAGAATTATTAAATTATTAGTGAAGAAGGGAGCAAGCTCACAAGGCAACTGTGTCATGTAGAATTGTAGAACTGTTGTGTTTTTTTGTCTTTTACATGCTGCTAAAATTTCACCCAGTATATCAGAAACAATGGGAACAGATGGTTTATCTGAATGGCAGATTAACATGCTATTGCAGAAATAAGTTTCAAAAAAGGCCTGCCTGCTGATACAAAGAAATTAATTTTACTGTAGAAATAAATACAAGCTCATATCTATCAGAAAGTCTCAGAATTTAACAAACCTTTGGACACATATTAACAGATGTTTGAAACTCTGACTATAGTTGACAGAAGATTTACGGAGTTTAAATTCAGCCTAAATGAACATTTTTAGAAGTAGGTAATAATTATATTCTTTATATTTTTCTCAGCTGAAAATATAAGCATTCCTGCCTTATATGATTTTTCAAAGCAATCTCCTCAATCTAGAAGTATTTTGAGGAAAAGTAGCCATGTGGAAGACTATGAAGGAACCAAGGCAGAGGGAAGAATACCTAGTCATCATCGACTGTTTTCGTTATCTGCACCATCTTCTGAAACAAGATTAAATGATCAAGTGATGAAATCTGAAAAAAGAGCACTTTCTGAAAGTCCTGGTGCTGAGGTTAGCAGAGTATAACATATATGGTACAAAATATCCAATAAAATTTACTGTAAGAATCTCATCTGATCCAGATGACTTGATTCAGATTTTAAACTAACTGATCAACTTAATGATAAATATACTTAATGTAATTATTATTGGTTGTGTTCTGTGCATTTCACTCATCTTTTTCTTTTGCCCATTTAGTGTGCATATATGAATGTGTCTATTTGTGTTGCATTTGCACATATATTTTAAGATAACACAAGACTCTTTATTTACATTCTAGGGCCCCTTAATTGCAAACTCCTCATCCTCAATCCCTATCCAGTTTTCATCAGTAAATGAGAAAACCGGAGAGTCTAATTTGGCAGTATCTGGAAATGAAACCTCCTCTAAAGGTAAAGTATATGAAGCTATAATACTTTAAAATGTTATTTATAATTTATAGGATGTTTTAGTTATTTGTTTATTTAAAAGATTGGTGTGGCTGCCCATCATACAGCATACAATAATTCTGGGTGATTTGCAACTACAATAAAACCACAAACAAAACAAAAACAATAAAACAAAATTAAAAGCCAGCATCTCACTCATCTTCGTGAGATGCTCCAATGAACTATCTATAGACTGTCATCTTCCAATACCACTTACGTCTAAATCACTATTAGGAATCTAGTGCAATTTTCCTTGAAGTAATTTCTGGCCTAAATTTTTCAAAAGGAAAGTAGAGAATTAAGCTCCTGTACTTTGGGTGTATGTTTTCTTGTTTTTAATCTAAGTTTCATAATATAAACAAATTATGCGTGTGTGTATGTATGTATGTATATATATATTATAGATATAGATATATAGATATTGATATAGATATAGATATTGATATAGATATAGATAGATATTGATTTATATCCTCTTTTCTAAATTAAATTTCTATTATAAAAAGCCTGTGTTGCTGCTGATGTATATCATTAAGCCAGTTTTCATAGTTTAAATATAAATCATGATTGTGTGGCTACTTGTCTTACAATTTATGTTTTGCATTGATGAAACCCAAGTACTAGTTGCTATACAAGAAGTGATTATTCACTTGCTGATTGAAAGGTTATAAGGCAGGACAAGAAGCAACGGATGGAAACTAATCAAGGAGAGAAGCAACCTAGAACTAAGGAGAAACTTCCTGACAGAACAATTAACCAGTGGATCAACCTGCCTCCAGAAGCGGTTAATGCTCCAACACTGGAAGTTTTTAAGAAGAGATTGGACAGCCATTTGTCTGAAATGATATAGGGTTTCCTACCTGAGCAGGGGGTTGGACTAGATGACCTCCTAGGTCCCTTCCAATTTTACTATTACTACTACTACTACTATTATTATTATTATTATTATTATTATTAATAGATCTAACTGTTTCATTCTGTGATTTTAGGGCAAAGTGAGGTATTTTGCTATGAGAATTGGGATCGTTGAATGTGCAAAATTCTGCTGACTGTATTCCTATTGTAATTCTTTCACAATTATATGCCAATTATATTTTGATAAATTTAAGAACTAGAGCAAGGGTGTCAAACTCGCAACATCACATGATGTGTTGCGACGTATCATAACTTTTTTTCCATTGCAGCAATGGGGTGGGCGTGATTTCGCTATGACACATCCGGCCAACGGGTTAGTAGCTTGATACCCCAGAACTGGAGAAAACATTTTTTAATAAAATTGTAAATGATTTTAAAATAGGTTAATGTTTAAGATCATTTCCAATCCAGCTTTAAAGCAGTATATTGGCAATCCAGCACAATCCATTGTGGAAGTCCTCTTCCCTAACCCTTCTCCTTCCTTCCTCCCTCCCATGTCATTTATGTCCAGTGCTATAACAAGACGGAAAATAAAGTTTCTTGAAAAATTTTCATCTGTGCTACATTATATTCTTTCTTCCATGGAATTAATATTTCTCTTGCTGGGTTTAAATACATTTTAAGTATCTAGATTTAATTAAGTAAAATCAACAAACACTAAAATTGTAAATACACTTGTCTCAGATTACCTAGGTCAAAGGTAGGCAACCTTGGCTCTTTTATGACTCCGTGGACTTCAACTCCCAGAGTTCCTGACCTAGGTGATAAAAAATTCCAGGGTTGCAATTATTAAATGCTTGCTCTATTATATTACTTTAGTTGATTTATAATATAGTTGAGTATACAAAAAGGTATTTAAGACTTAAGATTTCCAGATTTACTAGAGAAATAGTAGTTGCTTTTTCTCTTTTTCTGCATTTGATCTTGATCTCCCCAACATGGAGATCATGATTATATTATCAATCATAGTTATATATCATCCTTAACAGATGGTAAGCTAGGGCTATTTTTAAAGAGTAGCAAGAAACATCTGCTGCATGGACAGTTACATTGCTGTTCTGTGAGCAGCACTGATTGCCAGATTGCTTCTGGGTCCAATTTAAGGTGTTGGTTATCATCTTTAAAGTCCCTCATGTCATGGATCCAGGCTGTCTGAGAAACCACCTCACCTTGATGGGATTAGCCTGATTCACCATGCTAGTAGAAGAGGCAGGCTGGGGACACTGGGATCCAAAAGAAGAGCCTTTTCTGCTGTGGCTCCTTCCAGGTGGAATATCATGCCCACACAATGAGATCCGTACTCACCCTTTAGGCCTTCCAAAAGGCCTTGAAGACTTGGCTGTGCTAATTAGTCTGGACTCAGTTGGGGTGTGCCACTTTGGAAGTGGCTGATGGAGTAGATAGCAGCCCTCCTCCTCACTTCATCCTGGTTAGTTTTTTTAATTGGTTTTTAAATTTGTGATCCTTATTTATTGTTTTAATGTTTTATAATGTATTTTAATTGAATGTCTGAAAGGTGCCTCGAGTCACCTCTGGTGAGATGGGCAGCATGCAAGTTTAATAGATAAATAAAAAATAAAGTTATGCTCTACTTTCTATCAAGAACAATTCTATTGGTTGTGTGCAATGAGACTGTTGTTTTATATTTACCTCCCCCAATGGAGTTGTTTTACATGTTTATTAGTGGCAAAATTATAACTATTAAGATATTTTCTTAAGGCAAATAGTTCTTGATATCAGCTACTAACCTTTTCAGCATGGTTTGTGCATAATCATACCATATGCACACCATTCAGCATCTAACAGACAAGGGATTCTCATAGAGCTCCACAGAATATACCTCATACATATAGACTGTTTATATGTAGTATACATCCAAAGGAAAGCATCTTTTGCACAGTACGCACAAAGGAAGTTATCTTTATATTGTTTACATAGAGAAAGAATACAGGTATCTGCCTCCCTTAATCCTATTAACTTTGTCTCTTCACTCAATCAGATATGTTTTCCCATTTCCTAGTGTACATGGATATATATGTACTAAGGAATTAGTGTGATTTATATTTGCTGCATATACAATACTGAGATAAATGTATACAGCTTCATATACATTTGTCTGAATTCTGTTGTTATATCTTTGTTAATTTTCTTTAAAATTAATATATTTTTAACTTTTCCTTTTAAAAATAGATAATGAACATAAAGAAATTGACAATTGCCATGATCTCAGATTGCTGGAGAATGACAGAAAATCTCCTTCGGTGATAGAATTAATGATGACCACAGTTTATGAGAATACTAAGAAGCAATATAAACCAACTGAAGACTTTCTAGAACAAAAATTGCAGATGTTAAAACCCAGTGAAGATGATTCTATTGAGACAACAAAAGATGATCAATCAGAACAGAAAGTAGCTTTAACTTCAAAATCTGTAATGGATAGTTCAAAGGATTTTGTAAAGGTAATATTTATGGGTCTTTATCATATATTCATGTCAGGAATAAAATTGACATGACTGCTGATAAAACTTGACATGTGTAAGGACCCACTTCAATCCCACATCTTAAGAAAGCAGAACTCTTGGAAACAATTTCTTCCAACAGGAACTTTTATTAAGAGTAGTTGATAGCAGGCATAATAGACAGGATCTGAGGGATTTCTTTACACATTGATTACTTTAAAATGTCCCTAAGCAAACCCCACCCCACAGTTCATCTGGATGATTCAGACCAGCCAATCCCCAGGTGTTAGGCCTATCGTGGGAAAGGGGAGATAACATCAATCCAGCTCCGTTTGTAGTGCGATGTTCCACAGCTCTTCACACCTTTTGAGAATGGAGAGATAAGCCAGGTCCCAGAGGTTTGTACTTCTTCCCCCCACCGCCTTTCCTAGCTGCCTGGTTAGGGAGAAGAAGGTTCAGAGAGATGCATAGTGCAGGAGGCAATTTGTTACACTGAATGGATAGCAGACACGGAGTCAGTAAACAAAAGGTTACATTGTAGCGAATAGAGGAGTGAAAGCAATAAACCCGCATGCATATCCCCTCCTCCCCCTTGGAAGTATGGCAGAATTCAGGGAAAGGTGAGATTTGATTTTAGATCAGAAGAGAGAGATGGAAATGAAATATAACTGGATTCTGACATCCTGCCCCCCTTAAAAATAAGAGAGATCCACCTGTAGAAAAAACAAAACAGGTATAAATGTTAGTCTGGTTTGTTGGGATATTCTGTATGAAACCTCTTTAGCAGTTTCTGTGCTCTGACATGACGTTTATGGACCCACTCGTTTTGTGAGGAGGTAAGGTGTTTCCATGCTACTAGGTACTGAGTTGCCCCATGATACTTCCTAGAGTCTAGGATTTCCTTTATCTCAAAGTGTTTTTCTCCTTCAACCATGATTGGAGGTGGTGGTGGGGGGAAATTTTGGCCATAAAGGTGACTGTTGTTCTCTTTTCAGCAAGCTGCAGTGAAAAATTGGGTGTATTTGCCTGAGAGTTTTGGGTCATTCTAATTCTACTGTTACTGGGTTTATGATTCTTTTAATTGGAAAAAGTCCTATATATTTTGGTCCAAGTTTTTTATAGGGTTGTAGGGATTTAGGTATTTTGTAGACAAATATACCATTTCTCCTACAATGAATGATGTGGGTTCGACTCTCTTTTTATCTGCTTGTACTTTGTATGCTTGCCTAGCTTTGTGTAAGGCTTTTCTAACTATTGGCCAGGGGTTTTGTAATTGTGCTATTCATTCTTTCAGTGATGAGATTGCCAGTTCATTTGGGATTAGTTCTGGCATAGGGTTGAAACTTTGACCGGTGGCTATTTGAAAAGGAGTGTAACCTGTGCTGGAGTGGACTGTGTTATTGTAGGTGACTTCTGCAAAAGGGAGTAGATCCGTCCAATTCATTTGCTGGAAATTAATAAAGCATCTTAAGTATTGCTCAAGTACTGAGTTAGAATGTTCGGATTGTCCGTTACATTGAGGATGATGGCTAGATGACAGTCCCTGAGTGGTTTCTAGGAGGGATAAAAATTCCTTCCAAAATTCAGACATAAATTGCACTCCCCAATCAGATATGATACATTGGGTGCCCCATGCAGTCTGTAAATGTGCTGCACAAATAGTTTCATTAAGGTTTTTGCAGTGGGAATCTTTTGGCAAGGGATAAAGTGCACCTGTTTGGAAAACATGTCTGTAACCATCCAGATGACAATGTTTCCATTGCTTTCTGGTAATTCCACTATAAAATCCATGGCTATTTCTTTCCAGGGGGCTGTGGGATTCGCCACTGGTTGTAACAGTTCAGGCGATTTGCCTTGCAACCTCTTTGCAGTTGCTCACATTGGGCAGCTGGCCACGTAACTTTCTATGTCCTTTTTCATGGACAGCCACCAAAATTGCCTTTTAGTTAAATGTAATGTTTTTACAAATTCAAAATGCCCTGCTGATTTTGTGTCATGGCATAGCTTCATGATAGTGACCCTCTGGGTGAGTGGTATATATAACTTCTCCCACAAACAAGGCAGCCCGTCTCTCATTGTGCACACGTTTTTGTTTTTCTGGAACCATTCATCTGTTTCCAAAGTTTTCCAGAATTTGATTCCAGTTTGGCTACCCAGCTGCAGCTTTAATTTGGCTTGGGCTCTGGTGGTTACTGGCACTGCCAGTTGTGGTTCCAGCATAAGTGGTTTAGAATCGGTGGCTCACGTGCTGTTATATTGGGGCATGCGAGACAGTGCATCTGCCAGGACGTTCTTCCCCCCGGCAAGTGTCTGAGTGTGAAACGGAATTGGTGAAAATGCTGGGACCAGCGGGCTTGCTTGGGAGTGAGCTTCCTGGGTATTTTCAAGGCTTCCAGGTTTTTGTGGTCTGTCCATACCTGGAAGGGGATTTTGTTGCCTTCAAGGAACTGGTGCCACGTAAGTAATGACCAACGCACCCCGTATGCCTCTTTTTCCCACATGGGCCAGCACTGTTCTGTTTCTGTGAGTTTCTTGGATGTATACGTGCATGGTTGCAATACCCCTTCATTGTTTTCTTGTAATAGCACAGCCCCCACTGCCACATCACTTGCGTCTGCTTGTATTACGAAAGGTTTATCCATGTCTGGGTGCCTCAGTACAGGTTCGGCAGAAAAAAGTCTCTTTAATCTCTCAAATGCTGCTTGGCATTCCATTGTCCATTTTAGTGGCTGGCTAGGTTTCACTGAGGATTTTCCCTTCATTTTTAGTAAGTTCGTGAGGGGTAGGGCTGTTTGGGCGAATGAAGGGATGAATTTGCGAAGCCCAGGAAACTTTGCAACTGCTTCCTTGTGAGAGGTGGTGCCCATTCTAGTACTGCTCTGACCTTCTCGGGATCCATTTCAATGCCCTGTGGGGATATGAGATAACCCAGTTAGTCTATTCTTTCCTGGTGGAATTTGCATTTCGATAATTTGGCATATAGGTGGGCAGCTCGCAGTTTCTTTAAAACCGTGCTGACTAGGTTGACATGTTCCTCTTTGGATTCAGTGAAGATAAGGATGTAATCTAGATAAACCAGGACCCCCTTAAATAGGTGCTCCCTTAGTACCTCATTGATTAATTGCATAAATACTGTGGGGGCCCCTTGTAGCCCAAATGGCAAAACTTTGAATTGGTAGCACCCCATTGGGCAATTAAATGTTGTTTTCCATTCATCCCCTTCTTTAATCCTAATGCGGTAATACACTTCCCTTAGATCTAGTTTAGTGAAAAGTCTTCCTTTCGAGAAGTGGGATAACATGTCCTTCATGAGGGGTAGGGGGTATAGGTTATTTTCACTGATTGCATTCTGGGCACGGTAATCCACACACAAGCATAAAGTGCCGTCCTCCTTCTCTCTAAAGAGGACCGGGGCAGCTACTTTAATCTTGGCAGGTTTGATAAACCCCTTTTCTAGGTTTTTCTTTATGAATCGTTCCATTTCCTCCTTCTTCTTAGGGCTCATAGAGTAGAGTCTGGGCTTCAGGAGTTTTGCCCCAGGCTTGAATTCTATGGCACAATCCATAGGTCTGTGTAGGGGGAGCTCATCCGTCCTCTCCTCACTGAAAACTTCAGCAAGGTCTCTGTATTCCTCTGGTATTTCAGGTAGCCCCTTTTCCCATTGATGCTTTCTCCATTCCTAAATTTGATAGGACTCCTTGGGTTTTTAAGTCCACAGGATAACCCTTCAGGAAACTGAGTTTTGCCATCCTCCAATTTACCCAGGGGTTCCATTTCTTTAACCATTCCAGCCCTAGGATCACTGGGCATTCCATGCCTGGGGTCACTACAAATATTATGTCTTCCTCATGGTTCCCCAGGGATAGGTGGACTGGCTAGGATAGCTGGCAACCCCCCTGCTATGGGCCCATCTAACTGGCCAAATGAGATTGGTTGTTTCAGCCTCCTCACCGGAATGCCAAGTTACCTACTACGGTAGCATCAGGCTAATGAGGCAGCGGATGCAGCCAGAGTCTATTAAGGCTTTCACTTTGACAGCTTCGGGCATGGAGGGAGCTAATATAGTCACTGTCTTGAGGATGGGTGTGATGGGTCCACTTACCAGGGGTTCACCCTCCGAGCTGTCATTCGAGGTGTCCACCAGCCCTGCAGTGTAGGCTGGAGTTCCCTCCCCACGTTGGGCAGAGATTGGGGACTCCACAGCCTCTTGTTGTGATTCTGTGCCAGCCTGTGTTCCCAATGGCTAAGACCGGGAAATCTGAGGAGGAGGTTGAGGAGGCATTTGGAGGGCCATCGGGGTCAGAGGTAGGCTCTGATGAAGTACAAGACTCACAGTCTGATGAAGAGCCTGGCCCCTCCAATCACGTTCCAGATGAAGCTCAGCTGTGTGGGGAGAGTGAGTTGGACTTGGAGGATTCACAGCTGATAGACATGATTGATGCTCGTAGATGCAGACAATTATCTAGAGTAGATCAGCAGCAGTCAATATGACAACTCCAGGGGAGGAGAAGAAGGCATTGAGAAGCCACGCCTTGGGACTACTTTATAAAAAGGGAAAGTGTGGGTGGTGCTGGTTGCTGAAGGCAACCATTCGTAAAGAACTTCCAAGGATCATGGTCTGTTTTGTTTTATCAATGAATTTCTTGTTTAAACTTCTGCTCTGTTTGCTTTTGTAACCAATTATCTGTTAGGAAAGTATTGTGTGTTTTTGTTTTGGAGAAAAACTTATCAGGACTGTTTTGGAAATAAAAATTGGTTGGTTTTCCCAGCCTACTGTTTAAGAGGGGTTTATTCTTGTGACGTAACAAGGACGGACGTAGGCTGGGACAGAACACCTCTATTGCCCTCATGGCAGTTTCTTTTGGCTTGGCTGGGGACTTCCCTGATTTCCTGACTGGTGATCGGTCTGGGTTGTGCTGAGGGGCTTTCGAGTGGCATTCTACAGTGCGATGCCCCTCACTCCCGCATATGAAACAGCCCGTTGACTTCTTGGTCATAGCCAATGGTTTTGCTGGCTCGCACGTCGGCTCAGGAGGTGAGCAGCCCCATAGTTTTCCTTGGCAGTGCCTCTTCAGTAGGTTGATCTCTGCTTCCTCGGCCAGGATGTACCATTCATCAAGTTGGCGTGGGTCCCCTTGAGGCATGCAAGCATCATACTGGTCATAGTTTAGGCCGTCTTTGAAATGGCTAAGAAGGATGTCTTCCGGCCAGTTCAGCTTGCTGGCAATGGTCTGGAATTCTTGTGTATATTCGACTTCCCGGCATCTGCCCTGCCTTACTCTTTTGATTCTCTCACGGGCTTTGCAATCAGTCGGGGTCTTCGAATTGCCTTCTCAGAGAGGACATGAAACGGTTGAAGTTGTTGAGCTCTGGGACATTGGAATCATGCAGGTTCACCATCCAGGTCTTTTCTTTCTCATGCAAAATAAGTACTTAGAAAAAAAATCAGAGTTAAGTGTTGAATTATAATATAACAGGTATAAGTTGTATTTAAAAATATAACTGTATTTGATGAGCACATTACTCCTTTTCTGAGAAAATGGTGATTTCCTCTCATTTATAACATAGTGCCTATAATCCCTCTTTATACTGTAGCTACTCTGGAATGTAGCTCAGGTTTCTAGGGCTATTTGAAAAAGGGAAAGAAAATTTACATCAAGCAAGGCTCCTTGGATCTTGTTAAACTTGGGGTATATGCTGTAAAGGCAATTGTATATCACGACTTTTCTATCTTTTTTCAGGCCTTTAATTTCATACATCCACATCACAGAATAGGTACTAATGGGCAATTTGGGTTGTACAACCAATTTTTATTTATTATTATTAATTTTTTTATTATTTTGTTGTTGTTATATTAGGAAGAGTGTGAAGAAGTAGAAGCAGCTCCACAAAAAGCTAAAATCAGGTAGGAAATTTAATTTTCCCCAAAGAACTATTTAGAAATATGAATAATTGTATCTTTTTGAGTTAGGAAACTTCATTGTTTATATTCTACATAGTTAATAATATTTTGACACATCTGTTGTATGAAGTGGCATAATATTAAAATGTTCACAAGTTTATTTAACTGATTAATAATTTAGTATGATACTTTTATTTTACAGGTCTTTGAGCACTACATATTTGAAGAAAACAGGGAAATACTCTCCTGTCACAAGAAGTACATCTGCTCAATATTTAGGGACATTAAAGTTCTTGGACAACAAGCATCTACAAAAATACAGTGCTGACCTAGATAAAGCAGATAGTTTACGAGCAGCTGTTTATCAGGTATGTGTTTAGCATATTTAATATTATGATAAAATCTGTCACATTAGCAGTTTCTAGGTTTAGTTAGAGTGCCAGTTTCTGGATTTCTCACATCTATGAGATGATTCTTAGATTGGTTACTGTATAAAGAAAGAAAAAAAGGAAGGAAGGAAGGAAGAACAAAAGAAAGAAAGAAAGAAAAAGAAAAAGAAAGAGAAATAAATAAATAAACAAATAAATAAACAAACAAACAAACAAATAAATAAATAAATAAATCTTATACTGGTATTGGGCCTTCCCTATATTTCATCTTTTTTAACGAAGTGGCAAATTGTCTTAAATTTCTTCATTTAATGTTAAGTCGTTGGATTTTTTCGATCCTATTAAACCACATAAAATCCCAAATACAATGCAGGAGCTTTGTTAGGTTAGACCAAAAAAAATCCTACACACACTGAACCTAGTGAAGATTCCACATTACAGTTATTCCCCTTGAGGAGAATATAGATTCACCTAGCCTAATCTCAGCTCCCATTAGACAATAAATGAATCATCTGCTTTGATCCTCCAGGGAAACTATTCTCTAGATATATCTGCTGCTGCCACTTCATGTGCAGAAAAAGCTATTTTGGTTTCTAAGAATGTTTTAGAAGGATAATCTTCCATTTGCGTTATAAAAATAATTGAATTTTTAAAAAGCCAGTTTTAAAGTTTTAAATAGCATTTAATCAGATTTATTGTTTGTAATAAGCTTGAGCTTATATGCGTCCCAGATGATTTACTGCTGGGTGGTTCAAAGATCAATGTAAGGTTTTAACAAAATCATATGCCATAATTGTCACAAGGTGACACAAGACAAGACTCATTGATTTATTATAATTCACATATTGTTACCTATTTCTCTTTATAGGACTGGTTGGAAAAGAAGAGAATCTTCCTCTTGGAATTACAAAGAATAAAAAGAAACAAAGCTGAGAACTTGCAAGAGAAAAATGAAAAGGTTGGTTTTAAAACCTTAACCATAAGTTTTAGAATTGCAAATAGTCAAAAAGGTCAATTATTTTGGAATATATTTGACAGCAAGATATTCAACAATAAAAGAAGATAATTACATTAAATTGTGAAATCAAATAAAGCTTAATTTGGAAAAATGGAAGAATCTTCAGCTGTCAATGTTAGGAAGAATTGCTATGCTAAAAATAAATATATTACCAAAAATATTATTTTTGTTTCAAACAATATCTATAAAACTGGAGAAAAAATTCTTTGAAGATTTAAACTCTCTAATTCAAAAATTTATCTGGCAAGGAAAGAAAACTAAAATTAAATTGAAAATGTTACAAGAAGTTTGTGGGAAAGAAACTATAAATTGACAATGTCAACTTCACATAAAGAAAACTTATATAAAATGTTCTATAGATGGCACTTGCCACCAACAAAATTAGCAAAAATGTTTAAAAATATGTCAGAGAAATGTTGGAAATATAAACAAAACTAGGTACTTATTATCATATGTGGTGGACATGTGTTAAAGCAAGGAGATATTGGACAATAATCCACACTTGGTTAGAAAAAAATGTTAGAGAAACACATAGACTATAAACCTTAATTTTTTTTACTAGGTATAATGTCAGAAAAACTTGATAAGCAAAGTACATATTTGATTCTACATGTGAAAACCATACATTTTATTAAGGCATTCCATGAGTGCTCCAGTTAAGTCCTGTCTCCTTCTAACTTCATGCAAATGATGTTGACCTTATAGACTGGCCATGTATTCAGCATAACAGTTCATTGTTAAATTTAACTATGCTAAATAAAGAAGCAAACAAAGAGGAGTGTATATACTGTAAGTTATATTATTATACCCAGAATAACAAACATTAGTGTCAACAGGATGTTGATCATGATTTTTTATTTTAAAATTATTGATGTTTTTATATGCTTGCATATTGGTTTTTATCTTTTTTATTGGATTGTGGTTTTTATCTGTTGTAACTGCCTGTAAGGACCCACCCCACTTTATATCTTAAGAAGACAGAACTCTTGGAATATCTCTTCCAACAGGCATCTTTATTAAGAGAAGATGGTTGCAGGCATTCTAGACAGTATCTGAGGGGCCAACCCCTACCATTCAGTGTCCCCAAGCAGCCCCCACCCCACTGTCCTTCCAGCGACGATCCCAGGTGTTACATTTCCACCCCTTTTTCCTTGCTGCCAGCAGAAGGGAAACTTCAGAGAGATAGTAGATGAAAGGCTATGGCCATATTGTTATGGTCAGTCCTCTTGATAAGAATCACATCCAGTCCTTTGTAGTTTAAATGAAGGAAGTGAGAGTCATAAACCCCCTTGCTCCGTCCTCCCCCTTCGTAGTATGATAGAATCCACAAAGAGTAAGAAATGGATTTTTTTTTCAGAGTAGGTAGCTAGAATTGAAATGTAATTGGATTCTGACACTGCCTATATTTGCTTAGATGAAATGGGAAGCCATATAGATCTTCTTCTTCTCTTTCTCCCCCTACCCGCTCTTCCTCCTCTATCTTTAAGAAAACCCAAAAGATAAAAATGGCCATTTGATGATCAGCATAAGAGAATGGATATGCTAGTCAAAGATTTTGATATTCAGGTTCCATAAAGACCTTAGTAATCTGCCCTATTTTTTTTTTAGTAATCTGCCCTATGTTTTTTTTCCTAATCACATAGTAAAAGGCAGCAGTATAGAACACAATATTCAATGTCCTGTAACTACTTACTGTCAAAGAATAAAATGCTGCTTCATGGATAGCTTTCATCAATCCTTTATCTAGCTCAGGATTTAAACTAGAAGGATTAACACTGCAATATACTTATACAATATGGGATGGCACAATTGCTGTCTCTCAGTAATGAGAAAGAGATTTTAAAAAATGGCTTCCAGTTTGTCAAATAGCCACCATGAATGGCTTGGAGATTTGCTCTCTCTCCCCCATTCAATTTTGCATCACTGGGGGGCCCTGAAAAGGGCCAAAAGTCGCCCCAAAGAGGTGACCAGCAAGGAGGGGCTTTCGCTGGATCACGGGAGAGCAGCAACTCTCCCATTAGAGCTGACAATCCCTCCAAACCAGTGGACGAAAGGACCGACCATAGAAATGTTAGGCTGCTAACAGTCGAAGTCGCATTTACCATCTGGCAACTTTAAAGCAGTGTGGAAGAGACTGGGTGAGATCTGCCTCTCTTACATCCTAATTACTTAATTACCTCCATAAGCTGCTAAAGTACTTTCCTCCCTGTGGTGAGGGAATGGGGATTTTAGCCCTCCCTCCAGAAACAACGGCGATCAACCACTCAGGAGTTTAAAATGTTGGAAAAATACTGGGATCCTAATTGGAATTCTATTTCCTAAAATTGGTGGATTATAAGACTTGTAACTTTCTACTCTCTATTTTTTCTCTCTCTCTGATTTTTACTCTAACTACTATAGAAGATTTGGGGTTTTTCCCTTAAAATGGGGGGGGCTGAAAAAATCCAACTAACTCTGAGATGACATCTGGTGGTTAAATTTGAGACTGTAACTTGCTATTTTTTAAGAGAGACTTGTTGACAGCTTTGAAAATAGATAAGATATAAAACAACCTTCAAGCACCAGCTGCAAGAAACTCAGCTCAGCTCCTTACTTTGTGGACTTTCTAACTGTAAGGTTTTTTTAATTTAATATACTACAATGGAAGAAGAACGGGAATGGATTTCTCCTACAGAGGAAGAACAGGTACAATTTTTTTGTATGTTAAAAGCGATTATCCAAACTCTCCATATAAGTCCGGATATGCAAACTCAAACTATGACTTCAACTAAAGAATCATCTATACAGAATTCTATAGAGAAAGTGAAATAACCAAATGCTATGACAGAAGACTTAGATACTCAACAAATACAGACAATGGAAAACACAAAAAAGAAACTGATAATAGAGAGCAAGGAAAGGACTTTTCTTATAAACCAGAAAAGAATTTGAAGATAAAAAAGAAAAACAGCTGAATGAGAAGATAAATACTTCGGGACAACTGCACTGAATTGGAAAAACAAAGAGACGACCTGCTAAATCAGCTAGTCCTCTTAAGAAAACATCAACTGGATGCTTTATCAACATCAAACAATAGCCACAACAATACAAGGAGATCTTTTTGATGATTTAAAAGCAAAGATATGAAAGATGACTTGGCAAAGAAAAAAAGCTAGAATAAGACTGAAAAGGATTGGGGTTTTGTTACACATGAGATCTAAAATAGAATATATCCAAATGGATAGAATATGTATTCTGAAAATAAGATATTGTAACAATTTGAGATAAAAAATTTTTTTGTTACATAACATCTAGAAATATAGATATTGAAATAAGAATATTATATTGTTTTATTAATTTGTTAAGATAGATGGTAGAATCTATATATAAGGTGTGTATTTTAAATATTAGATTGTATAAGGAATTGTGCTTACCGTAATTAAAAATTTGGAAAAAAATATTAAACATTAAATTAAAATATTAAGGAGAAATTAGCTATCAGGTCACTGATTGGCTAAAAGTTTGAATGTTTAAAAATAACTAAGATTTGAATTTAAGATATTGTTATGAGTTGAGACAAAGATTAAGTAAAACTTAGAAGTATAAATACTAATAATTAAATTTGTATATTGGTTTGTGGTACAAATGCTGACGGTTTATTTATTAATTTTTATTTTGTTTTGTTTTATTTATTTTTTTAGAAAGGAAGGAAGTAGAAGCAAGAAAAGAAAAAAATTATTAGCCCCAAATATGAGATAAGAGACTTAGAAATTGGGGTCATCTAAAATTTGGAAATGATAAAGGTTAAAATTAAATTTAAATATCAATGGGAAATTAAAGTTAAGAAAAACTTATTAGGTTATTGTCTAAAAGATGGAATGTCAAATCAATTAAGATATGTATAGACTAAAGATTATTAATGAATACTAGAAAGGTATTTTTGTCTGATTGATAGAATAAGAACTATATTGGTCCGAATATGAGACAGTAGATATTATGGGTGAAAGAGAGGGAATTAATTGTTGTAATACTTTGAGATTTGTACTAATGATATTCAAATGTAATGGAATTACTGTGCTCAGCCGCCACACTACTTTTCAAATATGTAAATGTAATATTGGAAAATTAATAAAAAAACGTGGGAAGGAGAAAGAGATTTTAAAAAATGGTCAACAGGGAGGTTGGCAATTTTTTAAAAAAAAGTATTTTAGCAAAGTTAGCTGGACTTTAATAGAAATTGTAATATACAAATATGTGCCCATTGGATTCCATATGATAATTAGTGTTTTCAGCTGATTTCATAAATGATGAATCTCTGTAGGACCTCAAATTTTATAATGCTCATATGCTTTAGCTGATACATAAATTGCCATCAATATTTTTACACATGATCTTTAATGCCACAATTTGAGAGTTCTACATTCTTTTGTGCTCATAATCAAGTACTTTTAATTTATGAAATGCATTAGAATAACAGAGGAGATGGTGGTTTTGTGGATATCCTGTGAAATAGTTAATTATTATAAATGGAATCTGAATTAAATAGACAATTGTGCAATAGTTTGGATTCAGAAGCAAAAAAGTGATTCAGCACATGCAAGAATGCTCATGTAGCATCTGTCTGCTTTTTCTTAAGCAGACCTTATCCCGGAATTACATTGACACCTTTAGTGACTATGGCACAATCCTGGCAAAAGATGTATTTGGTTAAGGAGTTGCAGACAGGTGCTAATTTGTACCTCCATTAGTTCTAAAACACATTTTGCCTCATGAAATAGTGTTGCATCCATCCAATGTATTCATTTTAAAGAAGTAGTTGAAGTCTTATTTCCTAAATCAAAATCTAAATCTCTATCCATTCAGTTTATTGTTCTAGAGAAGTTCTATAACAGCCTTCCCTAACTTCCTGCCCCCCCTAATGTATTGGGCTGAAGCATGGATGATCTCCCAAGCATCCTTGAATATAACCAATGCTGGCTAGGAACAAGTGTGTTCATAACAGAAAAGTCACTATGTATTTTTAAAAGTAGGTTTACTAAAGGTGATGGGAAAGAAAGAATTTAATAAAATATTTTCCATGTATCCTAAAGCTTTTCTAATTAAGTATAATAGTTGTAGTTCAGGGTTGAAATGAGATTTCATCTGATGTTACCTACTTTGGGTAATGAAATGTCTGTAAGAAAACAACAAAGCTCAGAGAGCACCAACAACCCCTTGCTTTTTCTAATGTACAAATTTATCCAGATCCAGAACTTATATTGTAAAGTCTTTGAAACCAAATGAGAAAGACAGAGCCCCATCCTCCTGCATCTGCATCACTGTGACATCAGAACCAGAAGTGACACAATTGTCTTATTAGATATTTTTGTACTAATATCTACCATTTCAGATAAATAGGTCAGAATTAGCAGCATCTGTGCTCTACTGTAGGAGTCCCCAACCTTTTTTCATTGGCGGCCCGGTGCAGGGGGGATGGAGATGCCTTTACATGCACGTACATGTGAAGGGGGCTGCAAGCACATGAACAGGGCCACGATTGCATGCGTGACACAAATGGGGCCATAAGCACCTGCGCGATGCTCAGACGACACTAGTTTCTATGTGCCATTGCAATGCTAACACAAGTGGGGGGAGTGTGCGCCCGCAGCAACAATAGCGTCCGCACACTGCTGCGATGCTAGCACAAGTGAGGAGTGCACTCGTGATGCTAGCTAGCACCTGCACGATGCTCACGGTACTGCTAGCGCCCGTGTGACACTGCGACGCTAGCATGAGTAGGGGGTATGTGTGCACTGGCCAGCCATTCAGGCAGCCCAGTGGCCAACAGCCCACAACCCCACAAGTTGGGGACCTATGCTTTACTATGTTGAATGTAGAGAATGTTGAATTTATGTGTTTGGAAGTAAAAAATAATCTTATGAAACCAGCAATTTAACATGCCTGCAAGATTATTAGTTTATATGAGCATAATAAAAATGTTATACAACATTTACAATGCCACTTTACTTTCCATATAGAAAGAAGCTGCTAAAAGAGAAGAAGCACTTGCATCCTTTGAAGCTTGGAAGGCCATGAAAGAAAAAGAAGAAGAAAAATTGGCTGAGAAAAAAAAATTGGAAGCAGCAAAGAAAAAGAAAGAAGTTGAACTAAATGAGAAGAAAAAAGAAGAGGCACAAAAAGTAGTAGTTTATATCTTGCAAATGTTAAATTTGGTGAAAAATCGTAAAAAAAATACTAATTGAACTATATTTTCAGTGCTGTACAGGTAGTCCTCGATTTATCACCAGCCTCTTTGCAACTATTCAAAATTATGATGGATGCCTGAAAAGCCACCTACAATCTGGTTTCAAATTTATTGCTGCTGCAGTGTCCCCACGGACATGTGAGCAAAATTCAGACAAATTCATCTTTACAGCAATTGCAGGGACACTGCAGCAGGCTTCCCATCTCCTCCCTAATCTGCTCTGCTGGAATCCCACTGGCCTTGGGCCTGCTTCTTACCCCACTGCGTCCCACTCATGTGACTCTCATTTACTTTCTCTAGATCTCTGAAATTTGTGTTAGGGAAGGAGAGCAGGCTGCTCCATTCCTTGGCATCTTTAAGCTTCATGGATCTGTCCAGGAACCAGGCGCCATTTTCAGAGCAGCTGCAATGAAAATGGCACCTGCTTTCAGGGCTATGACATGCGGCCTGCTGGGATGCTGAGGGGTGGAGTAGCCTGCTTTCCTTCCTAACAAAAGCTTTGGAGATCTACAGAAAATAACTGAGCAATTAGTGATGAGAGTGGGACCCAGTGGGGTAAGAAGCAGGCCCAAGGCCACTGTGACAGGAAAGCAGGCCCAAGACCTGTGTGGACTCTCATGGGCAGGAAGAAGACCATGAGGTGCCTTGGGGCCAGAGAGGCCTTGGGAGGCCAGGGCCGGTGGCTTGGGCCTATACTAGACCTCCCAGAGCCTCTCCCATCCCTGAAGCACCCGGTGCTCTACATAATGACCTGTTGCTTAACAACTGCATCAGGGAGAACAGGAATGGGGTTCGTTAAGCAAGGTAACCATGTGGCTGTCTTGCTTAATGACCATCATAACTTACAACCATAATGGGCAGGCTCCATTATGGTGATAAGTTGAGAAGTATCTAATTAATTTTAAATTTCATGGCAATTGTAAACTTCCTTTTTATTTACTGGCTTTTTATTTAATAAAGTGTCAAAAGATAAGCATTTCTGGATCTAGTCTAATAGATTTGTTATTCATTTTTTAGGCTTTTGAAACATGGAAAAAAAAGAAAGCTGCATATTTAAAACAGCAAATACAAAAAGAGAAAAGAGTTGAAAGATTAAAAAAGAAGGAGCAGGAGCTTGTTGCAGAGAAGAGAAGAGATAGCAGATCTGCAGTTGAAAAATGGTATAATTAATTTGAATTTTATAAATTTGATTATGTCAGCTACTTCTAAGTAAGCTTGTTTTGCATATATAGAATGTTACACATCTTATATATTTTATGAAAATGCATATGTTTCTTCTATATTATGAAACTTTTTTTTCTTTTAACTTTTAGGAATGAGAACAAAGAAGAATTCATGAAGCAAAAGAAAAAAGAAAACATCCAAGAAAAGAAAAAAGAAGTAGAAAAACAGGTTGAGAAAGAAGAACAAGATAAAAGAGCTCTAGGTGAATATAAAAAATGGCTGGTAAGTCTTTGTATTTGTGATAATGTGAGATATAATTTCACGTATGCATACGCATTGAAATCTGCATAAACTCTTATTCTGAAAAGACCGGATGGTGGTAGTATAACATTTCTTGCTAAGTTTTTACAGTGCATCTAGAAAATATCTATGTGCATGACATTTCAGTGATGGATTTCTGCCTACCAAAATTAAATATTGTTTACATAATGTAGAAAGATAATCCTGCTATGGATATAACATAAGAATAGTCAGATATGTTCAACCCGAATGTTATTACTGTTGCCATGAGGGATGGAGTTGGGGTGGGTTGTCAGAAATTATTATTAAGAAGTCTATTAAGAGCCAATTTACTGAGAAATAAATTTATCCTTCTTATAACTATCATGAGAGTCAATTTGGTGTAGTGGTTAAGGCATCAAGCTAGAAACTGTGAGACCATGAGTTCTAGTTCCACCTTAGGTACAAAGTCAGCTAGGTGACCTTGGGCTAGTCACTTCCTCTCAGTCCTAGGAAGGACGTAATGGAAAACCACTTCTTAGCAAAACCTTGCTAAGAAAATTGCAGGAACTTGTCCAGGTAGTCTCAGCGAATCAAGCATGATTGAACAAAAGAAAAAAATTCACTTCCATACCAATAGAATAAATAAATGAATTTTTTTTGCTCATACCAAATGGTATGATTAATTATCCTTATCCCACACATTTTGTCATCCTTGCCTGGCTTCTTTAACACCCAATATTTACTGGGTTTTCTTTATGTTTTAAGCAATATTATACTAAACATTAAATGGCTGTGCACTTTGAATCCAACAGGTCTGAGAAAGATATCTGAAAAAATACTCCTACTGGCTCTTCTGTAACTGCCAATAGGAAGCTCTGTATCTACCTTTTGGTTCATGTTTTTAAGTTATCTTTTTCCCATTATGATAATTTTAATAGTTTTCTTAACAAAAAGGAAAGTCTATTTATTCCATAGAGAAGAATGACTCAGAGTGCAATTTGCCATATTAGTGGTTTCTTGCCCTGCTAATAGAGTCAGTAGAGTTTTCTCTTCTCCTGTTCATTATTAAAAACAATCATTCCTACAAAACCATGTCACCACTGCCTAGAACCAGCGGTAGCATAGAAGCAGTTGCACAAGTGAGTGAATGTAGTAGATACAAAGAAACAGTTTTATAAAATACAGGTAGTTTTTTAATTGAAATTCTCAAGTAGAGGTAGGTATATGTTTGGATCCTAGTGTGTGGAAGCTACAAGAGTCTGATTGCCTACTTGAAGCTGCTTTACTTTCTTAGTTTTACAGTATTGTTGATAATGACAAAATCTACAATGTTGGCATACAAAAAAGAAGCTTCAGTTAGCAGAATCCAATTTGGGTCAGTCACCGGGACTTGTCTCTACCAGAATGTGTGCATTGGGCTATTCTGTGCATAGTATTTGTGTGGTGCCTGGTTATGTGCAGCTATTTAGTTGTTGATAGGGGTTTTGATGGCTGGTTATTGGGGTGTTAATGGCTGGCTACTAAGTCAAACTAATCTAATTTCATTCTATGACAAAATCACGGAATGGGTTGATCAGTGAAATACAGTAGACATAGTATTTCTGGATTTCAGCAAAGCTTTCGACAAAGTATCTCACACCATCCTCATTGAAAAAATGATCAAATATGGGATTGACAGGGTGACTGTTAGGTGGGTTCATAACTGGCTTAGTAACCGTACTCAAAGAGTGGCTATAAATGGCTGCACATCCAACTGGAAGAAAGTCTCAAGCGGAGTGCTACAAGGCTCTGTTCTGGGCCCAGTTATGTTTAATATTTTTATAAATGATTTGGATAAGGGAATTGAGGGGAAACTGATCAAATTTGCAGATGACACAAAGCTAGGAGGGATTGCAAACACGAGAGCAGAGAGAGAAAGGATTCAAAAAGATTTAGAGAAACTCGAACAATGGGCTGCAACTAATAAAATGGTATTTTAACAAGGAAAAATGCAAGGTACTACATCTGGGTAAGAAAAATGAAAAAAGCATATATAGTATGGGAGGAATCCAGCTGAGCAGCAGTACATGTGAAAAGGACCTCGGTGTCCTAGTGGATCATCGATTGAACATGAGGCAACAGTGTGAAGCAGCTGCAAAAAAGGCAAACACAATCCTGGGGTGTATCAAGAGAAGCATAGAGTCCAGATCACGTGAAGTTATTATTCCCCTCTACTCTACCTTGGTCCGACCTCACCTGGAGTACTGTGTCCAGTTCTGGTCACCCCAGTTCAAGGAAGACACTGACAAACTGGAGCAGGTTCAAAGGAGAGCTACCAAGATGGTGAACGGTCTACAAACCATGTCCTATGAGGAACGGTTAAAGGAATTAGGAATGTTTAGTCTACAGAAAAGAAGACTGAGAGGAGACATGATAGCTGTCTACAAATACCTGAAGGGCTGTCACAGTGCAGAGGGATCAGCCCTGTTCTCACTTGCCCAAGGAAGGACTAGAAGCAATGGGATGAAACTGCAGGGGAAAAGATTCAGATTAGATGTTAGAAAAAAATTTCTAACAGTAAGGGTGATCGACCAGTGGAACAGGTTGCCACAGGAGGTGGTGAGCTCCCCTTCAATGGAGGTCTTCAAGCAGAGACTGGACGGCCATCTGTCTGGGATGGTTTAGGGAATCCTGCCTCGAGCAGGGGGTTGGACTCGATGACCCGGGAGGTCCCCTCCAACTCTACGATTCTATGATAAATCATTGACTGTTGTTTCCTTGTGCTGCCAAGTCCTTGGCTCCTAAGTGCCTGATAAGCTGGTGGTAAATCAGCACCCCTGTTGACTGGGAAAAGAAGCCTGTTTCACAGACTTCAACCATTTTATCTGTCAGTCACCAGAAGTGCTGATTTATGTTTCATAAAATTTATTAATCGCTACCAGGAAGGTTCAGGAGAATTGGACCCAGAATGTGTTAGCTATTCCAGCAAACTCCAGAGGAATTTTACAAATAAGTAGGCAAGGCAAGTGCACTTTGTCCAGGTTTCCTCTCTTCTGTGTGGCTTGATATAAGCCTTCCTGTTGATCTCCTTGGTTTCAAGCACTGTATATCCAAATGGCCTGCTATCCCTTGAATGAACTTCCCAATACCTTCCTTTGGTTAACCTCCTCCTAGCTGCCATTTCTATGCAGTACCAACAATGTCCATGCATTTTTCCCTGTTCTCCCCCGCTACCTTGAAAAAGATCTACCTATATATACAAACATGTTTCAGTTTGGTCATAAGCCGTTTGAAACTATCTTATTGTTATGTGTTCCTGGCTACTTTCCTTCGTGACCAGAGGCAAGCTCCCCTGACCAATAACCAGCCAAAACACAGTGAAGGCCTTTTGTTTCTTTTATTGAAACAAACAGGGAGAGAAGCTTATCAAAGCTTGGTTCTCTCTCAAATTAACATCTTTATACATTCCCTACATCAGCCACCTATCCCTCCTCGTTCCCCATTGGCTGAGATACTATGAGGTTACATTCTGTCCAACCACCGTCTACATATTTCCTGCTATCCTCCCCAAATGTACTAAATCATACATTGCATGTGCATTATTATAATTAGCAAATAATATATGCAAGATGTCAGTTCATATTCAATAGAAGTTTGAGCATGCTTTGTTGCCTTGTTTTGAGTTCTTGGGTATTTTATGGCTTCTTAAAATAATAGATTCTTTCCTGTTGTTCAGTTTTAGTTTTGCCTTTCCTGTTATCCAATTCAGATAGTTTTCCTGTTATTCAATTCTTTTAGCTTTGGCTTTCCTGTTTTTCAAGTCAATTTTGTCCTTTCAGCTAGCTATTTCCCCTTACAGCTGTTTTGCAGCTTGTATTCTTACATTTCCCCCTCGAAGACCCGGTTAATTTTAGCCTAAGTGTCTATCTTACATCCTCTCCTTATGCTACCATTTCCTCGCTCCCATCCATTGTAGTTTCTTTGGCAAGCTTGTTTTTCTACTCAGTAAATTTCCATTTTAAATTTTAAATTTTTCTTATAATATTAAATTTTGAAGGCCATTCACTTAATCCTATCATTGTTATGCAATGGACAGAACTTTTTGTGTGTCTCTTTTGATTTATTTTGGTGTAAAATGAGAAATGTATGACTTGCAATTTGAGGATAATATATACGATATAAAATCTGTTATGCTGAGTTACTTAGGAAAAGACAGAACACAGCATTTATGGGCAACACAAAAGTGAAATGTAGAGTGGACTAAGTTGTAGAAAATTATATCTGATCAGCTGTAGAAAGAAAAGATACTCATGGCTAGCAATAAGTGCAGAAGTTAATGTAGCCTGATTTGCAGTTCTTTGGTACTATCAGGGTTTTAAAGGCCCAATAACCACACTTTTAAAATATTTGGGAAAGTGCTTTATTTATAAATATTTAAATTTAAATGTTTAATTTAAACTATGAAGTATTATAATATTTCTTATTTTATTATCCTTTTTTTATTTTAAAAAAGAATGCACTAATACTTTTTTGAAGATTACAGTTTGACATATATGTTTCTCCTCTGTAACTGGAGAATTAAGTGGATGGTAAATTTATCTTTTTTTAAAATCTGATATATTGCTAGATATAATTATCTATAACTACATGCTGCAACCATTGTGAATGCCAGTTGCCAAGCACTCAAATTTAGATCACATGACCAAATTTTGTGAAGTCGTAAGTGCAAGGATCAAAGTCTCAAGTCACTTTTTTCAGTACCATTGTAACTTTAAACGGTCACTAAATGAACTGTTGTAAATCAAAGACTATCTGTATTAGAAGAATGAAAATACTCAAGATGCCTGATCCCTTTTTCTTAGCATATGAATTCAGTCAAGGAATTGTTGTGAAGGAATTCATATTTATATGTATGTGTATATGTACACATGCACATATATACATATACATACAAATACATACATATATACATACAGTACAAGCATATTTTTATCTCAATTTATTTAAACATTCTGAGGTCAAACTCCAAACTATCTTTTCTCTGAAAGGTCATCAGTGAGTTAGCCAGACCATTAAACTATTAGGTCACTGGTCAGACTAACAGATAAGCTCTTTTATTAAAGTCAGGCTAATAGATTACCATGATTGTTTCTTTAACTATACATTGAACATTTGTGATAAATCTAATTCTCAAAGGATATGTCTTTGTAAAAAATATTAATAGCAATTGCTAATAAAAATTTCCATCAAACTATGTATTTATAATTAACACTAAATAGATATTTTTCTTGGACTAGAGATTTGTTTTGATGGAAGAAAGTGTTCGAAAAGATTAATGAATAAGAACAAAAATAATCTCTGCATAGATTATTATTTTAATTTGAAGCTATAACAAAATTACTAAGGTCTTATCACATTTTTAGAATTACACGAAAATGCTGAATTTATTTCAACTACACTTAGTCCCACTGTACTAAAACACAACAGAACTCTCACCAGATGAAGTTAAGAGATAAGTGCACAGGAATAGCATGACAGTGTCTTTGTAATTTTATAAAAGAAGCTAAGGTAATGTAGGAAATAAATGTCAAACTAATTAGCATTTATCTATGTATTGTGTTAATATCATGATCTACTTCACTTTCAACAGGAAAAGAAAGAGATGGACGAAAGTATGCAAAAAAACAAAAAAAAACTTCAGGTTATTCTTGAGGATGAAACTCCATCTCCGCGGAGTCCACCTGGCAAGGCTGTATCCTCAAGAAGATATTGAGACACCCACTGCCATGAGGGAAGTTGAACTTTTTGCCATCACTTAATCATTATTACATAACACCTGATTTTAAAGTGAATTGAATTGCCTCTTGCTTTTTTTTCTATATGAATGGTGATTTGGATTGTCAGTATATTGTACATTCACATAAATGAATGCTTTTTGCACATAAGATTAATTGACAAAGCTATTTGTCTGAATAGGCTCTCAGCTACCAACAATGGAAAATATTGTCAACATTATTAAGTGGCTAGCTAATCCAGTTGGACTCATTTAAAATTAATTTATTCCTACATAAACAATTGAAAATTTAAAAAAGTATTTTTGAGATAGCCAACATAAAGATGCTTTGATGGAAATTAATGATGAGCACGTGAGACCCTCTTTAAGGTAGCTTTTTCCAATAAGAATTACCAAGATTAGTGTGATTGCTTCCTACCTTTTTCAGAGGGAAAATTTATGAAAACAGTAGTGCAATCAAGGCTGTGCAATGCTTTAGAATTTAGATTTTATTTCATGGTGATTCTGAGAAAAATCTGCTTTAAAGAGTAACAAGGTGCTCTTTTTGTATTGCTGCATGTTCCAAAGTGCTACATAGCCCTAATGTAAGTCTAAAATATCAAAATCAAAGAAGCCTCATAAATCTAGGAAAAAATAGCAAAAATCTAGATATGCTTAAAAATATGATATGGCTTTACAACATTGCCATGCCCACTGCAGTCCTTATCCTCCTGAGTATTTTATTGGCAAATGAAATTTCTTCTTTGCTATTTGAGGACCAAGAAATGATTTTTTTTTACATTTTAATGGTTTAAAAAACTTGCTTTTAGAGTTTAATGTAGATAAATAACAGATATTTTACTGATTTATTTCAGAATAAATTATAATAAATAATATATTTAGGGCCTCTGAATGTAGCTATCAAATCATGATGAAATTTTTTTAAGAGGATTGACTTTTATTTTTGATGATTAAAAATTGGTATTATTTACAATATAGTGGTATAGGCTTCCATAACTGGCATCAATGAAGCATTGTTTAGCTTTCAGGATGAATGACCATGATCTAGGGTTTGTTTGTTTTTTTGTCATGTTTAACAAGCAGTTGTTCCTGGCATCCTCAGAGTTACCGTAACTGCTTTGTGGTATACCTCTGAGTTGCTCATAGGCAACTGAACTGTAGTGGCCTGGGAGAATAACCTCAAGGAACAGGAGAAAGAGCTAAGACAATGTTAAGATACAAGAAATCTGAATCCAAAGTAGAAATGTGACAAAATGTCTCAGTCTTGACCCTTCCTACATTTTTTGTAAATAAAGTGGAAAGCAAGATTCTGTTACTGCAAACCTATTATAAAAATAGTTTTAGTATCCATAAAAGGTTTCCATGTCTGAGCTACTTTGAATGGCTGATATGAAATGGACTGATTGGGCTCTTGTATTTAAACCCGACAAGTTGAATTCTGGCTAGTCCATATTCCTAAGAGTAATTTCATATAAAAGTCGTTCCTGATTGATTCCTCACCTAGATAGATCTCCAGTTGATTCATTTCGAAGAAATTCCAATAGCTATCTGTCTGTTGCTATTAATACCACTAGTGTAATTTGTAATTTTGGAATTGTGTTCAGTTGAAGCAAATACTGTTGCCAAAAACAAAACATAGAAACACACACATACACACAGAGAAAAAGTACAGAGGTAGAAAAAGTGGAGTAGGTCACCTGTAAATCAGTCATTAGGGAGAGGGCTGTTTCAGGCACACTGTTAAAAGAACAATTTTCCCATAGAGATAGAGATACATGTCTCTATTTTCATAGTGTTATATTGCATAGTGCAGTAATCCTTTGTTCACAGAGCTTGCTAAACAGTTATTTTGATCATGTTACTAATTTGAGATAGATATTGTATTATTTTATTTACATTCTTATTCTTGCACATGTGCACCAAATAAATCTTACAATGCAGGTATACATTTTAATAATTAATAATTACTAGAAAGGAGAAAGATACTGGGTCAAGAAGGTGCAAATAACAATTCTTTTGAACTGATTTACTACCTTCCCAGTTTGCTGGGCAACCAGAGATATGGCAAAGAGGAAGAAGAGCAGCTTTCTCTTCCTTATTTTCCCCAGCTCCACCTTCATCTGTTCCTCTGGTACAGATGTCTCCAGTTTGGGAATTTGCAAATTATTGCCTGTATAGGAATCCTGGAAATTTGACTCCCACATGTTTGAAGGGCTCCATGTTGGAGAAGGGAGCTGAAGAGTATATTTGTTGAAATGTAAATTGTTCAGAAACTACCATTAAGTTGATATTGGCACAAAAGAGAATAGCCATCTCTAAGAAGAAAAAGGGACCACTAAAAAGAAAATAGTATTTCACTGCTGTTAACATTTTGGAATATTTCTAGTCACAACAGAGACAAGCATTTCAGAAGCCTGCTTTGTTATACTAAGCTTTGCAATATTTATAATTTTGTTTCAAACACTGGCAGACAATGGTATGCTTTTGTAATATTCTAAATTATTTAATTCTCTCTAAACTTTCATATTTCAGAAGTACTGTACAAAAATATTTGTGCCTTTGGGACAACCATGATCTGGATGACTGGAAATCTCTATTGTGGGGGAAAAACCAATGAAAGAAACAAGAGACAGCAACACAAAACAATAATTCTTACTTTAAGATTCAGAGGTTTATTTCAGCAATAATTTGGAACATAAGGAAACATCATAACATCACTTACATTAACAATTCATTGCAATGAGGTCCAATGATATAGCACAGTGATGGTGACCCTTTTAGAGACCCATTGCCCAAACTGCAACCCCAAACCTACTTATTTATCACCAAGTGCCGGGTGGGCATGGCTGCGGTGGTCATGGCAGACTGGGTGGGCAGGGCCAGGGTGGCAGGGATCAGTCCCTCGCCATCTCTGGGGCATGGCACACATGCCCACAGACAGGGATCTGAGTGCCTCCTCTGGCACGTGCGACATAGGTTCGCCACCACTGATATAACAGCTCCAATAAGGACAGCTATAGGCCAGTGGCCCTGAGCTGGTCTCGAGCTCTATCTTTTATACCTTTTTTTCTTAATGGCCACATACAGATGGTCACTTTCTTGCAACATTTAAGAAATCAGTTCCTTGTTCTTTCTTGCTGACCATTGGTTTCGACACATATCCATGTACATCTGAAACCTCCATCCATCTACTACTTTCAGCTCCCTTTTTCCTACGGTTCTAACATTCTTGTTCCAAATATATTTATAAAAATTATCTACTTGCAAAAAGCAAATTGCAAATGCCCAGCAAATTACAAATAGTTCTTTCATACTATGAAACCATCCAAGCTGAAAACCTTGGGTTCATGTCTTCTTTGTGGGGCTTTCTGTAATTTATCTAGACCTTATCAAACCCAATAGATTAATAGGCTATATTTTTTATTCCCACAGTCCCCACTTCTTGTTTGTAAGGACAATACAAAATCTTTGTGCATGGACAACCTCATAAAAAATTTCCTAGGAATAATATTAATTCAGTTAAGCATCCTTCATTTAAGATCAAGGAGGACAACTACTTTAATTAAAAGCATTTCAGCGAAATAAGTGCACAAAAATATTAGACAGACTGGAAGGTTTGTAATTGCCTCATGGGGTGTATATTGGCTCGCCTGTTGATATAATGACTGTTGACTGCACGGTTGGATACATAAAGGATCTCACTGAGGGAGTATGTGTTCTGACCAACCCTAAGGAAGGGGTTCTAGTTCTGGTTGACAAGGAAGAACTGCGAGAGTCTATTCCAGGCATAGATGTAGTGGTTCGGGTATTAACTGTCATGAGGGGTATTGGGGAAGTCTTAGAGGACATAGAGGACAAACACCTTTTAATGACCACAACCACTATATAAAGGAGAAGGATAAACAAAAGTGATAATAAAAACAAGATGTTTTCCCCTACGCATGAAAATATATTAGAAAATACATCCCAAAAAATCCCCCATCATTAAAGGATCCAAAGGATGAAACGGGATCCGTTTGATAATTATACACAGCTTGACATATCTTGGTAATATTGAGAAATAGACTTTGATTGACATCAGGGATAAAAATACAACAAGACAAGCCTATGAGTTTACAAACTCCAACCTCTTTTGCCAGAATGTAGTCAAGGGCCAATCAGTTTTGCAAAACAGTGGTTCGTATGGCAGTAAGTTCTGAGCCTATTATTTTCAGGCTAGAGGCAGTAGTATTGGCCACTGTTTCCAGTAATATAGAGAACCTTTTACTTTGTTTCCAGAGCATATTAATGCCCAGTTGAAGAATTATGGTACAAATGAATCAGTTCCAGACGGCGAGGGACTGGAGTAGGGACATGAAGATCCACTGGTTTTAGCAAGGGCAAGAGGCCTGGAAAAATTGTGCCCAAATAACATCGACCCTTCCAACCAGGAGGAAGTGAACGATAGACTTGTTTTTCCACAAATAAAATGCAAACCAGGAGGAGCCTTTATGACAAAAAACCAATTTTGAAGGAGCAAAGACAAATAGCTCTTCGACAGTGGCATTCTTTTCTTTATGGACAGGCCTAAGGTATGGTGGCTCTGTAAATGTATCAGTCATGATAATTATTTGGTAACAACTAAAAAAAAGTACATATGGAGGAGTTTGTTATACAGCAACAGACATTCAAAACGGGCATATTAGGTAAATAAGGAAACCGCTCACTGGGGGAATATTTTCTTGGATATAAAACCTGGAGTTTATGTAACTGAGACATTATATGATGATACAATGGATACTTGTGATAAGGGTCAAACTTACATTTATCCCTGTCTTCAGAGGAGCAAAGGATCATTTTGTCAGTTGCCGCTGTATCAAAGGCACAGAGCCTAATGTACGTGGAGTCAGGATGTTGTCGCCAAATGGCACATAGTTCAATAGTAAAATTACAAGTGCTATATCTCATAGTTGTAATACTCATGCCATTCACATTTAGCCCATGGGATTCAATACAAAAAGTTCTTCCTTCAGTGTCAAGTAAAGGAAGAAATTTGATTGGGACAGAAAGTGATTGGGGCTGCACCTTTGCACTTAGGGAGGGCTCCTTGAAGGTGACTGGTGAAAACACAAGCTGTCTTTAACCTTCTATTCGCGGGGTAAGGCTCTAGCAAATAATGAAACCATTTTATCTGTACCCCCGGCATAATTACACATCCAACAGCTAGACAATTTATCTATAGTATGAGTAGCACAGTAGGTATCAATCAACCCTAAATATGTATTGCTCGCAAAAGTATCTGGTGATATGCTTGGCATTGGGTAGGCATCCCTTCGTCTTCATAACATAAACTCCTTCCAGTGATACATTCGGCATTTACAAGGAGCTTCAGTGAATGGAGTAATTGTTGTAGCAGGCTGAGCCTGTTGAATAATGGGACATGAAAGGTTATAGAAATGAAGTGCTGTATTCAGAAATAACAATACAGTCCAAACCGCAGGCATGAGGCACTTTCTTATGCAGGCTGTTACTTATTTATTTATTTATTTATTTATTTATTTATTTATTTATTTATTTATTTATTTATTTATTTATTTATTTATTAGACTTATAAGCCGCTCTTCTCCAGGGGACCCAGAGCGGCTTACAACATAGATAAATAACAATCGCATTTAATAAGTCTAATATAAATTAAATTAAGATGATCATACTTGTAAATTAAGATGATCATACTTGTAGCCCTCTCTGAGCTTTCATGACGCTGTACTTGTATTACTCATTGATTGTAGGTAGGGCAGTGTTGACTTGTTGTGGCATTGCCTTGGTCAGAGGTTGTATGGTGTGGGGAAGCAGAGGTTACTAGCACTTGCTTCCTGGTTGGGCAAAGCTTCAGTCTTTGCCTGATTGTAATCAGATGACTTGAGTGGAACGCCTTCCTTGTCTGGGGCTGGTACTTTCTTACAGTGCAAAGCAGGCATCCAGGAAGCTAGACCTTGACACAACATTGCAATATTGGTGGTCAGGAAGATCTGTAATGGACCCTTCCAATGAGGAGCCAGGCAATTCTTCCATTGAAATACTTTGACAAGCACCCAATCACCAATTGCCAATGAATGACAGGGGTGTAGAGGTTCTTTGGGGAGTGCAGTGATGACCTGTGAATGACAGTCTTTTAGAGTAGCAACGAGGGTGCAGCAATAGTCTAACATGACATTGTCCAAGGTATGAATGCCTGCCAGGTGTATAAAAGATGGAGGGGAGGCAGGGATCCTCATAGGCCGTCCTGTCAAGATTTCATGTGGGGAAAAGCCAAAGTTATTCTGAATGGAGTCATTCACATGGATATCAATACTAAAGGCAGACAGTCAGGCCATTTCAAATTGGTTTCATCACATAATTTAGCCAATTTATTTTTGAGGGTCGAGTTCATGCGTTCCACCTTACCTGATGGTGATTTGGCCAGTGAAGCTTTTGATTTATTTTAAGAGCCTTGCATACCTCCTTAATTACCTGATTGATTTGCAAAATGGGTACATTTATCATTGCCTAAATCAGGGCTAGGCAACCTTGGCTCTTTATGACTCATGGACTTCAACTCTCAGAATTCCTGAGCCAGCCATGCTGGCTCAGGAATTCTGGGTTGAAGTCCATGAGTCATAAAAGAGCCAAAGTTGCCTACCCTGGCCTAAATAAATGGGGATGCCAAACCAAGGTAAAAATTCTTTAAGAAGCCATTTAACAACAGTTGTAGCATCATTTTGTGTACAAGGGTATGCTTCAACCCAACCACTATACATTCAAACCAGAACCAGTACATATTCATAAGAACAACACTTAGGCATTTGGATAAAATCCATCTGGATATGAACGAAAGGACTCCAAGGTGGAGGGTGGGAGCCAGGTTGAGTAGGGGCAGAGCGACCAATATTGTATTGTTGGCAGATGACACAGGTAGAACAAATTTGTCATGCCAAAGGACATACTCCGGACCAAACCATTCTTTGTTGATAGCAGAAGACACTCCCTCCTGGCCAACATGGGCATGCCATGTTGGAGACAAACAAGATAGGGCAAGATAGAATGAGGGCAGACTGGGCGACTATCCGTATGATGCCATACCCCTGCTAAGTCAGTAGCACAGGAAGAATTGTTCCATACATGGTGCTCGGAGGCAGGCGCTGCCTCTTGGGCGTTCACCAAATGATCAAGAGAAGCGGGGATGGGAGAGGTCTCAGAAACACAAGCAATAGTAGAGGATGAATCCAGGGACATAAGGGCCGCCTTCTTTGTTATAGCGTTGGCTAATGAGTTTCCCATAGCAACCTCATCAGAGGAAATCTGATGGGCAAGGCACTTGACAACAGCAACTTGGGAAGAAAACAGGAGCCATCAGTAAAAAGGACAAGATCAGGGTTAGGGAGGGGAACATCTTTAAGGTCTTGCTGTGGTTTAGAAAGCATTGAACAAAGAAATTCCCCATCATGAGGCTCCCCATCTGACGGAATAGGGAGTAAGGAAGCAGGGTTGAGGGAAGGGCAACATTGTAAAAAAGTATGCAGGGAAGGCCTTCCGGTTTGCAGTGCCGCGGACACAGGAAGACGAGCTCCGTCTTCTGCATCCAAATTCATTCCGCTGGGGGGCCCTGGAAAGGGTCGAAAGTCATCCTGTAGGGGCGACAAGCAAGGAGGGGACCCCCATTTGATTGTGAGAAGGTGGCGGCTCTTCCGTTTGATCCGGGGAAGCCGTTCAAACCAGCGGGGGAAAGACTGGCTATACAAATATGGCCGGTCACTAAGCTGTTGACAGACAAAATAAAAAGTACCACCAAGCAACTTTAAAGCAACGCAGATGAAACTGGGTGAGACCTGATCCTCTCTTTAAGATTTTAAGTATTTTTTCGTGTAAAACCTGACCAAAGTATTTTTTCCCCTGTGAGGAGAGAGGGAAGGGAATATTTACTCCACCCTCTAAGAAAAGCAGCAACTAACTACCCAAGGGAAACAGAGCTACTATAAGAATGATTTTAATCTAATTGGATGTATATTCTTTTGAAACTTGGGGACTAAAAGTGTTCCTTTTCTCATTGGAGACATTTGTTTTTATTTTTTTTAAAAATAAGGCATATAAATTTTGGATTTAAAAAGCTTAAAACGGCGTCGTTGATATCTTGTGGCGACATATGGTATTACGATTTGTTATTGCCTAAAAGAGACTTGACTTGAAGCCCAGATTTTAGATAAAATTTCTTTGATCTTGACAGCTACCACCTATGAAATACTCAGCTGCAAAGAAGGAACTTCTGGGCAGCATATCTAGCCTGCTGGAACTATGAGTGTAAACTTTTACTGACTCTCAGAGCTATACTTGCGGAATTGCTTTCCCATTTCTTTATATGTTATTATATGAGTTGATGGAACACCTTGGACTATAAACTTTTACTTGACAAACAACTTCTACTATAAAGACCACCTATAACATGTGAAATAGATGTCCCATACCCAGCTACAAAAGACAAAAAACTATTTTTAATGTTGGATTCTAAAGTCTGCAACTTAACATACTATTAAGAGAATATAGATGAAGACAAGGAAAAAATTCTTTCCATGTTGAAATCAATACATGAAACCATCCTTTCAGCTTGTGACGAAATAAGAAGCAACATGAAGGAACAAGATGCCAGCTTAAATATACAAATCCAGATCTTGACTACAACCAAAGAACTAACAATGCAGAAAATAACAGGAAAATTGGAACAACTAAACACCAAGACAGAGGACCCAATTGATCAACAGACCCAGCTAATGGAAAAATCAGAAAAGAAAGTGACAACATGGAAACTGGAAAAGACTTTTTACAAAAATCAGAAGAAATTTGAGGAAAAGGAAGAAGAACAGATTAAATGGAAGATAAACCTATCAGGACAATTATGGGAAGTTAGAGTAATAGAGAGGCGATCTAATGAATACAAATGGGCTCATTCTTCCAAAAAAACTTCAATCAAAAGGTCTTTCTTATTCCAAATAATATATATATAATAATAGAGGGAGAACTATTTGATGATTCAAAGGCACTGATATGGAAGGTTAGCTGGCAAAGGAAGAAAGCCAGAGTAAGACTGAAGAAAATAATGACTTTGATTTATTAGAGGGGATAGTATATTACTAATTAGAGCATTGAATATGGTGGAAAATAGATATCTTTTAGAAAATAAAGTAACTTTATAATTGAATAGCTAAGATGTGTAACAAGACTACTAGACTTTGGTATGGAAAGGGAAAAAGGGAGAAGTTGAGATAAGGGAAATTTTCACCTAACATAAAGTATTTGGAAATCATAAATAACTGTGGGTTTTTTTTCTTTTCTTTGAACATTGATGGGAAATTAAAGTTTATGCATAGGCTAAAAAGTGTTGATAAATGTAATAAGAATGTTTTTAGTTGAAAATAAGAATTTTGTTTGCCCAACATGAGATAACAGATATTACTAGAAAAAAAGAGGGGGTTTCTGAGCTTTCAATATTAGACCTAAACTAAAAAAATATGTATATTACTGAATTATTGGTTAACCCAGACAACACGTATAATGGTTTTGACTTATTAGAGGGGATACTGTATTATTAATTAGATGGTTTAACATGGGGGAAAATAGATAACTTTTAGAAAACAGAACAAGACTATAATCAAATAGATAAGATGTGTATTTAGAATATTAGACTTTGTTATGAAAAGGGAAAACGGAAGAAGTTGAGATAAGGGAAACCTTGGTCATCTAAGTATAAAACACTTGGAAATCATAAATAACAAATGTTAATTTGAATATTGATGGGAAATTAAAGCTTGGGGAGAAAAAAGCAATAACAGGACATTGATTGTATATAAGGATCGAATGCAAACACAATTAAGATATGTATAAGCTAAAAATTATTGATAATTATAACAAAGATGTTTTTACTTAGTTGATAATAATAAGAACTGTATTAGCCCAAGATGAGATGGTAGATATTAAGGGAAAAATTGAGGAAATATCTGATGTTATAACATGAGGTTTATACTAAAGATTTATGTATGCTATTGAACTATTGATTAACCCAGTCATCACGTTGCTTTTTAAACAATCAATTGTAAAATGAGAAAATTAATAAAATATTATAAAAAAAGAAGTATGCAGGGAAGATAAAACCAAAGCTTCATACTTAGTAAGGCAAGAGGCTGATAGGAATTTAGTTTGAGTGTAAAGTAATAAAGCAGAGACTGAATGAGGGACAGCAACCACTAGGATGTGCCCAAGGACCAAGTCAACAGAACGGCAGCAGCAACTGCACGCAAGCAAGGAGGCAAACCAGAGGCAACAGGGTTTAAGGCAGTAGAAAAATAGGCAACAGGTCTTTGCACAGAGCAATAGGACTAAGCAAGTACCCCAAGCGCAAAACCCTCGTGTTCATGACAATGAAGAGTAAAAGTCTTAGAATAGTCAGGAAATCCTAAAACCAGAGCAGAAGACAAAGCTTGCTTTAGCCTTTAAAATGAAGATTCAGAAGCAGGGGACCATTGGAGGGGTTCAGGGACATTATGGAGAGTGAGATCATAAAGAGGACAAGATAAAGGGGCATAAGCAAGAATCCACTGCCTACAAAAAACAGTCATTCCAAGAAAGGAATGCATAGCTTTCTGGGTAGTGGGTTTAGGGTGCTGTAAAATAGTTTGAACACAAGAGGGAAATATAGAGTGAGAGCCATGGGAGAGAAGACACCCAAATAGGTAACTGAGGAAAGGCAAAGATGGAGTGTAGACCTAGAAGCCTTATGACCTTTGGAAGCAAGGCTCTGAAGCAGGACAAGGGAATCAGTTAAATTAGCATCCAAGGTAGGAGAAGCAAGCAAAAGATCATCCACATATTGAATAAGGATAGATTCCATAGGGAATACAATATTTGGGGAAAAATAGAGGGTGACTCACAATAGCCTTGAGAAAGGCAATGCCAGATCAGTTGCAAGCCCCATACTGAAAGGCAATCAAAAACTGAAAGTCAGGATGGATAGGAATGGAGAAAAAGGCAGAGGAAAGGTCCACTACAGTAAAATAGTGGGCAGTAGCAGGAATAGAAGACAAAATACTAACAGAGTTGGGAATGGTGGGATAGGAAGGGATAACTACCTGGTTAATTTTTTAAAAATCCTGAATGAATGTCCATTTACCTGAGGACTTCTTTTGAACAGGTAAAATAGGGGTGTTACACGGGCTTCTGGTAGGGACCAGTATACCTTGCTGGAGAAAGGATTCAATAACAGGACAAATACCTTCCTGTGCCTCTTTGGACAAAGGATACCGAGGGACTTGAGGAAGGGGCTTAGTGGGGTTGAGTTGTATCAGTGTTGGTTCTGCAGACTGAATACAGCCAACATCATCCAGATGGGCAGACCAGAAGGTCTCAGGGACTTTTGAAAGAAGTTCATGTTGAAGGACAGTAAGGGAAGAGTTCAGAGAGGGGTGAAAGGGGACATGAAAAAGTGAAATCAGGAAACAAAGAGAGGCAAGCAAGAACAGGGTGTTCAACAGAAGATAGAACATCAAGATAAAACCCATTAGGATGGCAATAGATAGTACAGCCAAGTTTGCAAAGATCACGGCCCAAAAGGTTAATTGGAGAACAAAGGCTAAGTAAAAAGGCATGGTCAGTAGAAATAGGTCCCAGGAAACAACAGTAGGTTTGCTGACAGGGTGAGGGATAGAGATGTTAGTAACTCCAATAGAATTAACTTCCTGAGAAGGTTACACATGAGGAAATTCAATAGCTCATAAGGTAGAACGAGCAGTTCCAGTATTTGCAAGCAATTTGGTGGGAAGGTCACAAATAGAAAGAACAAGTTTGGGGTTAGTAGAGTTAAGGGGAATAAGAGGGTAGGTAGTGGAGATAGGGGTTGGTAGTCATTGTGGGGGGGCGGCAAAGGGGGAGAGTGGGAAAGCAAGGATGGGCCTGCCTAGGGCATGGGTGGGCATTCAAGGGCACAGCGGAATGAAAGGGGAGTTAGTCGGAATGGAGGAACTACTTCCAGAGTATTGTGGTGTGGGGGGAAAAAGACATGGGCATAGGACTTAAAATGACCTTCCATCCCACAATGAAAGCAATGATAAATTTTCTGCTGAGGAGCAAAGGCCAGAGGGAAGTTAGGAGGTATTGAGTCCAGGGCAAGGGGGCAAAGCAGGTGGTGGATTCTCGAAGGCATGCAATTGCAAAGCCATCAATCTGGTCTCCTTTTCCTCCCATTTTTGCTTGAGGGAGGTGGCATAATGGTAGCCATGTTACGTATTTCTGCCTGAGACCAGGGAAAGTGGACTTGAACAAACTTAGGCAAAGGAACCCCATTAACATTTTACAAAGAGCCAGGAAGTGTTCGAAGAGGAAACTGACCCAAGGGCGGGTCAGAGGGGCTAATGGGGATGGAAGACATTGGTCAGAGAGGGAAAAGGGAAGTGACACCAAGCGGGGTGAAAGAGAGGAGAGCAGCGCTCTGAGTATGAGAAGCAATACAATCACGAGCAGTTATATCAGATAGAATAGAGGCTACACAAGGAGAGAGGGGATATAGTGAGGTCAGCTGGTGGGGAAGGGGTCATCAGCAATATCAAAAAGGTGCAATAAAAGGGCTGAGCCATATTCCAATCCAAGAGTCTCATTAAGACACACCAATTTGGTATGGAGAAGAGTAGAAGGGCTAATCAGGTGTTGGTCTGCAGTTGTTAGCGATTGTCTAATATCTTGAATATGTTCCACTACATCAGAGGGCAAGAGGAATTGGCAGGGGAAGACAGTCGAGGGGGTGAAAGAAGGAAGGTGGGACAAGGAGAGAGAGAGAGAGTGCGGCACCGAAAGAAGGGGAAAGGAGGGAAGAGGATTGAGGAAGTGGCTCATGGGGAGGAGAACGGGGTGGAGGAGAGATGAGGGAGGAAGATTGAAGGGGCAGTCCATTGGGAGGAGAAGGAGGTGGAGGAGAGTGGAGGGAAAAAGAGAAAGAAGAAGAAGGGAGTGGAGGAATCATATAGGGAGGAGAGCTAGAGGAGGGGCCTTTTGGATATTCAAGCAGCAAATCCAGTTTGTTTCTATTAGCATTTGCTTGCTGATCTGAGGGGCAGTTACTTCACATTTAGTTTCCTTCTAATTTTGTTTCTTTGTTTCCTTTTTTATCTCTGTTTGTTTTCCTCCACTTAAGACAGCCCAGGGAACCAGCCGTCTAGGAGCAGTAGAAGGCAATTGAACCCAGTCAACCCAGGTAGTCCATATTTATGGAAAAGGTCCATACCTTCTGGGAAAAAAGAGAAGAAAAAAGATGTGCAAGAGAGCTGTCCCTTATCTATAGGAAAGGTAGTGGGCAAAGTTGATAAACATAAATGCTCCCCCCCAACAAATAATCTTTATCTACGGGAAAGAGGGTGACATGGCAATAATAGCTTTAATGTCAAAAAATAAACACTATGATAAAGGAGCCAACTAAAAGGCACAAACAATAATCTGAAGGCAAGTGAAAATAGAAAGAAAAAAACAAGGCGACACAATACAAATAAAGGAAACCCATAGTGACAAAGGAAAAAACATGGACAAAAACAATAAATCGAATAACAGTAGGGAAGGGAAACTCAATCCTAGCAGCAAAGCTAAACCCCCCAATTATGTCATACTGTATCATAAAGAAACTTTAAATGACAATAAGGATGGAAAAAATAAGTTAATATAAAAGATTGAGCAGAGTATAAAGAAGTAAACAATTTGAAACAAAAGAATCAATAGCTATAGCTCAAGTAAGATATAAAAGGTGAAAGGGTACATGTGGAGAATGCAACATCCAGAACAAAAACAACAAAAGTATAAATTCCGTAAAAAGGCGACAATTAAATAAGAAAAAATGACTCTGAAAGAGGCATATTCTAGTATAACTGATATCAAAAGTCTGAATTTACAAGAACATAAGCACTTACTAATAGATAATCTTGGTGAACAATTGTCCATTGATCCACAAAGAAAAGCAATTGAGCAATTAGTCAAGAAAAGGAATGACTAAGAGTGTTTCAGAAATCTGTGATAGCTATATATGTTAAAATCCACAAAATAAAAATACATTTTCAAGCGTACTTTCAAAATTTTGTTATTGTTCAAAAATAATGCTCATTATTGTATAGATATTCAAAAATACAATATTTTAGAGCCGCCTCGTCCTGTCTTATATTTAATAGAACAATACTTTATGGTTGTCAAAACACAAGAAAGCTACAAAGGGGACTACAGTAATTGATTCTGCACTATTGCCCTTCCATGTTCTAATTGCATCTTCTATTTGTCTAAATATTGTCCAGGAAAGCCACTTTAATCATTTTGCCATAATTCATATAAAGCAATATATAATAGCACAAAATATTGTGGAAGGAAAATGATACTCACTTGTCAGTTATTATCATCCATACATTTTTCTTCTCAAAAAATCAATTTTCATATGCAGTTAAGAATGTGAAAGTGAAACTTCTGGTTTGATGACACAGTGTAATGGATGCTCCGTCTTCCGTGTTCGATTTCACCCTCTGGGGACCCTAAAAAGGGTCAAAGTCACCCCGGAGAGGTGATGAGGGAGGGGACCCTCGTTGGCAGCCCTTCCGTTTGATCCAAGGAAGACTTCCAAATTGATGGGGGAAAGACTGGCTACATTCATGTGGCCAGTCAGAAGCTGCTGATAACTGAAGAAAATAAGCACTAACAAGCAACTTTCAAGCAATGTGGATGGAACTGGGTGAGACCCTATCCTCTTTTTATGGCTTTAAGACTTTTTCCTGAAAAAAAAACGCCCAAAGCAAAGAATCCTCTCTGAAGAGAGAGGGAGGGGGAATTTCCACCCCATTCCCTCAGGAAAAGAAAAGCAGCAAATTAATTGCTTGGGGGGGGGAAACAAAGAAAATTACAAGAATAATTTGGAATCAATACATATATATAGCTTTGAAATTTGGGGACTAAAAGTGCTTTTGAGATTTTTTTTAAAAAAAGAGACTTGAAAAGCTTGTAATATAAGTTTGGACTTAAAAAGCTGGAAGACAGCATCAACAACATCTAGTGGCAAACCACAGCACTACAATTTATTATGTTTAAAGGAAACTTGGCTTGAAGCCCAGATTCAGATAAGACTTTTGTTGTCCTTGGAAACTTTCACTTTCCAAGACTGCAGCTGGGAAAAGGGGGGGGAAACGTTTGGGCTGCTTATCTGTGTGGCAGAGACAATAAACTATTTTGAAACTGACCTGCCTGGACTACGAATATAAATACTAACTGACTTTTAGAGCGGTGTCATGGAGCTATTTATATGTAGAAGAAACATGCATTATGGACTGAGATGATGGAATACTTTGGATTATAAACCTTTGACTGATTAACAACTTTTAATTGCTTTTTTCTCTCTGGACAGAAATGACATGTTTTTCATTGGACAGAAAAACTTGAATTTTGCTTATATTTCTTTAGGGAAAGCTTAAGGATAGACTGGTAGGCTGGTTGGATAACTTGGAGCTCAAATGACAGTTGACTGAAACTTTTTAAACCCCTAAATAAATTGTACCATAGAGACCATATACAAAAACAAAATGTATGTTTCCATACTAAGTTTTAAATGCTCAAAAACCATCTCTAACACTTATCTCCAAAGTCCCTAGCTTGACATATCAAAAAGAAAATATTGACAAAGCTCAAAAAGAAATTCTTTCTATGTTAAAATCAATACAAGAGACAATTGCCTTAGGTCATGATGAGACCAAAAATAACAAAAAGGAGATAAAAGAACAATTTTCTAATCTAAATCCACAAATTCAAAAAATGACTATAAAGAAGAAACTAGTAACCCAGAAAATAGAAGGAAAATTAGAGGAAGTGGATCCAAAGATCGAGGACTTAGAGGAAGGAATTAATAAACAGATGAAGAATTAGAAGATGTAGTGATAGTACTGAAATGGAAAAGACATCTTACCTGTCAAGATCTCTGGACACTCTTGAGGATAAGGAAGAAGAGCCGATTGAATGGAAGATAAAGCTGTTAGGAGAATTGTGGTGTCTTGAGGATAAGGAAGAAGAGCTGATTGAATGGAAGATAAAGCTGTTAGGAGAATTGTGGTAAATTGGAGAAGGAGGGAGGCAGTTTAATGAATATCAATGGGCTGAGCATTCTTCTAAAAATACCTTAACCAAATTGTCTTTCTTATTCCAAACAATATACATAAAAATAGAGGAAGAACTACTTGATGATTCAAAGGCATTGACTTGGAAAGTTAGTTGGCAAAGGAAGAAAGCTAGAGTAAGACTGAAGAAAATAGAGGTCATGACCCATTAGATGGGATAGTATACTATTAAAGAGATGTCTGAACATGGCTAAGAGAGTACTGGACTCATGCTGGCAGCTGCCTCCACCATCCAGCCCAGATCCACCCAGCTCTTGCAGTTCCTCCCTGGCTCTCAGTGCAGAGAGAAAGAGAGCCGAGAGTGCAGTTGAGCGTGGAGAGGCAGAGGGGAGCACTCTGGCCCTGCCTCCCTCCAGGGCAATGGTGCGTGTGCCCACAGGAATGGCTCAGTGTGCAGCCTGTGGCATGCGTGCCATAGGTTCACCAACATGGGTCTATGGAATGCCAGGCAGCATTAAAAAAACTAAAAAGACTGTGTCAAGCTCCAAGAAGCCTCATGCTGTTCCATCCATTTCTGTCTCTTGGCTTGCCCACGGAGCAGGGGGGAGGGGGGAGAATGGAATGCACCTTGCAGCTGGTGAGCTGCTGAGGCCAGGAACCAAGTTCATGCAAGATATTGTTTACAAGTGTTAAAGATTTTTTCTCATAAATATCTGAAGCTTAATTGGATACTGTGACCTGCGCTAATAGGGGGAAATGAGTTTTTATACTTTTAATATGCTGCTCTGGTGAGAATTAGCCAGAGATGGATTTCCTTTCATCTGTGCTGGTAAGATTTGCTCAATAAAATTTTGCATTAGAGATTGGATCATTTCAGCTATGCTTACTTCATTAGGGTTGTCAGTAGGAACCTTGATACTAAACCAGTTCTCTTTTAAACCTAAAATCAATTGAGGAGTCCTGAGCTCCTGCACCTCACCCGGCTGACTCTAGAAGGGCTGTGAAGACTCAGGGGAAGATACCTCAATGGAACCCTAATTTGAACCCAAGGTGACTCCAGTGCCCAACCAGTGGCAACTTGCCCAAAAGTGAAAATGGAGAAGTTGGCATTGCTGGTGGTGCTAGTGTGGACTGACATGAGAGGAGTGAACTGACATGAAAGTGAACTGACATGAGACTCCTGCCTGCCAGGAGTGGAGAGGTAGTGAGAGATGACATTGAAGGCGACCAAAGCCGAGTGTCAATGCTGCTAACATAGGATGTTCTTGCTTTGACAACAGATGGATATGTGGCCATCTTTTCTCTATTGCTTTTAGAGTTCGTTGATGCTGGGAGGGGGGATGTGGAGGAGAGTCCAATTAGTCATAAGTATAAGAACTCAGCCATGGGAATCCAAGGTTATTGCACCCAGAGTTGATAAAGATTTGGCAGGCTGGAGAGCTGGGGAGAAAGCCCGCACTTCAATCTAATTGGGGAATGTGATTTATGACTGTTAATTGGAGGAGGGAATTGGGCTTTGCTATTTTGTGCCCAGGGGAGGGGAATTCAGTTTTTGGCTTTAACTATGTAGTGCCGATACTTTGTTTCTTGAATAAAAGATTCTTTAAGATAAACAATGCTCGAAGTTCTTTTGAAGAGTTTCATCTGTCGGAACCATGACATTAAGCCAAAAACTACAATTTTTACCTAACTATCTTGGGGTTGCTATAGCCCCAGTTGCTATCCCTAGAATTGAGGGATAGACTGACAAAGATTCAAGGAAGATTTCAACATGGAAAAAGAAAGAGCGCCTGAAACCAGCACCCCGGCAGCGGCTGCTACTCCAGAGGGGGAAGCACAAGCCAGCGCACCGATGGAGAAGGAACGTTTTCAGGCCTCTAAGTTGGGGGCAAGGCCCAAGCCACGAGGACAGCTGATCTGGTCATCGGAAGAGACTCCAGACACCAGTAGAGACTCCAGACACCTCAAGACGGCCTTGCCACAATCAAGTGCTTTGAAGGCAGACGAGGTTGAGCTGCAAAGAGGGGATTCCCACTCGTTGCGTTCCCCAGACCGGTGGAGAACCAGAAAATTGACTACCTCTAAAGACTCAGGTGAGTTGAAGTACATGTCCACAGCCCATAGTCAATCAGTGGAGAAGTTGGTGGAAAGATTTGAGGAGCTAGAGATGAAGAGTGGAGAACAACCTTCCCGTTCCCCATACACGAGCGATCATGATGATCAGCGAGGCCGCCACCAACTCCTGCCAAGGGAACTCCCAGTCCCAGCTGTGCAGATCATGCAGCCTCCCCATCCTCGAAGCCACCTACCATGGCCTCCAGCCCTGCATGGAGAGACAATTCCAGTCATCACCCCTCCAAAAGCCCAGGTCGTCACCAATGAGATAACAGCCTGAGCCATTGCTGGGACAGTCAAACCCCGGATCAACGCGCTTACTGCCCACCCAGCCCAGAACCCATACAACAATGGGGAATGTTGCAGCCTCCCCAGGTGAGAAGCCAACAGTCACTGGCAGTGCAGCAGCTGAGCTGGGGGAGGCTACAGCCCCTGAATGTGCAGAAGCAGATGGAGACCTTGAAACAACCGAGGGTGATGCTGCCACCAGGGGGTCAGCAACAGCTGGGAGTACAGCAGCAGCAGTGGAGCTGGCCGCTGCCCCTGAATGTGCAGCAACCACTGCGGGGTCTGCAACCAACAGGGATCCAGCAACAACCACCTCCGTGGCTGCAGGGGGGCCTACAGCAACTGGGGGTACCACAACCCCACACAGGCCAGCAGCAGTGGGAATGGCAGCAGCCCCTGCACATGCAGCAACCACTAGGAGGCCTGCAATAACTGGGGGTGCCATTACAGCAGCCGCTGAGACCGGTGGGAGTTGTACAGCAATTGGGGATACCACAGCCGCCAACAATGCAGCAACAGCCGTGGAGGTGGCAACAGCCCCCAAGCGTGCAACAACTGCTGGGAGTCTTGCAGCAACTGGGGATGCAGCTGCCGCCATGAGTGCAGCAACAGTTGTGGGTGCAACATCTACAGTAGGGAGGCCAGCAACCACTGATGATGCCACCTCTTAGAGCAACCTTCGATGGGGACCCAGAGAAGCCAATCTTTTTCCTCAACCAGGTTGCTCTCCAAACCCATCAGGTTTGAGCAAGCTGATGACTCCCTAATGGGAGGAACTTTAGTCAAACAATTGACTGAACCCCTATGCTTAGAAATAGGTGAGCACTGGGAGTGCATTCATTTCATGGTGCCTCCGAAAATGACTGAGGCCATGATCCTAGGGCTAGCCTAGTTGGACAAATGGAAGCTGTTTATCTGGTGGGAAAAGGGAATAAAAATTGTGAGGTTACCTATAAGACCAAAATCCCCCTTTAACTCGATGGATGTTACAGGAGAATGTAGCCCACCCAATGAGCTAGCGAACATCGCTGCCTTGTCTCAACCAGGCGAGCCATTCATCCCCAATGAATACCGGGACCTAACAGAGGCATTTAGTGAGAAAGAATGCAACACCCTGCCTCCCCACTGACCCAATGATTGCTCTATTAAACTGTTACAACCAAGAGTGTACGCTATGTTCCCCCTTGAGATGGAGGAGATGCAACAATATGTGGACAAAAACCTAGCAAGGGGATTTATAGAATGGGCCAAGTCTGCCGTGGGAGCCCATTATTTAAAGAAGAAAAAAGACAGGTTGCTTAGTCTCTGCATGGATTATAAAGGTCTGAATGCAGTGAGCGTGGAAAATAAATACCCCCTCCCCCTCCTAAAGGACTTGCTAACTCATCTGGCAAAGGGGAGTGTCTTCACTAAGTTAGACCTGAGAGAGGCATATTACCGGGTGAGGATAAATGAGGGATATGAGTGGAAGACTGCTTTTAACTGTCCCCTGGGGAGCTATCAATCCAAAGTCATGACATTTGGACTACAGGGGGCTCCAGCGGTCTTCATGCAGCTGATTAATCAGGTCCTACATGACCATTTATACAAAGGGGTTCTGGTGTGTCTTGATGACATCCTGATATATAGCATGGATATGACTGACCATGTAAAACTAGTGAGAGAAGTGTTAAAGAAACTGTTGAATGCCAAACTTTATGTCAAACTATCAAAGTGTGAGTTTTACCAGACCCGACTAGATTATCTTGGCTACAGAATTTCCAGCAAGGGCATTGAAATGGACCCAACCAAAGTGAAAGCTGTAAAGCCCCCAAAGACTCGCAAACAGCTCCAGAGCTTTCTAGGATTCGCCAACTTCTACCACCAATTCATCTCCTCCTTTGCTGAAATTGCCCTACCCCTTACGGAATTACTAAAAACAGGCAAAGAGAGAGGAAAGGGTCAACCACTAGCATGGACTATGAGCTGTCAGACCGCTTTTGAGAACTTAAAAAGACTATTTGCGGTTGAATTGATCTTAAAGCATCCCTGCCCAGGAAAGCCATTTGTAATTCAAGCTGATGCCAGCGACATGGCCATTGGAGCTGTGCTACTGCAAAAGAACAAGTGTGGGACCCTACAACCCTGCTCCTACACCTCAAAAAAATTCACTGAGTGCGAGATGAGGTGGGCTGTGTGGGAAAAGGAAGCCTTCGTGATCCGCTGGGCTCTATTAAACTAGACACTATCTAGAAGGGAGCAAGGTGCCTTTCGAGGTATGGACTAATCACAAAAACCTAGAACAGGGGTCGGCAACCGTAAACACTCAAAGAGCCACTTGGACCTGTTTCCCACAGAAAAGAAAACACTGGGAGACGCAAAACCCTTTTGACATCTAAAATGAAGATAAAACTGCATATATCCTTTTTTACCTTTATTAAATATATACACACCTGTCCCTCCCTCCCTTTCTCTCTCTCTCCCTCCGTTGTCTCTTTCTCCCCTTGGTCTACCAGTCCTCTTCCCCCACTCAGTGTGTTTGTGTGTGTGTGTTTGCGTGTGTGTGTGTGTGTGTGTGTGAGAGAGAGAGAGAGAGAGGCACTTGCGCTTCCCTTCTCTCTCCCCCTCCCTCTCCCTCCCTCTCTCTCCCTTTTTCTGCCCTTGTCTGCCAGTCCTCTTCCCCCACTCAGTGTTTGTGTGTGTGTGTGAGTGAATGTGAGAGAGAGAGGGGCACTTTCTCTCTCCCACTGGCACTTTTCTCCTGCCCTTACTGCGTCTCGACAGAGGAAAGCGAGCCAAATAAGAATGTCCGCAGTGTGTCAACTTGTTGGAGAACAAGCCGGCTGGCTGGCCAGGTGAGAACGAAAGGCAGACGGGGAGGGCTCCCCCTCCCTCTCCAAGGCAAGCTGCCCTACTCTCCATCCTGCACCCCTTTCCCCAAAGAGATTGGCTGGCAGAGTTTGTCAATTGCTGCTGCTGCTCCTCCTCCTCCTCCTCATCCCCCCCATTCTGGCTTGAGCACAGAGTTTGCGCCAGAATAAGAAATGGGGTGCTTCCACCACCTGCTGTTTTCTCTTCCTCTCTTCCTTCTCCCATTACTTCTTCGGCACATGTTTGCTGGGAGCCCATCCAGATTTGAGCATCTTCCTCCCACACACCCCGCCCCATGCATCCCTTCTTCCTCCCCAAACCCCCTCCCCCATCCTGACACCGGCACTGCCCGCCCCTTTTTTCCTGTCCTTCCTGTGAGCATGCAGGAGTGCGCCTAGCTTGCAATGGGACCGGCATGGAAGGCGATGCCGCCGCTGCCACAAAGAGGGTAGCAGCCCTAGCACCTGGGCACAGCAGTCAAAATGGTGGCTGAGCGCCCCCCGTGCCCCTATTAAGCTCTCCCCTCCCTCCCTCCCTCCCTGAGCCCAGGAACGTCCCCCCTTCCCCATTACTCTGACCACCATTTAGAAGCTTCGGTGCAATTGTGAGGGGGGCACATGAGGGGGCTGCGAGAGTGTCAAGGTGCAAACCCTGCGCAGTGCCAGGCTTGGGGGTTTTTTTGAACATGGCATAAAATCAGGAAGAGGGAGCTGGCTGGCTGGGAAAACTCCTCCCTTTAGCCTGTTTCCCTCCTTCTGCCTTCCAAGGAGGAAGACAGAATCTCCCCCTCCCCAAATTCTCTTTCCAAACCAGCTGCTGGCAAGAGCTGAGGTGATGCAATGCTCACCTCACTTGTGTCCTGCTGGTGCCCTGCCTGCTGACCCTGCTAATTCGGGTTTTTTGGGTAGCCCGTGGCTGGGAAGGGAACTCCTGGGTACGGTGTCCCGGAAGGGGACCTGATAGCCTGGGCAGTCAGCGAGCTTGGGATCGCGCTCGGAGAAAGAGAGACAGAGAGGCACTTGCACTTCCCTTCTCCGTCTCTTTCTCTCTCTCTCTCCCCCACCATCTTCTGCTCACCTCACATTCTTCTCGGACAAGCTGTTTGGGCTGGCTTTAAATCAGCTTGCCGGCTGGAGATCACAGGGGCTGTGCTCCCTTGGGGCCACAGCTTGCATGAGGGCTGGCCTGATCCGCAGAGGCTCCGGTGGGCTGCTCCCCAGGGACTTCCTGAGGCTGCCCCGCGCGGCTCCCCGGCCACATGTGCCTTGGACGGGGCCAGCCCAGGAAAGGGACTTCCTGGCCATGCTTTGCTCAGGGGGGCGGGGTGCCCGGGCGCAGGGCCAATCAGGAGCCCCATGAGGGGGCATGTCTACATGGAGAGAGAGAGGGAGAGAGAGAGAGAAGGGAAGCACAAGTTCCTGTCTCTGTCTCTCTCTGCAAATAGCGGAGGAGGCTGGGAGCTGCAGGAAAAGGCTGAAAGAGCCGCATGTGGCTCCAGAGCTGCGGGTTGCCAACCCATGACCTAGAAGCACTGAAAACTCCCCACAAATTGTCCCTGAAACAAGTACGATGGGTGCAGTACTTTAACCGTTTTAACTTCATCCTAAAGTACATATTGGGAGAAAAAACCTTAACTGATGCTCTATCCAGAGTGCCCCAGTACAAAAGCCAGCGTTAAGTGGTTAATGAGGCAATTATCTCCAATCCACGAATTACTTCTCAACTTACGCCATGCAGAGTCCCACCTTCAAGAGCCCCTAATCCCAATGACCCTGGGGCAAAGAAAATAAAACAAGAGCTCCTCACTGACCAATGGTTCAAGGACAATCAAACCTCCCTAACATGCAGGGATGGTTTGGCTTACAAGGGGAGAAAGCTGTACTTGCCCAAGACCTCTGCCTTAACGCGCTCTGACACGGCCATGATGTAAAACAGGCTGGGCACTTTGGATATTTAAAAACACTACACCTCATCTGCCATCAATTCTGGTGGCTGGGATTGAAACAGAATGTGGAAAACTATGTCCGGAGTTGTTCTGTATGTGCCACCATGAAAAGAATTCTGGGGAACCCCCCTGGGTTATTGCAACTGGTGGTAAACCCTTCCCAACCATGGGAAGAAATTGCTATGGATTTTATAGTACATCTACCTGAAAGTAGGGGAAATACAGTCATCTGGACAGTGATAGATCTGTTTTCAAAGCAGGCTTACTTCATTGCCTGAAAAGGGCTCCCGTCCGCCCAACAACTAACCAAAATGTTCCTGAAACATATCTACAGACTACATGGCGCACCTAAACAAATAATCTCTGACAGGAAGTGCAGTTCACAGCTAGGTTTTAGAGGAGTTTTCTTAAACTATATGGCTCATCTCAAGGACTATCATTGGCTTTTCACCCGTCTACCAATGGGGCAGCTGAATCTGCGAACTCAATGATGGAGCATTATCTCCAATGCTATGTGGATTATCAACAAATGAACTGGATTGTCCTCCTCCATTTCGCAGAGGTGGCTTACAATAACTCTGTTCACAGCAGCATTGGCTTCACGCCTTTTAAAGTGGCCACAGGAAAAGAGTTCAGCCCAATACCTGAATTCCCCCAAGTGCCCTCCCCTTCCCAGACTCTTGATCAATGGGTGAGGGCGTGGGAGGAAGTTTGGAAAACCACAAAAACTGCTTTGAAAAAGGCTTCTGAGACATACAAAAAACAGGCAGATAAAAAAGGCCTCTGCAAAGAACATTCCAAGTTGGGGAAAAGGTTTATTTGTCAACTAAATATTTATGGCTTAAGTTATCTAGTAAGAAGTTAGGACTGAAGTACTTAAGACCCTTCCCCATTGTAAAGATCATTAGCCTGGTCACGGTGGAATTAAAATTTCCTAGGCTCTTAGCAAAAGTTCACCCTGTTTTCCATTGTAGCCTGTTGAAACTTTTTGGGGATTCCACCTTAAGACCTCCCCCTAAGAAGGCACCTAGACCCCTGGTGGTGACAGGACAGACTCACTATGAAGTAAAGCGTATTCTTTTATTTATTAATATATTTTTTATTTTTCCAAACTCCTCCCTATACATATACCATGATATTTATGAGATGTTAACAAACATTCTTTTTACATTCATATATAAGATACTTTTAATAAAATGAAATAAATACATACACATGACTTTTGGTGTAGCTCGCCCATTTCCCCTTTCACTGTATCCACACTCCTGCTTCGCTACCTTTCTCCCTTCCTTCTCTTCCCTACTTCCCTCTTCTCCTCTTCTCTTTCCTTCACCACTCTCCTCCCCTTTCTCCCCACTTCTCCTCTTCTCCTCCAACCTTCCTACTTCCTTCTCCCCTCCTTGAAGTAAAGCGTATTCTTGATTCTAGAATTTTTAAGAGGAAATTGCAGTAATTAGTGCAATGGAAGGGATATCTGTTGTCTGAGGCCATCTGGGTGAAATCTAGTGATGTAAAAGCTGACAGACTCATTAATAGGTTCTATAAGAAACACCCTAACAAACCAAGAGGCAACTCCTAACCTGTACTTTTGTTTACATTACAGGATTGTCAACGCTGCTAACATTGGATGTTCTTGCTTTGACAACAGATGGAAATGTAGCCATCTTTTCTCTATCGCTTTTAGAGTTTGTTGATGCTGGGAAGGGGGATGTGGATGAGAGTCCAATTAGTCCTAACAATAATAACTCAGCCGTGGGAATCCAAGGTTATTGCACACAAGAGTTGATAAAGATTTGGCGGGCTGGAGAGCTGGGGAGAAAGCCCATGTTTCAAGTTAATTGGGGAATGTGATTTATGACTGCTAATTGTAGGAGGGAATTTTGCTTTGCTACTTTGTGCCCAGGGGAGGGGAATTCAGTTTTTGGCTTTAACTATGTAGTGGCGATACTTTGTTTCTCGAATAAAAGATTCTTTAAGGTAAACAATGCCTCAAAGTTCTTTTGAAGAGTTTCATCTGTTGGAACCATGACACTGAATTCCTGCTGGCCTATTTGGGACCTGAGTTTGCCCAAATTTACAGATAGAGAGGAGGGATTTGGAATGGGAAGGACTGGTGGAGCAAAGGCGTCTGACAATGTGCAGCAATCAATCGGTCGAGCAGCTGAGGGATTCAGCAGCCTGAACATGCATGGAGAGCTGACCTGTAGGCTGGAACTAACCCCCGAAATGAGGTCTAGTCAGTTGGCAGCAGCCATATTGACCCCCTCCCTTCTCCCTGGCCTGAGAACTACGGCTGTTGCTGCCTGGGGATCAACCAGCCCTCAGCCAACCACTCCCTCATAGCCTAGCTGTGCCCTCAACCAACAGCTGCCCCACCTCCTGGGGTGGCCAGTCAACCACTGCCACAGCCGCAGATCATTGAGGTCTCCCCATGAGCAGCAAAGGGAAGGGATCTCTGGCCACAGAGGACTTGCAGCTGAACCTTTCAGAATGATAGTGAGGGGGAGGACGACCGAATGGTAAAACTATCAGCCCTCTATTGGCACAAGTGGAGATCATAGTGCCCCATTCAGGGGTGAAAGGGGTAGTAGAGGCTCTCATAGACTCAGGATGCACCAGATGCCTGGTCAGTCTGCAGACCATACAAAAGTTGGGGTTTGAGTGAGAATGTTGCACCAGCGACTTCTAGTTTTGACGTCATGGCAATGAAGATACAGGAAGACGGGGCTCCTTCTTTCACATCTGGTTTCGCCCTATTGGGTGACCCTGGAAAGGGTCAAAAGTCACCCCATAGAGGCGGCAAGCAAGGAGGGGACTCTCATTGATCACGGGGGGGGGTAGCCCTCCTGTTTGACCCAAGGAAGCCCTCCAAATCAGCGGGGGAAAGACTGGATGCATTCATGTAGCCAGTCTGAAGCTGCTGACAATGGAAGTCAACAAGCACTACCAAGCAACTTTACAGCAACATGGATGAAACTGGGTGAGACCTGATCCTTTCTTTATGATTTTAAGACCTCTTCCTGAAAATCTGTCCAAAGCACTTCCCCTGATTAAAGGGGGAATTTCCACCTCATTCCCTCAGAAAAGAAAGCGGTGAATTAATTACTTGGGGATACTGGCGAAACCTATAAGACTTATCTGAAATTAATATATACATACAGCTTGAAAAGTTGGGGACTAAAAGTGTTTTTAAGTCTTTAAAAAAAGACTTGAAAAGTTGGATCTAGAACTAGAAGTGTTGGATCTAAAAACTGGAAAGTGGTGTTGATGACATCTAGTGGTGAATTATGGCACTACAACTTATTTATGCCTAAAAGAAACCTGGCTTGAAGCCCAGAAATAGATAAGACTTTGGTTGGCCTTGGAAGCTTTTATTATTGAGAATTACAGTTGAGAAAAAAGGAACAGGCTTAGGGGCTGCTTATCTGTGTGGCAGAGATGATAAACATCCTACATTTGGCCTGTCTGAATTTTGGATATAAATACTGACTTTCAGAACTGTATTGTGGATTTATTTATTTATTAAACACATTTTATTGGTTTTTTAATTCTTAAGAAAGGTACTCAGGACATGCCGAGGTGTTTGGGTAATCAACCATTCAAAGTGAAAACATATATAAACAACTTAACTCAATACATTCACTATCCCCTCTCTATTTCCCTCAAATAGCATAATACGTTTAAAATATTCCATTTCTAATTTGAATTTCTATTACTGCTAAACCTGTTTTAAAACTTTGTCAGTTTACAATTACCATTTAAATTTAACTTTAAATCAACAAGTTATCAATTCAGGTATCCCTTCCAGATATATTATAATTCTTAATCTCTCACATCCCTCATTTTATCACCAATCTCATTTATTTCTTCTTCCACTACACAATAGATATCCTAATTAAAATAAAAATTTAATCTACCCTATACATATATAATCCCACAATCGATCAATCTCTTTAAGATAACAAAATAATGTTAAACCTTAAATCATTTCAATTCATTAAACAAAATTCAAATTTCATCCAATTAATTATCATGCCTTATCACATCTATGTTATCATACAGAAAGGTCATCTTACTAATTTAAAACACTCAGTTAATTATTGAAACTATCCAAATCTAAAAAGTCAACATTTTTTCAATTCCAATACATAATAATTTTCATCAAAATAAATCTATTATTCCAAAAGGTACATTCTTAATCTATTTAAAATATCTATTCTAATAATCACCCTCCTATATATATATTTTTCTTACTTCTAACTCTAAATCTTAATCCTTAAAACAGTCCATAAATCCAACATTACCTTTTAATCCATTACACAATTTTAAATTTCTCTTTTCAGTCTAATTCTGGCTTTTTTTCTGTGTCAGCAAGTTTCCATAACCAAGCTTCCCTTTCAGCCAGTAGATCTATTTTTGTTGCTTGCAGTGGCCTTTGAAAGGATAGGAATCCTATCCTCTGCATTAGGCATCTATTTCTCTCATCCTTAAAGCATCATTGCTTTGTAGTTTCAAATCTCAGTCTTTCCTTCTTCTGTTCCTCAAAGTTACAGATGGAAAGTTTATAAGATAGCATAAGTTCCTCTTTTATCTCTGTTGATTCCTCTTCTAGTATGTTTTGATTTATAGAATAGTCAGATGTAGTCTGGACATCAATTTGAATGTTTGAAGTGAGATTTCTGGATCTTAATTCTGTAGTAAACTCTTTCATTGTAGCACATATTTCTGCAGTAGCCTCATAAATCTTTTCGAATATAAGTTTACAGTTTAATTGTAACTGAGGTTTCTCCATTTTGATAGTAATTAAAAAGAGTCTCTTTTTTCTTTTTTGTGGAGGCTATATTTAATAAAAGTTAGGCAGTGTCCACCCCCACAATTCCCACAGCTGCACAGCTTATCTTTTCGCTTCAAAAATAATTTGAAGGTCAGGTCTATTCCATCTTCAAAGAGTAACCAGAAGTTGCAGTATTATGTTTTCACCACTAGATCTCCTCAGTAGGTTAAAAAAAGATCTTTTCCAGACACCATTTCCTTTTTTCTATCTTTTAAAGTATAATGTGAAAAAAGAAATAATCTTCCAACATAAGATGATAGTACAGTTCTTAGAAAGAGAAATTTTTTTTCTGTACCCCCAAAAATATGGAAATAAAATATGGTCTTTAAAATTTTGTTCTATTTTTATACAACGCCTTTCTTCCCAAACATGTAGAAGTTGCTTTTTCAACCCAGGGAAATAATTCCAACAAGGCTCTTACAGGCACAAAAAACAAAATAGAGTAGAGAGAGTAGCAAGGAAAAGTCTCACCCGGATTCACCATGGGGGTTCTTACAGCTTAGATGTTCTTTGACTTGCGGTTTGAAGTGGCAGGGTGATCGACTATTTTATTGGCTGATCTTCTTCTCCATTGGCCCTCAGAGATAGCTCGGACAGCTGGAGGAGCCACCGCACCCTCCAGGGCGACTTTTGACCCGCATAAGGGTCTACCGGCGGAGGGAAAACTAGCAGACGAGGAGACGAGTCTCCTCGTACGACTAGGGACGCCACGAACTGGAACCAGAAGTTTATTTATTTATTTTTTTTGTAGAAGAAACATATGGAACATTTTGGATTACAAATCTTGATTGTTAAACAATCTTCAATGGTTCTTTTTTCTCCCTGGACAAAAAGGATATATTTCGTACTGGACAGAAAAAATTGAATTTTACTTATATCTGCTTAGGGGAGATTCAGGAATGGACAGTTGGTTGGATAAATCTATAAAGGTTACTTATAAAAATAAATAAATAAAATAAAATGGATGTTTCATACTAAGCGTTAAATAGTAAAGCATCATCTTTAACATCTGTTCCCAGTAACCTTAACTTGCCATATCACCAAGAAAATACTGATGAAACAGAGAAATAAATTCTCTCCATGTTGAAATTAATACAAAAAACAATTACTTTAGTTTGTGAGCAGGTTAATAATAACAAAAAGGAGATAAAAGAACAATTTTCTAATTTAAATCTACAAACTCAGAAGAGAACTACAGAGAAGGAACCAGCAACCCAGAAAATAGAAGGAAAACTAGAGAATGCTGACATAAACATTGACAATCTAAAGGAAGAAACTAATGACCAGACTCAGATAAATGAAAACTCAGAAGACACAAAGATAATATTGGAAATGGAAAAGACATTTTATAAACTAAGGTTTCAGAACATACTGGATAATAAGGAAGGAGAGCTGATAGAATGGAAAATAAAGTCATTAACAGAACTGTGGGGAACTGGAGAAGGAGGGAGGCAGTTTAATAAATATCAACGGGCTAGCTCTTCCAAAAACACCTTAACCAAATTGTTTCTCTTGTTCCAAATAATATATATAAAAATAGAGGAAGAATTATTTGATGATCCAAATGCATTGACTTGGAAAGTGATTTGGCAAAGAAAGAAAGCTAGAGTAAGACTGAAGGAAACCGAAGCTTTGACCTATTAGAGGGGATGCTATATTATTAATTAGAGGTTTGAATATGATTAAGAATAGATTGTTAGAGACTTCCGCTTTTGGATCAGGCAGCTTCAGCCACACGAAGAGCTGTCACTCTTAGTTGGCTGCCTTTCTCTCTACTGGTAGACTCTTATGCGGGTCTTAAATTGCCCTGAAGGGGCGACCACCGTCGAGACTTTTGCTCAGCTGCGGTGGAGCGGCGGCTCTCCCTGCAGTCCGAGCTAACTCCGTAGGGCCGATGAAGAAGAAGATCGGTCAGTAAAATGGCCGATCACTTCGCTGTGCCAGCTGAAGTAAGAAAATCATCTAAGCATAAAGAACCACCGTGGTGAATCCGGGTGAGACCTTTTTATTTATTTTTATTTATTTTCCGATTTCTATACCGCCCCTCTCCCGAAGGACTCGGGGCGGTGTACAGCCCAAAATTAAAACATATAAATATACAAAATTAAAATAATTAAAAATAAATTAAACAATTTGGCCATAAATCCCATTTAAAACCCAATACATTATAGATCTTAAAAAATAACTCAATCCCCTAAAACAATTTCCTCCCTCTCTCCGTCCTGAATTATCTTTCCTTCTACTTTCTTTTCTTTTTTTTCTTTTTTTTGCCTGTTGGAATTATTTCCCTGGCTTGGAAAGGCAGCTTCTGCTTGTTTCGGAAGAAAGGCGTTGAACAAAAGAATAAAACAAAATTTTAAAGATTGCTTCTTTTTTATACATGTTTTGGGGTACCAGAAAAAAATTCTCTTAAGAGCTGTATTACCAGTTTATGCTGTTGTTTTTTTTTCTTCCTCCACTTTTTCCTTAAAAAATAGAAAGAAAGGGGAAAAAATGACTCTTGAAAAAGATTTTTTAGCTTACTGAGGACATCTACTGGCCAAAAGCTAATTGTTGACTATTTGGAGATGAGATGACTGGTTTTCAAACTGTTTTTTTTTTTTGAGAGAGAGAAAGATAATCTGATCCAGCTGAATAACTTTTAAAATGGAGCTGAATTCACACTTAAATTGTAAACTTATTCTGGAAAAGATTTATGAGGCTAAAGAAGAAATATGTGCTACAATGAAAGAGTTTACTACAGAATTAAGAATCGGAATCTCTCCTTTAAACCTCAAAATTGACTCTCAAACTACTTCTGATTATTCTATAAAACAGACTACACAAGAAGAGGACTTAACTGAGAATAAAGAGAAATTGTCTTTGCCTGATAAGCAGTTCACCTATGGTTTTGAGGACCAAGAAAAGCAAAGACTGAGATTTGAAATGTCAAAGCAACGAAATTTTATGGTTAAGAGAAACAGAGGACCAATGCAAAGGCCAAGATGGTTTACATGGATTCAAATGATACTGCAAGCAACAAAGAGAGACTTATTGGAAGGGAAGCTCTGTTATGGAAACCTACCTGGCAGAAGTAGAAGCCCAGAATATGACTAAAAAGAAGTGACATTTAAAATTCTATGTAATGAATTAAAGGCAATTTAGAATTATGGACTGATTTAAGGACTAAGATTATGAGCAAGATGTAAGAGAAATGGGCGATTAATGGAAGATATATATTAAATTAACTAAGAATGTACTTTTTGAATTGATGGGTTTATCGATGTGAAAACTATTATTTTTAATAAGATGATTTGTTTGTTTGATGTCCAATGGATTGAAATGATTTAAGGCAGCAGTTCTCAACCTATGGGTCGCGACCCCATTTGGCGTCGAACGACCATTTCACCGGGGTCGCCAAACGCCGCCGTCCAACATTTTTTTAAAAAAAATTTTCAATTTTTTTTTCATTTTTTTCGTCCGGCGCATGCGCAGTTCGCACGTGCATGCGCGTGCACGTGCACACGCACGATGACCCGATCCGTGCATGCACAGCACAAATGGGCCAAACTGCGCATGCACAGCGCAACCGGGCCGCTCGCCTCCCACCGCTGCCTCAGAGACTCCGGCAGGCACACCGAGAAGCGGTCCGGAGCAGGCGGGCACAAAGCTGCCTCCTTCCCGCTCCGCCACATCCCAGGCCCGGCCTCCAACTCGCCCTCCGGCAGCCGGCCAAGCGGTTGGGGCAGCCGGACCTCGAGGCGGGCCCGCACTTCACCGAGACCGGCTCGGCTGTGGCGAGAGGTGCCCGGTGGCCCGAGAGAAGCGAAAGGTGCCCGGTGGCCGCCTCCGGCCCCCAAGTCCGCGCTCCTCTCCTTGCCCTCCTCCCCGGCTGGCCCTCGCCAGCACTGCCCCCTTCTCTCTGCGGCGGCCAATGGGGGCGGCGGGGCTCCCAGGGGCTGCCTGCCTGGCTCTGGCTCAGTCCTGCTCGCTCCCTCCCTCCCTCGCTCGGCGGTGGCGGCTGAAGCAGGCGGTAAGGCGCCCAGCCAGCGGATCGGCAAGATGAACTACCCTGCCGGGCGTGGGGGGAGGCCGAGCCAGGGAGGGAGCCGGGCGTGGGGGGAGGCCAAGCCGGGGAGGGAACCGGGCGTGGGGGGAGTCTGAGCCAGGGAGGGAGCCTGGGAGCCTGCCCAGACAACCCCCACCCGGCTGGCAAGCCCGACCCGACCGGGACTGGCGCCAAGAGCGAGATGGCCCGGGCGGGCTCCCCAGTCCTGCCGCCCACCTACCTACCTGCGGCCGCTGCCAGTCCTGCGGAAGGCGCAGGAGTCCCGGACAAGCCTGGCAGGCGGAGCACTGCGACCTGGACGCCAGTCCGGAGCACGGACTTGGGGGCCGGAGGCGGCCGCCGGGCGTCTCTCGCCACAGCCGAGCCGGTCTCGTTGAAGCGCGGGCCCGCCTCGAGGTCCGGCTGCCCCGACCGCTTGGCCGGCTGCCGGAGGGCGAATTGGAGGCCGGGCCTCGGACGTGGCGGAGCGGAGCGGGAAGGAGGCAGCTTTGTGCCCGCCTGCTCCGGACCGCTCCTCGGTGTGCCTGCCAGAGTCTCTGAGGCAGCGGTGGGAGGCGAGGCCGGCCTGGTCTTGAGCCAGCCGGCCCGCCGGTTCTGTGCATGCACAGATCGGCCCGTCGCACGCGCACGCGCAGATCGGCCGTCGCACGCGCATGTGCAGATCGGCCCGTCGCACGCGCATGCGCAGATCGGGCCGTTGCGCCCAGGTCGAGGTTGCGGCGCACATGGACGGCGCAAGTGGGGTCTCAACCTGAAACAGGTTGAGAATCACTGATTTAAGGTTTGATATTATCTTTTCATCTTAAAAAGTAAGAGAAAAGGGAGTGATTAATGGAATATATATATTAAATTGATTAAGAATGTGGTTTTTAAAAAATGCTTAGAATGATAGGTTTATTTGTAAGAAAATTATTATGTAATGTTGATTTAATCTAATAAGATGATCTGTTTGATAATATGGATGTGATTAGTTATGAAAATTAACTGGATGAAATTTGAATTCTGTCAAATGGATTGAAATGATTTAAGGTTGGACTTTATTTTGTCAGTTTAAAGAAATTGATTGATTGATGGATTAGATATGTATAGGATAGATTAATATTTTATTTTAAATAAGGGATATTAGTGGAAGAAGAAATAAACAAGATCTATGATAAAATTAAGGAATTAGAATATATTTGGAAGGGATACCCAAACTGATAATGTTTGTACTTAAAAGTTATTTTGATTATGATAGTGTAAATTTATAAAGCTTTAAAAACAGGTTTAGGTTGAATAAATTTAAGCTACAATTGGATTATTTTCAATAAAATATGTTACTTAAGGGGAAAAGAGAGGGAATATTTGATGTATTGATTGAATTATGTATATTTTTATTTATTTATTTATTTATTTGATTTGACTTCTATGCTGCCCTATTCCGGAGAACTCAGGGCGGCTCACAACATAAATAGAAATCACCAGTTAAAATACATATATAAAAACCCCTAAGTTAAAAGAAAACCAATCATTCAACAAACATACACACAAACATACACTGGCTAGGGGCAAGATGTTAACTGCCCCAGGCCTGCTGGCAGAGGTGTGTTTTAAGCAGTTTACGAAAGGCGGAGAGGGTGGGGGCGATACGGATCTCCGGGGGGAGTTGCTTCCGCATGAAAAAGTGCTGCTGAGTTTTGTCCAAACCAGTCCCTTAGATTTTGAAGCCACGATGTTTTTCTTCTGCCTGGATCTCATTTGCCTTCAATCTTTCCCTGGAGGATTAAATGGAGTATACCGTATTTTTCTGGATGTCACATCACATGTCTGAAATATTCTAATTTTTGTTTTTAATTGTTTTGATGATTTCCCTGGCTTTCCCAGGCGGTTTATCACCTCATTTCTGATCTTGTCAACCCAGCTTATACGTAACAGCTGTCTGTAAATCCACATTTCAAATGCTTCTAGTCTCTTCAGGTGGCCTTCTGTCAGAGACCAACTCTCTACTCCATAGAGCAGGATAAAAAAAAATATAGCATCTGACAAGCCTGATTTTCAGTCTTAGGCTTATGTCGTGACTGCAGAAGACCTTTTTCATTTTGAAGAATGCTGTTCGAGCTTTTTCTATCCTTCAACGGTCATTTCCCAGCTTTCATGTAAATTGGAACTGAGGTGTGTGATCCTTTCAACTTTTTCTAGTGGTATTCCTTCTGAATTTATTGGTGGTAAATTAACGGGTTGTTTGCTGACAACCATGATCTTGGTTTTTGAGGTGTTAAGCTTCAAGCCGTATTTTCCAGATATTTCTGTGACTCTGTTGATGAGTCCGCAAGCCAAAAATGTATTCCATGACCCAAGGGAGATGAGAGAGCTAAGAGAATACATTAACAGAAATTTGGCTAGAGGCTTCATTCAGGCAGCAAAATCCAGAGTAGCAGCCCCGGTGTTATTCAAAGAGGAAAAAGATGAGTTGATGAAATTGTGCATGGATTTCCATGGAATAAATGGCACGTGCATGGAGAACATGTATCCCCTCCCCCTCATGAAAGACATTCTCGGACATTTAGCCAAGGGGAAATGTTCAACAAAGCTAGATCCGAGGAAGGCATATTACTGAGTTAGAGTGAAGGAAGGCGATGAGTGGAAAATTGCTTTCAATTGCCCACTAGGATGTTATCAATTTAAAGTGATTCCTTTTGGACTATGGGGAGCCCCTGCCATGTTCATGCAACTTATTAACAAAGTGCTACATGTGTATCTATACAAGGAGGTCCTAGTTTATTTGGACAACATCCTTATTTACTCCAAGATGATGGAGGAACATGTGAAACTTATGTGGCAAGTGTTGGAAAAACTTTTGGATGCTAAGCTGTATGCCAAGTTATCCAACTGTGAGTTTCACAAAACCAGTCTAGATTATCTTGGCTATAGGGTGTCATGCAAAGGAGTGGAAATGGACCCAGGAAAAGTGAAATCCATTTTAGAATGGCAAGCCCCACAGACACATAAACAGCTGCAAAGCTTCTTGGGCTTTGCACATTTTTACTGGCAATTCATCCCATCATTCGCAAAAATTGCTTTGCTGATCCCAGAACTGTTGAAAACGGAAGGGGGGAGAGAAGCCCCACCCAAGCCAGCCACTGAACTGGACTATGGAATGTTAACTGGCATTCAAAAAGCTCAAGTGATTGTTCACAGCTGAGCCTGTCTTAAGGCACCCTAACCCTGAAGAGCTATTTGTGATCCAGGCCAGTAATGCCAGTAATATGGCAGTAGGGGCAGTCCTCCTTCAAAATAAGAGGGGAAGCTGCAGCCGTGCGCCTATACATCCCAAAAGCTAAATGAGACCGAAGGGCAATGGGCAGTGTGGGAGAAGGAGGCCTTCACAGTATGATGAGCACTGCTTACTTGGAGGCAGTTCCTGGAAGGAAGTAAAGTCCTGTTTGAAGTGTGGATTAATCATAACCTAGAAGCATTGAGGACCCCCCGCAAACTTTTCCCTAAGCAAGTCCGGTGGATCCAATACTTTAACCCAGACATGTCAAACTCGCAACGTCATGTGACGTCGCACAACATATCAGGACAGTTTTGCCATTGCCGGCAATGGGGTGGGTGCGGCTTCCGCATGACGCATCCAGCCCGTTGGCCAGCAGTTTGACACCCCTGCTTTAACTGGTTCGACTTTGAGTTAAAGTACATCCCAGGAGGGAAAAACTTCCTGGCTGACACCCTGTCCCACATGCCTCAATACAATAGCAACTGAGAGGAAGTAGTGAACTCCATCATCCTCACAAAACAGCAAGCAGCGCAAGCCACCACGAGGCAACAAGCCAAAAGGAAAAGTGCATCCCCTAGCAACACTTTCATACAGCAACTGAACTAGGAGCTACAATCTGATGCATGGTTTGGGGCCCATCAAGGGAAGCTAACCATGAGAGACAGAGTAGCATGGAAGGGGAGTAAACTGTATGCCCTTAATAGCTTGCGAGTACAGATCCTATAGTGGAGCCATGACACCAAGCAAGCTGGTCATTTTGGGTTCCTAAAAACCTTGCATATAATCAACCACCAATTCTGGTAGCCAAAGATGAAAAAGGACTTTGAGAGCTATGTAAAAAGTTGTTCCTTGTGTGTGGCCAATAAGAGAATCCCAGGGAAGAGTCCAGGGCTGCTGCAGCAAGTTACTGACCCACCCGGTCCTGGGAAGAGATAGCTATGGACTTTATAGTTGAATTGCCTGAGAGTGGGGGGAACACCATAATATGGATTGTCATGGATCTGTTTTCCAAGCAAGCCCACTTTGTCATGTGTCCTGGCCTCCCATGAGTCCAGAGACTAGCCAAGATGTTCCTGCAACACATCTACAGGCTGCATGGAGTGCCCAAGTGCATCATTTCAGATTAGAAGGTCCAGTTCACGGCAAAATTTTGGCATAACTTCATCAAAATGATGGGAACCAAGTTCATGCAAGATATTATTTATGAGTGTTGAAGATTTTTTTCTCATAATTATCTGAAGCTTAATTGGATAATGTGACCTGCACTATTGGGGGAAGGGAGTTTCTATACTTTTAATATGTTGCTCTGGCGAGAATTAGTTAGAACTCTTTTTCCTTTCACCTGTGCTGATATGATTTGCTCAATAAAGTTTTGCATTAGAGATTGGATCGTTTCAGCTATGCTTACTTTGTTGGGTTCGTCATTCGGAACCTTGATAGATTGTTTTCTGCTGAGCGAGTGCTGAAACACCCAGAACCAGGAAAACCTTTTGTCATCCAAGCGGATGCCAGCAATGTAGCAGTGGGGACAGTGCTGCTGCAAGAGAATGAGGATGGAAACCTGTAACCGTGCACATACACATCGCGGAAATTGACCAAAACAGAGCAATGGTGGGCAGTGTGGGAAAAGGAGGCTTTTGTAGTTAGATGGGCTCTCCTCACATTGAGGCACTTCTTAGAAGGTAGCAAAATCCAATTCTAGATCTGGATTGATCACAAAAACCTGGAAGCTCTGAAACCTCCCCAGAAATTGTCCCCAAAGCAAGCACGGTGGGCTCAATACTTCCAGGACTTCAATTTCACCCTACTCTACTTACCGGGGGTGGGGGGAACTGTCAGTGTGTAAGAATTTATGAACTGGAATAGCCATAGCAACAAACCAGCCAATGAGAACTGTTTTTGATTAAGACATAGTATTGGCTGTGTGAGGCATGTGATCCAGCCTAGGTCTGGGCGTGTCTTAGTCTTCTCTGTGATTGTTTTTTTTATCTCCAAGTTAAGAGTTGTTGATGTTCCCCAGAGCTCAATGAAACTGTATGTATCATGTTTATATATATTTTATAGATAAAGATTTTCTAAACTATGCCTCCTGTTCATTTTGAATGTGTGCTTATTTTTTGGGCTTATTTTTGTGCTGGAAAGCTGTAAAACTCTAACAGAAACTTTCTGCCCGATGCTATGTCAAGAATGCCACAACAGCTCCAAAGTGGAAATAGTAAAGCTCCTTCTCCCTGTAAATCAGCTAGCAGGTAACCACCAGAGTGCAGCATAAAGAGAAAACACCCATAGACAATGCTATTGCAGCCGATTTTTAAAAAGCCTTGGAAACAGATGAATGGTTCTGCAGCCACAAAAACCTCTGCTCCTTTCAGGATGGACTGGTATGGGTAGGTGGAAAGCTATACGTGCCTGCTAACCAAAGACTAAAAACTATGCAAACGTACCACAACCTGAAATTAGCAATTAAAAAACTTACACCTTCTCAAAAGACAATTCTGGTGGACCTCACTCAAGATGATATTGAAAGTTATGTTTCCAGCTGCCCCATCTGTGCTTCAGCAAAACGGAGGGAGGGAAAATTGCCAGGGGGACTCCAAAGAATAGCTGAACCTTCAGAATCCTGGAGGAAGATTTCCATGGATTTTATTGTAGCGCTCCCCGAAAGATCGGGAAACACTGTAATTTGGGTTGTGACTTAGTCTCCAAGTAAGTCCATTTCATCCCTTGCCAGAAATTTCCCATGGTTAAAGCACTGGCAAAGATGTTCCTACATCACATTTACCATCTACATGGGGCACCACAATGCATTATTTCGGACAGAGGGGTCCAATTCACATCAAAGTTCTCGAGAGCTTTTCTAGACCTTAGGAACCAATGACTCAGTTCTAGTCATCATTCTCAGACAAATAGCAGGACAGAATGATCAAACTCGGTACTGGAGCAATACCTGCTGGATTTTCACACACACACACACCCCATTTGGTGAAATGGAGCGTTTTTGCTCTGCTCTCTCTGGCAGGGAAGGGAGGGGTGAATAGATTCACACACACACACACACACACACCATTTGGTGAAAAGGAGCATTTTTTCTTGCTGCTTTCTGAGCAGAGATTTTTCTGCTATGTTTGGGGCGCTGGTTCACAACATGGAGCCCCTCCCTTCCCTGCCAGAGATAGCGATCTCTGCTCAGGAAGCAGCAAGAAAAAAGGAGCGTTTTTCTAAAGAGGGAGGGGGAAATCCACCCTTTGCTTTTCAAATTTTGCCGCTTCCCTGCTTCCTGTTTGCCAGCATGTCTCTGGGTGATTTTTGGTCTTTTGGGGTGCCGAGTTGGCTCAACTTCCAGTTGCCTGCAGCGACCTGTTCTGTGCCTACTTGGCCATGCCCACCTGGCACCCCCTCGCCAGCCATATTAGTGTGCTTGCATCCAGTTGGCCATGCCCACCCACCTGCCCTGAGTCTGCACCTAATTCTTCACATCGACCAGGCCACAACAAATCACCCACCTGGCAGCACTCAGATGGCCATGCCTACCCAGTCACGCCCACCTGGCTGCAGTGAGTCATCATAGATCCAGTTGGGGCTTCTGCACATTTCTCCCATTAGATAAAATGTATGGAATTCATATAATCAGAAGTGTACAATCTATAGTCCCAGAGTCTCAGATAGTCCTCTTTACCAGAAAATCTCTATCTTTTAATGTGAGAGTAAACAAAAATGATTCAGTGCATGATAAGGAATCAGACTAATTATAGATAATAATATTGAATTTTTAATTAAATATTATTTCTGGCAGAAGAAAAAGAAAAGGTTGCTAAGTTGATCTTTTTTTCATACTTGCCGTTCATACATTTGCACTGAAAGAGACTGAGCATCCCTGTAAATGAGTTCTGATGCCTAGAACTGGGATTTGGGACAAAAGTAATCACAGCTGAATGCAAAGAATGAGCAAAGCAATGAGAACTGCCAAGTTGGTTGAGTCTGAGGATTTCATTCAATGTATCATTTGGAAATATTCAACTACGCAAACTCTGCAGTCTTGAAAGGATTTCTTGAAGGCTCTGCATGTTAATGACTCAAATTTGCCCATAGTGTTGAACATAAACTGTAATGACATTCCATAAAAGCACTTGCCTTATGATAATTTTTATTATCCATAGGATACATGATTTTCACTTTAAGAATTCAGTGGTAAAAAGTATCTGTCTCTTTTTCTGAAAATATTTTCTTCCACTTCTTAGGTTCCAGTAGTTGGCAGCATTCACCTGGACCAAGCCCACCCTATCCAACATGGTGGAACAGGCAGATACCTGTAAGAGAGGGAGGAGTCCTGCAAATAACATGATGATAAAAATACCAAATCCAGTCTAAACATTGTGCTATCTGACCAACCATAATAATAAGACCATGCTAGGTATTGGGAATTCCTGGACATCTGCTAACAAGTGGGCTACAGGACTTAGGACAGTTCTCTTTCCTTAACCTAAGTTAAGGGTGTTGTGTGAACTCACCTAGCAACCAGAGCCAGCAGTTGCAGACTACTGGAAGAAAATTTGCTTTCTGTAAATATACAAAGATGAAAACAAAGAAAAATTATTTGCTTTCATAAATTAAGTCCAATAAGGTGTCTGAAAGGACAAAGTCCTTTAGCTCCGGGGTCCCCAAACCCCGGTCTGTGAACCAGTACAGGCTGCGGCATGCCAGCAACCGGGCCACACAAACAAGCAAAGCCCCATCCGTGAGATGCAGGCAACACACAAAACCATCACCCTCCGGTCCACGAAAAAACCTCTCTCCACGAAACCAGTCCCTGATGCCCAAAAGGTTGGGGACCTCTGCTTTAGCTGAAAAACAAGAGGAACTGAAAGAATAACTGTGTATATAGAAAAGCACAATAAGCAACAAAATAAAGTTGCCTACATTTAAGTTTGTTACAATAAAACAGCTAGCTCAAGTATAGGTAATCCTCAACTTATGACTGCAATTGAATCCAAAACGTCTGTAGCTAAGTGATGCTATTGTGAAGTGAATTTTGTCTCACTTTATGACCTTTCTTGCCACAGTTAAGTGACTCATTGCAAATATTAAGTTAGTAAGACAGTTAAGTGAATCTAGATTTCCCATTGACTTTGCTTGTCAGGTTGCAAAAGGTGATCACATGACCTCAGGTCATGTTACTGTCATAAATCTAGTCAGTTGCTAAGTGTCAGAATTTTGAACACTTGACTATGGGGATGTTGCAACGGTCATAAGCTTGAAAAACAGTCAAAAGTCACTTTTTCAGTGCCACTGTAACTTTGAACAGTCACTACAGGTAATCCCCAAGTTACGAGTGTTCGCTTAATGCTTGTTCAAAGCTACGCGATCAGCGCCCCCTAGCGTTTACAAGCGAGTCCCAAAATTACAAATATTGCAGCACCATGGCAATCGTTTGACCTTACGAGCAACCACAATGGCACTGCAACATTCACCGTATTCTCCCCCCACTCCTCACAACTGCTTCCCCTCCCTTCCTACCACGCCAGAGTCTTACAAAACCTTTCTCCTCTCTGCTGTAGTTTCTTTCTTTTGAGGGAGAGGATAAAAGTTTGCAAATGCTTTTCGTGCTGACAATGGAAGCTCCTGGGTGCTGTGATATCATGTGAGTTCAAACATCCATTCTCTGCAAAAGAGTTCATGGTCCCTGGAAGCTTCCATTCTTGGGGGCGGGGCCAGGTCCCTTGCACCTGCATCCAAACCAGCAGCAGCGGCAACCAACTGAGCGGCCATGATCCCCCTCCCAACCAGCCATCCACTGCATTCGACCTATTCCTCATCTGGCCAGTTGGCTGGCACAAATCCTCATCGCTCTTCTCGTCCTCCTCACTCAAGCAGCAGCAGGAGCTTGAGTTTCTAGGCTCCGTCCGAGTACAAGGGGAGACGCAGCAGCAGGATTGCTCTCAAACAATAAGACCTGGGGGCACTGCTTGCTTATGTGCACCAGCCTAATTTAGAGAATCCTGCTGCTTCACCTTCGCTTTCACTGCATTTTTTTTCTTTTTTTTAAAGACAAGTTTTATTGGTTTTTTTATTTTTAAAACAAAGTACACAAGACACACCATGGTGTTAGGGTGCTCAAACATCCGCAGACAAAACATATATACATAATTCAATCAATACATCAAATATTCCCTCTTTTTCCCTTAAGTACCATATTTTATTTAAAACAATCCAATTCTAGCTTAAATTTATTCAACCTAAACCTGTTTTTAAAGCTTTATAAATTTACACTACCATAATCAAAATAACTTTAAGTACAAACATTATCAATTCGGATATTCATTCCAAATATATTCTAATTCCTTAATTTTATCATAGATCTTGTTTATTTCTTCTTCCACTAATATCCCTTATTTAAAATAAAATATTAATCTATCCTATATGTATCTAATCCATCAATCAATCAAACTCTTTAAACTGACAAAATAAAGTCCAACCTTAAATCATTTCAATCCATTTGACAGAATTCAAATTTCATCCAGTTAATTTTCATAACTAATCACATCCATGTTATCAAACAGATTATTTTATTAGATTAACTCAACATTACATAATAATTTTCTTACAAATAAACCTATCATTCTAAAAAAAATTAAAAAAACACATTCTTAATCAATTTAATATATATATTCCATTAATCACCCCTTTTTCTCTTACTTTTTAAGCTGAAAAGATAATATCAAACCTTAAATCATTTCAATCCATTGGACATCAAACAAATCATCTTATTAAAAATAATAGTTTTTATATCGATAAACCCATCAATTCAAAAAGTACATTCTTAGTCAATTTAATATATATCTTCCATTAATCGCCCATTTCTCTTACATCTCACTCATAATCTTAGTCCTTAAATCAGTCCATAATTCTAAATTGCCTTTAATTCATTACATAACATTTTAAATGTCACTTCTTTTCAGTCGTATTCTAGGCTTCTTATTCTGCCAGGTAGGTTTCCATAACAGAGCTTCCCTTCCAATAAGTCTCTCTTTGTTGCTTGCAGTATCATTTGAATCCATGTAAACCATCTTGGCCTTTGCATTGGTCCTCTGTTTCTCTTAACCATAAAATTTCGTTGCTTTGACATTTCAAATCTCAGTCTTTGCTTTTCTTGGTCCTCAAAACCATAGGCAAAGACAATTTCTCTTTATTCTCAGTTAAGTCCTCTTCTTGTGTAGTCTGTTTTATAAAATAATCAGAAGTAGTTTGAGAGTCAATTTTGAAGTTTAAAGGAGAGATTCTGGCTCTTAATTCTGTAGTAAACTCTTTCATTGTAGCACATATTTCTTCTTTAGCCTCATAAATCTTTTCCAGAATAAGTTTACAATTTAAGTGTGAATGCAGCTCCATTTTAAAAGTTATTCAGCTTTTTTCAATATTAGCTTTTGGCCAGTAGATGTCCTAAAAATCTTTTTCAAAAGTCCTTTTTCCCCTTTCTTTCTATTTTTTAAAGAAAAACTGGAAGAAGAAATACTCTTCCAATGCAAGATAGTAATAGCGCTCAGCAAGAAAAAAAGCAACAGCATAAACTGATAATACAGCTCTTATGAAAAAAAAATTCGGTACCCCAAAACATGTATAAAAAAGAAGTAATCTTTAAAATTTTGTTTTATTCTTTTGTTCAACGCCTTTCTTCTGAAACAAGTAGAAGCTGCTTTTCCAAGCCAGGGAAATAATTCCAACGGGGCTCTTACAGGCAAAAAAAAAAAAAAAAAGAAAGAAAGAAAACAAAGTAGAAGAAAAGATAATTCAGGACGGAGAGAGGGAGGAAAGGTCTCACCTGGATTCACCATGGTGGTTCTTTATGCTTAGATGATTTTCTTACTTCAGCTGGCACAGCGAAGTGATCGGCCATTTTACTGACCGATCTTCTTCTCCATTGGCCCTACGGAGTTAGCTTTGAATGTAGGGGGAGCCGCTGCTCCCCCGTGCTTTCACTGCATTTTCAAGCATTGCATTCGCACAGATGGAGCTCCCCATCTCCCCAAGGTCTCCGTTCAGATGAAAGGTGTTTGATCGCCTATGGGAGCCTTGGAAACGCAGTGATTCGCTGCTTTTTCAAGCATTGCGGTTGCACATAGATGGAGCTCCCCATCTCCCCAAGGTTCAGATAAAAAGTGTTGGAGCGGCAGCGGTTTGAGTTTCTCTGCTCATCTGAATGGAAGGAAACGGAGGTGCAGAGCAGGATTGCCCTCAATAAGGCAGGCATGCACAATGCACCCGTGTCTTGAGAGCAATCCTGCTCTGCGCCTCTGGTTTCTTCTTTCAGACGGAGCGGAGAAACTTAATCTGCTGCCACTCAAACACTTTTTAACCAAATGCAGACCTGAAAGAAATTGGAAGGTCCATGTGCCTGCCAGTGGGGCGCTTCAAAAATGGAAAGGAAGACTTCCAGTTCCGGATGCAACGTCTTCGGACATGTGGGGGGAAACGTCTTCCTGCTGTCTGGTTTCCTTTCGTCGGAAGATCCTGGAAAGGGCCAAAAGTCGCCCTGAAGGGGCGACCACCATTGGATAGGACCCTTGCAAGATCGTGGAGGGGCGGCAGCCCTTCCATTTGATCCGAGGCAGCTCCCTAGGACCGACAAAGAAAAGATCAGCCATTAACATGGCTGATCACTTAGTCCAGGGCTTTTCAACCGGTGGTATGCGTACCACCTGTGGTACATTGGCACCTGGGAGGTGGTACGCGACTATCCTAGCGGGGGAGGGAAATGAGCTGAACCGGCAGCAGCACTGCACAAGCTTGAGTGAGAGACGGCTGGAGCTGCAGGGCTGTCAGGGCTCAGCAGAAGCGCCAGGATCAGCGCCGGATTTTGGCTCTTTCCTTCACGGGGAAGGGGGCGGGAGGGGGGTTGAGGCTTCACGTTCCTCAAATCTGAAGCAAAGCAAAGCAACAGGAACCAGAAGTTGCCAATCGCCTGGCCGACAATGCCGGGCTTGGCTGCGCTGTGCTGGAAGCACAAGGCAGAGGTGCCCTGAAAATAGACTGGAGGGAAAGCAGAGCAGAAGGGAAATCTAAAACTACCTCCCCTCCAAAAAACCCGACCTCCAGACAACATTTCCCCTCCTTTCTGAATGCCCTGATGGTCCCCTGTGATGGGCGAGGGGGCAGTAAAAGGAGGGGGCGCCGTCTGCTATGGGGGCTTCAACCGTACTTCATTTTGGACAAGTGGCCAGGCATCGCGGAAGCTGTGCGGGATGAGGCTGGGCTACACGGGGTGCTTCGTTTTGGGAAGGAGTGCAGCAGCCCTGGCAGTTTTTAAAAACTCCACAGCAGTTTTTTCCCTTTGCTTTGGGAGCCAATTTGAAAAAAAAATGCCTAGCAGATTCCACGTTCCTCTGGCGGTCGAAGGAAAAAGTTTGGCTCCTTCGCTGGTTTCTCTTTTTGCAACGTTGCTTTTTTGGGGGGGAGTTTAGCAAAGAGCAGCTGGCAGCTGTGGCTTGTTTGGTTAGATTTACAAATGCCTGTTTCCAAAGTAAATCCCACGTTCAGCTTCCCTCATGGGATGCAATTCCTGCAGAACAGCCATTTAAGGCAGGGGTGGGGAACTTTGGCCTTTTATGACTTGTAGACTTCAACTGCCAGAATTCCTGAGCCAGCCATGCTGAGGGGAAAGGGAGAGGTTTCCAAGCTGAGCCATAGCTGGCTCAGGAATTCTGGCAGTTGAAGTCTACAAGTCATAAAAGAGTTCAGGTTCCCCACCCCTTGTTTAAGATCTCTAATTCCAGAGTCAATTTGAAACTTGCTCCATGGCTGTGATGGATTATTGATTCAATTGTAGCGGGGCTGTCTTAGAGTGTTTGCAGGAGTTTGGCTGGGAAGGGAGAGATTGGGACAGCTGCTGCTGGTTTTGGGTGTGGCAGGGGTGGATGAGAGGAAAGGATAGAAAAAAGGAAGGAATGAAAGGGAAGGTGTGGCTGGCTGTTGGAGTTCATCAGGTGAAGGTAAAGAGGGATTGGAGGTTTTAAGCTGACCCCTTCACGTGGAGGAGGGGGAGAGAGAAAGAGAGAGGGGGGGAATAGAATTTTATTGCTTTCCTTTGTGAGAAGGATATTTCAAACGGAGGCAAGAGAGAGTGAGAGAGGGAGTGGAATTTTATTGCTTTCCTTCGTGAGAAGGATATTTCAAATGGAGGAGAGAGAGAGGGGGGAGTGGAATTTTATTGCTCTCCTTCGTAAAGAGAATATCTCAAACGGAGGCGAGAGAGAGTGTGCGGAAAGGAAGTGGCTGGGGCTGTTAGCCTGGGACTTTTAACAATAAAGATAAGGGGGGAGGGTTTTATGCCAAGACCTGACTGAGAAGAATTAACAGAAGAAGAGGAGAGACTGGTCGTAGCTGTTGCTGTGAAGCCTGGAGGCTACCTGGACTGTGACTAGTGCTGCTTGTACAAGTTTTAGACTTCGCTGGGGGCAAGCCATTATTATAGCATGCTGACTGCTTTTGTTTCTACTACTGCCTGGAGCCGGGGGTTTCCTCCACCCCACTTGATCTTGAACGGTCGTTGAGGAATCATTAACTATTGCTGCTACAACAGCCTTGGTCAGTTGGATACCATCACAGCATTGACTATTGGGGCTGGGGGAGGTGGTCATCTTTGTTCCTGGAAGCCCCTTCTTGATGACAAGAGCCTGCTACTTCCTAACTCTGCCTGAGCTCTGGTTAGAAGAGATACTTTACCAACCCCTGGAGAATACAGCGACAGAGCTTGACAAAGGGGGGCGGGGCTGGGAGGGCCTGGGCTTTGGCGGCCTCTGAGGAGGTAACGCTACACGTGAGAGCTCGTCCGGGATTTCCTACCTGGCCCCTCCCCTTAGTAAGGAAGGGTTAGTCTTGTGTGAGGATACAACCCAGGAGAACAATATGGATTCTAGTGCGGCCACCAGGTAGTGTAAGGAGCAGAATAGTGAAGTAAGGACAACCGTAGTAATCAAGGTTCCTGGTGATGTTTGGTCAGAGGAGCAAATTCTACAGACATTGAGGGGTTTTGTCCCAGACCAGAGGGTATATGTGGTAGATACGAGGGTGGATAGCGATTCCCCCTATTTTTATGTACTGCTGGAATGGAAAAAGAGTGTCCCAGAGTGCTTTCAGGTTCAAAGTTTGCAACTGACAGAAGATGCCAGGGTGGGTGTGATTTTCCCTGTTGCATGGGACACACCTTTGACCAAACTAGTAGGCCAGAAGAAAGAGAGGTGTGTCTCCCCATCTGCAGGGAAAGCGGAAGTAGGGTTTACACAGGTGGGGGAAAGTTTGACTTCTGCCCAAAACCTGACTGGGGGTTACTGTATAGGGGCTGGATATAGGAAATTACGTATTTTTTCAGAGATGCAACCAGTGCCAGAGGGAGAAGAGGAATATGAAGCTTGGATGGAACAGGCCATACAAGCAGATGAGGAATGGGATATACCGGATACCCAGAAAAGACAACGGGTTAGAGAAAGTTTAAATGGCCCTGCGGCAGAAGCCATTAGAAGTTTAACATTGAGTCGGGGGCAGTTTACTGTGCATGACTACCTCTCTTTGCTGCATGATGAGTTTGGGTCCATTGAGACGGTCTCTAGTTTATTGTTCCGGTTGGAACATATGTACCAGAAGAGGGGTGAGAAGCTGTCTGAATATATAAGGTGCCTAAATAGATTATTTTATCAGGTAGTGGAGAAGGGGGGATTGGATCCAGCTGGGGTGGAACAGGCCAGGATAGAACAACTCTCCCGAGGTGCTTTAGCTTCGGACCCTGTCAGGAGCCAAATAAAGGTCGAAGCTAGAGGGAATACCTGGGGGGTATCACGAGCTTATAAGGAGAGTACAGGCAATGAAGATGGTGGAGGAGGCTAAGGAGATGACAGCCAAATTGTCGGTAGGACAGCCCTTAGGCCCAGGAGTTAGAAAGGTAAGAGAAGAGGATGACTGGATAACAACGATGCAAACCCAGATACTGGAGTTAATCAAAATGATAGCCTCTTGGTCAACCATAGGCGGCCCACCCCTGAATGGAGGTCAGGTTGGAACAACTGATGGGAGAAATTTGGGTCCGCCCATCCGGGATAATAACCCAATGAGATCAGTGGTTTGTTATAATTGTGGGGGCGTGGGGCATTATAAGCTTGCATGTCCAAAACCGTATAGAAGATCAGGGAACCCAGTGCAGTTGGGAAACTGCCAAGGGCCCCAGTGAAGGAGCTGGCTGGGTGCCCAGCGATATCAGTTAGCCCCGACAAAAGAGGGTCCCCTTGGAAATCCTTGACAAAAATGAGAGTAACGGGAGTATCCCCTCTGATAAGAAATCCCCGTCCCCTTGAATTGACAGAGGCCAAAGCCATGGCTCCTCAGCAGCTGGTGGGCCCCTCTCCTGTGGTGTCGGTACAGGTGGAAGGTATTTATACTAAGGCCCCTTTGGATTCAGATGTGCAGGTGACGTTATTATATAGGGATTTTTATGATAAGTAATTGATGTATATGCCCATACAGGACTTGGGTGATTTGAAGATGTGTGCTATTGGTACTGATTCCCCTATGATGGATGTTTGCCTATACAGCTGACGTTTGGGCCCTCTGTCGCTGGGTATACGGAAACCTTGGATACTTTGGCTATCATGTGTACTCGCCCCCCGGGAGTTAGCCAGGGTTCATTGATTGTGGGGACTAATACCAGTTTAGTCAGGCAGTTACTCATCCCAATCATTCTATTAGGGAATGACTCGATAGTGAGGGATGTTCATCCAGCGCTGCGGACAGTATGTCAGGGTTTGGTGCAAGAGCAGCAGGCCCCTGCAGAGGGAGTGGAGTGGTTATGGAAATTGGATAGGAAAAAGAGGGTAATACAACCAGGGGAAGTGGTATGCCTGAGGGCTTCTATTAAGTTAGATTGGGAGCAGCCTGGGCCATATCTCATTCTTGAACCTGGCCCAAAGAGACGGAATGATGGAGTGGAATTAATTCCAGAGGTAGTCTCCACGCGGGTGTTGCAACAGGGAAAGAGGCGGATTTCAGTTGGAGTTCGGAATATCACAGGCCTCCCGGTGTGATTGAGGAATTGGATGTTGTTGGGGCAGGTGAGCCCAGCTACCCCAATTGAGTCTCTGGATGGTAAGGGAGAGATGGAGGGAGAGGTCTCTTTTTTTTATTGATTTTTAAAAAATTTTTACAAAGAAAAAAGAAATAATAACTCAACTGAAAACAATCATGTAGCTCATTGACAAAACGATCAATATAACTGCTCGGTACCCCCCCCACCACATCGCCCTAGCCCTAACCAACCCCCTTCCTCTTACCTTCTATCTACCTACTTTCTCTCTCCTTTCTCTATACTCCACCCACCTCTATCCCACTTTTCTCCCTCTTAACCCTCTTACCATCTTCCTACTTACCTCTACCTTCACTCCTCCTTCCTCTTTCCATCCGATGTGGTGCCCAGAGGCCACCCGAGCAACCCCTTAATACCTATAATTGCATATTCTTATATCAACCCCAATTACAGTTGAGAAAACATAGTATATCAATTATAAACACCCTCCCACCTCCCCCCCGACTTCCCAGAGTGAGTATAGGGTAGAAACGCAAGAAACCCCACTAAACTACCTATTATATAACTTTTTTTAAAAAAATATTTTTATTAATTTTTCATAAAATTTTGAAATAACAATTCAACTGTGAACAATTATGTACATATACAATTACCAAACAATCAAACAAAACTGCTCGGTACCCCCTCCCCACCACATCCTCCTAAAACAAAACTAACCCCCTCTTCTTCCCCTCTAACAACCTACTTATACCTTTCTCTAGTTCCATCCTCTCCTCCCACCTCCATCCTCTCCCTCGTACCTTCTTCCTACTTGCCTAACCTTCACTCCTCCTTCTTCTTCCAACCAATGTGGTGCCCAGAGGCCACCCGAGCAACCCCTTGCCACCTAAGAAGAAAAAAGAAAACCCCCAAAACAGTTGAAAAAACTTAAGATAACTATTATTAAAACCCTCCCCCCTCCCCCCCAGGCTTCCCAGAGTGAATACAGGGTAAAAACGCAAGAAACCCCGCTAAACTACTTATACATAATTATTTAACTATAAAACAAATATAATTCCTTCAATTGGTATTTCTTCTGTGTATAATCTATCCATTTTTTCCACTCCATCAAAAATTGTTCATTTGAGTGGTTTTTCAAATATGCAGATATCTTAGCCATTTCAGCCAAGTTCACGACTTTTAACGTCCATTCTTCAATAGATGGTGTTTCAGATGTCTTCCAATATTGTCCCACCAACAGTCTTGCCGCCGTAATCAGATTCAAAATCAACTTAGTCTCTATGGTGGTACAGTCTTTTATAATACCTAACAAAAATAACTGTGGTGAAAATTCAATACGCTTTTTCAATATATTTTGAAGAATCCACCATATTTTTATCCAAAAAGCCTTAATTTTTTTACAAGTCCACCAAATGTGAAAATAGGTAGCGTCCATAGAATCACATCTCCAACATTTGGGTTGCATATTTGGATACATAAGTGATAATTTTTTGGGGTCTAAATGCCATCTACAAAACATTTTATAAAAATTTTCTCTTAAATGCTGAGCTTGTGTAAATTTTACATTTTTCACCCATATCCTTTTCCAGGTTTCCATCATAATTGGATGTCCAAAATTACCTTCCCATTTAATCATACAATCTTTAACTAGTTCATTTCCAGAATCAATTTCAATTAAAACATCGTATAATCTTTTAATATGCATAATTCTTTGATCTCTAACTTGTTGGATTAATTTTCCATCCTTTAAAGAAAAACCCATTTTAACATCTTTTTGCCATCTAGCCTGAAATTGCATATGTGAATACCAATTATGGGCTATTCCTTCTTCCCTTAACCTATCTAGTGAATTCAGTTCTAAACTATTCCCCTCTTTAATTAAAAGCTTCTCATAGGGCACCACATCCTGGATTTGTTGTCTATTCATACTCTCTATTGCATGCCTGGGAACTGTCCATAAAGGAATTTTGCCATTTAACTTATAAGAATACTTTTTCCAGACACGCAACAGTGAATTTCTCAATAAATGTTCTTTAAAACCCCTATCCAACTTTTTATCATAAACTAAATACGCATGAAACCCATACAATAGTCCGTACCCTTCTATATTCAATATTCTTTCATTAGTTAAATTAATCCAATCACTTATTGCTACTAGGACTGCTGCAAAGTAATATAGCTTAAAGTTAGGCACTTTCAAACCACCTCTCTCTCTTATATCTTGAATAATTTTTAATTTAACCCTTGGTTTCTTGCCATTCCAAATAAATCTATTAATACCTTTCTGCCACTCCTCCAAATTCCCATCCTTTTTAAGTATTGGTAACATTTGAAATAGAAATAAAAATTTCGGCAATACATTCATTTTGACTGCAGCTATCCTTCCCAACATTGATAATTGTAATTTTTTCCAATTCTCCAACTCTATTTGTACTTTGTTCCATAAAAGTTCATAATTATTCTTATACAATTTCCCATTTGACGCTTCAATATAAATTCCTAAATATTTAACTTTCTTAACTATCTCACACCCTGTTATTCTTTCCAAATCCTGTTTTAATTTATCACCTAGATTTTTAACCAGCATTTTTGTCTTGGATATATTTAACTTAAAACCTGATACTCTTCCATAGTTTTGTATAATTTCCATCAACCTCTGAGCTGACTGTATTGGTTGCGTTAATGTCACAAGTAAATCATCTGCAAAAGCGCATAATCTATAATCATGTTGCCTAATCTGAACTCCTTTTAAATCATCTGAAGCTCTGATCTTGTTCAGTAGAACCTCTAAAGTTAACACAAACAGTAAAGGGGATAGAGGACAACCCTGCCTGGTACCTTTCTCTATATTAAATGCATCTGTTAGTTGACCATTCACAATAATCTGCCCTGTTTGTTTCTGATATACTGCTGATATGGAGTTGATAAACTGGTCCCCCATTCCCATCTTGACTACAAGTCTTTTCAGAAATAACCAGTTCAATCTATCGAAGGCTTTTTCCGCATCCAGAAACATAAGAACTGCCGGCACCTGAATATGTTTATCCAGATGTTCTAGTATATTGACAAGTTGTCTAACATTAGTTTTCATCTGTTGCCCTTGTAAGAAACCAGTTTGGTCCGGATGAATTATTTGAGTTAAAACTGTCATTAATCTATTAGCCAAAATTTTTGCAAAAATCTTGTAGTCAGTATTCAACAGCGAAATAGGTCTAAAGTTTTCCACTTGAACATTGTCTTTACCCTCTTTAGGAATCAAGGAGACGTAAGCCGTTTTCCATGAAGGTGGTACCCGACCCCCCTCTTGAATATTTACAAATAACTCTCTCATAGGTTTAACCATTTCTTCCTGTAGAGACTTATAATAAATTGCTGTAAAACCATCAGTTCCAGGAGATTTTCCCATTTTCAATTGCTTAATTGCAGCAATAATTTCTTCTGATGTGATCAGTGCATTTAATCTGTCTCTTTGTTCCAGTGTAATTTTCAAAACATTTTGATTTTCTAAAAAGGCATCTATCTCTTTCTCTTGAACCTTCTCTTCAGACTCCGACAGAACCTCAAGCTTCTACACAACCCCCTCCAGAAATGCTTACAATGCTTACAATGAAAGATCTGCAGACTGCACTGGCCTCTGCATTATCTACAGCATTATCTACAGTAAATGATAAGTTGGATAAGCTGGAGGAAAAGATAGAAGAACAGAAAAAAGATTTTAAAGTCATGATAGAAGCTCATAATTCAGAGATAAGAGAAGATATTGTTGAAGCTATTAAAGGAGTATGGGATTATGCTGTGGGAGTTGAAGGAAAGTTGGAAGGTGTGGAGCAACAGATGGAGGAAAAATTAGAGGAAATTAGAAGTGAATTACAGGTATATAACTATTTAACTATATACCAAATATAATTTCTTCAATTGATATTTCCTTTGTATATAATCTATCCATTTTTTCCAGCCCATCATAAATTTTTCGTTTGAGTAATTCTTCAAATATGCGGATATCTTGTCCATTTCTGCCATATTTATAACTTTTAATGTCCATTCTTCAATAGATGGTAATTCAGACGTCTTCCAATATTGTCCCACCAATAATCTTGCCGCAGTAATCAAGTTCAAAATCAACTTAATCTCTATGGTGGTAGAGTCTTTTATGATGCCAAGCAGAAACAGCTGTGGTGAAAATTCAATACGCTTTTTCAAAATATTCTGAAGAATCCACCATATTTTTATCCAAAAAGCCTTAATTTTTTTACAAGTCCACCAAATATGAAAATAAGTAGCGTCCATCGATTCACATCTCCAACACTTGGGTTGCACATCCGAATACATAAGTGATAATTTTTTCGGGTCTAAATGCCATCTATAAAACATCTTATAAAAATTTTCTCTTAAGTGCTGTGCTTGTGTGAATTTTACATTTTTCACCCATATCCTTTTCCATGTTTCCATCATAATTGGTTGTCCAAAATTATATTCCCACTTAATCATGCAATCTTTAACTAGCTCAGTTCCAGAATCAATTTCAATTAATGCATCATATAATGTTTTAATATGCATAGTTCTTTGATCTCTAACTTGTTTAATTAATTTGTCATCCTTTAGAGAAAAACCCATCTTAACATCTTTTTGCCATCTAGTCTGAAGTTGTACATGTGTATACCAATTGTGAACTATTCCTTCTTCCCTTAACCTATTTAATGATTTCAATACTAAACTATTCCCTTCTTTAGTTAAGAGCTTCTCATAAGGCACCACATCTTGAATTTGTTGTCTATTTATACTCTCTATTGCGTGCCTGGGAACTGTCCATAGAGGAATTTTTCCATTTAACTTATAGTAAAACTTTTTCCAGACACACAACAGAGCATTTCTCAATAGATACTCTTTAAAACTCCTGTCCAACTTTTTATCATAGACTAAGTACGCATGCAACCCATACAATAACCCATACCCTTCTATATTCAATATTCTCTCATTAGTTAGGTTAATCCAATCACTTATTGCTACTAAAGCTGCAGCATAATAATATAACTTAAAATTGGGCATTTTCAAACCACCTCTCTCCCTTGTATCTTGAATAATTTTTAATTTAACCCTTGGTTTCTTGCCATTCCAAATAAATCTATTAATTCCTTTCTGCCACTCCTCTAAGTTCCCATCCTTTTTAAGTATTGGTAACATTTGAAATAAGAAGAAAAATTTCGGCAATACATTCATTTTAATTGCAGCTATCCTACCCAACATAGATAATTGTAATTTTTTCCATTTCTCTAATTCAATTTGTATCTTGTTCCATAAAAATTCATAGTTATTCTTGTACAATTTCCCATTAGAAGCTTCTATATAGATTCCTAAATATTTAACTTTCTTAACTATCTCACAACCCGTTATTCTTTCCAAGTCTTGTTTTAATTTATCATCTAAATTTTTAACCAACATCTTTGTCTTGGATATATTTAATTTAAAACCTGATACCCTTCCATAATTTTGGATAATCTCCATCAATCTCTGAGCCGACTGTATTGGCTGAGTCAATGTCACAAGTAAATCATCCGCAAAAGCGCATAATCTGTAATCGTGTTGTCTAATCTGCACACCCTTTAATTCATCTGAAGCTCTAATCCTATTCAGTAAAACCTCTAAAGTTAAAACAAACAATAAAGGGGATAAAGGACAACCCTGCCTGGTACCTTTCTCTATATTGAATAAATCTGTTAGTTCCCCATTCACAATAATCTGCCCTTTTTGTTTCTGGTAAACCGCTGATATAGAGTTAATAAACTGATCCCCCATTCCCATCTTAACTATTAATTTTTCCAAAAATAACCAATTCAATCTATCAAAGGCTTTCTCTGCATCCAAAAACATAAGAACTGCAGGCACTTGAATGTGCTTATCCAAATATTCCAATATATTAATAAGTTGTCTAACATTAGTTTTCATCTGTCTCCCTTGTAAAAAAACCAGTTTGATCCGAATGGATTATTTGTGTTAAGACTGTCATTAATCTATTAGCCAAAATTTTTGCAAAGATCTTGTAATCCGTGTTTAACAAGGAAATAGGTCTAAAATTTTCCACTTGAACATTGTCTTTTCCCTCTTTATGGATCAGGGAAACATAAGCCATTTTCCATGAAGGTGGTACCTGACCACCCTCTTGTATATTGACAAATAACTCTCTGAGAGGTTCCACCATTTCCTCTTGGAGATACTTATAATAAGTCGCTGTTAAGCCATCAGTCCCAGGAGATTTTCCCATTTTCAATTGCTTAATCACAGCAATAATTTCTTCTGATGTAATCAATGCATTTAGTCTATCTCTTTGTTCCATAGTAATTTTCAAAACATTTTCCTTTTGTAAAAAGGCATCTATCTCATTCTCTTGTACTTTCTCTTCAGAATACAGTTTGGTGTAGAACTCTAGGAAAGCTTTTTTAATAATTTCTTGCTGAAATACCTCTTTCCCCTTATATTCTATTTTCTCAATTATACGAGATTTTTGTTTTTTCCTTAATGTGTAAGCCAACCATCTGCCGGGTTTATTAGAATTAAAGAATGTATTGTGTTTAGCATATTGTAAATTCCTGGCAACTTGATCCGTCATCAATAAATCAAATTGTTTCCGTAGAATCTTTAACCCTTCTTTAATATTACTATCATCTGGTTTCTTTATTAATAATAACTCTTTTTTCCTTATTTCCTCTTCTAACACTCTCCTTTTTTCCTCCTGTTTACGTCTATACCTTTTGTTCAAATCAATTAAAATCCCACGCATATAAGCCTTACTAGAGTCCCACACCATTTCTATTGTCGTTCCCTTATTCATATTTAGCGTAAAAAATTCCTTCATAGCCTTTTTACATTCCTCCACATTTATGTCATATTTGAACAAATTTTCATTAATTCTCCAAGATCTTCTAGAAGACTGACCAATCGTTAATTCCGTCATGACCGGATTATGGTGTGACAAAACATTGGGTAAAATTTTTACTTTCTTTAACCTTAAAATAAAATCACTAGTAGTTAATATAAAATCAATTCTGGAAAATGATTGATGTCTATCAGAAAAGAAAGTAAACTCTTGGTCCTTGCCATGTCTTTCTCGCCATATATCTAACAAATTAAAATCATCCTTAATATCAAAAAATGATTTAGGCAAAATAGATCACGATTGTGGAACAAGTGAAGTCACATATTAGAAATCAGGATCAGAAATATTTGAGAAATAATAGGTTGGGTTTACATTTTGTAGCAGCATCTTCAGAGAAAAAGAATGGAATTGTTATTTATGTTAAAAACCATATAAGAGCCAAATTAATAGAAGCAGATACTCAAGGTAGATTTCTAGCTATTGAAATTTTACTAGACGGCAAGAAAGTTCTTTTGATGGGCATATATGCCCCCAATCAACAACAAGGCATATTTTATAAATTACTACATAAAAAATTAGTACAATTGGATTATAGGTCTTGCATCTTAATGGGAGATTGGAACGGTATTCTTGATGTGGGTTTAGACAAGATGGAGGGAGAGGTCTCGATGGATCAGTTTTATCCTAAAAATACCCAGCTTCCTCTTGAGTGGCGAGAGAGAGCAAGAGACCAGCTTTGGAAGTGGAGACATTTATTCTCGCAAGACGATTTTGATGTGAGGAGCGCCAAACATGAAATCTGATTGAGGGAGGATAAACCCTTTAGGGAGATATCTTGGCGGATTCCCTTAAGCGACGTAGATGATCTTAGGGAGCATCTAGCAGAGTTAAAAAGGACTGGGGTCATTAGGGAATCCCGAAGTCCTTATGCTTCCCCTATAGTGGTGGTCCGAAAGAAGAACGGGACCCTAAGGATGTGTAGAGATTATCGCACCTTTAACCGGAGGACCATCCCTGACCAGTATACAACTCCTCGGATAGAGGATGCTTTGCAGTGTTTGTCAGGGTCGAAGTGGTTTAGTGTGCTGCATTTAAGAAGTGGTTACCATCAGATCCCCATGCATCGAGAGGATAGGGAGAAAACTGTGTTCATCTGCCCACTGGGGTTTTATGAATTCAATCGAATGCTTCAGGGTTTGTCAGGGGCCCCAGCAACCTTTCAAAGGCTTATGGAACGGACAGTGGGGGACATGAACGTGATAGAGGTGTTGGTCTATTTGGATGACATTATTGTTTTTGGGGAGACACTTGAGCAGCATGAGGAACGTTTAGAGAAGGTATTGATAAGACTCCAGGAGGAAGGGCTGAAATTGTCGTTAGAGAAATGCCAATTTTATCAGCCATCTGTCACCTATTTAGGGCATGTTGTTTCGGCCAAGGGGGTGGCAACAGACCCCGCTAAGCTTGAGGCCGTGGTTTCTTGGCCCAGGCCCCAGAGTGTCGCTGAATTGCAATCGTTTCTGGGATTTTGTTCATACTATCGGAGGTTTGTGGAAGGGTTTGCTAAGATAGCTCGCTCGCTTAATGAGTTGTTTAAAAATGAGGAGGTAGAGGACATAGTGGGTCATTTGAATCCAACCCATAAAACGAGGGGGCCCAGGAAGTCACGGGAATCTATTCAGGCAGAATGGACTGAGCGTTGTGAGCAGGCCTTTGATCAGCTGAAGAGGAAGCTTACAAACACCCTAGTCTTAGCTTATGCCGACCCCAATTAACCGTATGAACTACATGTAGATGCCAGTTGGGATGGTCTTGGAGGGGTGTTATATCAGGAGCATGATCAACGTTTGAAGCCCATTGAATATATCAGTAGGGGTTTAACCCCCAGGGAAAATAACTATCCCACCCATAAGCTTGAATTTTTGGCACTCAAGTGGGCAGTGGTAGATAAGTTGAAGGATTATTTGTATGGGGCAGAGTTTGAGGTCAAGACGTACTTGCTCACCACTGCTAAACCTGATGCCATGGGGCATCGATGGCTAGCTGCCCTTTCTGGGTTTAGGTTTAGTTTGAGGTATCGCCCAGGGGTGGGAAACATCGATGCAGATGCTTTGTCAAGGAGGCCCCAGGATTCAGGGACAAGCAGTAGAGAGTGGTACAATTGCCCCCTGATGGTATTCAAGTGCTGTATCGAGGGGTTGAGCATTGAGCTAGGGGAGCAATTGGGGCTGAATTAGTAGGGGTTACCATTGCAGGTATCCCCAAATTATACTGCAATCCTATTCAGATCAGAGGGGAGGGTAGGTTTGCCCTGACTAAGAAAGATCTGTGGAGGGACCAGGTGGAAGACCCCCCTCTGTGCCTTGGTTGGAAGAGCTTTGAGAAGTGGTCAGCGGGAGGTTTTACTCGCTGATGTGCCCAGAGGAGCACAAGTGCTGTACAAGGAGTGGGGTCATCTGCAGCTTCGCGATGGAGTAACCTATCAAAGGGGCCTCTCGGATGGGCTCGAAGAAAGGTGGCAGCTTTTGCTTCCAGAGAAACACAGAGGAGCAGTGTTGACTGCACTTCATGACGAGCATGGGCATTTGGGGCCGGAAAAGACTTTTAAGCTAGTAGTGGATCGGTTTAATTGGCCCTGCATGAAGAAGGAAGTTGGGGATTATTGCAGATCTTGTCTGCGTTGTATTCAGAGAAAAGCTCTACCAGCAAGAACTGCGCCAATGGGCCATTTACAGAATCATGGGCCCTTGGACTTGGTCTGCATCAATTTCCTTTCTCTGGAACCGGATGCAAGCAGACAAGGAAATGTGTTGGTTGTGACCGATCATTTTACCCGTTATGCTGAGGCCTTCCCAAGAAGAGATCACAGTGGCCAAGGTACTAGTGGAGAATTTTTTTGTGCATTATGGGCTGCCACAGTGCATACATTCTGACCAAGGGAGGGACTTTGAAAGTAGGCTTGTAAAGCAACTGCTGGGCTTGTTGGGTATTCGGAAGTCCCGTACCACTCCGAATCACCCACAAGGGGACCCGCAGCCCGAGAGATTTAATCGTACTCCCTTGGACATGTTGGGGACCCTTACGTAAGAACAGAAACATCATTGGACACAACATATCTCTGCCATCGTGCACGCTTATAACAGCATGAGAAGGGACGCTACCAGGTATTCCCTGTACCGGCTGATGTTTGGCAGCGAAGCCTGCCTGCCGGTAGATCTAGCTTTTGGTACCTCAATGGATGAGATCTCTTTTAAGTCCCATCGTAATTATGTGGACAGGTTGAGGAAGAGTTTAAAGGGGGCTTATGAAAAAGCCGCAGAGGCCACAGGGGTTCGGGAATGGCGGAACCAGAATCTGAGAGTAAGGGTCCAGGATTTACAGTTTGGTGATCAGGTGCTATTAAGAAATCTGGCCCCCGCTGGGAAGCACAAATTAGCCAATCGCTGGGGCTCCTGGTTGTATGTGGATAGTGAAAAACTGCCGGGATTGCCCGTATACCGGATACGGCCAGAGGGAAGCACAGGACCTTTGAAAGCGTGGCACCGGAACCATTAATTGCCCTTGCACGAGGCAGTACAAGCTACCCAGCTAGTTTCCGAAGATAATCCCCGTGTGGTGGGAAGGGGAGTAGAAACCAGGGGGAAACCTGTCTTGTCTATAGAGAGGGAAGCGGAGGATTCTGGGGATGAAGGGGCAACATAGGTTGGTTATGCTCATCAGGGGATATGGGAATTGTACTCCATGCTGTGGGTGGCGAGGTGGAGGTAGAACAGTCAGGGATGGTTCGGAATCTATGCCTAAAGCTTGTGAACAGGAGGGGACTCCCCAGAGATTTGAGGCCAGGGATCAGTCTGGGGAATGGTCAGGATAAGATGGATTGTTGCCCTCAGAGATTGCAGAGCCAGGGGAATTGTTGGAGGTGGATTAGGTTACTTCACAGGGTCTGCAATCGCCAGTGTTAGAGGAGTTGCTAGTTCCGGGTACCTCTGGGGGTGGGGAGCCACTAGAGGACGGCACCCATGATGCTGTTGAGCCTAAAGTGCAGAGACCAAGGCGGGTGATACGCCCAGTGAAGAGACTAACATATGATGCTCTAGGACACAGCATAGAGAAAGAGTGACGTTCGCCCCTTGATAATATAAATGCCGAGTAGAAAGGTTCCCTATTCTTTGGGAGACAAAGAGACTATTTAGGTGGGGGGAGTGTGTAGCAGGGCTGTCTTAGAGTGTTTGCAGGAGTTTGGCTGGGAAGGGAGAGATTGGGACAGCTGGTTTTGGGTGTGGCAGGGTTGGATGAGAGGAAAGGATAGAAAAAAGGAAGGAAGGAAAGGGAAGGTGTGGCTGGCTGTTGGAGTTCATCAGGTGAAGGTAAAGAGGGATTGGAGGTTTTAAGCTGACCCCTTCATGTGGAGAAAGGGGAGAGGGAAAGAGAGGGGGAGTAGAATTTTATTGCTTTCCTTTGTGAGGATATTTCAATCTGAAGCAAGAGAGTGTGAGAGAGGGAGTGGAATTTTATTGCTTTCCTTCGTGAGGATATTTCAAATGGCAGCGAGAGTGGAATTTTATTGCTCTCCTTCGTAAAGAGAATATCTCAAAACGGAGGCGAGAGAGAGTGTGTGGAAAGGAAGTGGCTGGGGCTGTTAGCCTGGGACTTTTAACAATAAAGATAAGGGGGGAGGGTTTTATGCCAAGACCTGACTGAGAAGAATTAACAGAAGAAGAGGAGAGACTGGTTGTAGCTACTGTTGCTGTGAAGCCTGGAGGCTACCTGGACTGTGACTACTGCTGCTTGTACAAGTTTTAGACTTGGCGGGGGGCAAGCCATTATTATAGTACGCTGACTGCTTTTGTTTCTACTACTGCCTGGAGCCAGGGTTTTCCTCCACCCCACTTGATCTTGAATGGTCGTTGAGGAATCATTAACTATTGCTGCTACAACAGCCTTGGCCAGTTGGATACCATCACAGCATTGACTATTGGGGCTGGTCATCTTTGTTCCTGGAAGCCCCTTCTTTTTTTAAAATATATTTTATTAATTTTATAATTTTAACAATAAATACATAAAATCCCAGAATAACCTATTAAAAAAAAGAAAAAACCTAGATATACAACTCAACATAATACATCCTCTTCCATCTTTCAACATACATAAGTTTAAATACCTATACTTATAGGTGTTGCCCGGACAGCACCCCCTACACCACATCCACCCTCTTTCTTCCTCCCTATCTTCTCCTACTTCCCCCTTCCTCCATCTCTCTCCTTCCCTTTCTCTCCACTTCACCTCTTCTCCCCCAACCTTCCTACTTCCCTCTCCCCTCTCTTACTACCTCTCATCCCCCTTCAGATGTAGTCCAGAGGTACCATCCGAGCAACTCCCCTCTCTCAGTAAGCATTTTTTATTATATGTTACAAGTATTACAGTTGAGTATAAAACAATCTAACAATCTAACACCCTCCCCAACGTACCCCCCAGCTTCCCAAAGTGAATGCAGGGTAAACAAAATTAATATATAAATCCTAATAAAAATTAACTATATGCTAAAAACAATTTCTTGGATTGATATTTCCCTTGGATATACTCTATCCATTTTTTCCACTCCAACATATATTTTTCATTTGAGTGATCTTTCAAATAAGCAGATAGTTTAGTCATTTCCGCCAAATTTACAACTTTCAAAATCCATTCTGCAATAGATGGTAATTCTGCCTTCTTCCAATATTGTCCCACCAACAGTCTCGCTGCTGTAATCAAGTTCAAAACCAAGTTCATTTCTATGGTGGAGCAATCTTTTATAATACCTAGTAAAAACAACTGTGGTGAAAATTCAATACATTTTTTCAAAATATTTTGAAGTATCCACCAAATCTTTATCCAAAAAGCCTTCATTTTTTTACAATTTTTTACATGAAAATAAGTAGCATCCATACATTCACATCTCCAACATTTAGGTTGTAAATTAGGGTACATACATGAAAGTTTTTTCGGATCCAAATGCCATCTATAAAACATTTTATAAAAATTTTCTCTTAAATGTTGCGCTTGTGTAAATTTTACATTTTTCACCCAAATTCTCTCCCAAGTTTCCATAACTGGTTGTCCAAAATTTTGTGCCCACTTTATCATACAATCCTTAACTAATTCAGTTTCTGAATCAATTTCAATCAATGCATTATACAATCTTTTAATATGCATTGGCCTTTGATCTCTAATTTGTTTAATTAAATTTTCATCTATTTGAGCTAAGCCAATCTTCTGATCTTTTTTCCATCTAGTCTGCAATTGTAAATATTGAAACCAAGTAAGAATCATTCCTTCGTCCCTTAAGGTGTTCAAGGACTTCAATTGTAAAACATTCCCTTCTTTAAATAGGAGTTTCTCATATCGCACCACATCATATAATTGTTCTCTATTTATATTCTCTATTGCGTGTCTGGGAACTGTCCAAACAGGAATCTTATTGTTTAACTTATATTGATATTTTTTCCAGACACGCAGCAGAGCATTTCTCAATAGGTGCTCTTTGAAACTCCTATCCAACTTCTTATCATAAACTAAATATGCATGCCATCCATATAATAAATCATACCCTTCAATATTCAATATTCTATCATTAGTTAAATTAACCCAATCACTTATTGCTACTAAAACAACTGCATCATAATATAACTTGAGATTAGGCATTTTCAAACCACCTCTTTCCCTTGTATCCTGAATTATTTTTAACTTAACCCTTGGTTTCTTCCCATTCCAAATAAATCTATTAATACCCCTCTGCCACTCCTCTAAGTTAGCATCTTTTTTAAGTATAGGTATCATTTGAAAAAGAAATAAAAATTTAGGTAGTACATTCATTTTAACTGCTGCTATCCTACCCAGTATAGATAATTGAAGTTTCTTCCATTTTTCCAATTCTATTTGTACATTACTCCACAAAACTTCGTAATTATTTTTATATAACTTCCCATTGGAAGCTCCAATATCAACTCCTAAGTATTTAATTTTCTTAACTATCTCACATCCCGCTATTCTTTCCAATTCATGTTTTAAATTAATATTTAAATTTTTAACTAACATCTTTGTTTTAGCTATATTTAATTTAAACCCTGATACCTTACCAAAAAGTTTAATTATCTCCATCAATCTCTTAGCTGACAGTATTGGTTGAGTCAATGTCAAAACCAAATCATCTGCAAAGGCACATAATCTACAGTCTTGTTGTCTAATCACTATACCTTTTAAATCTTCTGCTCCTCTTATCTTATTCAATAAAACTTCTAAAGTTAAAACAAACAACAACGGGAATAAGGGACATCTCTGTCTAGTACCTTTCTCTATATTAAATGAATCTGTTAAGTCCCCATTCACAATCACCTGGGCTGTTTGTTTCTGATAAATCGCCAATATTGAATTAATAAACTGATCCCCCATTTGCATCCTAACAATCAATTTTTTCAAAAACAACCAATTCAATCTGTCAAATGCTTTTTCCGCATCCAAAAACATAAGAACTGCGGGCACCTCAGTATTCTTCTCCAAATATTCTATTATATTAATAAGTTGTCTAACATTAGTTTTCATCTGCCTCCCTTGTAAAAAACCAGTTTGATCAGTATGAATTGTTTGTTGTAAAACTGTCATTAATCTATTAGCCATTACTTTTGCAAAAATCTTGTAATCCGTATTCAACAAAGAAATAAGTCTAAAATTTTCTGGTTGAAGATTATCTCGTCCCTCTTTAGGAATTAAAGAAACATAGGCTGTTTTCCATGAAGGTGGAACCTGACCCCCTTTTTGTATATTAACAAATAACTCTCTAAGAGGTTCCACCATTTCCATGTGAAGATGCTTATAATAATCCGCCGTTAACCCATCAGTCCCAGGAGATTTTCTCATTTTCAATTGTTTAATCACTAAAATTATTTCTTCTGAAGTAATCAATGTATTTAATTTTCTCTTTGTTCATTATTAATTACTAATATATTTTCATTTCGCAAAAAATATCTATGTCATTCTCTTGTACCTTCTCCTCAGCATATAATCTAGAATAAAATTCTAAAAATGCTTTCTTAATAATTTTTTGTTGAAACACCTCTTTCCCTTTATACTCTATTTTTTCAATTATTCGGGATTTTTCCCCTTAATATATAGGCCAACCATCTGCCAGGCTTATTAGAATTAAAAAATGTATTATGTTTTGCATATTGTATATTCCTAGCAACTTGGTCTGCCATTAACAAATCAAATTGTTTCCGTAGGACCTTTATCCCCTCTTTAATATTTTTATCATCTGGTCTTTTTATTAATAACTGTTCCTTCTTTCTTATTTCCTCTTCTAATTCCTTCCATTTTTTCTCTTGTTTATCTCTATGCCTTTTATTCAATTCAATTAAAATCCCACGCATATATGCTTTGCTTGCGTCCCATACCATTTCTATAGTTGTACCCTTATGCATATTTAACATGAAAAATTCCTTCATTAAGTTTTTACATTCCTTCACATTTATATCATATTTAAACAAGTTTTCATTTAATCTCCAGGATCTTTTAGGTCTTTGACCTTCCGTTAATTCCATCCAAACCGGATTATGATCTGTTAAAGCTTTAGGTAAAATCTTCACCTTCTTTAAACAAAAAAGAAAATCACTTGAAGTTAATATAAAGTCAATTCTGGAAAATGACTGGTGCCTGTCAGAAAAAAGAGTGAATTCTTGCTCTTTGCCATTTCTTTCTCTCCATATATCTATCAAGTCAAAATCATCTTTTATATCAAAAAAAGATTTAGGCAACTTAGCACGTATTTGGGGAATTGATATCTTCTTTTTATCTAAATCAATATCTATCACACCATTCCAATCACCCATTATAACACAAGACCTATAATCAAATTGTATTAACTTTTTATGTATTAACTTATAAAATTTTGCTTGTTGTTGGTTTGGTCCATATATTCCCATCAAAAGTAGTTTTTTCCCTTCTTTTAAAATTTCAATTGCTAAATATCTACCTTGTATGTCTGATTCTATTAATTTAGATCTTATATGATTTTTAACATAAATAACAATTCCATTCTTCTTCTCAGCAGCCGCTGCAACAAAATGTGTGCCTAATTTATTATTTATCAAATATTTCTGATCATTAATTGTAATATGTGTTTCTTGCAAACAAGTTACATCATTTTTACATTGATTCAAATAGTGAAATATCTTCTTCCTCTTCTGTGGAGAATTTAAACCATTAACATTCCATGTCAAAAATTTATTTGACATGACCAACTCCCGAAAGCCTTTGCAAGACCAATTCAAAATTTTCATCAAATTTCTTCTTTGGTCGAGCTCCCATGGCTTCCACACTTGTAGGTAGTACTTCTTCAATTGTGGACCGGTCTTGTTCCTTTTTTTGTTGTTCCTTACGTTTGGTAGTTGCCCGAGTTTGCCTTTGATCTCTAGGCATCTCTACTTGAAGGGGCTGAAATATATCAAGGCTCTGTTCAGGCAAATCCAATAAATCTCCTTTATCAACTCCTGTCGCAGCTTGAGGTTGTGAATCTTCAAATTGTAGGTGTTCTTTTTGCTCTTTAATTACTTCTGTAGGTGGTTCAGTAGTTTTCGATGTTGGAGATGGGGGTTCACCAGCCTTCAACACATTCACAAAAAAAATCTTTTGCTTTCCAAATAGAATTCAGACGGTATCTTACACCCTGGTAAAGTAATGACAATCCAGCTGGGGCCTCCTGGAAGCCCCTTCTTGATGACAAGAGCCTGCTACTTCCTAACTCTGCCTGAGCTCCGGTTAGAAGAGATACCTTACCAACCCCTGGAGAATACAGCGACAGAGCTTGACGAAGGGGGGCAGGGCTGGGAGACCTGGGCTTTGGTGGCTTCTGAGGAGATAACTCTACACAATCAATAATTAGAAGTTAGCATCTACATACCCATGAAAAAGAAATATTTTTGGGAAATATTAAACAGGCAGGAACAATAGGAAAAGAGGTGGAAAACCTAGCCCCAGCAACCAACTATTACAAATACAAAAGGCTGCTCCAAAGGAAACATCCTTTTCCCTTCTCTTAGAAAAGTCAAGCCAAAAAATAAAAGTACCAGAGAAGAGGGGTTTTTTTTCCCTTCTCTCTCCTCTCTCTTCCTCCCCTGCCCGGCTCAGTTAATAGCCTTTGGCAGATAGCCAAGAAACATGACAAAAGAAACAATGTAGTGATAAGCGCTAGCCTTGAACAAACTAAAAGAAAGCTGTTGGTCAAGTTTTGACACCTTGCCTTGGCGACTGGTGGTACTTGGATATTGCCATATCCTAAAAGTGGTACAATGGGTAAAAAGGTTGAAAAGCCCTGACTTAGTCGCACCAGCCAAAAGTCCCAATAACAGCTAAGCATATGAAGCAGGAGTGGAGGATTTGGGTGAGATCCTTTGTTACCTCTCTTTTTCCCTAATTACCTTCCTGTGAAAGCCTTTTGAAATTCACTCCCCTGCTCTCAATTCAGCAGCGTTTGCATACGTGGGATTTTACAGCTTGGAAAGAAAAGGAAAGAACTACTAATTTCAACAACCAAATAATTGGATCTTTGTTTTGTGGATGCCTTAGGGGCCCAAAACTTTTTATTATAGAGACTTAACATTTTTTAAACTTCTTTCACTATTAACTTTGCAAAATATCGGCTTTTTAGTGTGTTAACTGAATAAGAGGTTATTTGGCATTTGTGAAAAGATTTTGTGGTCTGCTGGAGACATCTTGTGGCAAAATTTGGCATAGCAACTGGATTTTTTTTTCAACTTGCTTGTTGATCACTTTGATTTGTCCTTCATACTATCAAAAAAGATAAGACATAGAAACAGCTGTGGTGACAATAATTCTTACAAATTGTGGAGGTGGACAATAGTTGAGTCTTACTAAACATGGCCTCCACTAAAGGACTATCTTTAATCACCATGGAAATGGATGAATCCTATCCACAACTTAATTACAAACTTATCCTTGAAAAAATCCGTGAAGCAACAGACCTAATCATTTCAGGAGTGAAAGCCAAAGACATTTTTACAAAACTACAAATTGAACTTCAGACTCCAACTGATCAACCTATAACCCCAAAAATAACAGAAGATGAACAATTTAACATTAAAGAAGACTTCATACAACATGCACAAGTAGTTGAGAACTTTGGTGTCCAATCACTGACTTTAACTACAGCACCTGTAACTCCAAAAACAGAGAACTTAAACACTTTAGATAACCAAACAACAACACCAGATATGACTCTCTATTCTACCCAGATGAAATCACAAGAAGAGGACCAGACTACTGAATTGACTATAAATACCCTAAACCAAACATGGAGATTTGAATTATTAGGGCAACTTATCAATTACAAAGGGGCCAGTTCTTTTGAGAGACTGATAACTGAACTTTCTCCCTTGATTCAAACAACAGGTGTAGGAATGAAGGGAAGATACATCCAAGGTTTTAGAGGCACTGGCATAGAAACCTACTTGGCACAAAAGGAAAGCCAGAGTTAGATTTAAAAATGGGATTTAGAAATCTACTTAATGGGTAAAGCAGCTTTTTAGAGATAATGTTCTTTTTTATATTTAGCCCTTAGATTTATAATGGGAGTTAAAATTAACTGTTAGACTATAACTTTAATTGTTATATGGAAATAGATTTGTGATAATGAAAGACATTTTGTTATTAAAGGAGGAGTTATTAGAATGGGAATTAGAATATATTTGTCTATAAAGAAAGTAATTTTTGGAATAATATGTGTATTTTAGTTATGTTAATTATATTATAATGAAATAAGGGAAATCAAAGTTATCCAAAGTTTAAACATTGGTTATAAAAGGCTAAATTGGAATATATAAATTGGAATTAAATAAAACCTCTAAACAGGACTTGAATATATGTAAGTAAACTACTATTGATAAATGTACTGACTGATTGAGCCTAGTTAGAAACTTATGTACATGAATGTGATATAATGTTTGTGGGAAACAGTGAGGGAATGTTATTTATGTAACCTGAGATATATATGAATGGTTTTATTATTGACTGATTTCCCTAGCACCACGCTGCTTCCTAAGTATTTGGATGTTAAAATTTGAAAAATTAAAAAAAGAAAAAAAATGGAAAGGAATGATCTGTGTGACTGCTTGAAGCTCTGTGTGACTCAGGTCTCCATTTGGATAAAAAGTGAGCGCCTATGCGGCTATTCAAAATGCAGGGAGTCACTGCATTTTGAAGCTGTGTGACAGTCCTTTCCGTTTCTGAAGCACCCTACTGGCAGGCCTTTTCTCAAGCCCTTTTCTGGTGAAAACAGAGCCCCCTGAGAGAGAGCGCCTCAATGTGTGGCTTCCTTTTTGCTGGGAAAAGCCTATTCTCAAGTCCTTTGCAGGCGAAAACGGATGTCAGAACCCATTCTTCCCGGGGGGGGATCTATCTCATCTCTTTCTTAATTCATTTCTTTCTGAGAGTTCTGCCATTCTCCTGAGGGGGAGGGTGGAAGACTGTGGTGTGTTATTCTGCTTTGCTACAATGTATCCTTTGCACTGTTTCTACATGCTTACTCTTTGAAGTGTCTCTCCCTTGATGTTACCTTGGGGTGAGAAAGGAATGTGCCTCAGGCCATCTGGCTTATCTCTCGCTGTGGAAGGGAAGGTGCGAAGACCCAATAACATCTTTACAACCATGGGAAAGGACCCCGTTATCAGTTCCTTTCCCACAGTGCACTTAACTGTGGGGACTGGCCCATTCAAATTGACTGAATGAACTATTGGGGAGGGGTTTGCTTGGGACTCTTTTAATTTATTGATTTGAGCGGGAAACCCTCAGATCCTGCCTATCATGCCTGCTATCAGCTTCTCCTAATAAAAGTTCCTTTTGGAAAGAAACTGTTTCAAGAGTCCTGCTTTCTTGGGATGAGGTTTTGAAGTGGGCCCCGACAATGGAGGCCCTGGAATGTGTGCACCGTTCTCTGTGGCTCCATTTTTGCAGGGAAAAATCTTTTCTCAAGACTTTTCCTTGCAAAAACAGAGCCCCCAGAAACTTTTGCGCCTGGAACAGAGCCTCCAGAGGTTGGATGCAGGCTTCAGAGGACTGTTCCAAGCCATTTGGCCCAGAATGGAGCCTCCGGAGGTTGGATCCAGGCCTCAGAGGACTGCTCCCAGCCGTTTGTGCCCAGAATGGAGATCGTGGGAGGCTTCTGCATGCCTCCGGAGGTTGGATCCAGGCCTTGGAGGACTGCTCCAAGATACTGTCACCTGGAATGGAATCTCTGGACCTCCCCCTACCTCCGTTCCAGGCGCAAACGGCTTGGAGCAGTCCTCCAAGGCCTGGATCCAACCTCCAGAGGCATGCAGAAGCTTCCCCTGATCTCTGCTCCGAGTGCGGCAGCTGTATGGCTCCAGAGTCGGGGAGCAAGAGGCAGGCACCACAAACAGCACAAGAGTTCAGGCACCCATTCTGTGCGAATGAGGATCGATGCCTGAACTCATGCGATATTGACTCTCCTGTCCCTCAAAAGCAGGAACCACGGCAGAGAGGAGACAGATCTTTTCAAGGTGAGTCCAGCATGGCAAGAAGGGAGGGGGAAGCATGAGGTATCTTAGTTGGTCGGGGAGGCCTTAGGGCCTGTTCCATCACTAGGCCCCCCGTGGCCTTCCCCACCCTGAGATACCTCATGTTCACTTAATGAGCCGCATGCATTTTAATAAGCACGGAATTTCTTGTTCAAGGTACAAGATTCACACTCACAGGTTTTCGAGTTACGTGTGGAATATGCAGGCTCCATTACACTTGTAACTCGAGGCCTACCTGTAAATGAACTGTTTTAAGTCAAGGACTACCTGTATTAAAAATTGCCAATACTGTAAACAAATATAAACATCAGTTCACTGCAAAAAACAAATGAACTAATATACAGCACAGCTGCATATCTTAAATGCAAAATCAGCAAACAAGGGAAAATCAAGAATTGGTCAGCACACAGGTGAAGATAAATTGCATGGTTTTTGGTTGGAACATTATGGTGGTCTGCATCCATTCATTTCGAAGTAGTTTAACAAAGAGTAGTTGTTTACTGCAAGGAGATAAAATTGAAGGTGGGTTAACATCCGGAAAAACTTACCTGATAAAGACCAAAGGGGCAGCACCAGGCAACCTCAGGTCAATTAATTGATTATCAACAACTTTCAAATTGCTAGCTGGAGTATAGATGATGAAATCAAACAGCATCTAGTTGAAAACAAGCTCTTTACATCTCAGCGGAAAGGAAACTGCTCGAATAGCAGAAGGACAAAAGATCAGCTTCTAATTGATAAGATGATTTTGGAAAACTGCAAGAAAAGGAAGATCAGCTTGAATGTAGTTGGATTGATTACAAGAAGGCATTCTGCTCCTTGTTATATGACTGAATAACAAAGTGCCAAAAATGGGAGTCACTAAAACTCAGCTTTCTGCAAAGATCAATGGCACAACAGAAGACACAGCTGCTGATCACTAGTGACAAATGGGAGAATTTACCAAGAGAGAGAACTCTTTCAAGGAGACATACTATCACTATTGTGGTGTATCTCCTTGAAAGAGTTCTCTTGATAAGCATACCCATTTGTCACTAGTTTGTCAGCTGTGTCTTCTATTGTCCCATTGATCTTTGCACAGCTTCTGAGTTTTAGTGATCCCATCACTACTGTGGTGATAGTGAATCATTGCATTGATTCTTGTCAACAATACTGAACAAGTCAGTCCATGGCTATCAAACATCAAAATTATAAGCCAGACTATCTGACCTCCTTTACATAGACAATCTGAAGCTGTATGGAAAAAAACACTATTTGAAATGGAATCCAGCTCAACATTGTCTGAATATACAGCAAAGATATTGCAGTGGAGTTTGGACTAGACAAATGAACCACCCGGTCAATAGGGGAAAATAGTGAAAACTGAAGGAATCAAGATGCTCTATGGAAATATCAACAGGCTGGCTGAGACAATCATTACAAATATCTGAACATTCTTTTGGCTGATGGTATTAAGTACACTAAAATCAAGAAAAAGGTTAGAAATGAATACATCAGAAGAGTGAAAAAGATCTTAAAAGTCCAAACTCAGAGATGGAAATACCATTAAGGCAATTAACACTTGGGCAATTTCAGTCATACATATGCAACTGGAATATTGGATTGGACTCAAGCTGAAGTAGCTTTGGGTGGGAAGACCAGAAATGGCAATGGCAATGAATCATATCCCTCTTCCACATAATGTTGACAGACTGTTTGCCAAGGAGCATAGGTACACCAGACAGTTGAAGTTCATTGGAAGAATATTTGAAGGATAGTGAAGAACTTGTACTGAAGCAAGTTAGTCCCCAATGTACGATTCTAATTGAGTTAGGAATTATGGTTGTAAGTTGTGGTGATTATTAAGTGGGTCACTACATAATTGCAGGAGATTCTATAACTTTTATTGCAGTCAATTGAATAACACAATCATTAAGCAAATTTTAATTTTTGCGCAGTGGATATTTTTGCCAGAAACCAGAAGTAAATACTGGAAACCAGGAAAAAAAATGCTGAAAATTGTAGTCCTTAGGAAGGACTTGATAGATGGACAAAAATCCCCAACCCCATCTAAGCATCTGGCTGTAAGCCTGACTAAAACAGACCTTCATGACCACATTATTTATTCCACTTTCAAGAAATTTTCAGACCATTTAAAACAATTTGTATCTAAATTCTTATCTAGATAGTTCATTTAAATACCATTTAAATGGATCTAAAAATGTTGGGTATTGTTATAGTTTAAATGTTATAGTTTAAATGTTTCTTTGGGAAATGAATCGTGATTATGCAGATACCTTTAAAACTTACCCTATGTGAAGAGAGAAAAAATATGTTAATATATAAAAAACAATGCTTACAACACTCCCAGTTACTCTTATGGTATTTAGATTATTTGAACAATCACTTTCTCTTAGACAAAATGAAAGAAAAGCTGAATACAAATGTAATCAGATTTAAATAATGAGGCAATTATTAGGTCCTGATTTGGAGTCAATGGGTACCCACATTAGAGATGTAATATGGCCTCTAAACACAGTATGTGGAACTTTTCCAACAAAAATGTTTCCTCTGCTGTCTTCTGTTGGCATACAACAGTGTATTTTAAATTCATAAATGAAATAAATATGAAAAAATTCTCATCAATTTGGTGAGTTCTCTTATGAAAGAATATTGCTCATCTTTTTTGCCTGATTCCTGTATGAATTAGGTCTAATGGAATAGGGAAAGCTTCCTCTGCAGTATAAAGGAAGCATTATATACTATAGCTTGCAAAATTAATTTTATTATAAGTCTACAATTTTATTATAGTTCTACCTCTGCTAGAAGAGCTTTGCCACTCTTTTCACCAACTAGAGCAGTGATGGCGAACCTTTTAGAGACCGAGTGCCCAAAATTGGCCCCACCCCCACTCTGCCCATCCCCCACCCCACCTGCCCGCAGGGTCACTCACCGCCTCCAGGGCCCACTGCAGATCGCCCAGGCAGCCCAGCAGCGCCATGGTGGCCACACCCTCTGCCCGCGCCCTGCAGCATCAACTGTGCGGTATGAGGCATGAGGGCAGAGTCTTGTCTACGCTGCCTGGCTGCCATGTCCTTGGCTGTGCTGCTCCGTGTGGGCCACGCTTGGGGGCGACTCTCCTCCAGGGGGGCTGCTGAGGGGGTCGTGGGGGGAGGCAAGGCTGGGGCAACGGCACGTATGCCCACAGAGAGGGCTCCGAGTGCCACCTCTGGCACGCGTGCCATAAGTTCGCCACCACTGAACTAGAGAATCAACTACATACCGGTAATACAGACACATAACTTTGTCTCTAAAGAAACATCTAAAATCTTGATCTTGTGGTGAGGGTTCAAATAGCGTTAGGTCTGCAAACTGGAGAAAATTTCATACTATTTTCTGTATTTGCCTATTATTTGCTCATACTTAATTGCTATAGGAGAAAAAATAAACTTTGAAATTTATCAATATTTACTTTAAATATTAAAAAGGAATCCAAACTATTTTCATACAGCAAGATTTTAATGTCAAAATGACTGTATTTAAATAGGGAATTAAACACATGATATGAACATTAAAAACATTACAACGTGCAAATAGAACAATATTTTTAACAAATAAAATGTAACAATGTAAACAGTGGATTAATAAAACAAATATCATGCAACTAAAATATACAATGTAATTTTAAAGGACCCCAAATATTTATATGTTTGGAATTAAGGTTTCTGGTTTTTTTTTTTAAAAAAATACTGTGCATCATTTCCTTACATAATACTTTGCTTTTCACCAAATACTCCTTTTCATCTCCAAAGAATGGATCCTTGATAACAAGATTACAACCAACAATTGCATGCATTTAAAATATTTTAAAGCTACTATTTAATGAGAAATTATTTTTTAAAAAAACATTTAAATGGGTTTTCTTATCTATAATTTATAAGCAATATGAAATAACCAAGCGAAACCAATTGTACAAACCCAATTAAAACTAAAACTACATTATAGGTTTTTTCTTTAAAAAAAAGTGTATTTTTTTTTCATCCAGCTTTTTTGTCTTCAAAAGAAAGAGGCCTGACTGGAGATGTACAAACGCTGTCCAATATGGTTGCTATTACCAAGCGGAATTGATGATGACAAGGGATAGCTTGGATAAGAATATGGTCTTGATGTATACGGTAAAACGCTGGTTGTTCCAGAAGAAAGCGTAGCACTAACAGGAGAAATGTTATTTATTGGATTTCGACAAAAATTGTACTCTGCAAAAGAAATTTATGCAGCATGAATATCAATTTCAAAAGAAAATTGGAGAATCATAATGGTCAGCATAATTCCCTCCAAATACTTCTTATTCTAAACCTTATCACTCAAAAACAATGGAATTATACTGCAGGCTACTACTACATAAATGCAATTTTTATCCCAGGCTTTTTAAATCTTCTTTATTAGGGTTGTGCCTTGTGGTAGTACCTTGTTTTGATGAAATTTCGCATGAAACACTCTTTGAAAGGTGAAACAATCCTTTCTAAAAGCAAAGCAAGTCACACTATTTCATGTCAAGGTCTATACAACAATTCCAATAGCTATAAGTGACTTCTGCAAATGCACTATGTATACATGATCTAACTTTTCCATTCAGCGATTGGGAACAAAAACAGCACTTCCTCCTATGCAAAAGTAATTTCCAACTACTGGATTAAGTGTAAAATCTCAATGGGTTAATTGCACTGCATCCATTCCTCAACATAATAAATTACACATTTCTGCAGGTGTACAGGTTTCACTAAGATTAGGTGCATCCATTTTGCACGTGCCTCTCAAAAGAATGAATATAAATATTTTAATATATGTTAATGTAGTGAATTAAATGTAGAACTTTTGTGATTCTTCACATAAGCTACTAGCTAAAATCTAGATAACTCTAAATGTTTCAGTGAGAAAAAATGAAGAATTTGTGGCACCATTCTGTAACCTGATTAATTCCTATAATTTTTCTAATACATCCATAGTGTACACTATTCTTACATAACTCAATTAATATTTGACAGTAAGACACTAAGTTACATATTTTAATAGGAAAAAAGCACTGAAAGCCAAGACAAGAAACTGATTGCAAATCTTGTTATAATATACAACAAAAAAATATTCTGCTCCAAGTAGCTACAGGTATTTAACAATTATATAAGAATGGACTTATCGTTTAAAATCTTACAATTACATGAAATGAGTAGGATTCAACACCTTTTCCTTAGGAAAACCCAAGCCACTGATATTGATATAAAGGTAAAGTAAAGGTTTCCTCTGTCCAGTAGTGTCTGACTCTAGGGGGTGGTGCTCATTTCTGTTTCTTAACCGAGGAAGCCAGCATTGTCTGAAGACATTTCCATGGTCATGTGGTTGGCATGACTATACGCCAACGCACACAGAACGCTATTATCTTCCCATTGAAGTGGTACCTATTTATCTATTTGCATTTGCATGTTCTTGAACTGCTAGGTAGGCAGGAGCTGAGGAAAGTAACAGGAGCTCACCCCATCGCGCAGTACTCAGGTATCAAACTCAGGTGTCAACTTTCCATCTGATAAGCTCAGAGTCTTTAACCACTGAGCCATTGAGCCCCATTTTTGATATATTTATATCTATATATTTAATTAAGTTATGTTTAATGTTTGGACTGGAGGCATACATTCATTTCCTGGAAATAAATCTCACTTACACAATTAGGGTTTATTTCTGAGTTGATATAATCAAAACTACATTATTGATCAATTTATGGTATGATAAGTTTAAAAATCTTCACTCAAACTTTTAGTTACATTTTATATTTTGCACAAGCAAATGGGAATTATTTTCCTGCCACAATAATAATCTTTTAAAAAATAAGATTGTTTTAATCTTTGTCTTTAAGATTTCATATTTGTTAGCAATAAACTACTTGGAAAAAAGAAAGTGGCAGCATTTTTAGTCGTATTACATAGCCAATATTTAAAGACAGCAGTGAGTTTTTAGATCTAAAGCAGGGCTTTTAAAATTATTAAAATCTTTTCCAATACATGGGCATTTATGCACTCCTTCACTTACAACCATTTGTCTAATAACTGTTTGAAATCAATTAATTGCCTTGCTTAGCAATAAAAATTTTGTGCCCAACTGTGGTCGTAAGTCACCTGTATTGCTCAATAAAAAGTTTTTTTTCCTAACAAATAACTACAGTACATCGTAAGATAACAGTGAGGTTGAAATAATAATTTCAATATAAGCCTAAATAAAACACTCTATTAAAATAATAGAATGAGCCTTTCATTCCATCATCAGACAATACAATACACTTGAACTGATTTGGCAGTTACATTCTAATATAAATAGTACATGGCTTACTGTAAGTGCTATATTGCAATAATTTTGCTGTTACTAAACTGAAAAGACTGTGTAAACATCTAATCAATCAAGAGAAAGTAAATAAACATCAACATAAAATCTATTTTATAAAAATTCAGTATTAAGAATTCAGCATCTTTGAGATATTCGTTCTGCTTTTTTGCTACTTTTAAGGTTAAAGAACTGATTATATATAATTAGGCTAGATTAGTTAGGTTAAATAAGTTATTAAATGTTTTAATTTCTAATTTGATTCTTGAACCTTATATTTTCCAAAGTTTTTTTCCACTCAAACATAAATTTCACATATAATAAACCACAGCAGAATATTATATAATGTGTAGCATTTATAAAAGCATTACGTATGAGCATAACTTCAAAAGTAAGATAAAAATATGGACAATGAAGAGTAATCTGAATTTGCTAGGTGAAATTTTAAAAACAAAATATTCAGTAAAAGCTATAGGAATAAAATTATTTCCATCTTTTTCTTATAGGAAATTCTGATCATTTTTATATTATTTTGTCAACAATTTAGCATACATCCTTATTCTCTTAACTACAGTTGGCTTTGAAAATTTGAACATTATAATTTTGAATATGCAATGCTTACAATATAAACTGCATTATCTAACAGTTTATACTATTTTATCAATGTCAAATACAGTATCAAAAAATGGTTGAGTTAAACCAAGCACCAATTTTACTCATGTTTGCTTCACTTAAGTTACTTACCTATTTACTTTGTCCAAATTTTCCTACGCTGGTCCAGACTGGAGAGGTTATGTACCCTTTCTGCAAGTGGTGGAGACAGAATGTAACACTCTTCAAAGATGATGTTAATCCTCATTGAAGTGTTTGGAATTCTGGGACTGACTTAACTCCAGTAGTCCATACTACATATTTGTTATTTTTATGTATATATAATTCTTTAGTTAAAACTGTGTTAAGAGAGCATTAATGTTGCAGACACATTATGTTTTTAATCATCTTGCTATGGAAGAGGTTACATACCCATTATTCATTACGCTTTTTTGTATTATGCTGGCATTATAAAGTAACATATGTACAGATATACAGGTTTAGAATATAAGACTGAAGTCAAATGTTGCAAATATATTTTCATTTTGCTTTATACAAAATCATTAAGAGTACTGAACATTTTAATATTCTTTTCTGATTTCTGAAAAATCAAAATAAGTTGTTTTTAAAATATGACTGAAGATTTTTTCACCTAATACGGATTTCTCATAATGTAAATCACAATATTATTTTGTATGTAAAGTGTAGAGATTTTATTAAAAATAATGTAGAATATTTTTTTACAATTAAGCAGTCAACTTTACAAAGTCAACATTTTCACAGCTAATTATTGTACAATCATATTAGTAAACACTATGAGAAGGTTTAATACTAATTTCCTTTTTAATCATATCCTTTTTTTTAAAGATAGTTTTGGAATCAGGATACAACTGCCAAATAAAAAGTTACCATTAAAAAATCTATGCAATGTCCTGAGAAAAACATTGTTTATTAAAAGCTTATTATATTTCAGTATCTTATATTACTATAATTATATTATTAGTATGTCTGATGTATAATGTTGTGAATATAAAAGATCAATGGGAAAATAGCATATTAATATGTGAGACTAGTTTATAATTGTTGGAAATAATAAAGTACTTTTTAAGAGAAGCAAAAAAGCAACAAATGTAACTTGTTTTTCAGAATGGTATGAATAAATATTAAAAGAGTTTAACATCAAATATAGCTTATTCAAAATGCCACATTTAAATTAACCATAACTTATCAATAATAAGACCAGTCCATTGGCTTTTTCCAATTGCTAGAAGACAGTAGATATCTCCCATCATTCAAGAAAGACTGATGATCAAGATTAAAACAAAATGAAAACTTAAATTTCAGCAACGCATTGTTTCAGTATATTTCAGTTCAATATTTTAACATATTACTGTAAGAACTCTACTTGTCAGAAAGAAATTAGCAGTAAGTTCCAATAAAAAGAAATAAAGCTGTAACCTAATTTTATAAATTTAAGTTGTGATTTTATCAATATACATTCATATTTAATATGTAAGACAAGTTTCACATTTTCATTTTAAAAAAACTCAGTGTCTTTCAGTTTTGATATGTATTGAATAACTTCCAGTTCCCCTTTAACTGCATTTTTATCAGGAATTTCTTAGACAATATACATTTTAATCACATATCCTTCTTGTGCTTTATAGTATCTCCATGAATAAATATATGCTGGCTATAGTTCATTTTCAAACTTCTTCCTCATCATTTTTCCTAAAAAATTGGACCTATTTGAGAATTTTTTCCACATTAATTTTTTCTTCATTAAATTTCATTGATGTATAGTAAGGGAAAAAAGTATTTGATCCCCTGCTGATTTTGTACGTTTATCCACTGACAAAGAAATGATCAGTTTATAATTGTAATGGTAGGTTTATTTTAATAGTGACAGACAGAATAACAAAAAAATCCAAAAAAGTTATATATTAATTTACATTTTAATGAGTGAAATAAATATTTGATCCCCTATCAATCAGCAAGATTTCTGGCTCCCAGCCAGGTGTCTTTTATACAGGTAACGAGCTGAGATTAGGAGCACTCTCTTAAAGGGAGTGCTCCTAATCTCAGCTTGTTACCTGTATAAAAGACATCTGTCCACAGAAGCAGTCAATCAAATTCCAAATTCTCCACCATGGCCAAGACCAAAGGATGTCAGGGACAAGATTGTAGACCTACGCAAGGCTGGAATGGGCTACAAGACTATCGCCAAGCAGTTTGGTGAGAAGGTGACAACAGTTGGTGTGATTATTCGCAAATAGAAGAAACACAAAATAATTGTCAATATCCCTTGATCTGGGGATCCATGCAAGATCTCATCTCATGGAGTTTCAATGATCATGAGAATGGTGAGGAATCAGCCCAGAACTGCACAGAAGGATCTTGTCAATGATCTCAAGGCAGCTGGGACCATAGTCAATAAGAAAACAATTGGCAACACACTATGCTGTGAAGGACTAAAATCCTGCAGCACCCGCAAGGTCCCTCTGCTTTCTTTTTTTTATTTTTTCTTTTCTTTTTTTGGTCCCTCTGCTTTCTTGAGCACATGTACAGGCCCTGTCTGAAGTTTGCCAATGAACATCTGAATGATTCAGAGGAGAACTGGGTGAAAATATTGTAATCAGATGAGACCAAAGTAGAGCTTTTTGGCATCAACTCAACTTGCCGAGTTTAGAGGAGGAATGCTACCTATGACCCCAAGAATGCTGCCTATGACCACCGTCAAACATGGAGGTGAAAACATTATGCTTTGGGGTGTTTTTCTGCTAAGGAGGCAGGACAACTTCACCGCATCAAAGGGACAATGGATGGGGCCATGTACCGTCAAATCTTGGGTGAGAACCTCTTTCCCTCAGCCAGGGCATTGAAAATGGGTTGTGGATGGGTATTCCAGCATGATAAAGACCCAAAACACACAGCCAAGACAACAAAGGAGTGGCTCAAAAAGAAGCACATTAAGGTCCTGGAGTGGCCTAGTTAGTCTCCAGACTTTAATCCCATAGAAAATCTGTGGAGAGAGCTCAAGCTGCCAAACATCAACCTCGAAACCTTAATGGTTTGAAGAGGATCTGCAAAGAGTGGGACAAAATCCCTCCTGTGTGCAAACCTGTTGGCCAACTACAAGAAATGTCTGACCTCTGTGATTGCCAACAAGGGTTTTGCCACCAAGTACTCAGTCATGTTTTGCGAAGGGGTCAAATACTTATTTCACTCATTAAAATGCAAATCAATAACTTTTTTGAAATGTATTTTTCTGGATTTTGTTGTTGTTATTCTGTCACTATTTAAATAAACCTAGCATTACAATTATAGACTGATCATTTCTTTGTCTGCAGGGGTGTGGAGTCTTAAATTTAAAAATCCACCCTTCTTTGCTGCACAAAGGAAATCAATCCATCTCTCTTAAATATAAAACACAATCTATTCTCACTTATAAATTAAGTAGTATTTACAAAAACAAAACTAATTAAGGATTACCTCCAGTTCTATCCACTTTACTAGGCAGCATAGTAAAGGAAACAATGAGCTAAAATACACAGCTATAAAGTAGCATAAGCAAATGGCAGTGTTTCTATATTATTTTTATTGATTTTTCAGCAAAAACCTTTTCTCATAAATATCTAGGCTATATCAATATTCATATTTCACATATGTACTATATGAAATAGCAAGCTTGTTATTTCCCATCTACCAGATGTACTTGATCAGAAAAGTTGAAAATAGCCTGCCTTTGGATGATTTCAAAAGGAAGACACAAATTATTTATTTTAGTGTGCTATGGCCCACAATGTTTCAGAACTCCAGGCATGACTGAAATTGAGAACATGCTATTCTACTTATAATTATGATTTATGGCTCAATGTGATGTAATCTCAACCAAATATATTTATACATTTAAAACTCTTATATTTAACACTTGCTTTCAGTTGTTTGACATTTTATGGGCAGAATGAACAAACTGGAGGATGAAGAGATCACACTTTTTTCTTTTACATAAATTGCATTATCACACTAAACCAGGGGTGTCAAACTGCTGGCCTGTGGGCAGGTTGCATCATGCGGAGGCTGCGCCCACTCCAGCTCCAGCAATGTGAAAAAAGTCACGATACATTGCGACATGTCATGTGACACGGCAAGTTTGACACCCATGCATTAAACTATCTGATGATAATAGAGTACATGAAAAACAAAACCTTCAATTGATAATGAATCAAATACTGCAGTATATTCAGATGTTTTAGGCTTAGTATGATGTGAAAATCTAGCTTGAGAAATCAAGGGAGTTGCCACGAGAAAGTGTCTTTTCAAGTAAAAATATAATTGACTACTACAAAAATTGAGAGGTACAATGGCTCAGTGGCTTATATGACACCAGAGGTCTATATTCATACCACTGGGATAGAGTGATAAAGTGAGCTACTATCACTTGTCACAGCTCCTGCCAACCTAGCAGTTCGAAAGTATGTATATGCAAGTAAATAGGTACCACTTCAGTGGGAAGATAGCAGCATTCCAAGTTTCGTCATACACTTTGCGCTGCAGCGTGAAGTCATGCTGGCCACATGACTGTGGAAATGTCTTTGGACAGTGCTGGATCAATGCCTTAAAGAAACGGAGATGAGTACCACCCCGTCGTCAGCTACAACTAGCGGAATAAAACCCACAGGGACTCCTTTACTTATCACCACAAAAATTACAATGTTTCCATCCCTTTTCTGTTAAGAAACTAAAGGTTACTACCTTGTAGACTTATTTCAAAGGTAATTAAAAAATGAGATACAAATTTTATATTGTAATTAACATAAGTGAAATTTAATTTTCTTAAAACCATAAGGAAAAAGAATTTAAATATTTATGTACATAAGAACATAAGAAGAGCCATGCTGAATCAGGCCAAAGCCCATCGAGTCCAGCATTCTGTGTCACACAGTGGCTCACCAATTGTACATGGGGATCTTGAGCAGAAAGAGAAGGCAAAACCCTCCCTTTCCCTTGACCCCCAACAAATGGTACTCAAGGGAATCCTGCCTGCCTCAACCAACATAGAGGCGGCACATGGACATCCGTTTTAATAACCACCGATACACTTGGCATCCATGAATCTGTCTGACCCTGCCTTAAAGCTATCAAGGCTGACAGCTGTCATGACCCCTTCTGGAAGTGAATTCCATAAATCAACGACCCTCTGGGTGAAGAAATATTTCCCTTTATTTGTCCTCACTTTCTTAGCTATGAGCTTTAGGGAGCGCCCCCTTGTCCTAGTATTGTGTGATAGAGAAAAGAATTTCTCTCTATCCACCTTTTCTATCCCATGCATGATTTTATACACTTTGATCAAGTCACCCCTTAAACGCCGTCTTTCAAGGCTGAAGAGACCAAGGCGTTGCACAATCTGGTTTCATAAGGGAGGCGCTCCATTTCCTTGATCATTCTTGTTGCCCTTTTTTGCACCTTTTCCAGTTCCATTATATCCTTCTTGAGGTGCGGTGACCAGAACTGTACACAGTACTCCAAGTGTGGTCTCACCATCGATTTGTACAGAGGCAATACAACACTTGCTGACTTATTTTCGATTCCCTTCCTAATCATGCCAAGCATGGAATTTGCTTTTTTTTTTTACTGCTGCTGCACATTGGGTTGACATCTTCATCAATTCCCAAACATTGCTTCTTACTTTTTCTACTGAATCTTTTTAATGATAATATTTTTAAATAGAAAAAGATATTACAGAAATCCAAATTAACTGCCACTGCCTTTTCAATAGCACTAGAAAGAATATCTCCATGTTAAATAACTTAAAGGCAAAGAATCCATGGATCGATAGAAGCAAACTGTATATCTAAAGTAATTTTTAAAATATTAATTCTCTATATTTGTTCTAAAAGATTTTTTTAAAAAAGTAATTAGCATGATGAATAAGAAAGTTAAAAACACTATCTCTACTATATACACACACACACATTTGAATGAGAGAAAAACTTGAAATACCGCAAATGTTTCTGAAGAAGCTGCCTACTAAGTGAAGTGCAGTTTAGATATGTTATGCCTAAATAATAATAATTAAGTACTACGATGATTAAAATTAAAATCAAAGTTTTAAAAACTTACCCAAGTGCATGAGTGCAAAATGTGCTGCTAGCTCTTTTGCATCTTCTACTGTTGTGCAGAGTTTGTCTGGCATAAAATAACTCTGGGATCCATTTGCAACTGCAGGAATAACAATCTTATACACCAGCAAAATTTTTCCATCTTGACTTGTAGTTGAATACAAATAATATTCTGGAGGTGCCCAGTTATTTTTGTTGCAGTAATAATCTAACTGCATCACAGCAGAACTAAAATGACTAGATTTTAAAGAGTACATGCTAATTGGAGTAAGTTTTGTTCCTGAAAAAAATGGGTAAGTACACCTTTCAATTTCAGGAGGACTTGGACTATTATGCCCATTGAGGCGTACTGGAAGATTTGCTGGTTTTGTTAGTGATTTCTGATGACCATCTTCTTTGCTTGTAAAGACTAAAAGATTTTCAGAATTGGGGCTAATTTGGCCATTAAGATGTTGTCTCCAAGTGCTTTCTTTGTTTACTGGCTTGGCTAGTGTTACCTCAATGCTAGCACCATCAATACATTTTCCGTTCATAACTGACATAGAAGCAACTGCATCATCTCGGTTGAAAAAATGAATAAAAGCATAATCTCTAAGTTTCTTTACCCGTTCAATAGCTCCAGGTTTAAATTTGTTAAACTCAGCCTTAATTGTTTCTTCTGTGGTTGACATCATTAAGTTTCTAACATACAGTACTTTTACTCTCTGCATTGTTTCTTCATCTACTTCTTTTTCTGGATCTGCCCAATCTACTTGAATAGTGTGGCCCCATAACTGGAAAGTTCCTACCAAAAAAAAAAAAATCTTCATCAGAAGTAGTTTTGCTCCCCTTTCCAAGTTTCAAAGAAAGAAACCAACAGGACAGATTACAATTACTTAAAAGAATTAAAAAAAACAAAACACCAAGATACAGTAAATTCCAATTAAGTTTAAATGCCAAGAATAAGGGAATACATTTTAAAATAAGTTATCTTAAGAAATGAATGGAAAGAAAAATTTCTAACAGAAATCTTATGGTAATAAATTTTATGGCATTAACTTGGCGGTACTCAGACTGTGTGGTGCTGTGTCCCATATTAGATTTCCATGAATTATAAAGTATCAATAATTGCTGGAAAAATAAACTTTCTCCAGTTATGTATAGCTTTTTGCAATGCACTCTAGAAACTTAAATTGCTGGCTTTGAAAATTCTTAGTAGCTGATTGGCAGTGTTGCAATCTGAACTCATTAAATGGAAGCAAGCCAAACTGGGAAAAGCCTACTGCTGAGTTCTTGGTGTTTTCTAAGCTTGTTTGTTTGCTTGCAGACATTTTATTACCCAACATCATCAGTGCTAGTAAGTGTATGCAGTAATTTGCTTGTGGGGAACATACCTACACTCTTTAGCATTGATGATGTTACTTACTCAAATAAGAAAAGATCTGCAAGCAAATAACCAGCCTCAGAGATCACCAAGGACCACAGTTAAACCCTGAGCTACATATATTTGATTCTATTGAAGATCTGCTGCTGAACCTTCACTCCTAGGAAAACCAACTGGATTTCAAGGGTATGGCAGTTGGCAAAACAGTTCTTGAAAAATGTCATGATGAAACACCCTAAAACACATTTTTCCCTTTTCGTTTGATTCTCTCCTGCCAAGTTCTTGCTTGGTAACATCTCCTCCTCCTCCTCCTCCTCAAAAGAAACCTTTAAAGCAAAGCAATGGGGAAGCATTTTAAAGAGAAAGAGGTGAAGAAAAAAGTGAGTGAAAGTAGGTGGAAAATAAGCTAGAAATAATGCAAGTTGAGGTAAATTTGGAGGTTGGGAATTTGCCACTTGTTCTCCTGACACTTTTATTAATCTGGATTCCTGATCAGTGGTTCTTATAGACTTAAACCATATTGACACAACTCTAAGACAGAATGCAAATATGGACATTCTAATCCCTGCCCTGCCTGAAGAGTTTTATAACATGCCTAGTTAGTGAAGGAAGTGATTGGAATAGGACTACTTAGCATCAGAGGTGATTGAGGTGCTAATACAGCACATGACAAGACAGCTTCTCCTGGCTTGCTGGTTGTTTAGACTTAGAATAGAGCTGGATGGGACCTTGGAGGTCTTCTAGTCCAGTCCCCTGTTCAAGCAGGAGAACCTATACCATTTCAGACAAGTGACTGTCTAGTCTCTTGTTAAAAACCTCCAGTGATGGAGTGCCCATGATTTCTGAAGGCAAGCTGGTTAATTGTCCTCACTGTAGGAAGTTTCACCTTAATTCCGGGTTGTTTCTCTCTTTGATTAGTTTCCAACCATTGTTTCTTGTCCTGCCTTCTGGTGCTTTGGTGAATTTGTGGCAGCCCCTCAAATACTGAAATACTACTATCAGGTCTCCCGTTTCTTCTTTTCTTTAGACTACCCAAACCCAAGTCCTGCAGCCATTCTTCGTATGTTTTAGTCTCCAGGCTTTTGAACATCTTAGTTGCTCTTCTCTGAATTTTTTCCAAACTCTCAACATCTCTTTTGTGATATGGTGACCAAAATTGGCTGCAGTATTCCAGGTATGGTCTTACTACGGTTTTATAAAGCGGTACTAATACCTCACGTGATCTTGATTCTATGTCTCTGTTTATACTTTATACAATCCAGGATTGTATTAACTTTTTTGGCTGCTGCTGCACACTGCTGGCTCATGGTTAAGTGATCGTCCACTAGGACTTCCCTCTCAGTTACTGTTTTTAAGCCAGATCTTCCAGTAATATAGAGCATTATATTATGTTAAGGCTCTTGTACAAGGTCAGGCTACTACTTCTTTCCTGGCTGTAGCAGTTGTCCAATAATAGTACTACAAGCACTTATATAAGGTATGTTGCTTTTACCAGCAATTACTCAGTTTTGTGTTGCACTCTTCCTTGTCTTGAGCAGCTACTCTTCTAATGCCCACTGGTCATATGCCATGTGGGTATTTTCTCTCTTACCTTAAGAGCTGGCACTCTAGAGTACACCCTGCCTGCCTGCCTTTTAGCCCATCAAAAACATATATGAACTGCACCTGCAAAACTGCTTACAAAATATCAACTAATTAGATAAAATATCAAGTCAAACAGAGATTGAAGTGGTTTATGACATAAGATTGATTTTTGCCATCTTATTTCTAAAACTATTCATTTTCCTATACCATGAGCTCAGAGCACAACTGTTTTAAAAAGTCTATTAAAACATTGAACATTCAGGCTTTTAACAAAAAAATAAGTTGATTGACTCTACTGTAACCCAAATACAGTACAATTAAACCTGAAATTAAGTTTGTACCATGAATAAGGGGCTGAATCCATATAATCTCACTGCAGCTAAAAAAGGTAATCCAGAAAAGAGGAATGGTCCATAACAGTAAAAATACCATGCATCTACCATGCATCATATCATTAACCATCTTGGCTAATTTGCCAAATTCTAAACCATGCTTTCCTATTAACCCTCTAGGTTAACACAAACATAGATCATGATAGTTGATCATGCAGATGTCACCTATAACTACCACCATCTTTACAAAAAAATACAACTCTGCTGTACAGCAAGTGAAATTTGCCTATTTACTGTCAAATTAAGACTATTCACTTTTAAAACAACAATATACAAATATCTACATTTGGTAGAAAACAGAAGGTGCTTACAATTTTAACAATAAAGGTACTAGGAAAAAAGGACTGCAAAAGAGAAACCTACAACCCGAGGATAACATAATACACTTCAGCCATGTTTATTTTTCTCAATATTGAATACCAAGTAGCTTTTACCATAACTTAAACATACATGTTCTTAACAAGAATACTATTAAACCTTCTGTGAAGAATGAACATATTTACCAGGAATTAATTTTCTCCTTGCCATAGCTGCAGCTCTGTGGGATTCATATTCTACAAAGGCAAACCCACGATTTTTTGTCTTGTCCGTTGCACTTGGATACACAAGAACATCTACAACACCTTCAGTGACTTTTTTCATTTCATCCAAGATTTCTTCTTTCTTCTTTTCCTTTGGAATGGCTCCAATGAATAATCTGCAGTTATCCAAGCTTATACAAACACCAATGAATTTTCCAGGACGAATCTCATAATTATTAAGGGTCTTAATGGCAAACTGAGCTTCCTCTTTTGTTGTATACATTACAAAAGCATATCCACGATTCTCACCACTAAATTCCATCATCAATCTAAATTCATAAATCTTTCCAGCTCTTTCAAAAATAGGAACTAATTCATCCTCATATATATCACGAGGAATTTTTCCCACAAAAACTTCACAGCCTCGGGGTGGTGGAGGACCTTCCCAACCTTAAAAAACAAATGCAACACATTTATTATTATTATTATTTATTATTATTATTAATTAAACTTATATGCTGCCCTTCTCCCAAGACTCAGGGCGGCTCACAACAAGAATACAAGTATAAAAATAACATAAGATAAAAACAATTAAAATTACTAATTCACAATATAAAAACTAAGTAGTTAATTTCACTCATACCACACACAGTCACAGTCAAAGGCCCAGGGGCAGAGTGCAGCTCACACGCCCCAAACCTGTCTGCATAAATGTGTTTTCAACAGTTTTCGGAAAGCTAGGAGGGAAGAAGCAGTACAGACCTCTGAGGGAAGCTGGTTCCAGAGGGCTGGGGCAGCAACATTTGTATTAATTGATACTAAGAAAAAAATCCTGGCCAATTATTTATATTATTTCACTGTCACTTACCTTAAAACAATTTCGGAGGTTTTCATGTAATATCCAACAGATTATACAAACTAAAATGCTAATGCACTCTACAAATACTGATTGTCCATCAGTTCTCCATTAGATATGGCTTGTATTATCTGGTCTAAATTTATTTCTGTGACTTCTATTTAAATAAAGACCCACTGTTTTGATTTAAATTTAGTCCTAAATTCGAATAATGAGGAATATAGCCTTATCATACCTGGTTCAACTGGAATACCTAAAATTAAGTAAAATATTTTAACTTAACAGGGAATTGTCATATTGTAAAGAAATGCAATATGCACTTGCATGGTTATTCAGTATAGATATGCAAAACATGAAAAAAATTTCTGTGCAGATAGCTGTTACTGAATAATCTATTCTGAACATGCCTGGCTGGGGGTGGTGGTTCTGGTCTATATGTGAAATATATAGACAGAAGTGATGATGGGACAGCAGAGAAAAAGCCAAGGATATCAGCAGCTGAGGAAGATAAGGGGACAATGGAAGGGAACACTTGGGCAAAACACTTAGGAAGCAATGGGAGAAAAGCCAGTGAGACACTACTGGGTTAAGCTGGCAGTTGAGAAGGAGGAAGGAAGAAATAGTGCCAGGAAGATAGGTAATTTGATGGAGTATGCCACAGTGGGAATTACGAAGGACATAGAGTACAATGTACACCCATACCTGCCCCACCTGGATTTTGATTCTAGGAACCATAGCTAACTTGAAATGGTTCAGCAGAATATTTGAAATTAAATGATTTGAGTTTGGGGGGGAGGGGAGAATTCTCCATTTCACACATACTTTAACCAAAGCTAGGCTACTACTTAGGCAATAATACATTTTGTGCATATTATTTTTCTATTATTTTTCCAAAACTAATATTTTGAAATGAAGCAATAATTAAATACCTGGTGGAGGTCCACCAAATTTTCGTTGTCCATTTTCTTGAACCATATTATAACCTGTCTTCTCCATAAGAGCCAATAAGGCAGCTTCATTCTGAGTACGAGATCTAACTTTATTACATCCATTTATTACATCTATGTGTTCTTCATTCATTTCTGTAACATCTTAAAGAGAACCAATAGTAGTTATTATATACATGGAACACATTCCTTAAAAACAGTTCTTACATGAAAATCAAACATTTACATGTATAAATAATTTGATATTAACTTCAAAGAAAAGTAAAGCTATACCTGTATAGAGTAGCAAAAGTTTCTGAAGCTGATTTATTAAATATTGATTTTGATTACATAGGTTTTCTACATGTACAGTATGGTTTATTTCTGATTTTACCACTACATTCTTCAAAGAATCAGAATGCTATATATATGAAAATGAATGCAGAATAAAAATGGCAAACTAAATCAAACTATCCAAATAATGCATTCTATACATTAAATTAACATTGAAATCATGTTGTTCATGAGATTACAGAAAGCGCTTTGAGAAATCTAATGTCAAAAACCTTCTTCATCCAAACTCTTTCCTAATGGAATCTTAAGGAGAGATAACATATTATCATGGGAATAGGGCAAATCCAGTTGAAATTTGCTGGATGCACAGACCTCTACCTTATGGATAATTTAAGGTGGGGTTATGGGACCAGCTGGTCTAATTTTTTTTTTGGACATCTGTTTTACAAATTGTGTTGAAGCCCTCTGAGAAAGAGTTTGGTGAGTTATATTGGGTAAGGGGGTAAACTCAAGTAAAAGTCCAATCTTAGCCCCAGAAGTTGACTTGGTAACTTAGCCCAGCCTACTTCATAGTGTTATTCTAATTGGGAAAATTGGAGGAGGAATATGTGAACACTACTTGAGCTGATGGAGGAAAGATGGGGATATAAATTTAACATTAAATATGAATAAAATTGTGAATATTCAAATTTTCATATAAAATATACATTTTTATAAATATCAACAGTATCAAAAAGCTATAATTGTTGATAAATCTCATACACACACACACACACACACAAGGACAGATGATAGATAGATAGATAGATAGATATAATGGAGTAACTGGATAGAAATTCAAATACTTGATGCTATTCAAATTCATATTTAACGTGTTTGCTTTAGGTAAAACAAATCAACAAAAATATTATAAAAAAACAGTATTCAAGTGTGTACAGTTCGGTATAAGAATGAATCTTTATTGTTGTACAGTAGAACTTGATTTAAATACCTATTAATCAAGTACCAGAATTGAAATGTTTCCTATTGACTTGCTTGTTGAAAGCCAGCTGGGAAGATTGCATCACACGAGCCTAGGATGCTTAATTTTGAAATTTCACTAAATGAATGGTTGTAAGTCAAGGGTTACCTTTGTATACTTGTAAAACATACTTTAAAGAAATAGTAATCAAAATGCATTTTTCCAACTTTGAAACAGCTTGCTTTTTCAACTCAGAAATAGCTCAAGCTGCTTGGCAATCTTAATACAATGCATTTTAGAAGCATATTTTTCTACCGAAGAACACTGAAAAATAGCTATCACATATTGCTTTTACATAGGAAGGTATAGTAGAATTTAAAGACAAATCCTAAACTAGTGGTGTTGAATTAAGTAGATGAGTAACAAAAACTGCTGTTCCCAAAGTACTGCCAGCTTCAGCGCTGACAGTTACCTTTTGCTAATTTGGTTCATTTTAAAATTCTTAGCTTGATAAGCAAGGGGAATTTTTCAATGGACTGCTCAAAAAACAAAATGGGCTCACACATACAATGGTAGACTTATGTCAACCATTTCATGCATGAATTAGATTTCTGCCTTTTACCAATGTTTAAATTCCCCCTGGGAAAGTAGTATTTTCAAAATGGGTATCTGCAGAAAACCTAGCTTATATCAAAGTAGTGTATGCATTGTGGTATCACAGTACAAATTATGCTGCTTGAGCACTTGCATCAGATGCTATGACATAAGTGCAAAAAGGTTGAAGTCTGCAAAGTGATAAACAGTATTACATCAGTGCTTGATCAGGGGTCCCCAAATTCTTCATCTAATTGATTCTTCATTAAGTTTTAGATTCTTCATTGACCCTAAATGTTTATTAAGTGAAAATAATGTAATACATCTACTTTAACTTTAACTAATAATGCTGGGTAACAAGCTAGCCTGCTAGCCACTTCTCATTCAGGACTAGGAACTCACATGGACCTCTTCAGAAATCCCAAAAGATTAACTGATTCCAATCAACTCGCCATCATTTATCCACTACCTACTGACCTCCAGCCATTTATTGAACTCTCAGGTAATCCTATCAGCCTGGGGGTTAATATTGACCATTTTGAGGAGCCCTGTTCCAAACTGTATTTTAAAACTTGTTCCACTATCTCAGGGGTTGCCACAAAGAGAGAGTCAAGCTAGTCTCCAAAGCACCTGAAGGCAGGACAAGAAGCAATGGATGGAAACTAATCAAGGAGAGAAACAATCTAGAACTAAGGAGAATTTCCTGACAGTTAGAACAATCAGTGGAACAACTTGCCTCCAGAAGTTGTAAATGCTCCAACAAGAGATTGGACAACCATTTGTCTGAAATAGTATAAGGTTTCCTCTCTGAGCAGGGGGTTGGACTAGAAGACCTCCAAGGTCCCTTCCAACTCTGTTATTGTTATTATTCTGTTAAAACTTACATACTACAACGTTTAGAGTACTTGGGAGAAAGAAATAAGTAGTTTATATGCATACATTACAGTTTAGAAAGAATGATTAAAACTTACAAGATTTTTTAGGTTTCTATAATCAGCTCACACTGCTCTGTAGCCCTTTGAAATATCAAACTATTTTCAAATAAATACTTTAATATATGGGTTGCACAAACAAAACTGATCAGGTTAATATCTGTGGACAAAAATAAAATTTCAAGTAAACAATTGGTATTAAGTTTATTACTTATTGAAAGTATATTTAATTTCATTCTGTATAAGACAGAACAGCAATAAACCTGAAGATTCAATTTATACAGATTTTTCTAAAATCAAGCAAGATATGATCACACTTGTCACTTTTTAATGCCTGATTCATATAAGTAGACCAGGTTAAATAAACAGGACAGTTTTTATATTGAAAAAAAGAAATTTTGAATATCCCAAGCACTTTTCCTAGATATGGAAAGCTAACTTGCTTGGACAATAAATTTCACAGGTCAGCTCCATCCCCTTTTATTTATTTATTTTGCAATTTCTATACCGCCCCCCTCCCGAAGGACTCGGGGCGGTGTACAGCCCAATTAAAAACATCAACATACAAAAAGTAAAATGATTAAAAATAGATTAAACAATTTGGCCCAGAATCATTAAAAACCCAATACATTATCTTAAAAGCAACAATCCCCTAAAACAATTATGGCCTTGTTGGTACCGGAGCTACTATCCCAGGCCGGCTTGTCGAAAAAGATGTTTTTAATTCTTGACGGAAGGAGCGCAATTCCGTCATCGTACGGAGTTCGGGGGGGGAGAGCTCGTTCCAAAGTGTTGGAGCTCCCACAGAGAAGGCCCTCCCCCTGGGGGTCGCCAGCCGACATTGTCTAGCCAATGGCACCCTGAGGAGACCCACTCTGTGGGAGCGTACTGGACGCTTGAATGTTAAAATTACATATAGTGTAATGGAGGAAACTTGATAACATACCTTTGTGTTCTAACATACACCTTGTGTTTTGTGCATTTCTTACAATGTATGGAGATTGTACATCTCTATATAAAAATGTATATTCATCACTTTTCAATTTCTGAATCAAAATATAATCTAAAGCATAGCTGAAAGGCTACCATGAAAACACTGTATTAGAGAAGTTCTATAAATGCACTCTGAATCAGACAGTAGGGAGCTTAGCTGCTAATAGTTAAGAATTTTACAAAGAACTAACAATATTCTGCAAAAACAAATCTCTATACAGGTTAACTGCCAAATTGCTTTTCAGATGCCTTAGAACAGGGGTGTCAAACTGACGGCCCATGGGCCGGTTGCATCATGCAGAGGCCGCGCCCACGCCAGCTCCAGCAATGCAAAAAGTCACAATACATTGCGACAAAACACATAATGAAATGAGTTTGACACCCATTCCTTAGAATGTAAATCAGCTACACTTTAGAACACGGGTGTCCAACTTGCCGCATCATGTGACATGTTGCAATGTATTGTAACCATTTTTGCATTGCGGGAGCTGGGGTGGGCGTGGCCTCCAGATGCAACTGGCCCACGGGCTGGCAGTTTGACACACCTGCTTTAGAAGATCACACACTGATCACCTATGACAATATTTTGTAATATAAAAACCATTTTCACATGTGCTAGATCAGATGTCAAACTCGCAACATCACATGACGTATTGGAGCTTTGTCCCCATTGCTGGCAATAGGGTGGGTGTGGTTTCCTTGTGACGCATCAGGTTGGCAGTTTGACACCTCTGTGCTAGATGAAAGCTCAGAAGTTGCTTCTTAGTTTGGAAAGCAATCACTATATTTCAACACTTGTCTTTAAAGTCATGAATCTGAAGATTAAAATATATGAAGATATTATGCAAATATTTTAACAAAATATAATTACTAACCCTGCTTTTAAGGGTTTTATTTGCCATTTATTATTTGATATTCTATGATAAAATTTGATCATGCACTATCCTGATATCCAAGATTAAAGATATAAAAATTCCAACTGAAAAAAATGCTTGCAAAAAATGGAGACAATATAGTATTTTCTTATAGTCATTATTTTAAAAGTTGCCTGTTTCATTCTGAGCCTGATTATAAAAAATCACAGGTATTTTTGAAGGTAGCCTCTACTTGCAGAGGCCGATTTTTGAAGCCTACGTGAGATAACTACGTATGGATCTTCATCCAGGTGTGCAATATAATTCTTATCACCTCTTGGTTGGATTAGCTAGAAGATAAAAATGAGGACTGTAATAAAAAATACCTGGGAGAGGCAGTATTGGAAAAAATGCTTTAGAACTATGATTGGCTCTAGGAAAAGCATCAAGCCAATTCTCTTTAAATTGGACTTTAAAATTTGGTATTATAGCTTTAATACTGTGATATAGGTAGCTTTATGGGCTTTTGGGTTTATCTTGGTTTTAATGATTTTGGTTTTATTTTTGACTTTTTTTTAAAAAAAAGAACAGAACGACATTCTAGTGTCTTCCAGTAAGAAGTAATAAAATTATAATTGGCTATATTCACCGATTAACCTATAGCTATTTTTCAACTGTACTTTCTTCCTCCATAAACATATTACCGCGATTTCTTTACTCCCGCCTGGCCCTCAACCTCCCCATCACAAGAGTTCCTCCCTGCCTCAACGCTAGAGTTGTTCCTTTCCATTTTCTCCTCGGCTACTGCTAACACTTCATTTCCAGCTTTTACCAACAAATTACTTAACGAATAATTTATTATCATTATTGGCTTAAGTATGCCGCTTAAATTAGCGCCCACGGCCGAAAAAAGGCACCTTTTAAGCTTCACTTAATATTTCACACGGAGCACTATTTCTACTCTTTCTATAACCACGGTCTTGCTCCCTCAAGCAAATCCTCATTTTTTGAGACGCTGATCCGTTTGTGTTTATATTGGCCCTTCTAAATGAAGAGACATGCCCTGCACGAGGGACTGGAAATACTGCAACGAAGGTCCCACCCGAAGAGTTGGAAACGTAGCATCCACGACTACAAGCTACGCCTCGTCGTTCAAGCGTACCGCCCAACACCCTCCGTGCCCTACAAACTAGCCTACCGCTCCTTCCTGTACAGGAAACAGCGGCTGACTTGCAGCTACCGACACGCCGTCTCACTGACGCAAGGGCCCGCGCAATTTTCAGGCAAGGTCTTCCGAACTTGCGCGGGCTTTTTTTTTAATTGCCTTTTGCTTTATAGGATTGACAGCACCTCTAACCAATTGGGAATGAACTAGCGAGGTGGCACTAAACGAGGTGGGAAGATTCTCTTTCCCGCTTGGGTTTCAAAGGATGGGGCGGAGTTGAAGTTGGAGATTCGTTAGTGACAAGGGCGGGGGTGAAGAGAGAACGTGGGCGGTGGTAACGTTTATTCCAACGGACAAGAATACTCTCCATCATTAGTGCCAGTGCCTTACTGCGTATAGTCTATAATTGCAAAGTAATTGACAATTTATAATAAATTAGACCCACGACGAGGCAACTTAGAGAAACCAAAACATCACCTTACCAAGATTGGCTACTTTCATCTGCCTTTCAGTAATTGTATTCCTAGAAGTAAACACATTTACATTTAAACAACGCGGCTTGCTTTGGCGACGTCTATGATATAGATTTCATTTGTCCTTGGTCCATGGCAAAGAGTCTTTAGTTCTTAACAGTACTGATATTAATCATTTCCCTTTTATTGTGACAACATGCAGTCTAGGTTATGTAATTATTTGATTATTCACCATCAAGTAGAAAAGATTGTTGTAGACAATTAAACAATTAAAAAGTTCAGTTCAATTGTTTTGCTGTCAGCTCTCTGAAATAGACCAGACTAGAAAATCCAAGTTATGAATGCTAATACCAGGTTGTTTGTTGACTGTTTAATGTTATGATGGACCTACACAGAAGCTACTTATAACCTAGATTTGAAGTTCTGGTGGTCAGCCCCCCCCAGTCATGTGACTGAACTTCAGGTGCTCAGCAACTGGGCCACATTTACAGCCATTTGCAGTGTCCCATGGTCATGTGGCTTTTATAGCATTTACTTACAATTTTCAGCAAAACCACACCCAGAGCGAACGATTGATTCACTTAATGACCTCAGTGGCTACTTTATGATTGTTGTATTAGCTTAAAAATCACCACAAAAATAATTTTTTTTACAACGGTCACAACTTACAATCATGATGGGAAAGGCTCCATTACAGTTGTAAATCAAGGACTACTTAAGTACTGTGGGAAGAATCCAGAGAAAGAAATATTTTGGGAAATATTAAAAAGGCAGAATTTATTTCCCCAAAGGAATAATGGAGAAGATCATGTGTTGTGTCATCTGAGTAAATGGTTGAGTCAGTTGGGTAATTTGGACATCTGTCTGGCTCAGCAGATGAATCAGTTATTGGATCTAAGTATTTGAAGCATGCTTCACTTCTTTATACAGGGAACAAGTATTTATTGGAATTAGTTCCAGATATTTCTCATAGCAGCCTTAATTGGAAAGAGTCCAAAGAACAAGGTCCTCCTATTTATTAGAAAATGAATTAAGAGTGCAACACAAGAATTTTATCAGTCTTCTTTCAGTTGAAAAATGTTATATAGTTTAAGAGTAAGATTTTAATTCAAAATTTTCATAAAAGGGGAAAACGCTTGCCTCTTTTGAAGATAGGTCAGTCACATACCTGTTGATAGTGTTAGAAACATTTGTTAAACTTCTTATCAGTATGAACATTAACTCTTGGTATTATGCAAATGTTGCAAATTGATACAAATGACATACTTTGATATTTAATGTAAAGTAGGGGTCCTCAAACTTTTTAAATGGGGCCAATTCATCGTCCCTCAGACTGTTGGGGGGGGCGGACTATAGTTTGAAAAAAAATGATTATAGAACAATGTAAAATCAAGTATAAAATGAAAAATGAAACAAGAAAAATAAGTTGGTTAATTATTTGAATGAGTTTTTAAGTGAAGAAAATATACAAAAGGATACTTTTTAAAATTTGTAAGAGGGAAGTGGAATGTGGAATTTTTAAGTTTTTATTAATAAAAAATCTGTTTGAGTTAATTATTTGTCTATATTTGAATATTTTCTTCTGGGTCCATTTTTTTTAGTTGCACCGAACGAATTCCTATGCACACTGCACATATCTTATTTGTAGTGCAAAAAACCAGGAAAAACAGTACAATATTTAAAATGAAGAATAATTTTAATTAATATAAGCTTATTAGTATTTCAATGGGAAGGCTTTACTGTACTTTACAGTGATCTATACAAAGAAGAAAGGAAAAGAATATGTTTTACAGTTTATTTTTTAAAATCCTTTGGAAGCATGGGTCCCTGAAAAGTCTTATATTTCTAAAACAATATTTTTTTTAAAAAATCATAAAACTATTGTTGCTATAGGAACAATAATTGTGCATAGAGAACAGAATCACACATTATTTGTCTTAATAAATAAAATCCAAAGCTCTTGAATATTAACTGTTCAAAATATAGTAGCTGAGATATACAATACTAACCACTAGGTGGCAATATTATATAATGTAAAACAATAGAGCTGCACAAAATTTGATTTCTCAAGAATCCCTTGGCAAGGTTTGATGGAAGATACAGTAATTTTATGGCTAATGAATGATCCCTTTTAAAAAATACCTACAACCTATCAGCAAACTGTATGAATAGAAATATCAGTGGCAGCTGGTATATCAAATATCAGCTTTGCTTATTGCTGGATGGGGGGGGAAGGGGATGAACTTTCTCTTGCAGAGGCACTGTCCATTAGCGTGATGCCTGTATCCTGATGTGAATGTTCTGCCTTGTGCAATATTATTCCTCCCAAAGTGAGACTGGATCCCATACTTGATGTCCTTCCAGAAATCCCTCAAAACATGACTGTATCAAAAGGCTCAGGGATCTCAAGGAACTAGTGAGGTAGCTGCATTGCCTATAATCCTCTCTCACAAATGAAGGCAAATATATGTGTCCAATCTCAGTCAGTCACCAGGACCAGAGGTTTAGTCTTCTGAGCTTTAGGACTCATGCTGGAGCCCATCCTCAAGGAATCACCAGCTTATCAGGTACTTAGGAGCAGCACAGCCAACAACCAACACTTAATAACTGGCCATCAACACCCCAATCAACAGCTAAAAAGCCATACACAACCAGGCACCACATAGTTACTAAGATAGAATAGCACAAAGTACACATTCTGGTAGACAGAGGTTCCCTAACAATGGGCTCCTGGTGACCAACCCAGATTGGATTCTGCAATAATCCTCTCTCTCACTCTTTTTAATAACAACATTGATGGTTTTTTTTTAACTGTGGACTTTTTAAAATGCTGTTTATTTTATGGTATGAATTGTATGAGTGGTATGAATTATAAAATAAGAAATTTCGTATCTATTTTAGTCATAGATGCAAATATGAAATTTATCATGTCTGGAATTTAATATGCGTTTTCTTTATATGTGGAATCTAGATCAAGGACAACTTGATATCACTTATTTCTATTTAATCAAACACTATCTTAAAGTTGTCTTTTCAACTTTTTTTTTAAAGACTCCCCACTGGTCCCTTCCAGTTATGTTAAAATGTAATTATCATTATGCATTACATTATATGACATGATATGATATATAATATGATAGACATCATACCTATGGATAATGTTATCTGACAATTGTGGGAACTGATATCCAATCTGCACCATTAATATGTAAATGGTAAAGTACCTAGTTGCCTTTGCTACCATGGATATTTCTTTTCTTAGAACAGTGATGGCGAAACTTTTAGAGACCGAGTGCCCAAAAATTGGCCCCACCCCCGCTCTACCTCCCTGCTCCGCCCCCGCTCTGCCCCACCCCGCCCACCCACAGGACCACTCACCACCTCCAGGGCCCGCCGCAGATCACCCAGGCAGCCCAGCAGCGCTATGGCGGTCACACCCTCTGCCCGCGTCCTGCAGCATCAATTGCATGATGGGGTCTGAGGACAGAGTCTTGTCTACACTGCCTGGCTGCCATGTCTTTGGCTGCACTACTCCATGTGAGCCACACTCGAGGGCGACTCTCTTTCAGGGGGGCTGCTGGAGAGGAGGGGGTTGTGGGGGAGCCAAGGATGGGGCAACGGCACGTGTGCCCACAGAGAGGGCTCCTAGTGCCACCTCTGGCACCCGTGCCATAGGTTCGCCACCACTGTCTTACAACCTCTAAGTGTAGCCCAAAGAAGGAGGTAACCTCTTCTGGCATCCCACTTTCTCTGTATTCTTGTACAGAGAAGCAACAGAAAGCTCTCTTCTGTGTCCAGCCACCTGGTCCATCACTTGCTTAAACAAGAAGTTTATTGGTTAGTTTCATCCTGTAGGGAAGAACTTCCTGTAAGGACTACATTGATTGCCAGATTGGAGGTCTCACATACAATACTATATCCTGACATGCATGCAAACGCATCTGCATATCACACAAACACATTTGCTATATTGAGTAGGAATATTAGGAGGGAAAAGAACAAACATCTTATTTCTTCCCTCCAAAGGATCTTATATGCCTAGGACTGGTTCCTGCTATAGACTATATATCTTTCTTGCTAGTAAGCTCATTAACCTAATCAGATAGCTGATGGGAACAGAATAATAGTTTTCTGCTACTGACAGTACTGTTTTAAGATACCAGGGATCATGAGAGAAGTGGAGAAAGGATTCTGCTTAAATTCTCTAATTTTCTGGATCTAGAAATAGAAATTATCTGTTCCTGATCAATCCACTGATTGAGTGGCCAGAAAGAAGAATAACTGGCTGTCTCTGCAACTTCAATGGTTGCAAATAATATATCTGAGATTTATAGGTTACTTGTGTCTGCTATACTTCCCATGGCTCTGGGCTAGTAATTAAATACAAGGTCATATTTCTGATTAAACAAAATTGCACAAGAGTAGGGAGCAATTCTCATGCAATTTAATTATACAAGAGGAGTCTTAATTGTAAAAATAGTAATTACTTTATATTCAGTATTTTACAGTGTTTAACCCTTTTGCTGTCTACACACATACTAAAAATCATCCACAAGAATCTGGTCATTAGATAAATACTGGCTTTATAATGTAATGTATTTTGTTTAATATAAGGAAAAAGCAACACTAAGAACTTTTGAAAACTCAGTTACAAAACAGCTGCACATAGCAGAGGTTACAACATTATTTTGATCCATACACAATAATTTTAAAAATAAGGACTTTTACAACTTATTATTATTATTAGAGTGTAAAGTACATGAAAGAGGAACACTTCTATTTCACACATTGCATTTATAATGAAAACATGTTTGGTTTTTAAAAAATAAAGAAATTGTTACAACTTTTTAAAAGAATAATTGTAAAAGCATTTGGCATCTATACCCTGCCCAGCCCTTTTGCTGTGCACTAGTAGCAAGGACTTTTGGGACTCTTGCGAGAAAGACTTGCTTTAGCCTGTGAAAGCAAACTCTGCTCCAGTTGGAACTGTTTTCAGAATGGAGGGCTATATAAATAGACGACCACTGTTTAGTGGGCAATGCCAGAGGAGGCTGTCCTTTGGACTGCTTCTCTGAAGTGTGACAAGGGATTAGCTTTTTCTTTTCTTTTTTCTTGTCCTCAGATCAGGTGGGGATGACTATATGGAGTTTTTTGGACTGGCAGCAGACATGATTTGGTTGTTTAGTATTACTGATCCTACGTGTTATAAGTACCTGAATGAAGGGAGACAAAGGGGAGACGCCCAAATTCTGTCATCATCTGGATTCTGAATAAATGATCATCTTAAAGTCTTCTATGTTGATGCCATCTGAATAGAATAGAACTGGAAGGGACCTTGGAGGTCTTCTAGTCCAGCCCCCTGCTCAAGCAGGGGAACCTATACCATCTCAGACAAGTGACTGTCTAGCCTCTTCTTAAAAATCTCCAGTGATGGAGCGCCCATGATTTTTGGAGGGAAGCTGTTCCACTGGTTAATTGTCCTCACTGTCAGGACGTTTCTCCTTAATTCCAGGTTGTTTCTATCTTTGATCAGTTTCCAACCATTGTTTCTTGTCCTGCCCTCTGGTGCTTTGGTGAATAACATAACTGCCTCTTCTTTGTGGCAGCCCCTAAAATACTGGAATATTGCTATCATATCTCCCCTATTTCTTTTTTTCTTTAGATTAGCCAGATCCAAGTATGTTTTAGTCTCCAGGCCTTTGATCATCTTAGTTGCTCTTCTCTGAATTTTTTCCAAACTCTCAACATCTTTTTAGTGATATGGTGACCAAAACTGGCTGCAGTATTCCAGGTGTGGTCTCACTAGGGTTTTATAAAGTGGTACTAATACTTCGCGTGTTCTTGATTCTATGCCTCTGTTTATACAACCCAGGACTGTATTTGCTTTTTTGACTGCTGCTGCATACTGCTGGCTCATAGTCAAGTGATCATCCACTAGGACTCCAAGGTCTCTCTCACAGTTACTGTTTTTAACCCAGGTCTCGCCCAATCTGTACTTGTGCCTTTGATTTTTCCTGCCTAAATGTAAGACTTTGCTTTTCTCCACACTGAAACAAATTTTGTTGGATAGGGCCCATCGTTCAAGTTTGTCAAGATCTTTTTGGATCCTGAGTTTGTCTTCTGGGGTGTTGGCTACTCCTGCCAGTTTGGTGTCATCTGCAAATTTGATGAATTCCCTTTCAATTCCCTCATCTAAGTAATTTATGAAGATATTGAAGAATACTGGGTCTAAGATGGAACCTTGTGGTACCCCACTGCTTACTTCTCTCCATGTGGATGTAGTGCCACTGAGGATTACTCATTGAGTATAGTTTGCCAGCCAGCTACAGATCCATCTGCTGGTGATGTTGTCTATCCCACCTTTTTCTATCTTACCAAGGAGTAGGTTGTGGTCTACTTTATCAAATGCCTTACTGAAGTCTAACTATACTACATCCACATCATTTCGCTGGTCTATTAGTTTAGTCACTTTATCGAAGAATGAAATAAGATTGGTTTGGCATGATCTGTTTTTAACAAACCTGTGCTGGCTACTAGTTATAATTTTGTTTGCTTCTAGTTGTTTGCAGATCTATTTTTTGATTATCTTTTCTAGGATTTTCTCAGGTATTGATGTTAAACTAATTGGTCTATAGTTTCCTGGGTCAGTTTTTTCCCTTTCTTGAAGATGGGAACCACATCAGCCTTTTTCTAAACCTCAGGTACTTCCCGGTGCTCCAGGATTTTTGAAAGATACGGTGCAATGGTTCTGCGATAACATCTGCCAGCTCCTTCAGAACTCTGGGATGTAATCTGTCGGGTACCGGTGATTTATATTCGTCAAGGTCGGATAGGTGTTCTTTTACCATTTTCTTGCTTATTTTAATTTTTGTTTCTAGTTTGTCTTTTGCAGTAGGTTTTTTTTTGGTATCTTAAGCTATAGTTTCTTTTTGTCTCTATTTGAAATGATTTCTTAGGACCAAGGTATTTTGTGAATAAGTCATATAGTAATCAGTACTGTACTCTGCAGAGTAGAAGCTTACCATGGGACTTGTTTTGTTTTTCTGCGCCTTGATGTGTAGAATAGTTAATGCTCATTCAGGGAACATGTTCTGAGCCAACATTCATTAGGGAGGAAAAAGAAATAAACTTCTTTAGTGAAAACAGTAGAAAGACTCATAAGTATTTCAAAAAAGTAAAAACAAGGAAATAATGCACAATACAGCAATTGGCAAACTTTGATAGCCACATCCTATTTTCTAAATTATGGATTCCACTGCAATGTACAGTAAAATTGGAAAATGAAAGAGAAACTGAAACAGATATATTCTCCTTTTTCTTATTTTTGATCCTAAGTTGGATGGGAGTAGCCACTCTCCTGCCCATCTCAGTCAGATTGGCATGCAAGTAACTGGAAAAGAATTTCAGGGTGTTATTATAAGGGATGTGCCCAGGAGATATTAGAGGGTTTGGGGGTATTTTTTGGGGAATTCCTGGCATAGCAAGGCCAATTCCCCAATTTGCTTCTGCCTGAGCAGTTAATTAATGATTCCCTTCTGTATCTGGGTCTTACCTATTATCAGTTTGTTGTCAAAGAAATACACAGAAGTTGTGAATAAGACACAAAGATAGGTTTGCTTCAGCTTTCCTTTTCCTGGACTGTCTGATGCAACAGCAAAATGGTGATAAATTGACTTCTTAAAGATGATCTTCTGACAAGGCCATGGGAAGGAGAACAAATCCTCAGAAAAACAGAGATATGAAATGGCTGCTAATTATTGCTTGCTGGGCTGCTCAGAACTAATTTTATTACCGATTCAGTTTACTATTCAGTCATCCATCCAGAGAAATTTGTAATGTATTTTGAAGAAAAAAATGGCTATCTTCATGTCAAATTAGATGACAAAATTCTTGTACTTCATATTACATTGTATTAAAATTTTAATAGTTCCTACCAGTACATTTTTTCTAAAAAAAAAAAAAAAAAAAACAACGGTGCCGGAACTCACACATATCATACAACCTGCCTTGCCTACCATACAAGGTTCCATCCAAAAAAGGTACCAGAACTCTGTTCTGGGTGTTCTATGAGGGAAAAAAAGGCCTGGTTCCTATTAAATTTTAATCAGTGTGCATGGATTCAATTTCACTTTTTGCAATCTGAAGAAGTAGATGATATATTGGTAAATCTTAGGCTAGTAATCTATGCTCTTGAGCAGTGTGGTTTTTACTATTTATGTGGCAGTACAGGGAATGTTGAAGCAGGGGTCCCCAACCCCTGGATTGCAGCCCACTATCAGATTGTGTCCTATTCAGAACCGGGGCATGCAAGCAGCGGGCTGGTGCATGTGTACATGTGTGCGCAGCTCAACTTATGCAAGCTGAGCTGCACACACATGTCTGTCAGCCCACTGCTCATACAATCCAGTTCCCCTCTTGCCCCCTTCCAGCTGGGTTGCCAAGCCACAAAGGTTGGGGACTGCTGTGTTAAAGCCTGTTCATGTAAGGAAGTTATGTCTACCACCTTGAAAGAGGTAGTGGTTCATACTTTCTTGAAGGGGTTCTCCTTGGACCATAAAGTTTTGGATAATTGCTATCAAATTGTAAATATTTCTTTCTTGCATGAATGTAATCTTGCTTCCGCTTTCCCAGGCTGAGTTAGGTTGACAAACCAAATGATCACAACCATCACTCTGACAAAACTCATTCAGTGTAGCTGAGGCTATTTGGGTGCTGTATCCATAGGTCTCCATACAGCACTAAAATGATTGAAATTCTATTTTTGTTCTTTTGTATTTTCACATGCTATATGTTATTTTTCCTGATGTCTATTGACTATTGTCCCCATCCCTCTTCAAAATGCGGTTTTTTTTTAGTTTGTCTTTCCATGCTTTCTGACTCCTTTTGAAATCCTATAGCTCAAGGGATATTCCAGTCTTTCAGAGTGTTACGGTAGGTCAGCATTCCCAATGCTGTAGCAATGAAGTTGCTACTTTCTGTCATGCCAGATATTGCATCTATGAAAGTGTGACCCCCATTGTCCACTGTGCCAGATAGTTGCATTTCTAATTCTTTACTCCCTTGAATACCTTCTAAAATGACCTCGTTTGCTTATGTCAGAGGTCCCCAACCCCTGGTCCATGGACTGGTACCAGGCCGCAGCATGCCAGCAACCAGTCTGCACAAACAAGCAAAGCCCCATCTGTGGGATGCAGGCAGCATACAAAACCACACACTCTCCAGTCTGCAGAAAAACCTCTCTCCATGGAACCGGTCTCTGGTGCCCAAAAGGTTGGGGACCTCTGGCTTATAACATTTCAGCTTCTACAGATGTGCGAAGGCATTTTTGATTAAATTGTTCATTGTGGTAGGTGGGTTATATGGCTGTTTCACTTCCTTTTTTTTTTTTTTTTTTGGCACCACTGATTCCTACATAAAGGATGAGCTATTCGGATGAGTTATGCTCATCTGAATAATTTTTCTTATGTATCTCTCCTATCAATGATTGAGCTTTTGCTTTGATAGTGAAGTATTTGGTTAGTATGAGTTCTGTGGTTATGCAACCCACTACAACACAACCATTGTAACCTGTGAAAAGGTAACACTCCCATATTAGAGAAATGTTTCCCTTTGATTAATAAAAATGATGAAAACACTGGAATAATTTCAGGATTAGAAAAAAAAAACAAGATAAATGTTTGTCTTAATTTTGCCTTTGGGAAAATAAAGGCTTGGCTTCACCTTTGAAATATTTGCTATCTGGGAAATGAAGTCAAGTTTTCAAAAATGTTTTGAAGAGCTTTTAGAACTAGCTTTGCCCCTAATAGAAGCTTACTGATTTCAGTATATATACCTTTTACCTTTTAAAATCACAGGCAGTCTTTGACTTAATCACCATTTGTTTAATGACAATGGCCTCAGAAACAGTAATTAAAGATCTGTACTCAGACTTACAACTGTCTTACCAACTTCACGGTTAAGTGATCGCAATTCAGGCACTTGGCAACTTGCTTGTGATTTACAATTTTGCCCATTTCCAGCAAAAAAACACCCATTGAAGAAGCTAAATTCACTTAATGACCAGATTATTCACTTAATAATTATGGTGATTCATTTAATGACCATCATAAAAATTGCCATAAAATTAATAACTTACAATTATGGTCATTAGTTGAGGACTCCCTATACATGTTATGGCTGACTAATTAGTAGCTAATTTAAATTGTTAGCATTAAAATCACAGAATGTATTTTTTTTTATAAATCAAGAACATGAGTGGTAATATTAAGGACTATATCCTGACATTAATGTGTGTTGAAGAAGGAAGAAAAAATATCCTTATAAAACCATCTGGGTTTCCTTTATGACTATTTTGATTTTACTTCGGCTTACAAATTGATCCCAAATGATTACTCTTAATTCCATCATCTGGGACAGCATGACTAAAATTTGTAATTATGCATTATGCAAATGAGCAATTTATTTTACAAAAAAGCACCTTTGTCAGATTTACACAAATGTCTCTTCCCTCCCTCCCTTTGCCTCTCCCATAGTTGTAGGATTGTATATTTTGGGACCCAAGCATATCTCCTATTTCACCAAGGGCTGCCAAGATTATTGATGGAGGCCATTTATCTTATTTGGAAGATGACAGGCTTATAGAATCTGAGAAACAAAGGAGCTACTACTTTCCTTTATATTCAAGAATGGCAGCCTTTTTCCTCACCCTGTTTCTACTGCGTTTGTTATACCCACAATCTTTGCCAACATTTTCTGTTCATTTCATAAATTCTTCTAAATTAATTTTTCAACAATTTAACTAGGGAAAGGGAGTCTCTTGTCTATTAGCACAACATGGCTGGGCTGCCCACTGCTACTATTTTCAGCTTGTCCAAACTGCAACTTTTCCCATAGGTCGTTTGCAATTGTAGGGTAAAGAAGGAAAGAGGATAATATGCAAGAGGGCACTAGCATGGTATCTTTCAGATATAATCAATCGATTTAAAACTATATCCATTACACAAACCCTGCAGTTCTGCACTCCTATTTCCTGTGTGGCTTTCCAAGTATTCCATTCCAGACTCTCCCCCCCACCCCACGCAATCATGTAAAAAGAGCAACATACAAGTAGAAGTTGTTAGAATTGTATATTTAAAATGTCCTCCAAAACATAGGTTGGGTTTATGTACAGGCAGCAGAGTTGCAAACACACCAACAATTCCTCACTAGATTCTCATGAACCACTTTTTAAAAATATTAACATATTGGTCTCATGTTCAAACAGGTATTTGTGCATGTTTAAAATACAACATGGTTATGATGTAGCTTACACTGTAGGGAAAACATTGCACTGTAAAATTTATAAACATACACACTTTCTGAACTTCTAATGCACACATTTCATGAAGATGGCTAAGCACTATATTTGTAAGTAACTGATCTTTTGGAAATAAACACTCATAAATAGGCTGTCAAATGCATTTTTCATTATACACTGACAGTTATTAGAAATCTGAGGATATCTTTGGACAATTAGCTGTTTGGATGGACATCTATCTGTGGGGTATGCATTAATTATACAATCAAGAAACATTTCACTTGTGATAGTTCTAAGCAGCTTTACCTATACCAAGCAATTCATAGTGCAACCTATGGTGTTATTGTAATTTGTAAGTTGGATCTGAGACCACAGTCACAAAGCAGGAACTTCACTCAGTTTCCACAGGAGCAATGGGTGTAAATGTATGTCACATACTACCTGCCATTCTATTTCTTTGAATATCAGCATAGCAGGTGATTTATTATAATTATTTAGGCAGTTACCAGCACTTTCATAGATGATAGGAATTGTGTAAAAATGCTGCATGTCTGCAGCCCAATGAAGTAAGATTAAGAGAAAGTAAAAAAAATATACATAATCTTAACATTATCATGTTAAAATTAAAAAAATCATATGCTTGTTTGTTTTCCTTTGTCTCTACCATAAAGACATTTAATAATGGGATGCAGAGAAATTGTACAACGTAGCATGGAAATTAACCCATTTTACTGAAATGTAAAATACCTCTATTTTATAGGATGTCATTAAATTATTACATTTCTGATGTCTCAATACACTTAAATGTCTAAAGACAGAGAGCAAAAGAAATTGTAAATGTGAAAGAGATAATACATAGTACATGTACAGTCTAACTATATGAATGTTAATTGGACATAGATTAATGCTTATTATGATGGCAAATATGCAACTTGCAAATTCAAAGGAAGTGTGCTGTAGTATTCTAAACAGCAAAAAACAGCAATGCTTTCACAATTTTCCACAAGGTATCTGATCTTATCAAGTCAGGTGTTTATTTCAGGAAGTAATTAATAACCTGATGTCTTTTTAATAGAATCCCTCAAACTCACATAAGCTTTTTTCCCTATATAATGGAAGCTCTAACAAAGGCACAATAATGGTCTGTGAGTCCTTTTCCTTGACCAAAAATTATTTGTCTATAGTGTGAAAAGAATTCCAAAAATAGATAGCTGCATATGTCTTTCTCACTAATTTGCTTGTCACTTATCTTGAGATTACAGAAGCCCATTGGACTGATTTATATTGGATTTCATTAACAGGGAATAGCAAAGATAATTCTGGTGCAAATATTTTGTTATCTCAAGTCCAAGCAGGATGTTGAAATGCAGTTATGTCATTTAAATAAAAATACAGTTAGTGAATATAAACTTAGGGAAATTGGAAAAAGATGCAAAGCAGAATAGCAGTTATTAAACAAACTGTACATTGCTTTGTACAATCTGAATACTAAAACATTCCTATATCCAAGAGAATGTCATTGATAATTTTAATTATTCACTTTGAAATTATGCAAATTTACTTGGGAGGTCACCTTCATTAAGTTTGCCAAAATGTACTGCTGAGTGTAAAACTGCAGATTAGACACCTTTGCTTGGGAATAAATTCGATATGGTCATCCCTGAAATTGCTTGGAAAATTTTTCACAAAACCCAGTTGCTTAATTTACAAGTTATTGCTTGTTCACTGTATTCTATATGCTGCATGCTAATCATTCCACATTTTCTTCACTGTGTAATATTATTAGTTTGAGTTTTCATAAATACATGCATGATACATTCTATTTACAATAGAATGCCAATATACTACTAAAACTCTGTCTTGTCTATTTGTAACCTTCAATTGACCAAAATGTTGCATCATAGAGCAACCAGTTTTGAAGCAACTGTTTTTGAAGCAACGTACTTCAGATTTGCTAATTTGAACAAGTTGTAGAAAATCCATTACTCCCATGGAATTGAAATGTTAAGGCTCTTAGTTGTATTCATAAACTTGTGGCTCTTGCAGTGCCTCTGTGGTCATCTGAGGTTATGTGATTGTGGTTTCTGATACTTTCTGCTGGCTTCCCAAAAGCAAAGTCAATCAGGAAGCCAGCAAGAAGCCAGAAGTTGCTTTTGCTCCCACTGCTTTTTTGCCCATCCCCTGTCATTCTGTTTCTTTGTTTAGATAAGGAAATATCTCTGAAAAGAGGACTCAGTGGGCCATGGGTCATCTAGTAGCCAATAAATGGTAAAGCAGGTGGATTCATTAACCAGCCATCCACAGCATAAATGGAATGATGATAGTAGGAAGAGTAGTAGAAAGTCCCAGACCCAAATAAAGTATAGAAATCAATCCCAGCAGTGCCGAAACAAGTATGCTTCTCTGGTCTCGAATGATCATCTTCATGGTTTCACAGAACTGCAAAGATAATAGAAGACTTTAGAATAAAAAATTAAACATGCTCCTTCCTTTGCATGGGAGGAAAATGTTGATATTTGTTTCATGATTTGTTTAGTATGAGTTCCATGCAAGTATTTGAATGTGCATAAACCTGTGTGCACTGTAAGCTTTTCCTATCAGTTCTAGCTAACATAACATAATGATAAGAGATTATGTGAACTGTAGTCTAAATTTTTTTCCCCTTGGAAATGAGATGGTAGAAACCTTGTTTTTAGTTTTCATGTGAGTTTTTGCTCATTTTTGCCAATTCTAATTATGTTTTCACTGGCTAGTATCTTCCTTTTCAGCAGCTATATTTTCAGGTGTCTAGAATTTTGGTAGTTGCAAATTTACATTGGAGATGTTGCCTTCCTAGAGGGTTGCCATCTCAACTGTCAATACTTATCTTAGTTCTGGGATTCTGACTTCCAAATCAGCCTAGCTTTCCAGTCAGTTGGATTATATTCCTGGCATTGTATTCTCATTCATTTGTATCATCTGCTTACCTGTGGGCTTTTGCTAGTTTACCAATCAGAAAACACTGGGTGGTGCTTTCCCATGCCTCTTTCCTTTTTAATTCCAAAATGTAACCAATGCAAAAGCAACTATTTCTTCTAAAAGTTAGAGCATAAGACTGAACAGTAGGTGTTTCCTTGGGACAGGAAAAATCTTACGTTCTGCCTTTTAGTTATAAAAGTTACTGTTATCCATTTCCAGTCACATCATCTCTGGTGATTGAGAAACTGAGTTTTCTCCATCTTGAACAATTTATTGTAAACTTCCTGAAACTTGTATTTAGATTTTTTTTATATGAAGAGTCTAAGTATTAATTCCCATTAAATTCATAGAAACATGGCAAATATGTCTTTAATAGCATTTTGCTCAGATTTAATATTTAAGTGATCCCTCACAGATGTGAATATGTGTTCTATTCTAATTACCTTCACCGAAACACTACCTCCATTAAAATAAATTATTTGCTTATGACTTAAATATAGGACTTATTGCCTTTCAAAAATTTCCTGCCACATCCCTGCACAAGCATTCCTTTCCTTCATTTTGGGTTACAGTGTGGGGAGAGTTTGGTTTTGCTCTTAATATTTTAATAAAGCATTCTCCTCAACAGAATTTTACTTGCACATTGACTTTAGAGACATCATATAGGAATAATTGTGGCACAGTCAGAAGATAAATGAACAAACCCTTACATTTATTTTTGTAGAAAAGGTGTTTTAAACTTTTTGCAATACTAAAACCTACCTCATTTCTGTACAGTCTTAAGGAATTAATATTAAGGAAGCAATTAAAATATGAGTTTTAACAAAGCTAGGTTAGAATCAAATGTAGATTCACAGCTAGAATTTGCTGTTTTAGAAGCACCTTTCCATTTAACAAGGATCAGAACTGTTGCCTTCTAAAACAAAAAAATCCTACATACCATTAAGATTCTGAAACTATCACTTCTTACACGGTTTGCCCCTTACAATAAATTTTGACATGAGATGGGCAGCAAATAAATTTCTTAATAAACAAACAAATAAATAAATCTTTAATTCTAAGAGAAGGGAGGAGACCAGAATGTTTAAAGCAATGAATTGCCAATATTCAGGGAGAAGTATAATATGTTGCTAAACTATAAATAGAGATAATTATCTCTTATAAAAGTAATAGCAGTTTTGCATTATTTGCTCTTCCAATTGTGAAGTCATAAGCGAATTATACTTCAGCAGAAGATACTCCTATTAAGACACCATGAACAGAGTAACTCTTTTCCTGGGTCTGCATTCATATAAGGACATTGAAGGATTAAAGTTGCACCAGTATCACTGTGCTTCCTTGGCAGCATCAACTCAGTTCTGTCCACTTGTTGCTGTCCATATATTAGTCTCTTAGATAAGCAAAGAAAACTGGGACTTGAATTTAATAGGTAATGTAAAACATGTTATAGACTTTTATAATCCATTTTTAAGCCAGTCTAGGTACATATCAGTTACTAAAAGAGAACTTTTTTTAAAAAGTTCCTCTTTCCCCCACATCCACCCACTCCAAAATCTTAGAGAAACCTCTATTTTAAACAAAAATATCTAGGAAAAATGCTTTTTAAATATATATTGTAATGTTTATAAGCATAAGCTACTTGTTCTTCCCCTTCTAGCACATCATAACTCTAAACAAAGATATAGCCCCACTTGTCAGAGGATATTTGGACAATGATAGTTTACCTTGGTTGTCTGGAAGCTGACTGGAGAGCCATATCTGCAAAAGGTCACAAAATGTTCACAGTTGTTCCAGAGTAAGCTGTATTCCGTTGTGCCCACCAGTCTTTTTGCTCTGTGGACCACTGCATCATTACAAAGGATACAATTTTTGAAAAATGTATCCATACTGTTCACCAGGATGGAGCCTCCATAAGCAAAATCCTCCACTGTGTCCACACGGATCCTTGCCATTTTTGTGATGACCCCCAAGATAAGTCTCTTATTAGTCACTACTTTCTGGATCAACTTCCCATCATTAGTGAAAGCAGGCAGAATGTCTGGCATAAGATGTGCTACTTGGTTATCTCCCAAATAAATGCCAAAATGAATGAAGAGAGTGCGGGGCACTTCTAGCAAATCTCCTGGTCTGAAATAGGAAGAGTCATAACAACATACATGTTTTTTCTTCTTCTCCTCCTCTTCCATGGAACCTGTTTGCAGAATTTTAAAGTTGGAAAGCAGAAGTAACTTTTCCAGTAACAGGGATGCTATTTCATACATTGGGTTTTTCATGTTTTTTTTTTCTTGCTGTATGAGCTGCTCCTGATTTATTCTGCTTTGGTCTCTTTTTAGTATAGCAAGTTGGGCCATCCCACACACCGAATCCGTTTTGATTGGTAGACAGGCAAGTGGGCAGTTCCTGTGGAGCAAAATAAAGTGGCTCTTTATTTGAAAAGTTTTAGCATATAGAACATTGAATAATAGAGCTGGAAGGGACCTTGGAGGTGTTGTAGTCCAACCCCCTGCTCAAGCAGGAGACCCTATATCATTTCAGACAAATGGTTGTCCATTCTCTTTTCGAAAGCCTCCAGTTATGGAGCACCCACAACTTCAGAAGGCAAGCTGTTCCATCGGTTGATTGCTGTCATCTGAGTTTTTATAGGATTTTTCATTATTTGTTGGTTATTTAACAACAAAATTACCTACCTAAATCATTTCTTTTTCCCAATGAAAATGCTGATTAAATGAATTATTTGATCATTGACAAAGATGTATGTCAGGTATGCCAAAATAATAATAATAAGTGAGCTTCTGATGCAAATCTTGCATTATGATTTAAGAGCTCATCATTTGAAATCATTTGAGGAAAATATTTATAAACCTTGACAGAAACCCAGTTCATATTTACTGGAGAGTAAGTATTGTTGGACTCATCGGGACTTACTTGCAAATAAATATATTAAAACAGTGATCAAAAATTATGATATAATACATAAAATTAATTTCAGAGGAATTTATTTGAAAATGTATGTGGCTGATATTTATTCTTCACTAGGAACATTTAGGTCTGCAGTCTTAATTTTGAAGGTATTATTTATTAAGTAAAATCATTATACATAGGTGATGTGAAAACTAGACATGGGTCCCTTTTCACGATATTCAAGACAACCAGTTTTTACTACAAAACCAAAAGCAGACTTGCTAACTTATAAATATATAATTAAAGGTATGGATAACTTCCAATATGTACAAGCTTAAAGTAGTCCTTAACAATAAGATACCCATGGATTTGCTAGACTATTTATAGATATAGGATCTGAATCTTTCTATGCTGTTGTGTAACTCCACATTTTTTGCAGTTGCTGATAAAATGTTCAAGGCATATGTTAATGCACATGGGTTGAGACTTGTTGCTTAGTCTAAGAAGAAACTTATCTTAAGCTTTCAGAATGATATATAGGAAAATCTGATATTTACCATCATCTATTCATGTGTGCTGAAACTGCTAGCTAGGAAATTCAACGACACATGGTAAATTCAGTGTTTCTAAATGCAATGTTGATCTAGTTATGCAAAAGTCTCAGTCTTGTCAAAAAAGCTGCACCTCAATGAAAGCTTCTGCCCTCCGCCCCCAGCCTGACAAGAGGATCTCTTCAGTTGCCCTGGGGGCTGGAAATGCTGATGGATGGGGGCCATTCATCTTACCTGGAAAACATCAAGGATTGAGATTCTGGAAGAGGGGGAGACTCCACAGTGCACAGTCCCCTCATTGTCACAATCAGCCTGTGGCTTTTTTCTTAGACTGCTCCTGGCAGCCAGGCTTGCTTTGTTTAGTTCACCAAGTCTCCCAATTTAGTCTTTTGGGGGTGGGGGTGGGGGTGAGAAGCAGAGAGGGAGAGAGAGAGAAAGAGAGAGAGAGAAGTATAAAAGTCTTTCCCGAGAATCTGAAGGAAGAAGGGGGCAGGACAAAGGAAAGGGGCGGTGTTCTTTTTTTTTTTTTTTAACATTCAAGTAGTTTGAGAAAGAGAGAGAGAGAGAGAAAGAGGCAGGCTCTTTTTAAATTGTATGACATTTATTGTATTTACATAATGTAAGACCTCTTTGAAACAATTTAAAGAAGAGCAGAATTAATCTGGCACCACTCTATCTTGTTTACAGATGAGCAAGCAAGATTTGGCTTCTGTGGGAGGAGTTGAACTTATTAAGAATGATCTGTTAAAAGGCTATATGTTCATTTTTAAGGGTTTCCCCTCACTTTTGGATGGATAGCCAAGCAGCCCAGTAGCATTCTTAATACACGCTTGGCAAGACAAGTCTTGGAATCTCCTAATATGCTGTCCTAGTTATCAGTTCTCAAATTGTGGTTGGAGCTTGTTGGATTCCTGTTATTCACCCTCCTTCCAATATCTTCTGGAACTAAATGAGAGATGCTGGAGGCCATTTTTTGGCTTACATCAGACTGCACTACTGCTAGAACTTGACTGCAGCATGCACACACTGGCTATCTTTTTAGTGATAATTAATATTCAACTCCATCAGTAAACTAATGCTGCTTCTAACATTTTGGCTCTCAGAGGCATATAATATCTGGACATTGGGTGGTGGGAGGGGAGGGAGAGGAAAGAGGGAGAGACAGAGGAAAATGGTGGGGAAAGATTATTAACACAATACAGCCAAGTAATGCCTGCAAATGATTCATTATCATTATTGAAGTCATATACTTTTATCAAGGAGCACTTCTATAGATTCCTTTAAAGCACAATGGCAAGCCCCTGCTTGCTAGCAGTTCCCATGATTCCAAGCCATGAAGAGGCTGTGGGTGGTGCAACCACCCATACTGCGAGTACTACAAAGCCACAGGTATTCACACCAGTTCCACTAAATATTACTGTTGCACTGTGCTACCATATGGCATGCTAAGTCCCTTCTATTCTATGCCACCAGATAATATAGGCGTTCTGTTCCCAAAAGTGTCTGCCAAGCTTCCATCAAAGTATTCCCTTTGGACATTTTCTAGGCAAAGTAAGAATGCTTGTATCAAATTTAACAACTGGTTCTCTGCCCTAATGACTGTTTTAAGTATAAAAAATTGATATATAGAAAGGTAGTTTATTATTTCATGCATTTAATACTTAAATAAGAACAATAAAAGAGATACACAAAACTAGATTATGTTATAAGAAAGAGTTTTAAAATATTAATGAAAAAATATTAAATAATACCCGATGCACATGTAAAAATCAAGCGAGGGCAGAGGTGGGGGGGTGGAGCTGCCCCAGGCACCCCGCACCCGCTTACCTAGGACGGCTGCAGCCAGACCTCCCAAGCCCCGATACCTGTCGTGCTGCTGCTTGAGTTCTGCGGCCGCTTGTGGCCGCACACCACATGGAGCATTGGGCCACTGCAGCTGCTGACAGCTGCAGGCCTCAAGGCTCATCGCACTGATTGCACCACTGCCGCTGCTCATGGCTGCAGGCCTCAAGGCTTGTCACATTGTCCTAACTGCCAAAGTCCCGTCACCAAGGAGATAGGTGGTACTGAGCTCCTCTGCCCAGAGAGGGGCTTCTGCAGGCTCCACTTCTCCACAGGGAAATGTTTGCAGCTATGAGTCCCTGGCGGGGAAGCTTTAGAAAACTAACACGGTGCTCACCATTATGATCAGCACACCATCACCTTGCCTGCAGTTCATTTGGGGCTCCTCGGTGCCTTTGGCCAGTGGAGGCTGGAGGATCAAGCTAGAAACTGATCCTGCAGAATTTGGGCCAAGCTTGGAAAGGGCTCTTCTTGTCGCTGGGGTTGCCACTCGCCTGCCTCCTCTGCCAACTTCACCTTCCTGCTAGGCACCAGGCCAGCTTTGGCAATGCCAATCTTGCCTAGGCTGCCCTGCTGACTGGCAGAGGTCCTGAGGCGCCCAGACTCCAAACCGCCTAGGTCAAGGAATGTGCAGGCAAGCTGCTGCCAGGCTCCTCCTGGTTTTCGGCTCATTGCACTGATTGCACCACTGCCACCTCTCACAACTGTAGACCTCAAGGCTCGTTGCACCGATTGTGCCACTGCTTGTGGCAAGACACTGTGGCTCTTCATGCCTCTCACACTGGTGCCACTGATTACTGCAGGAGGTTGCGAAGCAGCAGCAGCAGCACAATTGGTATGATGAGCCTTGAGGCCTGCAGCTGGAGGAAGAGGATGAGATGGGCAGAGGAAGTGTGGAAAATTTTCCTCGGCCGTAGCCACACCTAGACCTACAAGGAACAGCACCCAGCCCGAAGCATCTGGAGGGTCCTCTGGCAATCCTCTTTCCCCCAGCCCAACAGGAGGCGCTTCCACCCATGCTACAGCCCTGCAGCAGCCTGGATACAGAACCTATGGAAACCCTGCAGGACTGGTCTCTAGCTTGATCCTCCAGCCTCTGCTGGCCAAAGGCGCTGAGGAGCCCCAAGTGAACTGCAGGCAAGGTGACGGTGTGCTGAGCATAATAGTGAGGGCTGTGATAGCCTTCTAAAGTGCCGCCACCAGGGACTCGTAGCTGCAAAATATTCCCTGTGGAGAAGTGGAGCCTGCAGAAACCCCTCTCTGGGCAGAGGAGCTCAGTACCACCTGTTTCCTTGGTGGCGGGACTTTGGCAGTTAGGAGGTGGGAGGCTGATAGTGGTGCGGGAAGCCCAAGTGAGGCCTTCCCCCTGTCCTCCCCCTGCGAGTTTAGGCAAGCGATACTCTTGTGACTCAGGAAGAAGGCGAGACAAAGGCCAAGCAATGGCTGGCTGTGGAGGGCACTCCCTGGAACTGGGATGCAGTGGCTGCATGCCAAAAGAGGAACTGGTCACACCAGCACGAACATTGCAGTTCCTGAAAGAGATGCCAAGAACTTGGGGTTGGGGGGGGGGAAATGAAGTCATTTCCAAAGAAAAGGGGAAAGACTTACAAACCAGTCAGGCCTTTCAAACCAGTTTGCCAAACTCAACAAAAAATTAAGTAACAGTTCTGCCAAACTGGTGTGAACCGGCTGAATCCCATCACTGGCCTTTCACCTTTTTCTTTGTCTCCTCTACTGAGCCAGGCTGCTGTTTCACATGGAGACAGTGATCTGGTGCTAGGACACTAAACAAGTAGATCAGCATGCATGCATTTCACACCATGTAGAGAGAATGGCACTCTTCATATGCCATAAGCCTGCTCTTTTTTCTTTCCAGCAGACATGAAGGATGATAAAATCCAATTGCCAGGCTGCTCAAAAGAGTTTGTTTGTTTCTCAAACAAAAATTTAAATTTAAAATTTAAATATAATAATAATAATAATAATAATAATAATAATAATAATAATAATAATAATAATAATAATAATAATAATAATAATAATAATAATAAAATAATAATCAAGTCTCCTTCATTGCTACATAATTCCTTCATTATGAGGAGCACAGAGAGCCAATTTCAGCATTGAGTTGGGCTAATTCTTCCATTTCTTGTTGAATTTTTCAGTACCACTATGCTTCTAACAGAGAATGATGCTGTACTAAGGCCCATGGAGATCTAGTCAAACCAATACCAAATCCCAAACAGTAGATGACCATTACCCTTACTCATGGAACCAGATATACTATTTGTTCTGATACAACATCAGTTAAAGTGCTGACAAAATATTCATTTGGGTCCCAGCAGAACCCCATGCAAATATGATTCAGGAACTCAAATGTTAGGCAGCCTTCTTTTATTTTTTCTTAATCACAGTGCTATATATAGATCTTCCATGTCATGTTTGCCCTCTCAGAATTCATGGAATCTGCAGTTATTTGAGCATTGTTTTCTTGCTTGCAACCCCTCCTCTTCCCAGGCCAGGAATATTGCAACAGGGAATGCAACAGGGACAATAGGAAGAGGGAGGGCTTTTACTTGGGAGCAATATCATACCATGCACATTTTATATTGGCATGCTTCTTTGAGTCTATAGTGTTGGGGTTTGGTAGATGGGGTGGGAGAAACCATGCCCTGGTAACCCAAGGCCAGCCACATGGGTTGCCAGTAGACAGAATGTAGAAACCTAGTCTGGCAAGCGGAGGGCCTGATATTCTTTGTATGGGCAAATAAAGGGAAACAATGGGGATAACTATTGAAACCCTGAGTAAAGTATTTTATACAGATATTCAGCTGTGAGCAAAGCAAAATGTAGGTGAAAGTGTGAGTTGGTCTTGACATGCTGACCCCCCTGGAAGAAGGGTAGACCTGAAATAACAATAAACATACACTGTTGTTGTTAGTTGCGAAGTTGTGTCCGACCCATCGCAACCCCATGGACAATGTTCCTCCAGGCCTTCCTGTCCTCTACCATCTTCTGGAGTCCATTTAAGCTCACATCTACTGCTTCAGTGACTCCATCCAGCCACGTCATTCTCTGTCATCCCGTTCTTCTATTGCCCTCAATCTTTCCCAGCATTAGGCTCTTCTCCAGTGACTCCTTCCTTCTCATTAGGTAGTCAAGGTACTTGAGTTTCAACTTCAGGATATGGCCTTCTAAAGAGCAGTCAGGGTTGATCTCCTCTAGGACTGACTGGTTTGATCACCTTGCAGTCCAGGGGACTCACAGTAGTCTTCTCCAGCACCATAGTTCAAAGGCCTCAATTCTTTTGCGCTCAGCCTTTCTTATAGTCCAACTTTCACAGCCATACATTGCAACTAGGAAAACAGTGGCCTTGACTATACATACTTTTGTTGGCAGGGTGATGTCTCTGTTTTTTAGTATGCTGTCTAGATTTGTCATAGCTTTCCTCCCCAGGAGCAAGCGTCTTTTAATTTCTTGGCTGCAGTCCCCATCTGTGGTGATCTTGGAGCCCAGGAAGATAAAATCTGTCACTACCTCCATTTCTTCCCCATCTATTTGCCAAGAATTGAGAGGGCCGGATGCCATGATCTTGGTTTTCTTAATGTTGAGTTTCAAGCCAACTTTTGCACTCTCCTTCTTCACCTGCATCAAGAGGCTCTTTAGTTCTTCTTCACTTTTTGCCATTAGAGTGGTATCGTCTGCATATCTTAGGTTGTTGATATTTCTCCCAGCAATCTTAATGCCAGCTTTTGATTCATCTAGCCCTGCCTTTCTCATAATGTGCTCTGCATATTATGCTCTTGTGATATCTGGAGTCGATAATCTTGTTGATTTCATAATGCTCCTCTCCCTTAACTAGGATGGGAGGAGGAAGTGACCACAAGCCAGATTCTGGATTTTTTTTAAAAGTCTGCAGTGAAATATTGGATGAACTCAATTGAGGTTTTTGGCAATTTCAGCTCCATTACCAGATTCATGATCTGGATTATTTGGAAAGGCCCTATTTATTTGGGACCTAATTTTTTGCAAGATTGCCTCAGGTTTAGATACTTGGTTCACAAATACACCTTATCCCCCACTCTAAATTCTCTCGGGGGGGGGGGCTTGTCTGATCTGCTTGTCTTTTTTACTTTCTCTAACTTTATTTAGTGCTTCGCGCATGGCGAACCACATGGCTCTTAGAGTATCCATCCAGTCAGCTAATGACATTGAGTATAGGGCTTCCTGTGGGAACTCTGGCATGGGCATGAACTCAGTCCCTGTGGCCACTTTGAAAGGGGTAAAACGTGTGCTGCTGTGCACCAAATTGTTATATGCCACCTCTGAAAAAGGCAGGAGCTTGGCCCAATTAATCTGTTGATAATTTACATAATAGTGCAGTATTGCTCTACTAATGAGTTGGCTTGTTCAGCAGTCCCATTGGTACTAGGATGATAGGCAGAGCTAAGTCCCTGGGAGGAGCCTATCATTTTCAAAAATTCCCACCAAAATTTTGCAGTAAATTGCACCCCCCTGTCCAAGATAATGCACTTTGGGACCTCATGTAGTCTGTAGATATGTTGCACAAACATCTTGGCTTGGACCTGGACAGAAGGAATCTTCGGACATGCTACAAAGTGTGCTTGCTTCGACAACAGGTCAATGACAGCCCATATTACTATGTTCCCAGCACTCTTAGCCAACTCCACGTTAAAGTCCATGGATATCTCCTCCCATGGGTTAGCTGGGTTAGATACTGACTGTGGCAAGCCTGGAGGCTTCCCAGATAGGTGTTTCATGGAGGCACACACCGGACAACTGGCCATATAGGCTTCTATGTCCTTTTTCATCTTTGGCCACCAAATCTGACTACCAGGTGAAAGGTTTTCACAAATCCAAAATGCCCTGTGGGTTTTGTATCATGGCTTCTTTGTAGGACCAAGGTTTTCTGGTTGGCTGGGAAGTACAATTTACTCCCCTTCCATGTCAAGCCCTCTTTTAACATCAGGTCATCTTTATATTTTTGGAATCACCCATCCACCCCCAAAACATCTTTTAGTGTTTGCACCAAGTCCCCAGCCAGCTGCAGGGAGACTGTTCCCTGCTGCCTTGTGAGTGCTGGCGCTGTGAGCTGCCTGGATGGGATAATGGAGTTAATTACTTCCTCTCAGGTACTCTTTTACTGGGGTATGAGAGAGAGCATCTGCTATGAAAGTGGTTAAAATACTGAGCCCCTCAGACCTGCTTAAGGGGCAGCTTCCTCAGGGCCTTTAATACCTCCAGATTCTTGTGATCTGTTCACACCTTGAATGGAATCTTACTACCTTCTAAAACCTGGCTCCAAGTCAGGAGAGCCCATTGGACCATGTAAGCCTCCTTCTCCCAGATAGCCTATCACCTCTCAGTATCAGATAGCTTGCAAGATGTATAGGCATATGGTTGCAACTATCCACTTTTTGTTCCTATTGAAAAAACCACCTCTACTGCCACATCATTGGTATCGGCCTGGATCATGAGATTCATCTGGGTTTGGGTGCTTGTAGACCAGCTCTGCAGCAAAGAGCCACTTCAGCTTTCCGAAGGTCACTTGGCATTTGATGGATCAGAATCAGAATCACATATTGGAAGGGACCTTGTAGGTCATCTAGTCCAACCCCTCCACACCCAAGCAGAAGACCCTACACCATTTCTGACAGATGGCAGTGCAGACTCTTCTTGAAAGCTTCCAATGATGAAACTCCCAAAACATATGAAGGCAAACTGTTCCACTGGTTGATTGTTCTCACTGTCAGAAAATTTCTCCTTATCTCTAGGTTGAATCTCTCCTTGATCATCTTCCATCCATTATTCCTTGTCTAGCCTTCAGGTGCTTTGGAAAACAGGCTGATTCCCTCCTCTCTGTGACAGCCCCTCAAATATTGAAACACTGCTATCATGTCTCCCCTGGTCCTTCACTTCACAAGACTAGCCATGCCCAGTTCCTGTAGCCATTCTTCATATGTTTTAGCCTCCAGTCCCCTAATAATCTTTGTTGCTCTTTGCACTTTTTCTAGAATCTCAACATCTTTTTTATAATGTGGAGACCAAAATTGATTGCAGTATTCTAGGTGTGGTCTTATAAGGCTTTACAAAGTGGTATTAGTACCTCACATGATCTTGATTGAATCTATCTGTTAATGCAACTTAGGATTACATTGGCTTTTTTGGCTGCCACAGCACACTGTTGGCTCACATTTAATTGATTGTCCACTAAGACTCCAAAATCCCTCTCACAGTTACTTCTATTAAGGTTGGTGAAACCAACCTATATGTGTACTTTTGGTTTTTCTTGCCTAAGTGTAAGACTTTACTTTTCTCTACATTGAATTTCATTTTGTTAGATAGGGCCCAGTGTTCAAGTCTGTCAAGATCCATCTGGATCTTGAGCCTATCAGGTGTTGGCTATTCCTGCCAGCTTAGTATCATCTGCAAATTTGATAAGTTCCCTTTCTATTCCCTCATCTAAGTCATTTATGAAGATGTTGAAGAGTTCTGAGCCTTGTGGTACCCCAATGCTTACTTCCCTACATGTAGACATAGTACCAATTTTGTGGCTGACTCAGTTTGGGCTTCAGTTCCCCCCCATCTTGAGTATGTTGGTGATGGGCAGGGCTATTTGGGCAAACATGGAGATGAACTGCAGGTAAAACTTTGCAAATCTCAGGAAGCTCTGTAATTGCCTCCTGGTCTGAGGGGCCTCCCATTTCAGGATTGCTCTCACCCACGCCCATTTCCACTCTGTCCTTGGAGATGCAGTACCCCAGGTAGTATAGGCTGATCTTGTGGAAATCACATTTAGACAGCTTTGCGTACAACTGGGCTTTATGCAACTTCTCAAACAATGTCTTCACTAGCCTTATGTGCTCTTCTGTGATCTCAGTATAAATTAGAATGTCATCTAGGTATACCAGCACCCCATTGTACAGGTGTTTAATGCAGGATCTTGTTTATTAACTGCATGAATACTGCTGGCACCCCTTGCAGCCCAAATGACATCACCCGAAAATGGTAGGAACCCAGAGGGCAATTAAATGTGGTTTTCTACTCATCTTCCTCTTTAATCCACACTCAGTAACAGGCTTCCCTCAAATCCAGCTTTATAAAGATCTTCCCCTTGGCTAGGTAACCCAGCATTTCCCTCAGGGGGAGGGGATACATATTCTCCTTGCATATACAGTTCAGTTCACAATAATCCACACATAATCTAAGAGAGCCATCTTTTTTCTCTTTGAAAAGTACAGGGGCAACCATCCTTGACTTTGCTGGCTGGATAAATCCTGGCAAGATCTCAGTAGCACAATCTGGGGGGTGATGGAGCAGGAGCATGTCTGACTCCTTGTTGCTAAATGCATCTCCTAGGTTATATTCAGAAGGAACAAGCGGTTCTGACTCCTCACTTCCCTTTAGTGCATTTGCTGACTCCACTTTCACCTTTCCCCCCTCCCTTTTACTTTCAAGCTGCAAGCAAAGCAAAATGCAGATGAAAGTGGGAGTCAGTCTTGACAAGCAGGTTCTTGAGGCATAGTGGTGCTCTTCCAACCCATGAGAATCACCCTGAACACATTATGGGAAATATCTGATGAAATCTGAGATGGATTTTGTGAGATGCCATGACCATTCTTTCAAATAAGTATTTGACTATGGCACCTGGCTATTCTAGCACTTGAATTGGCAATATTACTGGTAAGCTACATTCCCACTCACAGTGGATCTGGCATTAGTATCAAGAATGCACTGCCCTGTTCATATTTATTTATTTATTTATTTCGATTTCTAGGCTGCCCTATTCCGAAAACTCAGGGCGGCTTACAACATAATCAGTAGCATATAGAAATCAAATACATTATAAAACCCCTAAATTAAAACCAATCATCCGAAACAAACTTACAACAAACATACACTGGTTGGGGCAAGGTGTCAACTGCCCCAGGCCTGCCGGCAAAGATGTGTCTTTAACAGTTTGCGAAAGGCGGAGAGGGTGGGGGCAATACGGACCTCTGGGGGGAGTTGATTACAGAGGGCCGGGGCCGCAACAGAGAAGGCTCTTCCCCTAGGCCCCGCCAGGTGACACTGTCTGGCTGACGGGACCTGAAGAAGGCCGACCCTCTGGGCCCTAACCGGTTGCTGGGTTTCATGCGGCAGCAGACGGTCCCGCAAGTAACCTGGTCCGATGCCATGTAGGGCTTTATAGGTCATAACCAACACTTTGAATTGTGTTCGGAGACCAATTGGCAGCCAATGCAGCTCGCGGAGTGATGTTGAAATATGGGCATTTCTGGGTAAGCCCAATACAGCTCGCGCGGCTGCATTCTGCATTACCTGAAGTCTCCGAACGTTTTTCAAAGGTAGCCCCATGTAGAGAGCATTGCAGTAGTCGAACCTCAAGGTGATAAGGGCATGAGTGACTGTGAGAAGAGACTCCCGGTCCAAATAGGGCCGCAGCTGGTGCACCAGGCAAACCTGGGCAAATGTCCTCCTCGCCACAGCCGAAAGATGATGTTCTACATTTAGCTGTGGATTGAGGAGGACACCCAAGTTGCGGACCTTCTCTGAGGGGGTCAAAAACTCCCCCCCAGGATGATGGATGGACAGGTTGAATTGTCTTTGGGAGGCAAAACCCACAGCCACTCCGTCTTGTCAGGGTTGAGTTTGAGCTTGTTAGCACCCATCCAAACCCTAACAGCTTCCAGACATCGGCACAACACTTCCGCTGCTTCACTGAAGTGACACGGGGTGGAGATGTAAAGCTGGGTATCATCAGCATACTGATGATATCTCACCCCGTGTTGGCAGATGATCTCACCCAGCGGTTTCATGTAAATATTAAACAGCAGAGGGGAAAGGACCGATCCCTGAGGGACCCCACAAGGGAGGAACCTAGCGGTCGACCTCTGACCCCCTGCCAACACCGACTGTGAATGACCAGTGAGGAAGGAGCTGAACCACTGTAAAACAGTGCCCCCAACTCCCAACCCTTCCAGCCGGCGCAGAAGGATACCATGGTCAATGGTATTGAAAGCTGCTGAGAGGTCAAGTAGCACCAGGATAGTGGAATGTCCCCTATCCCGGGCCCGCCAGCTTTATTTACAGCCGACCTGGCATTGAGCAGCAGCAGCCTGAGCCCAGGGTCCGGATTTCGCCCATTACCAGTACTTCGGGCTGAACTCACAGGGTCGGAGCAAGGGATCGCTTTTAGACAGTGAGCTCTTGTTCCCTGGGAATGACCTACCCTATGGCTCCCGCCATATCTGCCTCTCCCCAGCAAGACCGGTATACTTTATACATATACATCAAAATATCTCTGTGCTGGCTTTGGATGTACCTACTGTATAAGGTGTGGACTTGGGGATCTTTCTTGCTAGTGATAGTAGAGACTGATGGCTTGAGATAATAGGGAACATGAAAATTGCAACTCCATCTCTTTGTGTCACCTGGGTCTTTCATTATTTCTGTCCCTGCAGGCAAGGCAGTATTCTACCATTGTTGGGGCATGTGCTACTTGATGGGCTGTGTAACTACTTCCTGGTTCTTCATATTTGGCAGTGATAGGTTATATTATGTTGTTAGTGACAGCTGCTTGGCCACCCAGCCAGGGCTCCATAAAGAACCAATGAGGCATTGGTAGCCTCATAGACCACTGAATTCCCCACACAGATGGGATTAATGATGTCAGGCAGCTGCAGGGCAGTCTCTGTGATGTTACATAGTTGTCTGTCTCATCCTGCAGTTGCTGAATAACCAGTATATTCTTTTTCCATTCTACAACAATCTCTTCTGACATAAATTTGTGGTGCAACAGGGCCTTAACCAGCTAATCAAGCTATACCTGGTACCTCTTCCCTGTCTACCTGGAATGCAGGGGACATCTAGCCAGATTTTTTACTTGACCTAGAAAGCAAAATTCTCAGTGTTAGGATGTGGAAAATCTGATGGGAAATGCTGAGTTCTTTGGAACAAAATGTGGAGCACAACTAAGGAGCTGTAAGGCAGCTGCTAACCAGCTGGTTGTTGGGACAAGGCAATAGCAAAGACTGGCACGTTGTCCACACCAGCATGCCAGTTGTGGCCAATACTGCTAGCAATGATTAAATGTAATGAACAACTAAGATGCATGTTTGTTTTATGATTCTGTGGTCACTTCTTGTATTCAACCAATTGATCCAAAAATTCCTTCAGAGAAAACAGAAGAAAGTAATCTTTGGAGAAGTATTTCCATAGTCTAACCTTCACACAGAGAAGTCCTGAATGGGTAATTGGGCCAGTGACTGGGTAAAAGAAGTAGGGGCTGTCCAGGGAGAGAACTTGTGGCTCAATAGGTTAAAGCATCTGCTTAGCATGCAGACTGCCCAGGTTCGAATCCCGGAAGGGTGAGTTCTGACTGAAGAGAGTTAAGAAACTCGAAATGGCTATATCAGAAGTAGGGGCTGTCCTAGAGCACAGTTCTGGAACCAATAATAGGATCTAGTCACTGCAATGCAGAGTGTGTTATACCTAGCAATGCCCAACATTTATTATTATTATTTTATTATTTAATTCGATTTCTATGCCACCCTATTCCAAAAACTCAGGGCGGCTTACAACATAGATAATAACATATAGAAATCTGACATTAAATACATTTATAAAACCCCTAGATTAAAAACCAATCATCCGGACTTCCGGTGGCTCTGCCGGCGCCGCTGGAGTCTCCTCTGTGAGGCTCCGTTCTCTGGGTTTGTAAAGCCGCAAAAAACAGCACACATCAGCTGTTTTTTGCAGTGAAAAATCCCCTCTTCGGGCAAAGGAGAGGTGTAGAGCATCGGGAGCAGGGTTGAGCTCCTCTTAAATCCCTGAAAAAAAGTTTTCAGGGATCAAGAGTGCGAGCTCCCTAAAGCTCCGGAGGACGCTCCTGCCCAGAGACGCTTCTGTCATCAGACAGAGAAAGACGCCGCGACCGCTTCTGCTTATAAAAATTACAACACAGGAGAGACTGTAAGCAGACTGAGTGAATACAGGAGTTCTTAATGGATTGCAAGTATTTTTTTATTGTTTTTCTGGCTATATCTACAATCAACATAATGCTTTCAAAATGGCGTATAGCTTTCACTGCTTTCATTGTTAGAGGAAAGTGCTGGAAAGTGAAAGTGAATTCTTTACTTTTTTCTCTCTTCTTGTTCTCGTAAGCAAAGCCAGAGAGACGGCTGTAGGAATTGATTTACAGCCAGAGTGATTGTTTTAAATTTAAAATGGAGTGGAATTTACATTTAAATGTTAAACCTATTTTGGACTGTATTGATAAATTTCATGAAGAAAGGCTTGAAATAGTGAAGAGTTTTAAGCAAGAGTTTAAAGCAATATTGAAAGAGACTATTACAGAAACATTAACCAGATTCCTTTTTCCAAATGAAATTGATCTACAATCGACTGCTGAACATTTTATAATACAATCTAAAGAAGAAGAACAAGAACAATTAACCAGACTCTTTCTTCCAAAGGAAACTGATTTACAATCGACTGATGAACATTTTATAATACAATCTAAACTAGAAGAAGAACAAGAAAAAGAAGAAGATAGTACTGAGAATAAAGAGAATAAAGGGAAATGGATTTTGCTTGATAAACAGTTCATCTATGGAGAGGAAGAGGATTTGTTTCAAGAAAGGAAGGGATGGCTATTCCTTTTAGATAAGCAGCAAGAAGAGGATTTAATTGAGAAAAAAGAGACATTGATTCAGTTTAAGAAGCAACTTACTTATGGGGATGAAGAAGTAAAGAAGAGAGACTTATTATTTGGAAGGGAGGCCTCGTTATGGAGGTTTACCTGGTTAAAAAAAACCTAGAATTCGATTGAAGGAATGAAATTTAAAATTGTATGTAAGGAACTATGGGTAATTTAAAATTATGGACTGAATTAAGGACTAAGATTATGAGGAAGATGTAAGAGAAGATGATTAATGGATATAATTAAATTGATGAAGAATGTATTTGCTTTGAAATGATCTAGGTTTGACATTAGATTGATTGATTGATGGGATAGATAAGCATTATGTGATTGGATAAAGTTGAAGGAATGTAAGTTAGAAATGGAATAAATAGATTGTATTGGTTATGGAGGTTTATTTGACAGATGAGAAAGCCCAGAAGTCGATTGAAGAAATGAAATTTATAATTAAATGAAAGGAATTAAGGCTAATCTAAGACTATGGGCTGAATCAAAGATCAATTTTATAAGTAAGATGTAAGAGATGATGTTTAATGGAAGATATATTAAATTGATTAAGAACAAAAATTCTTTTTTTTTGTTTGAACTGAGGGGTTTATTGATATTATTTGTTTATTTTTCTAAAAAGATGATTTTTTTTATGTTTAATAGTTAGAAAGAGGTTGATTACTGGAAGATGTATATAAAACTTGATTGTTTGGGTGATTTTATATAACCTCTCAATGGATTGAAGTGATTTAAGGTTTGACTTAGATTGATGGTTTAGATATGTAAATGAAAATTATTATTCTTAACAAGATGATTTGTTTGTTTTGTTTAATGGATTGAATTGATTTAGAGATTGTATATAGTATATAGTTTAAAATTCTTGTTAGGTTTATATAATGATTTTGTTTGATGTAGTGGGTTTTCTTTTGTTTTACCCTGTACTCACTCTGGGAAGTTGGGGGGGGGAGGGTTAGGGAGGGTTTATAATTTTATATACGATGTTTTCTCAACTGTAATTGGGGTTGATGTAAGAATATGTAATTACTGTCATTAAGGGGTTGCTCGGGTGGCCTCTGGGCACCACATCTGATGGAAAGAGGAAGGAGGAGTGAAGGCTGATGTAAGTGGAAGTTGATAAGAAGGGGGAAGAGTAGGATGGAGATAGAGAAGGATGGAGGGAAGTAGAAAGGAAGTAGAAAGAAGGTTGGCAAGAGGGGGGATGAGTAGGGATAGGTGGGTATAGAGAAGTAGAGAAGGAGGGAGGAAAGTAGGTAGCTAGTTGGTAAGTGAGGGGGGAAGGATAGGGTTAGGGGGATGTGGTGGTGGGGGTACCGGGCAGTAATGTTAATTGTTTGGCATGATTATTTTCAGTTGAGCTATTGGTATTTGATGTATTGAAAAATGTATTTATGTTTTGTTTATGGATGATTGTTTATTTGAACACTATGACTTGATTTGACTAGTTTCTTTTTTCTGTAAAAAGTAAAAAAAAAAACCAATAAAATATATTTAAAAAAAAAAACCAATCATCCGAAAACAAACTTACAATAAACATACACTGGCTGGGGCAAGATGTTAACTGCCCCAGGCCTGTTGGCAAAGATGTGTCTTTAACAATTTGCGAAAGGCAGAGAGGGTGGGGGCAATACGGACCTCTGGGGGGAGTTGATTCCAGAGGGCCAGGGCCGCAACAGAGAAGGCTCTTCCCCTAGGCCCCGCCAGGCGACACTGTCTGGCTGACGGGACCTAAAGAAGGCCGACTCTGTGGGCCCTAACCGGCCGCTGGGTTTCATGCGGCAGCAGACGGTCCCGTAAGTAACCTGGTCCGATGCCATGTAGGGCTTTATAGGTCATAACCAACACTTTGAATTGCGTTCGGAGACCAATTGGCAGCCAATGCAGCTCGCGGAGTGATGTTGAAATGTGGGCATTTCTGGGTAGGCCCAATATTGCTCGCGCGGCTGCATTCTGCATTACCTGAAGTCTCCGAACGTTTTTCAAAGGTAGCCCCATGTAGCCCCATGTAGAGAGCATATGCCAATGCATTGCATGTTGACCATATACCATGTTTCTCTGAAAGTAAAACCTACTCCAAAAGTAAACCCCAGCTGAGAAAGAAAATGTACCTCGACCCAGACGGAGCCAAAGAACTTCCAGAACGTTCACATTTTCAACTACTAGAGTAGTTTGGCGTCAAGAGGGGACGGACTTTGAACGCGTTGGGAAGCCTCCCGGTTCCGAATGTTTACCAAACGGGGATTGTAAGATCACACACAGAGAAAAAGACGGCTGGGCTGGCGGGACGGAGGAGGAGGAGGACGACGACGATAGCCCCGCTGGGAGGAAGGACGGAACAACAATGGCCGCGCCCGACCCGCCAGCGAGGAGGCGAGCGCGCAGAGACCTCTAGCGCTCTGCGCCCCGCCGCCTTTGCGCGCCGGTGGGGAGGAAGGCGCTGCTGGCCCTCCGCACCCCGGTTCACGCTTGCTCCGCGGCCCCCGATTTGCATCCACTGCGGGAGACCCCGCTTCGACCCCGTCCTTGGTTCGGCTGCGCTAAGGCAGCCCCGCCAACCCACGGTGAACCGGGAAAACCATCCTTCTCTGGAACGGTAGACCTGGATGGAAAAAAAGAACCATCGTGGTTTGGCGCGCGGAACCGTGAAGGAGGCAAGTTGCGAGGACGAGGGGCCGCGAGCAAGAATAATTTTAAGGGAGGCAAGGAGGAACAAAGGACAGGTGGACCTCGACTTGCAGCCATTCGTTTAGTGACCAGTTATAGTCACAACGGCACTGACTTTAACTAACCTCTACATAGACTTCCAGACTCCAATTAAGTTCAACTAACTTCTACATAGACTTCAACTAATTTCAACTAACCTCTACATAGACTTCTAGACTTCAATTAAGTTCAATTAAGTTCAACTAAGTTTTACATAGACTTTAACTAAGTTCAACTAACCTCCACATAGACTTTAACTAACCAACTAACTTCTACATATTCTACACTTCAATTAATTTCTACATATTTTAGACTTCAACTAACTCCCCCAGCCCAGCCACCCCAAACGTGAGCAGCTGAACTTGGGAGTCTGAGGGGAAGAGAAGAACCGGGCTGCTGTATAGCCACTCCCCCAGCCCAGCCACCCCAAACGTGAGCAGCTGAACTTGGGAGTCCGAGGGGAAGAGAAGAACCGGGCTGCTGTATAGCCACTCCCCCAGCCCAGCCACCCCAAACGTGAGCAGCTGAACTTGGGAATCCGAGGGGAAGAGAAGAACCGGGCTGCTGTATAGCCACTCCCCCAGCCCAGCCACCCCAAACGTGAGCAGCTGAACTTGGGAGTCTGAGGGGAAGAGAAGAACCGGGCTGCTGTATAGCCACTCCCCCAGCCCAGCCACCCCAAACGTGAGCAGCTGAACTTGGGAGTCTGAGGGGAAGAGAAGAACCGGGCTGCTGTATAGCCACTCCCCCAGCCCAGCCACCCCAAACGTGAGCAGCTGAACTTGGGAGTCCGAGGGGAAGAGAAGAACCGGGCTGCTGTATAGCCACTCCCCCAGCCCAGCCACCCCAAACGTGAGCAGCTGAACTTGGGAGTCCGAGGGGAAGAGAAGAACCGGGCTGCTGTATAGCCACTCCCCCAGCCCAGCCACCCCAAACGTGAGCAGCTGAACTTGGGAGTCTGAGGGGAAGAGAAGAACCGGGCTGCTGTATAGCCACTCCCCCAGCCCAGCCACCCCTAACGTGAGCAGCTGAACTTGGGAGTCCGAGGGGAAGAGAACAATTGAGCCGCTGAGCAGCCATTGCTCTAATCAGCCGACTCTGTTTGTCACTATGTTTTTCAAGTTTTTTTTATATACTGTTTGTCTAAATTTTAAATATTTATATCTATTTAATACAATTTTAATTGACTTGTTAGAAGTTATGAAAGATTGGGGGGGATTGACTGTTTGTGGAATGAATCGGGTTGAATGGATGAATGGATGGTTAGCTCGTTTTTAAATTGTTAGTTTATAGGGTGGTTTTTGGGAGGGGTAAATTAAATGATATGGATGGAGTTGTGGTTGAGTGGAATGAATGGGATGGACTGGCTAGCCTGCCTGGCACGGCAGAGGCGGAGGGGGAGGGGGGCGCTGGCTCTGGGGTGATAGAGGGCCAAAGTATACCGGTCTTGCTGGGGAGAGGCAGATATGGCGGGGGCCACAGGGTAGGCCATTCCCGGGGAACAAGAGCTCGCTGTTTAAAAGTGATCCCTTGCTCCGACCCTGTGAGTTCAGCCCGAAGTACTGGTGATGGGGGAAATCCGGACCCTGGGCTCAGGCTGCTGCTGCTCAATGCCAGGTCGGTTGTAAATAAAGCTCCCCTCATCCATGATCTTCTCCTGGATGAGGAGGCCGACCTCGCATGTGTGACTGAGACCTGGCTGGGCCCGGAGGGAGGAGTTCCTCTCTCTGAGATGTGTCCAGCCGGGTTTCAGGTATGGCATCAGCCACGACCCCAGGGAAGGGGGGGAGGAGTGGCTATTATAGCCAAGAAGACCTTTAGTCTACGCAGGCTTGCTGTTTCTGAGATTGCGGGTTGTGAGTTGCTTCTTGTGAAGTTGGACCTAGGGGTTCAGGTGGGCTTGTTGCTTACGTACCTGCCTCCCAGCTGCGTGTCAACAGCCCTGCCTGCGCTACTTGAGGAGGTTGCTGGGCTGGCGGTTGAGTTCCCCAGGCTTATTGTCTTGGGGGACTTAAATCTGCCGTCGCTCGGCGAATCCTCTGGGTTGGCGCAGGAGTTCATGGCCACCATGGCAACCATGAACCTGACTCAGGTAGTTCAGGGTCCGACTCACGAGAGGGGACACACTCCCGACATGGTATTCCTCTCAGAACAGTTGAGCAATGATCTGAATTTAAGGGGCTTAGATATTTTGCCTATGTCATGGTCAGATCATTCTCTGCTGCGGCTTGTTTTTAAGGCTCCACTCCTCCCCTGCAGGGAGGCGGAACCGATTAGGTGGTTCCGCCCCAGACGTCTGATGGATCCAGAGAGTTTTCAGAGGACGCTTGGGGAAATACCGGACTCTCTCATTCACAGTTCGGCAGAGTCCCTGGTTACGGCCTGGAATATGGCTGCGAAGGGGGCTCTTGACCGGATTGCGCCGCTGCGACCTCTCTGTGGTAGCAGACCCAGGAGATCTCCTTGGTTTACTGAGGAACTCAGGGGGATGAAGCGCCAGAAGAGACGCCTAGAGAAGCGATGGAGGAAAAGTAAATCCGTATCTGACCGAACACTTGTAAGATCTTATATCAAGACTTATCAGGTGGCGCTCAAGGCGGCAAGATGCGCGTATCATTCCGCCTTGATTGCATCTGCGGAATCCCGCCCAGCCGCCCTGTTTAGGGTAACTCGCTCCCTCCTTAATCAGGGGGGGGGTTGATGCACCCTTGCAGGGTAGTGCTGAGGACTTTAATAAGTTTTTTGCGGATAAAATCGCCCAGATTCGGATGGACCTTGACTCCAATTGGAATGCAGTATCGGCTGATAATGATTCAGTCGAGATGACAGGGACTCGTCTTGATCCTGTTGTGTGGGAGGAGTTTGACCCGGTGGCACCTGATGAAGTCGACAAGGCCATTGGAGCTGTGAGCTCCGCCACCTGTTTATTGGACCCGTGCCCCTCCTGGCTGGTTTCGGCCAGCAGGGAGGTGACGCGGGGCTGGGTTCAGGAGATTGTCAACGCTTCTTTGAGGGAGGGGTCCTTTCCGGCTCCCTGCAAGGAGGCAATTGTGCGCCCCCTCCTCAAGAAGCCTTCCCTAGACCCAGCTGTTTTAAACAACTACCGTCCTGTCTCCAATCTTCCCTTTATAGGGAAGGTTGTTGAGAAGGTGGTGTCACTCCAGCTCCAGCGGTCCTTGGATGAGGCCGATTATCTGGGCCCTCAACAGTCAGGATTCAGGCTCGGCTACTCCACGGAAACTGCTTTGGTCGCGCTGACGGATGATCTCTGGCGGGCCCGGGATAGGGGATTTTCCACTATCCTGGTGCTACTTGACCTCTCAGCGGCTTTCGATACCATTGACCATGGTATCCTTCTGCACCGACTGGGGGGGTTGGGGGTTGGGGGCACTGTTTTGCAGTGGTTCACCTCCTACCTCACTGGTCGGTCACAGTCGGTGTTGGCGGGGGGTCAGAGGTCGACCCCTAGGTTCCTCCCTTGTGGGGTCCCTCAGGGATCGGTCCTCTCCCCTCTGCTGTTTAATATCTACATGAAACCACTGGGTGAGATCATCCGACAACACGGGGTGAGATATCATCAGTATGCTGATGATACCCAGCTTTACATCTCCACCCCGTGTCATTTCAGTGAAGCAGCGGAAGTGATGTGCCGATGTCTGGAGGCTGTTAGGGTTTGGATGGGTGCCAACAGGCTCAAACTCAACCCCGACAAGACGGAGTGGCTATGGGTTCTGCCTCCCAAAGATAATTCAATCTATCCGTCCATCAGCCTGGGGGGGGAGCTTTTGACCCCCTCGGAGAAGGTCCGCAACTTGGGCGTCCTCCTCGATCCACAGCTAAACTTGGAACATCATTTTTCGGCTGTGGCGAGGAGGACATTTGCCCAGGTTCGCCTGGTGCACCAGTTGCGGCCCTATTTGGACCGGGAGTCTCTGCTCACAGTCACTCATGCCCTTATCACCTCGAGGCTCGACTACTGCAATGCTCTCTACTTGGGGCTACCTTTGAAAAACGTTCGGAGACTTCAGGTAATGCAGAATGCAGCCGCGCGAGCAGTGTTGGGCCTGCCCAGAAATGCCCACATCTCAGCATCACTCCGTGAGCTGCATTGGCTGCCTATTGGTCTCCGAACGCAATTCAAAGTGTTGGTTATGACCTATAAAGCCCTACATGGCATCGGACCAGGTTACTTACGAGACCGCCTGCTGCCTCACGAAACCCAGCGACCGGTTAGGGCCCACAGAGTCGGCCTTCTCCAGGTCCCGTCGGCTAGACAGTGTCGCCTGGCGGGGCCTAGGGGAAGGGCCTTTTCTGTTGCGGCCCCGGCCCTCTGGAATCAACTCCCCCCGGAGATCCGTATCGCCCCCACCCTCTCCGCCTTTCGTAAACTACTAAAGACCCATCTCTGCCGGCAGGCCTGGGGCGGTTGAAATCTTGCCCCTAGCCAGTGTATGTCTGTGTGTATGTTTGCTGAATGAATGGTTCTTAATTTAGGGGTTCTTCTTTTTATATATTTATTTTTATAAATGTACTATTTAGTTTGTATTGGATTTCTATTTATGCTGTAAGCCGCCCTGAGTTCCCGGAATAGGGCGGCATAGAAATTTAATAAATAATAAATAATAATAAATAACTTCTACATAGACTTCTAGAAAACCTCAACTAACTTCTACATGGACTTCAACTAACTTCAACTAACCTACATAGACTTCAACTAACTTCAACTAACTTCTACATAGACTTATAGAAAACATTTTCAGCTAACGTCTACATGGACTTCAACTACCTTCAGCTAGTGGTAACTTCTACATAGACTTTCAGAAAACTTCAACTATTTTCATCATAGACTTCAACTAACTTCAGCTAACTTTTACATAGATTTTAGATTTCAACTAACTTCTATACAGACTTTAACCAACTAACTTCCAAGAAATGGACTAATGGACTAATGGATGTTACTAGCGTTATATTTTCTCCCATTCATTCTAGAAGACTCTATGCTTCTCATGGGGAAATTATTAGCATGCTGGATATCAGGTGCTTCAAGGAGCCAGTTGAATGTTTCCATGTAAATATAGGCATAGCTATAATCATTGCGGCAGAATTAACATCTGGCATGCCTGTTTTTGTTATTATGTTCTTGAGCTGTTTTTTAACTGTTGTTTGTCTACATTTTAAATAGTTAACTTGTTTAATACCATTTTAAATTGATTTGCTAGATGCTGAATGATGTGGGGGGGTTGAATGTTTGTGGAATGAATCGGGTTGAATGGATGGTTAGCTTATTGTTTTAAATTGTTTGTTTAAAGGGTAGTTTTTTGTGGGTGGGATAAATTAATGATATGGATGGAGTTGTGGTTGAGTGGAATGAATGGGATGGACTGGCTAGCCTGCCTGGCGCGGCAGAGGGGGAGGGGGAGGGGAGCGCTGGCTCTGGGGTGATAGAGGGCCAAAGTATACCGGTCTTGCTGGGGAGAGGCAGATATGGCAGGGGCCACAGGGTAGGCCATTCCCGGGGAACAAGAGCTCGCTGTTTAAAAGCGATCCCTTGCTCCGACCCTGTGAGTTCAGCCCGAAGTACTGGTGATGGGGGAAATCCGGACCCTGGGCTCAGGCTGCTGCTGCTCAATGCCAGGTCGGCTGTAAATAAAGCTCCCCTCATCCATGATCTTCTCCTGGATGAGGAGGCCGACCTCGCATGTATGACCGAGACCTGGCTGGGCCCGGAGGGAGGAGTTCCTCTCTCTTGAGATGTGTCCAGCTGGGTTTCAGGTATGGCATCAGCCACGACCCCAGGGAAGGGGGGGAGGAGTGGCTATTATAGCCAAGAAGACCTTTAGCCTACGCAGGCTTGCTGTTTCTGAGATTGCGGGTTGTGAGTTACTCCTTGTGAAGTTGGACCTAGGGGTTCAGGTGGGCTTGTTGCTCGCGTACCTGCCTCCCAGCTGCGTGTCAACAGCCCTGCCTGCGCTACTTGAGGTTGCTGGGCTGGCGGTTGAGTTCCCCAGACTTATTGTCTTGGGGGACTTAAATCTTCCATCGCTCGGCAAATCCTCTGGGTTGGCGCAGGAGTTCATGGCCACCATGGCAACCATGAACCTGACTCAGGTAGTTCAGGGTCCGACTCACGAGAGGTCCGCAACTTGGGCGTCCTCCTCGATCCACAGCTAAATCTGGAACATCATCTTTCGGCTGTGGCGAGGAGGACATTTGCCCAGGTTCGCCTGGTGCACCAGTTGCGGCCCTATTTGGACCAGGAGTCTCTTCTCACAGTCACTCATTGCCTTATCACCTCGAGGTTCGACTACTGCAATGCTCTCTACATGGAGCTACCTTTGAAAAATGTTCGGAGACTTCAGGTAATGCAGAATGCAGCTGCGCGAGCAGTGTTGGGCTTGCCTAGAAATGCCCACATTTCGGCATTACTCCGCGAGCTGCATTGGCTGCCAATTGGTCTCCGAACCCAATTCAAAGTGTTGGTTATGACCTATAAAGCCCTACATGGCATCGGACCAGGTTATTTACGGGACCGTCTGCTGCCTCATGAATCCCAGCGGCCGGTTAGGGCCCACAGAGTGGGCCTTCTCCAGGTCCCGTCAGCCAGACAGTGTCGCCTGGCGGGGCCTAGGGGAAGAGCCTTCTCTGTTGCGGCCCCGGCCCTCTGGAACCAACTTCCCCCGGAGATCCGTGTCGCCCCCACCCTCTCCGCCTTTCATAAATTGCTTAAAACACACTTTTGCCGGCAGGCCTGGGGCAGCTAACACCTTGCCCCTAGCCAGTGTATGTTTGTGGAATGATTGGTTTCTTTTTTAATTAAGGGTTTTTATATTTATGTATATAATGTAATTTCTATCATGTTGTGAGCCTCCCTGAGTTCTCTGGAATAGGGCGGCATAGAAATTAAATAAATAAAATTAAGGGCCTGCACATATGGCCTGCCTTTGTGATGAGGCAAAACGATGGGGAGGAGGGATCTGACCCATGGTACCCGTATATTGATCCTTACCACCGCCTGACTTGTTCCATGGCTTCATGGCATTGGGTGTGACACATGAGGCAGCAAACAGTTGGTTTTGATGCAATGTGGCCATTTGCCGCCTCGCGCATCATGCCCAATGCTGCTGCCAGGTCTACCGTACATTAACTCTAACCCCCACTGCCCCCCAACCCTAACAGGAGATGGGAAGCCCTGAGGAAAAAACAGAAAAACTTGGGTGGGAAGAAAAATGGTTTTTCCCATTTGTTTCCAAAGATCTTTTTTTTTTTGCGAGAAGTTGGAATTGATTGATTTTTTTCCCCAAAAAAACCTTCCTTTGTTTCCCTGCACATGGTAGTGCTGGATCATGAAGGAGAAATGGCACGGGGCTGGGAGTCAGGTAAGCAAAGAAAGGCAATTCCTGGGGGGAGTGAGGATTTCTTTTCTTACCTGCCCTACTTGTTCTGAGGCTGCTTTTGACCAAGCCCCATTGCACTTACCAATGGCCCAACTGCCCACTTCACCACCCTCCCTCCCAAGCCTCCAGTGCTCCACCTGCTGCTTTGGTCGGCCTGATGGGCCCCACTGCGGCACCCTTCCCACTGCCGCCCAGCATGGCCGCCCCAGGGCTGCAGGGCCTGGCCTGGCATGGGAAAGGCATTTGTCCCGCTTGCCCACTTCACCACCCTCCATCCCTGAGCCTCCAGTGCTCCACCTGCCGCTTTGGTAGGCCTGGCGGCCCCCACCTCAGCACCCTGCCCGCCACCACCCAGCACGGCCACTCTGGGGCTGCAGGGGCTTGGTTGGCACAGGAAAGGCACGCACCCTGCCCTGTCGCCACTGTGCAGGGTAAGGTTGCCACGCACGCCCCTGCCCAGATGCCTGCGCCTCCCCCAAGCATTTTTTTACTAACCTGCCTTTCATCTGCATTGCGTTTCTCTGTTTGCTTCTCAGCCATCGCCCTGTGTTTGTGGGACAAAAAAAAGTTCAATCAGACTTTCTAACTTCTCGCGAGATCTCAGTTAGAAAGTCTGATTGAACTTTTTTTTTAATTGGTAGTGCCATAAACATGTGGCGATGGCTGAGAAGTGAATGGAGAAACGCAATGCAGCTGAAAGACAGGTTAGTAAAGAAATGCTTGGGGGAGGCGAGGGCATCTTGGTGGGGGCAGGCATGGCAACTTTACCCTGCATGGCTTCGGCAGATGTCTGGCAGGCAAGGGGAAGCAACTGCTCTTCCACTACGCTCTCACCAACGTGTTGCTTCTCCACCCCATGCACAGGCCCCACCCCACCCCCACACGCTCGTGCCCTATTGGTGCTGGTACCGACAAAAAGTAAGCCCTCCCCGAAAGTAAAACCTATTGCTTACTTCAGAGTCCAAAAGAAAGTAAGACAGACACTGAGATGGCACTTTGCTTGTTTTGTTTTAAAAACAGTGCTTAGCATTAGCAGTCAACTGAGTATAGCATTTTCATTACTGGTGGTACATATAGCTAGAGAACAGGTGGAGACAAAAACTAAGTTTATTCTTAAGGAAAGTAAACATTGATTTCCAATCCTTTTTCAGTGTTTAGACAGAGCCTTTGTTTTCTGTTCCAAATGGTATTTAAAACTTAAGCTCTCACCACCACAACAAAACTATATCATAAGTAAATTCTGAGAGTAAACACACATGAAAACATAGATAGTATTTAGAATTTTGACTAAAAGCTTTGATTGCCAAGATGAAACTTATAAGGCATGCACAGACAACCAGAATTTAATTTCTTACAGCTTTTACTAACAAGTTAGGGATGGTTTCACATTCCCTACAATCTATAATTAGCAGGATGGGTGCATATAACAATTACACAGCGGCCTTTTTAAGAATGTGCAAACTAGTCAACCTAGAATATTTTTTAAAAAGCAATGTTGCTATTTGTAATCATGGTATTTTCTTCAAGATACTTGTATTAACTGCTGTATTAACTGTTCTAACTTCTTTACAGGGTTGGTTTTAACTTCAATAGTCAACAGTTACTGCAACCCTCTTTTTTATCCTTTTTTTAAAAAAAAAATTACAGCCCTTTCTTATGGAAGGAGTAACAAGAATAAACGATAATTGCCAAGATTATTCTTTTTTTTAGCATGTTTCCTTTCTTTTGAACTAGTTTGACCTTTATTTCTAAATTTAAACCAAATGAAAATACAATCTTAGATAAAACTAATGTGGGAAGTTAAATCTGGTCTGTGTCTTATTCCAAGCCGGGAAAGAAATGAAGACCAAGGAAAATTTCGAAGCAGGCTGCATTTGGATAGATTTATTGGCCTAGTAATAACAGTGACAGTAACAAGCATTTCTGGGGGCAGCTGGGAAATTGGTCTGGTCAGTAGATGAGTTTTTATATATTTGGGGGGCTTTGTAATTGAGATGTCTGGTCTTTGTGCCCTTTATTATTTAATTGTGTTGCAAGTTTTCTATTATGGTCTACAAAGTTGTGACTGGCCCTAAAGGTAAAAGAGAAATGCAAATCCTAAGAGTTTGTCTCCCTGATCTAATCCTGTCAGCTAATCTTGTCAATTTCAGCTCCTGGTCTATTCTGCCATCTATTTGGAGATCACTTTAGCCAAGTCTGGTTTTACAATGCATACATTGTTTTATGAATGAAACTTAGTTTCCTTAATTCCGGTTTGCTGATGCAGCCACCAAGGATATCTGAAAGGTGAGCTCCATCTTCCGCATCCAGCTTTGCATCATTGGGGGACCCTGGAAAGGGTGAAAAGTTACCCTCTAGGGGTGACCAGCAAGGAGGGGATCCCCATTTGATCTTGGGAGGGCAGTAGCCCTTCCGTTCGATCCAGGGCAGTCCTCCAAACCGGCAGACGAAAGACCGGCCATAGCAATATGGCTTGTCACTAGGCTGCAGACAACTGAAGTCACACTTACCACCAGGCAACTATAAAGCAGCACGGATGAGACTGGGTGAAATCTACCTCTCTTAAATCCTAACTATCTTATCTGCATAAGCTGCCTGAAGTACATTCCCCCTGTGGAGAGGGAAGAGAGATTTTATCCCTCCCTCTGGTGACTGACTATCAGGGGAGTTTAAAACGTTGCAAGAATAACTTGATCCTAATTGCATTTTTTTTAAAGTTTGTGGACTAAAAGATTTTCTGTTCTGACTGAAGATCTGGTTTTTTACTTATAAAAAAGAAGTAAAACTGAAAAGATTATAAAAAATTTGCATTCAAAAGAAAACTTTAAATGGTAGGGGTGACATCTTGTGGCTAAACCTGATATTACAACTTGTTATGGCTTAAAAGAGACTTGGCCAGTAGCTCAGACTACACATAAGACTTATAACCTTGAGACATCAGCTGTGAGAAGCCCAGCTGTGTTCTATACTCAGTGACAATTTTTTTTCTGCATTTTCTGATTGTAAAGCTTTTAACCTAATACATTACTAAGAGAATGTGGGAAGTCAGAGCCCCCCAGAGAAGGAAATATTAAAAGGGCAGGAAAATATATTTTTCTTCAAAAGGATTTTTTAAAAGCAGAAACCTGCCCCTAAATCTCTTTGTCTCCAGCAGGAGCCAACCCTATACAAATGCAGATGTAAAACTATCAGGAAAGCTGGAGCCAGAAGACAAAGAAACCTAAAATCTGCATACCTCACCCAAACTCTAAGAGTCATTAGCCCAGCCCCAGGGAAGCAGGACATGACTTTTGGGACATAATAGGACTAAACCACAGATACTAAGGCCTAGAAAAGCACTCAGACTCAGTTCAAAGTTCATGCCACAGGAACAGGAAACTATTCCAAACAAAAGGCTTTCAGAGGGTATAAAAAGGAGTTTTGAGTTTGAGCTCAAGGGCTGCTTTGGAAAGAAGGTGAAGGTGAGTACCTCTAAAATTTAAGTTTAAAAGCCAAGAAAAAAAGGAAATGTGTGTATGTCTCTGTGTGTGAGTAAGAAGACCCTTTTTCCCCAATCACAATTGGATTTTTCTCCTTCTGGTCTTTCCTAGCCACAGAAAGGATCTGTTTCATTGGCAGAACCTGGAAAGCATGGGGGTTTGGTCAGAGTGTAGGACCTTTTGTTAGGGAAAAGGGAGAGGCTGTGTGAAAATGGAATGGAATGAGTGAATGAGAGAATTGGATTTGGGCAACTAGCAAAGCCCACCTATAGTAGGTGCTGGTACTACTGCACAAAGCACAGGTCCTCCTACACTTCTAAGTCTAAAAACTGCAGCCAGGGTGTAAATGGAGGCTGGGTACCTGTGTGGCAGGTCCTCCACGGACAATTTATTTTTGAGGTCCGCAAAGTGATGGTAGAGGGTCCCTAAACTGGAAGGGCCATTTACTCCGTGTAGGGACCGGAGTCCTTCCTGGGCAATTTTTTAGTGCCGAAAAATTGAGGCGGGGCAGCAGGTCTGTTGTCACTAAGAGCAGCTGGGAAGTGCTGCTAAGGAGGAAAAAACCGTCTGAGCCAATTTGGACCCCACATCAGAAGGGGAACATGGGTAGCTGCAGTTTGAGGGTTGGAATTAGGACACTTATTGGAGATGTGCTCGAGGTGTGGGACGAGAGGCTGAGTGCCTGTCCTGGATGGTAAGAAAAAGAAAAAAGCGAGCAAGACAAATTTGTGCGAATGAGCTTTGCTTAGGGCTTTTCTAGGGAAACCAATTTGGCAAAATAAAGGTACTTAAAAGGGAAAATAAAATAGTGATTCTCTTTCTTTCTCTCTCTCTCTATGCAACCACGTGGTATGTTTAAACGTGTGCCTTCCCTAACTTGAGTTATCTGAAATTTATGGTGGGAATGACTAGGATGTGTAAAACTAAGACTTCTGTTTCCTTTTCTGTTTTCCTTGTCTTTGTGTATATATGTTTGTCAAAGTCTTTGTGTGTGAGGTAAATGTGACTATTAAGTGTTTCAAATCCAAAGAGAAAAGAATTTTAAATTCTGCTAGAAATTTTGCTTAAAATAAGCCACAAAAAGGAAATACCTCACTCTGTTTGTCTGGCCAACAGAGTGAAGAAAAATGTGTTTGTTTGTTTGTTTGTTTTCCTCTTTCTCTCTGTGTACTCTTAAGAACAGCCCAAAGTTAGCAGGAGGGAATGTTTTAAGTTCATCTCCTAGAAAGGTTTCACTCTTTCATTTAATAATATATAATAAAGTTGGAAGGGACCTTGGAGGTCATCTAGTCCAACCCCCTGCTCAGGCAGGAAAGCCTATATGAACTTTATCAAATGCCTTACTGAAGTCCAAGAAAATTATATACACAGCATTCCTTTGGTCCACTAATTGTGTAACTGGGTCAAAGAATGCAATAAGATGTGTCTAGCATGATCTGTTTTTAACAAATCCATGTTGGCTTTTAGTAATGACTTTGTTTGCCTATAGTTGTTCCCTGATTCTTGTTTGATTATCTTTTCCAGAATCTTCCCAGGTATTGAGGTCAGGATGATGGGTCAGTAGTTTTCTGGATCTATTCTTTTTTATTTTATTTTTGAAGAGGGGAAATACATCAGCTCTTTTCCAGTCCTCTGGTAGTTCCCTAGTGCTCCAGGATCTTTGAAAAATATAGTTCAGTGGTTCTGAGATCACATATGCCAGTTTCTTGAGAACCTTGGGGTGTAATCCATCTGGTCCTGGTGATTTGAATTCTTCTAGGCTGGATAGGTGCTCACTTACCATTTTTCTTACCTATCTTAACTTGTGTTTCTAATCTATTTTTTATGGTACTGTTTTTGATAAGTTGGACTGGTTGCTTTTTTATTATTTTTGACTTTGGTCACAAGCCTTAGTTCATTTTGAGCCTTAGCTTTCTTCAACTCATCATTGCAGGCTCAGAGTATTTGCTAATATTCTGCTTTAGTTATGTGCCCCTCTTTCCACTTTTTATACTTGTCCCTCTTATCTTTCAATTTATTAGAGAGTTTTTTATGCAGCCATGCTGGTTTCTTATGAGAGCTATTATTTTTCTTCTTTGTTGGTATTGTGTTAGACTGGGTTATATTTTTTAAAAAAAAATTCCCAAGCTTCTTGAGTTGTTTCCCCTTGAGGATTCTCATCCATGGAATCCCTCCCTAGCCTCTCTTAAAGTCAAAGACTCTAGTTTGACTGTTCTATTGTCATGTGCTTCCTATGTACCTTAGTTAGCTGACTAGCAAAAAGGTCATCTATTTCCCCTGTATGGTTGGGTGGCCTATAGTATACACCTATGGCAATGTCATTTCCCCCCCCCTTTTATGTTGATCCAAATGCATTCAAGACAGTTTTCATCATTGTTGTGCCCTATTTCTGTAGATATGTAGTTATTTCTTATATAGAGAGAAATTCTGCCTCCTCTTTTATTTGGTCCGTTCCTTTTAAACAATTGAAATCCCTCTAACTGAGTGTTCCATTTGTGGGTTTTATCCCACCATGTTTCTACAATGACAACTATATCATATTTGCCCTCATTTACCTGAATTTCTAGTTCACCTTGTTTACTGTTCATACTCTGTGCATTGGTAATAGACATTTGAGTCCTTTATGACTGACACTGATGTGATGCCTGAGTTCCCCTATTTTCTTACCATTGTTTGGTTAGTCCACTTTGTGTGACACTCGCTTTGTGTGCACACACACACCATTCACACCATTCAGAGTCTATCCCCTCCACCTACCTTTAGTAAAGTTCCCTAGGCTGATTTTTGCTCTATTGCACCAAAGCTTTGTAGGAACACCTTCCAACAAATCCCAAGGGGGAGGGAACCCCCCCCAGGTGATTTGCAATTCTTATGCCCTGACTAAGGAAGCAACAGGAAAGAGATCCCCAAACCTGAGCCCTGAATATCTTGCATTGTTGGGCTCAGATTGGGATTCCTAGAGCTCACTATGTGCAATTTAAGAAAAATTTAATAGCCTGGCATACTGGCTAACCTTAATTGGACATTACAAACCTGGATGCACTGAACTAAGCTAAGGCAGGACACAACCCTTGAAAATGGGCAGCCAGTGGTTATGAACTAAGGCAAACGATGGCTGTGAGGAATTTTGGGAGGAATGTGCAAACCTGACTGGAAGGTAAAAGGCGACTGATGGAACCCGAGCAGTTCCAGATGGAGCTTGGGCCAATTCCTGAGGTTCGGATACACGACTCGGTCGAAGAGTTGGCGGCAGCCTGGGATAGGGCTGCGGCCGGTGCTCTAGATCGGGTCGTGCCTTTGCGGCCTCTGATTCGACGTACGTCTCGATTGGCCCCTTGGTTTACTGAGGGGCTGAGAGAGATGAAACGCCGGAAAAGACGCCTAGAGAGCAGTTGGAGATCGAGCTGTGCCGAATCTGACCGAACACTAGTAAGAGACCATATTAGGTCCTACCTAGCGGCGATAAAAGCAGAGAAGTGTTCTTACCTCACTGCTCTTATCGCGTCATCAAATAACCGCCTAGCCTCCTTGTTTAGGGTGACCCGCTCCCTCCTTCATCAGGAGGTGAGAGGAGACCCCTTAGAGGGTAGAGCTGAGGATTTTGGAAAATATCTGCATGACAAAATCGCTCAGATACGGGAAGGCTTTGATTTCAACTGGGTATGTCCGGTGGGAGAGACGGAGTCTGGTCTTGAGACTGCTATCTGGGCTGAGTTTGACCCCGTGACTCCCGAGGACGTGGACAGGTTGCTCAGGGGACTTAGGGCGACCACTTGTTCATTGGACCCATGCCCCTCCTGGCTGGTGTTGGCATCCCGGGAGGTGATACGAGGTTGGTTCCAGGCAATTATTAATGCTTCTTTAAGTGAGGGTGTCTTCCCTGCTGCCTTGAAAGAGGCGGTAGTGAGGCCCCTCCTTAAGAAGCCTACCCTGGATCCAGCTGTTTTATCCTGTCTCCAACCTTCGCTTTCTTGCGAAGGTTGTCGAGAGCGTGGTTGCCCGACAGTTCCCGCGACACCTGGAGGAATCGTTATACCTGGATCCACACCAGTCGGGCTTCAGGCCTGGTTACAGCACGGAAACAGCATTGGTCGCATTGGTGGATGACCTCTGGCGGGCCCGGGACAGAGGTTGTTCCTCTGCTCTGATGCTATTGGACCTCTTGGCGGCTTTTGATACCATCGATCATGGTATCATGCTGCAACGGTTGGAGGGGTTAGGTATAGGGGGCACTGTTTTGCGGTGGTTCTCCTCCTTCCTCTCTGGCCGGATGCAGTTTGTGTTGACAGGGAGCCAGAGGTCCACCCCGAGACCCCTCGTATGTGGGGTACCTCAGGGATCGGTCCTCTCACCCCTACTGTTCAACATTTATGTAAAACCGCTGGGTGAGATCATCCGTGGTTTTGGTGTGGAGTACCATCTGTACGCTGATGATACTCAGCTGTACATTTCCACACCGAACCACCCCAACGATGCTCTTGCCGTGCTGACCCAGTGCCTGGAGGCCGTGCGGGTCTGGATGGGGAAGAACGGACTCAAGCTCAACCCTTCCAAGACCGAGTGGCTGTGGCTACCGTCGTCCCGGTTTAGTCAATTGATTCCTTCATTGTCCGTTGGGGGCGAAACAGTGGCCCCTGCAGAAAGGGTTCGCAATTTGGGAGTCCTCCTGGATTCACGGCTGTCTTTAGAGGACCATTTGACGGCCGTGGCCGGGAGGATGTTCTATCAGGTTCGCCTGGTACGCCAGTAATGTCCCTTCCTAGATCGGGACTCGCTATGCAGTTACTCATGCTTTCGTCACTTCCAGGCTGGACTACTGTAATGCTCTCTACATGGGGCTCCCCTTGAGGTGCACCCGGAGGCTTCAGCTGGCTCAGAATGCGGCCGCGCGGGTAGTGACCAGAGCGTCATGGCGCTCCCATGTAACATCGCTCCTGCGTGAGCTGCACTGGTTGCCAGTGGCCTTCCGGGTGCGTTTCAAGGTGTTAGTGACCATCTTTAAAACGCTCCATGGCATCGGACCCGGATATTTACAGGACCGCCTTCTGCCAGCAAATACCTCCCGCCGTCCGGTACGCTCCCACAGAGTGGGTCTTCTCAGGGTGCCGTCGGCCAGACAATGTCGGCTGGCGACCCCCAGGGGGAGGGCCTTCTCTGTGGGAGCTCCAACACTTTGGAACGAGCTCCCCCCCGAACTCCGTACGATGACGGAATTGCGTTCCTTCCGTCGAGAATTAAAAACATATTTATTCCGACAAGCCGGCCTGGGATAGTAGCTCCGGTTCCAACAAGGCCATAATTGTTTTTAGGGGATTGAGTTTTTAGATTATATATTGGGTTTTTAAATGATTGGGCCAAATTATTTAATTTATTTTTAATAATTTTACTTTTTGTATGTTGACATTTTTAATTGGGCTGTACACCGCCCCGAGTCCTTTGGGAGGGGGGCATTATAAAAATCGTAAAATAAATAAATAAATAAAAGTGACATCCAACATTTTAAAATGATTGGCACAGAATATTGGACACTATAAATTTCTTTTCCATCTAACAAATTTTTTGCCTTGACTTTTAGAACTTTATGCATTGCAAGCTCCCCTTTTGGGAGCCACTGAAGGGATCATTTTCTGCTGCCCCCATTAATGTCTTATTTTTTGGCTTAACAGATTAAAGCTTGTTTACCACAAGTCTTCCCTGACCAGATAAATTTTAATCTTGTGCCATTTAAGTGTGTCATTCACACACTTAAGGCACAAAGGGGGGAATTGTGGGAAGTCAGAGCCCCCCAGAAAAGGAAATATTAAAAAGGCAGGAAAATATATTTTTCTTCAAAAGGATTTTTTTTAATTTTTATTGATTATAAAATTGTAAATATAACAAAGAATCGATATAAAAAAACTCAACTGGGTACAGTCATCTACAACTTTTTCCAAACCCGAAAAGCAAAACGTATATCATACTTAAATAATACCCATACCATATTACAGTTGAGAGAATTATAAGCCCCCCCCCGACTTCCAAAAGTGAAAACAGGGTAAAAAAGCACAAGAAAACCCACTAAACTACAACAAATTGTTATATAAGTCCTATTAGAAATTTAACTATATTTTCCAGTCCAACATGTAGATATTTAATTATATACTAAATACAATTTCTTTGGTATTTCCCTTGTATATAGTCTATCCATTTTTTCCAGTTCATCATATATTTTTCATTTGAGTGGTCCTTCAAATATGCAGATATTTTGGCCATTTCTGCCAAGTGTATTACTTTCAAAATCCATTCTTCAATAGATGATAATTCTGGCTTCTTCCAATATTGTCCCACTAACAGCCTTGCTGCTGTAACTAAGTTCAAAGTTAAGTTCATTTCTATGGTGGTACAGTCTTTTGTAATACCTAGCAAAAACAGTTGTGGAGAGAATTCAATACGTTTTTTCAAAATGGTTTGAAGTGTCCACCATATTTTTCTCCAGAAAGCCTTGATTTTCCTACAAGTCCACCATACATGAAAATAAGTAGCGTCCCTACATTCACACCTCCAGCACTTAGATTGTAAATTAGGGTACATATATGATAATTTTTTCAGATCCAGATCCCATCTATAAAACATTTTATAGAATTTTTCTCTTAAATGTTGCGCTTGAGTGAATCTTACATTTTTCACCCAGATCCTCTCCCAAGTTTCAATCATAATTGGTTGTCCGAAATTTTGTTCCCATTTTATCATACAATCCTTAACTAATTCAGTTTCAGAATCCATTTCTATCAGTGCATTATACAATCTTTTAATGTGCATAGGCTTTTGGTCTCTAACTTGTTTAATTAAATTTTCGTCTGTTAAAGATAATCCCATCTTGAAATCTTTTTCCCATCTAGTCTTCAATTGTGCATATGGAAACCAAGTATGAATTATTCCTTCTTCCCTTAGCATACTCAAAGACTTCAATGATAACAAATTCCCTTCTTTAATTAGGAGTTCTCATAGGGCATCATATCTTGTACTTGTGATCTATATATGTTCTCCACTGCATGCCTGGGAACTGTCCATAGAGGAATCTTTTCATTTAATTTGTACTGATACTTTTTCCAGACACTCAGTAGAGCACTTCTCAGTAGATGCTCCTTGAAACCCCTATCCACCTTTATATCATAAACTAAATATGCATGCCAACCATACAATAAACCATACCCTTCAGTATTCAGTATTCTGCCATTAGTTAAATTAACCCAGTCACTTATCGCTGCTAAAACAGCAGCATGGTAATACAACTTAAAATTGGGCATTTTCAAACCACCTCTTTCCCTTATATCTTGAATAATTTTTAATTTAACCCTCGGTTTTTTACCATTCCAAATAAATCTGTTAATACCCTTCTGCCACTCCTCCAGGTTCGCATCTTTTTTGAGTATAGGTAACATTTGAAACAGGAATAAGAATTTTGGCAGTACATTCATTTTAACTGCCGCTATCCTGCCCAGCATAGATAATTGTAGTTTTTTCCATTTATCCAGTTCTATTTGTGTCTTATTCCACAAAACTTCATAATTGTTTTTATATAACTTCCCGTTGGAAGCTTCAATTTCAATTCCTAGATATCTGACTTTCTTAACTATCTCACAACCCGTTATTCTTTCCAAATCCTGTTTTGCATTGCTATCTACATTTTTAACTAACATCTTTCTCTTGGAAATATTTAATTTAAATCCTGATACCCTTCCATAATTTTTTGTTATCTCCATCAAACTCTGAGCAGACTGTGTAGCTTGAGTCAAAGTCACAAGCAAATCATCAGCAAAGGCACATAATCTATAATCATGTTGTCTAATCTGTATACCTTTTAAATCTTCTGCAACTCTTATCCTATTCAGTAAAACCTCTAAAGTTAGGACAAACAACAGTGGAGATAAAGGGCATCCCTGTCTAGTACGTTTCTCTATATTGAAAGGATCTGTTAACTGCCCATTCACAATAATCTGACCTGTTTGTTTCTGATAAACTGTCAATATAGAATTAATAAACTGATCCCCCATCCCCATCCTAACAATTAATTTTTGCAGAAACAACCAATTCAGTCTATCAAAAGCTTTTTCCGCATCCAAAAACATAAGAACTGCAGGTACCTGGGTATGCTTATCTAGGTATTCTAGTATGTTAATAAGTTGTCTAACATTGGTTTTCATCTGTCTACCTTGTAAAAAACCAGTTTGGTCTGTATGGATTATTTGTTGTAGAACTGCCATTAATCTATTAGCCATAATTTTTGCAAAAATCTTATAATCGGTATTCAACAATGAAATAGGTCTGAAATTTTCTGGTCGAGCATTATCTCCTCCCTCTTTGGGAATTAAGGAAACATAAGCTGTTTTCCATGAGGGCGGAACCTGACCGCCCTTTTGAACGTTAACAAATAGCTCCCTAAGAGGTTCCACCATTTCCAGTTGAAGATGCCTATAATAAATTGCCGTTAACCCATCAGTACCAGGAGATTTTCCCATTTTCAGTTGTTTAATCACTGAAGTTATTTCTTCTGATGTAATTAAAGCATTTAACCTATCTCTTTGTTCATTGGTGATTGTCAATACATTTTCATTTTGCAAAAAAATATCTATCTCGTTTCCTTGTATCTTCTCTTCAGCATATAGCTTGGAGTAAAATTCTAAAAAAGCTTTTTTGATAGTTTCTTGTTGAAACACCTCCTTCCCTTCATATTCTATTTTGTCGATAATGCGGGATTTTTGTTTTTTCCTTAATGTATAGGCCAAACATCTGCCAGGTTTATTGGAGTTATAAAATGTATTATGTTTGGCATATTGTATATTCCTAGCAACTTGGTCGGCCATCAACAAATCAAATTGTGTCCGTAGGATTTTAATCCCCTCTTTGATGTTCTTGTCACCTGGTCTCTTTATTAATAGTTGCTCTTTCTTCCTTATCTCCTCCTCCAACTCCTTCCTTTTCCCCCCTGTTTACGTCTATACCTTTTGTTCATGTCTATTAAAATCCCACGCATATACGCCTTACTAGCATCCCATACCATTTCTATTGTTGTGTCCTTATGGAGATTCAACGTAAAAAATTCCTTCATTCACATTTGTATCATATTTAAACAAATGTTCATTAAGTCTCCAAGGTCTTCTAGGCGTCTGACCAACCATTAGTTCCATCCAAACCGGATTATGGTCTGATAAGACTTTGGGTAAGATCTTCACCTTCTTTAGTCTAGGAATAAAGTCGCTTGTAGTTAATATAAAGTCAATTCTGGAAAATGATTGATGTCTATCAGAGAAAAAAGTAAATTCTTGCTCTTTACCATGTCTTTCTCTCCATATATCTGTCAGATCAAAGACATCCTTAATATCAAAGAAGGATTTAGGCAATATAGAACGTGTTTGAGGAATTGGTAGTGTCTTCTTGTCTAAACCAGTATCTATGACACCATTCCAATCTCCCATTAGAATGTAAGACCTATAGTCAAATTGTATTAACTTGTTATGTATTAGCTTGTAGAATTTTCCTTGTTGTTGATTTGGTGCATATATACCCATCAAAAGAACTTTCTTACCGTCTTGTAAAATTTCAATTGCTAGATATCTACCTTGTGTGTCTGATTCTATTAATTTAGCTCTTATATGACTTTTAACATAGATAACAATTCCATTCTTCTTCTCAGCAGCCGCTGCTATAAAATGTATACCTAACTTATTATTTATTAAATATTTCTGGTCCGTAGTTCTAATGTGTGTTTCTTGTAAACAAATTACATCATTTTTGCATTGAGTCAAATAGTGAAATATCTTCTTCCTTTTCTGTGGAGAATTTAAACCATTAACATTCCATGTCAAATATTTATTTGACATGATCAGCTTTAGAAAGCTTCTGCAAGACCGAATCAATTTTTCCATCTACTTTCTTCTTCGGTCGTGCTCCCATGGCTTCCCTACTTGTATATGTACGATCTTGATGTCGCTTTTCTTGTAGTTCCTTACGTTTAGTAGTAGCTCTGGTTTGCCTCTGGTCTTTAGGCTTGTCTACTTCCAAAGGCTGAGTGATATCAGTGCTTCGAGCAGGTAACTCCATCCTAGCTCCTTTATCAACTCCCGGCGCTGCAGGTGGCCTTGACTCCGTAAACTGTGATTGTTGGTTTAAGTCCATTCCTCTTTCTTGTAAAGAATCTGCATTTTTTGGTGTTGGGATGGGGGTCTACCAGCCTTCAGCACATTTTCAAAAACGTCCTTTGCTTTCCAGACGGAGTTCAAGCAATATCTATTGCCATTGTAAAATAGAGACAGTCCAGCTGGTACCTCCCACCTATATTGTAAAGCACACATTTTAAGTTCAGCAACCAAAAATGCATAATCTTTTCTTGCTCTTAACATCTTCGGAGGGATCTCCTTCAAAACCACCACCTCCTGGCCAGTGACATTTAATTTCTTATTATAAGATATTGTGAGAACATTGTTTCTGAATCTCCTTGTGACAAAGTAGATATCAACATCTCTAGGTAGATTTCTTTGTCTTGCAATCCATGAATTAACTCTATAGATTCTGTCAATCTGCCAGGAGAAATTTTTTGCAGCATCTTCTAAAAAAATTTTCAAAGCTTCTTCAAAGCTTCTTCTCAGGTCATCCTGATTCTCATTTGGTACCTCCTTCAGTCCTCTGATTCTTAAAGCTGACATCAAGTGCATGGTCCTGTATGTCACTTTTCAACTCAGCAAGTTGTCCCTCCATTTGTTGCTCGACCCCTTCCACCTTCTCTTCCACACTCTCCCAAACTCCCTTAAAAGCTTCCACAATATCTTCTCTTATTTCCATATTGTGGGTCTGCATTGTTTCTTTAATTTTTTCCAGTTCAACAGTTACCTCTTTGCTTTGGTTCTCAATCTTATTCTCAATCTTATTCTCCAGGTCCTCAATCTTATTCTCCAGGTCCTCAATCTTATTCTCCATTTTTTCCTCCAGTTGTTCAAACCTTTTCTCCATTTTATCAGTCAAATTATCAGTCATTATTGACAGTGCAGCCTACAAATCTTTCACTGTGAGCATTCCTGGAGAGGCTTGAGTAGGCAAGGGGGCTTGAGGCTCTGTATGAGTTGAGGGGGATGGGGGAGCAGAGAAGCTAACTACTGGTAGTTTAGAGGGCTGAGCTGATAAAGCTACTGGCCCCTTTGAAGAAACTATTTTTGTTTGTCTGGTAGCCATTCTAAAAATATCCTCTTCTCTTCTTTAATTGCACTTTATAGGGTTTTAAAATAAACACCTAGCCTATCTCTTAGCAATCGCTCCCACGTTGCGTTTAAAAAGAAAAAACAACAAAGAAGAAAAGAGATTCACCTTCACTTCCGTCACTTTCTCTTTACAGTGAAAGCGATCGCCATCTTGGATACATTATATTGATTGTAGGGATCTGTGCTTAGAAGTAAAATATAAAGAAGTACTTGCGCTTTAAAACTCCAGTTTCCTCCTGTTTTCCTTCCTCTTGCCGGTAGGTCTCTTTTAAAAAGTTTTTCTCTTGCAGAGGCTGGTTGCGGCGCCTGGTCCCGTCCGCTGACAGAAGCGTCTCTGGGCAGGAGCGACTTCGAGCACCTGGGGAGCTCTCACTCTTTCCCCCTGCAAATTTTTTCAGGGGGTTTTCAGAGGAGCTCAACCCCTGCTCGATGCTCTGCACCCCTTCTTCGTCTGAAGGGGGGATTTTTTGCTGCCAAAAACAGCCGATGTTCGCTGTTTTTGCGGCTTCACCAACCCAAGAGATCGGAGCCTCTGAAGAAGGCTGTCGCGGCGCCGGTCCTTCAAAAGGATTTTTTAAAAGCAGAAACCTGCCCCCAAATCTCTTTGTCTCCAGCAGGAGCCAACCCTATACAAATGCAGATGTAAAACTATCAGGAAAGTTGGAGCCAGAAGACAAAGAAACCTAAAATCTGCATACCTCACCCAAACTCTAAGAGTCATTAGCCCAGCCCCAGGGAAGCAGGATATGACTTTTGGGACATAATAGGACTAAACCGCAGATACTAAGGCCTAGAAAAGCACTCAGACTCAGTTCAAAGTTCATGCCACAGGAACAGGAAACTATTCCAAACAAAAGGCTTTCAGAGAGTATAAAAACCTACTGCCCATGTGCTCAGGCCCTTCTCTTCTCTGGTCTTTCCTACAAGAACCATCTTTCTGCTTCTTCAATAAACTGTAACCATCTTCCCAAAGCAGTCGCCATATTGCTTATTTATTCCCGGCTTGGATGAACCGGGATGAAGACTTTACTTCCAACAAGAATATGGATGAAGATCAGGAACAGATTCTCTTTATGTTGAAAGCAATTCACCAAACTATTCTTACTGTTACTGATGAAATAAGAGGTTACAGAAAAGAACAAGATGTCAGCCCAGATATACGAACTCAAACTTTGATTACAACTAAAAAAATCAACTACATAGAATACAACAGGGAAAGTGGAACAATTAAATAGTATAACAGAGGATTCAACTGATCAACAAATACAGTCAAAGGGACTGACAATATGAAAAAGGAAAAGACTTCCTACATAAATCAGAAGAAAACTGACGATCAAGAAGGAGAACAGATTGAAGAGAAGATAAACAGTTCAAAACAACTATGTTGAGATGGAAAAATAGAGAGACGATTTGTTAGTCCTCTCAAAAAAATGGCGACCGGATGGTTCTTTCTACGTCAAACAATATAGGGAGATTTATTTGATGACTCAAAAGCACAGACATGGAAGACAATTTGGCAAAGAAAGAAAGCTAGAATAAGACTGAAGAAAATTGGAGTTTTGACTTATTAGTGAGAATTAAAATAGAATATATTCAAATAGATAAGATGTGTACTTTGAATATTAGACATTGTGATGAGTTGAGATAAAGAAAACTTTGGTCATTTAAAACTTGGAAGTATAAATATTAACAGTTAAATTTGAACATTGATTTGTTTATAAAGGTTAAATGTAAAGGTAATCAAGATATATATATATAAGCTAAAAATCTAAGGATGAATGTAATAAATATCTTTTTACTTAGTGGTAATAATAAAAAATTATTAGCTTAAATATGAGATAGTAGGTATTAAGAGAAAAAGAGAGAAAGTATTAAATGTTGAAATAAGAGAAATTTTGGTTACTAAACTTAAGATATGTGGAAATTACAAAAAAGTAAGAATATTATATTGTATTATTAATCAGTTGATGTGAGATGGTGAGAATTCAAATAGATAAGATGTGTATTCCGAACATTACATCTTGTGATGAATTGAGATAAAGGGAATTGGGGTTATTTAAAACTTGGAAACTATAAATATTAAACATTAAATTTAAATAATTTTTTTTTAATAATTTTTTTATTAAATTTTTTAAAAACTTTTAACAATTATAACATAGTAACCTATTAACTCAACTGAAAACAAACAAACAAATTACATAATAAAAATAAACAATACAAAAAGCTGCTCGGAACCCCCCTCCACAACACCCTCCACCAGCCCACTCCTCTTGTATTTTCGCTCCTCCTCCTCGCCATCCAAAATGCTAACTAAAATTCTACCGAGCATCCTACAAAAGTTATCTAATCCCTAAGCCCCCAACTACAGTTGAGAAACATAAACTAATGTATATTATCTCCCTCCCCCCTCCCCCCCAGGCTTCCCAGAATGAATACAGGGTAAAAACACAAGAAACCCCACTAAACTACTATATTAAACTATTTAACTATATATCAAATCTAATTCTTTCAACTTATATTTCTTTTGCATATAATCAATCCATTTCTTCCAGTCCATCAAAAACATTTCATTTGAGTGGTTCTTCAGGTATGCCGAAATCTTAGCCATCTCCACAAGATGGGTAACTTTTAATGTCCATTCTTCAATAGATGGTATTTCAGGTGACTTCCAATATTGTCCCACCAACAGTCTTGCAGCAGTAATCAAGTTCAAAATCAGCTTAGTCTCTGTGGTGGAACAGTCCTTTGTAATACCCAACAAAAACAACTGTGGTACAAACTCAATACGCTTTTTCAGGATATTTTGAAGAATCCACCATATTTTTATCCAAAAAGCCTTAATTTTTTTGCAAGACCACCAAATGTGAAAGTAAGTAGCGTCCATAGAATCACATCGCCAACATTTGGGTTGCAAATTTGGATACATAGACGATAATTTTTTGGGATCTAAGTGCCATCTGTAAAACATTTTATAAAAATTTTCTCTTAGATGCTGAGCTTGTGTAAATTTAACATTTTTCACCCATATTCTTTTCCAAGTTTCCATCATAATTGGGTGACCGAAGTTACCTTCCCACTTAATCATACAGTCTTTAATTAATTCAGTTCCAGAATCAATTTCAATTAAAGCATCATATATTCTTTTAATATGCATCTTTCTTTGATCTCTAATTTATATAATTAATTTTTCATCATCCTTTAGAGAAAAACCCATCTTGACATCTTTTTGCCATCTGGCTTGAAGTTGTGCGTGATAAAACCAATTATGAACTATACCTTCCTCCCTTAATTTATCTAATGATTTCAGTTCTAGGCTATTCCCTTCTTTATTTAAAAGTTTATCATAGGGCACCACGTCTTGGATTTGTTGTATACCTATGCTCTGTATTGCGTGTCTGGGAACTATCCATAAAGGAATTTTACCATTTAACTTATAATAATACTTTTTCCAGACTCGCAAGACAGAGTTTCTTATTATATGCTCTTTAAAACCCCTATCCAGTTTTTTATCATAAACTAAATACGCGTGGAGCCCATATACTAACCCATATCCTTCTATATTTAATATTCTTTCATTTGTTAAATTAATCCAATCACTTATAACCACTAGAACTGCTGCATAGTAATATAATTTAAAATTAGGCACTTTCAAACCACCTCTCTCTCTTGTGTCTTGAATAATTTTAAATTTGACCCTTGGTTTCTTGCCATCCCAAATAAATTTGTTTATACCTTTCTGCCATTCATCAAGATTTCCATCCTTTTTAAGTATTGGTAACATTTGAAATAAAAATAAAAATTTCGGCAATACATTCATTTTAATAGCGGCTATTCTGCCCAACATAGATAATTGTAGTTTTTTCCAATTCTCCAATTCTTTTTGTACTTTACACCATAAGAGTTCATAATTATTCTTATATAATTTACCATTTGAAGCTTCTATATAAATTCCTAAATATTTAACTTTTTTAACTATCTCGCATCCCGTTATTCTTTCCAAATCTTGTTTTAATTTATTATCAAGATTTTTAACCAACATCTTTGTCTTGGATAAATTTAGTTTAAAACCTGAAACTTTTCCATAATTTCGAATAATTTCCATCAAACTCTGAGCCGATTGTATTGGCTGAGTTAGCGTCACAAGTAAATCGTCTGCAAAGGCACATAATCTATAATCATGTTGTCTAATTTGTACCCCCCTTAATTCCTCTGATGCTCTAATCCTATTCAATAGTACCTCTAAAGTTAAAACAAACAATAAGGGGGATAAGGGACAACCCTGCCTAGTACCCTTTTCTATATTAAATGAATCTGTTAATTGTCCATTCACTATAATCTGTCCTGTTTGTTTCTGATATATAGCTGATATAGAATTAATAAACTGGTCCCCCATTCCCATCCTTACCACAAGCCTTTGCAGAAATGTCCAATTCAGTCTATCAAAAGCTTTTTCTGCATCTAAAAACATTAAAACAGCCGGTACTTGGATATGTTTATCCAAATATTCCAATATGTTAACAAGTTGTCTAACATTGGTTTTCATCTGTCTCCCTTGTAAAAAACCAGTTTGATCCGGGTGAATCCTCTGTGTCAAAACTGTCATTAATCTATTAGCCAAAATTTTTGCAAAAATCTTATAATCCGTATTCAACAAGGAAATAGGTCTAAAATTTTCTACTTGAACATTATCTTTGCCCTCTTTAGGAATCAAGCATACATTAGCCGTTTTCCAGGAGGGTGGAACCCGACCACCCTCTTGTATATTCACAAATAACTCCCTCATATGTTCCACCATTTCCTCCTGTAAACACCTATAATAGATCGTGGTAAAGCCATCAGTGCCTGGAGATTTTCCCAATTTCAATTGCTTAATTGCGTCAATAATTTCTTCTGACTTAATCAAAGCATTTAATCTATCTCTTTGTTCCAAAGTAATTTCCGAAACATTTTGGTTTTGTAAAAAGGCATCTATCTCCTTCTCTTGAACTTTTTCTTCAGCATACAATTTGGTGTAGAACTCTAGAAAAGCCTTCTTAATAGTTTCTTGATGAAATACTTCTTGCCCTTTATATTCAACCTTCTCAATTAAACGGGATTTTTGTTTTTTCCTTAATGTATAAGCCAACCATCTGCCAGGTTTATTAGCATTAAAAAAGTATTATGTTTAGCATATTGTATATTCCTGGCAACCTGATCGGTCATCAAAATATCAAATTGTTTCCGTAAAACCTTTATCCCTTCTTTAATATTACTATCATCTGGTTTATCAATTAATAATAACTCTTTCTTTCTTATTTCCGCTTCTAAAACTCGCCTCTTTTCCTCCTGTTTACGTCTATGCCTAGCATTCAGTTCAATTAATATTCCACGCATGTGGGCCTTACTAGAGTCCCACACCACTTCTATTGGTAAACCTACATTCTTATTTAACCTAAAAAATTCCTTGATAGCCTTTTTACATTCTTGCACATACATTTCATAATTAAACAGATTTTCATTAAGTCTCCAGGATCTGCTTAAAAATTGGCCAGACCTTAATTCCATCATAACTGGATTGTGGTCAGACAATACATTAGGTAAAATTTTAACTTTCTTTAAATTTAACATAAAATCACTAGTAGTTAAAATAAAATCAATTCTAGAAAATGATTGATGTCTGTCAGAGAAAAAAGTAAACTCTTGATCCCTACCATGTCTTTCTCTCCAAATATCTAACAAATTAAAATCATCTTTAATATCAAAGAAAGATTTAGGTAAAATTGAACGCGATTGAGAAACTAATGAAATCTTTTTCTTATCCAAACCAGCATCAAGGATTCCATTCCAGTCTCCCATTAAAATACAGGATCTATAGTCCAACTCTAATAACTTTTTGTGTAATAATTTATAAAACATGCCTTGTTTTTGGTTTGGAGCATATATACCCATCAAGAGAACTTTCTTCCCATCCAGTAAAATTTCTATAGCTAAAAATCTACCTTGATTATCTGCTTCTAATAACTTAGCTTTTATATTATTTTTAACATAAATAACAATTCCATTTTTTTTATCTAAAGATGATGCCACAAAGTGTGCACCCAGCTTATTATTAATCAAATATTTCTGGTCTGAAAATCTAATGTGAGTTTCTTGTAGACAGATTACATCATTTTTACATTGCTTCAAATAATGAAATATCTTCTTCCTTTTTTGTGGAGAATTTAAACCGTTGACATTCCACGTCAAATACTTATTTGACATGGCCTTTACGTGAAAGCTTCTGCAAAGACCATTCCACTTCTTCCTGCCTCTTGGGTCTTGCTCCCATGGCTTCCATAGATGTCAGATCAGTTTGCTTGGTTTGAGTTGGTTGTGTTTTTTCTCTTTGTTCAGTAGCTTTAGTAGATTCACGTGCACGCCTTGGATCTTTAGGCTTGTCTAGTGCCAAAGGTTGAAAAATATCAATTGACTGCACTGGTTGCTCAACTGCTTTATCCAAAAGAACCGATGAAATTAGTCGAGGTTGTTGAAGTTCCGCAGATTGCAGTAATTCTAAATCTTTAACCAACATTGCCCCCTTAGGTTTTGGGGAAGTAGATCTATCAGCCATCAATATATTCTCAAAAAAATCTTTCGCTTTAGCTACAGTAAACAAACGGTATCTTTTATTTTTGAAAAGTAAAGAAAGTCCAGTTGGTACCTCCCATCTATATTGTATTTCTCTTCTTTTAAGCTCCTCCGTCAAAAAGGCATAATCTTTCCTTGATCTCAGCATCTTAGGAGGTATCTCTTTCAAAACCTGTACATCTTGACCAGCAACACTCAATTGTTTATTATAGGCTATTGATAGAACCCAATTTCTATATTTTCTTGTGTTAAAATATATCACAATATCTCTAGGCAAATTCCTTTGTGCTGCAATACGTGAGTTCACTCTGAACAGTCGTTCAATCTGCCAGGCCACATTCTCAACTGAGTCATCCAAAAATTTTGCTAAAGCTTCAGAAAAAATTTTTCTTAAATCTTCTTGGTTCTCATTTAATACATCTCTAAATCCCCTAATTCTAACCGCAAACTGCATCTGATGATATTGTGTCAAAGTAGCTTGATCTTGTACATCGCTTCTAATTTCTTCTAGTTTTTCTTCAAAATGTTGCTCAGCATTCTCTAATTTCTCTTCAACAACAATAGTATAGTCCCAGACACCCTTAATAGCGTCTACAATATCTTCTCTCATCTCCTGATTAGAGGCTTCTATCATAGCTTTAAAGTCTTTTTTCTGCTCAACCATCTTTTCCTCTATTTTCACATCAAATTTATCTTCCAATTTATCAAACCTATCATTAAAAAAGGATATTACATCTGTTAAAGCAGACTGTAGATCTTTCATTGTAAGCATTTGTGAGGACTGTGCAGGCTCTTGAGATTCTAAAGGAGCAGACTGTGATTTGACAAAAACTAACCAGGACATTGATTGTCTAAAAAGATTGAATGTTAAAATAACTAGGATATGTTTAAATTAAAAATTATTGATAAATGTAAGAAAGTTATTTTTATTTAATCGATATAATAAGAATTGTGTTAATTTAAATATGAGACAGTAAATACCAAGGGGAAAAGAAAGGAAATATTTAATGTAATAGTTTGTGATCTGTACTAAAGATATTTGTAGGTCATTGAATTATTGACCAACTCAGCTGCCATGTTGCTTTTCAAATATTTAAATGTAAAACTAGAAAATCAATAAAACTTTCTTTAAAAAAAAGAAACCTAGTCTCCTTAAGCTTTGATTGCAAGTTGTTTTAGTGGAGGAAAGACTGGGACTATTTTCTGCCTTTGTTTTCTCCTATTCCTTTAGGGGAAACATTCTATTCTTTTTCTTTTCTTATTCTTATTTTATTCTGGGAGGGGTCCTTCCTACACTAATTAGGATTCTCTATTAAATTTGGATATGCTATTTTCACTTGCAACAAGTATTTCACTTCGTAAGATTTAAAAAACATTGAGGAAATATATGAATCTATGTACAAAAATATCTGTCAGGCTGCTCTCCCCATCACTTGTGCTGCAGCCTGCCACAACCTGGAAAGGGAGGGGGATGGGGGTAAGAGGGCCTGTTATAAAAGGGGAGGAGGAGACCAGCGTGAACAGGAAGCAGAGGTGTGAATCAGTTTCATCTGGCCACTTCAAGGACTTTGGGCACTCAGGACCTGGGAATGGAATGTTAACTGCTTCTCAAAGTGTCCTTTCTCAAAACATCCAGCTACCATCCTATTGGACATTGATGAATTGGTCAAAGGGGGAGGAATAAAGGTTTGGAACAATGTAGCAAGTTACATTTATTTTTTCAAACTGACCTTGCTTTCCCTGCATCCAGTTGCCTTTAGTAAAAGATCTTTGAAGCCTTCAGATGGAGTTCAGCATTTTGTTCCTAGCCAACCAGCTAGGGCAGGGCTGACAATAGGCCAGATCTGCAAAAACAGTCAACCCAGAGCCACCAAATTACCATGGGGACCACACCATAGATGTCGTCTTATGAGAGTAGCCAAGAGGAGGCTGCCGCCTGGGGAGAGGCAGCTTCCAGACCCAATGGCCAAACAGTCCTCCTGGACTGGGCAAGAGAGGCAGAGGCTAGTGGTGAGCAACTGAGACCCAGGTGCTTGATGGGCATCGGCTGGAAGGAAGAATGGGATGAGAGATTCTCTGGAGTGACCCTCATCCGAGGAGGTAGAGAGAATTGTGTGTGGAGCTCAAAGAGGAACCGGGGCCCAGTGAACCAGACTATGATGGAATGCTGATCGAGAGAGCTATGAAATTCAGCAGAGATCCAGGGAACCTGGGATTTTTCATCGCCCATGTCTGGACATACACGCAACAATACAGAGCTGACATAGCAACTGAAGGAGTCAAAGTGAGGGTGATGATGGTGGCACTAGAGGGCGCTGCAGCAAAGTGGCTGGTCACCCTACACCAGTGATGGTGAACCTTTTAGAGACCGAGTGCCCAAACTGCAACCCAAAATTCACTTATTTATCACAAACGGCCAACACAGCAATTTAACCTGAATACTGAGGTTTTAGTTTAGAAAAAACATCTCATACATTAACATATTTTGTCTTAAAAGAAAAACATAATAACAAAGCTTTCAACGATACAAACAACTTTTTGAAAGGTAAAGGTTTGCATTTGGCATGCTTTTGAACAATTAATGTGATTTTTGCTGTTGTATGCATGCTGATAATTTATCTAACCTTGGCTCATACTTTGTAAGTTTGAGAGCAACACATGCAGCACTCAGGCCATATGTTAGTCTGTTTCTGGTGTCAGATTTGATATAATTCAAAGCTGAAAACACTGCTAACAAGCATAAGAAAATCCAGACAAAGTAAGGAAAGCAATCCCAAGTGCTTTCATTGACTTAAAATTATTAACAGAGAATCCCACACTTTAAAGCAGGGGTGTCAAACTCAATTTCACTGAGGGTGACATCAGGGTTGTTGTTGACCTCAGGGGGGCGGGTGGGTGTGCTTAGAGTGGGCATGGTCGGGGTGGGCGTGGCCAGCTCGACATCACTTGTGTTGGGGGGCACCTATGTGGTCCAGGTGGGGCTAGGGGGAATCCACCATCTCCAGTGGAGAAAGGCCATGATGAGTGCCAAACTCTTGTCCACCAGAGGAGCCTTGCTGTTCCTCTCAGGCCATGCAGAGGACCCCCGGATGGCAGCACAGGCTGCCCGGAGCCCTGGGCAGTGGAGGGCAAGCACCCACCCTGGTCCTCAAGCTCCCAGGTCACTGGGACCCCACAGCCCAGCCCAGCCCTGCTGTCCCAAGGGGGCACCCTGCTGCACTTACCTCCTCCTTGAAGCTGCTGCTGCTGCTGCTGTTCTTGCTCTCCTTGGCCAGGTTGCTCATGATGTGTGCAGGAGGGCAAAGTATGTGGGTCAGAGGGAGGCCCACTCCTTCTCCATGCGAGGAAATCTGGCTTTGTAACTAAAGTATCCTCAGCAATAGGACGGGAGACCACCAGGAGAGATCAGGAGGAGGAGACAAGGGGATGGCAGAAGGGCAGCAAGGCTGCTGTTGGCCAAGTGCTAAGGCAGCACTTCCCTCAGACCCTCCCTCTCTCTCATTGTAATCCCCTTCCTTCCTTCCTTCCTTCCTTCCTTCCTTCCTTCCTTCCTTCCTTCCTTTCCTCCCTCCCTCCCTCCCTTCCTTCTTCCCTTTTCTTTTTTTCCCCTTCCCTCTTTATTCTCCTTTCTTTCTTCTTCCTTCCCCTCTATATTTTTCCTTCCTTACTCTCTTCCCCTGTTTTCTTCTTTTTTCTTTGTCTTTCCTCTTTCCCTTCTTTCCTGTCCCTTCTTGGATGCTCAAATGCAAAAGGGGGAACATTTCTCGATGCCTTCTTGCCTTGTGATCAAATGCCACTTTTGCTAGTAGTTTGTGGCCACTTAAAAGACGGAGAACAAACCCGTGCTTGCATTTAGTGGGGGCATCCACAGACAACAGTACAGCAAAACTGTCAAAATGGTGGCTGTGATAGTTACTCAGAGCTCCTCTGTTTTTTTATGTGCAACAGCTATAGCTTTTATGAGCAGAGGTAGGTTAGTTGTTAGTTGTTTTTCTATTAATACATACTCCTTAAAAGGGAGCCTGCCTTGGTCTAATTCAGAGTGGAAATATACCAAAGGAAAATATTTTCCCCACTCTACTTTGTCCTGTTTTCCCCACTGGAAATGGCTGTTTGCAACATACAAGTAGGGGATATTTTCCTAAGAGCTCACAATTCAAGAATACCAATGTTAACTTGGATTGCCAACAAAGTTCTGTCTGTGACAAAACAGAACACAAAATTGCTTTCTCCTTTGAAATGGAATTGCCTCTCCCTCCCTCCCTCCCTCCCTCCCTCCCTCCCTCCCTCCCTCCCTTCCTTCCTTCCTTCCTTCCTTCCTTCCTTCCTTCCTTCCTTCCTTCCTTCCTTCCTCCTTCCTTTTCTCCTTGCTTTTTTTTAAGCTGCCAGAGGCTCCGGGCAGAGGTGGCAACAGGCATCCAGTGGTGGGCAAAGGCTTCCCTTTCCCCCTGTCATTGTCTCTGTGTAGCTCAACTCACCTCTCTCAGACCCACAAACGTGTGTGTGTGTGTGTGTGTCTTACCCCTTGCAGCCCCGCACCCTCAACAGAGACCTTCTATGATAGCAGGCTGCAAACTAATGAAAGCTGGTTTTTTGGAGTATTTGTTTCTTTTTCTCAATTGCATCGCGCCCTGCCCCCATAGCTCCTGCCCCCAGTCCCATAGAAGGCTGCAAGTAGCTCCCATCACAGCATCTCTTATCTTTCCTGTTCTTTTCCTCCCCAATGTCACAGCATGGGGCTGCAGGAGGTGAGACCCTGCCCACGCGCGCACACAAACACGTGCACAGGTTCTGGGAGAGGTGAGCTGAGAGTCACAGAGCAAGAGGAAATGATAGGGGAAAGGGTCAAAATGGGAAACCTCTGGCTGGAGCCTATGGCAGCTTAACCGCATGCACTGTCGTTCACCTGCCGTATCCACCCAACAGCCCCTGCGATCTCCTATTGCACGCTGGCAGGCAGAAGCCCCATGGGCTAAAGGTCCCATTCTGTCTCCTCCACGCTCAGGAAGGGGCAAGGGGAGGGGGAGAGATTAGCAGCGTTGCCGGTGGCCATGCTGCTGCTGGCTGTGGCTTTCCCACTCAGGGGCAGGGTGCTCCCAGTGAAAAGGAAGCCTTGCAGGCTATGAGACCAGGCCGGCAAGTGGGGCATGGAGGTACTAGTGTGGAGGAAGGTGATCGGCAGCCCCAGCAGCAAGAAGGGCTACCGAAAAGAGTGGATTCTGTGTGTGCGCCTGCTACAAGCTCACCTGTCAGCCATGCTTTCCATGCCTCAGATCAGCTGTAGCGCACTGTGGAGAGCATGGCTGATGTGGGCAAGGCAAGTGCACAACAGACTCTGCTCTTTTCAGCAGTGCTTTGGTGTCTGGCCCAGCAAAGTGAAGCCGGGCGTGGTGAGGTGAGACCTTGCAAAGCAGAGATGGACGAGGAGAGGCCCAGTAAAGCGGGACATGACCAGGCGTGATGAGCAAGGTCAGGAGGGGCGGGGCAAGGCTGGGAGGGGCGGGGTGGGGTGAGGCAAATGAGCAACAACTGCACCTGCACACTACCAGCCTCCAAGCGCCTGCCGTTTCCTGTGCATGTGCCAGGACGGCACCCAGCCATGTTGGGGTAGGCCAGGCTGGGGCAGCAGGGGCCAGTCCCTTGCCATTTCTGGAACAACTCCAGGGGCCAAATTTGGGCCCCTGGGTGAGACATGGCCCGTGGGTCTTGTGTTTGACATGTCTGCTTTAAGGATTTCATTTTCAGAACTAACTGTGCTGTCCTTTGTCATCCTTGTTTGTGCAGGATTGCTCTCAATAAGGATTGCTCCATTTTTGCTAGGAAGGGGCTTTTTCTTGGTGAAAACAAATCTCTGAGCCCTGATGCTGGTGGAGTGAGGCAGTGGAGGCTAGAGCAGACCATTCTCCATCTCCCCTTGCTTCCCCAAAGCCTCCCTTCACTCCTTTCCAGCTCTGTTCTTCACTACTGCACACAGGGCAACAAAAGAAACTTGTTAAAAAAAAGTTCAACCAGACCTTCCAACTTTGCAAGATCTTTTTTTAATGAGCAATTGGAAGGTCAGATTGATCTCTTTTTTTAGTCCCACAAACTTCTTTTGTTGCCCTCCACATGGAGAATGGAGCTGGAAAGGAGGTTAGTGAAGGAATGTGGTTGCCCTGGGGTGGGGATTAGGATTTGGCATTGTGGATGCCCTGGTATATGGTGGGGGATTAGGGTTTGGCATTGTGGATTGTGGAGTGTTTGTGCTCTGGTAGGACTATTCAAAATGCAGGGATTCCCTGCATTTTGAAGCACCCTGTGTGACTGCACGGAAAGGAGCACTCCATTTCTCAAGCGCCCCATTCCAGGCATACGGAGCTTGCAGTCTCTGCCAGATCTCCTGGCAGAGACTGCAAGCTCTGTATGCCTGGAATGGGGTGTTTGAGAAACAGAGCCTTCTTCCAGATCTCCGTTGGGATAAAAAAATGTTTCCGCACCTATGGAGTGCTTCCAAATGCAGGGACTGACTGCGTTTGGAAGCACTCTATAGGAGCTAAATGACTTTATCCTAACGGAGATCTGACAAAGACTGCAAGCTCTTTGGCTAAGTTTTCACAAGATTTTTCAAGCCCCTTCCTAGCAAAAAAAAAACAACAAAACCCCGGAGCGAGCGTGCCTCGCTCTTTGGCTACGTTTTCATAAGAAAAAGCCACTTCTAAAGCCCCTTCCTCGCCAAAACAAGCCTCCAGAGGGAGCATGCCTCACTCTTCTTAAGAGCAATCCTGCAAAAACAAGCCTCGCTCTGGAGGCTTCTTTTGGCTAGGAAGGGGCTTGAGAAATGGCTTTTTCCTGTGAAAACTTAGCCAAAGAGCGAGGCACGCATGCCCACAGAGAGGGTTCTGAGTGCCCCCTCTGGCACGCGTGCCATAGGTTTGCCACCACTGCCCTACACAGTGATGATGCCCTGGAGCTGCACAACTTTAACTGCTTTATGATGGTGTTCTGCAGATTTGAAAATCCATTAAGCAATCGCAAAGCTCGAACCCAAATCAAAGCCATCAGTCAGGGCTGCCAATCAATGACCGTTACACCAAGGAGTTCTATGAACTGGAGTACAGACTGAAAGATTGGCCACAGAACTTACTCATCGAGTGTTTCCAGGATAGGCTAAATGACAATGTCTATAATGCCTGCATCTCAAGATCCCTTGCCCCCATGCTTCATGGCTGGTGTGTCCTGGCAGAGGAAGCTCAAATTGACCTAGCCTGCTCCTACAACTGGGGCTGGAACAAGCCTTTCCCAATGGAGAGGAGAGATGGCCTGAAATGGGGGGGGGAGAGCCCATGAAGACACTCCATCACCAGCTATTTCAATTGTGGGAAGGAGGGCCATTGAGCTGCAGATTTCCGTGCATCCCACTCAACCCCGAATAGCAACCCAGCACCAGCTAAAAAGCCGGGGAAACGTTACCTGAGAGCCTGCGAAATGGCACTAAAGGGGAAGAGGTCATTGAGCTCACCTGCCCTCTGGGGGTGAGGCTGGAGTTCTGACCAAAGCCACATGGGACCTGATCAGGAGCGACACAGACACTGATGAAGACCCTTGGTAAGTTGAGACACTCCTCCTGTAATCAGCCCCATAGAATTTGAAGTGCCCTCCTTGGGAACTAAAGAGGAATTGGTCACCCTTTTGGACTTGGGCTGTATCAGATGCCTGGTCAGCCCTAGAGTAGTGGAAAAACTGTGACTGTGACTTAGGGAACTGAAGGTGTCTGTAGCTTTCTGCCAAATAGATGGAACTGTGGCAGGGGAAGCCCCTGCAACATTTGTCACGGAACCCATGGTGATGAGAATGGGGGTGCAAACCGAGAGTTTTATCTTTACCCTAGGGTTGGAGTGACCATTAATCCTAGGCATGACTTGGCTTTTAAAGTGGAACCCTTATGTGAATTGGAGGAAGTGAATTCTAATGTTCAGGTGGTGGATCAGTGGGAAAAACCAAAGAGGGGCCCTGGCCAACCCCACCCTACTTATCCAACCAAGGTCGGGCCATGCGAGAACAGTCACCACCAGATTCATGCATCCCTGGGAATATTGGGACTTAAAAGAAATATTTAGCAAAAAGGGGTCAGATGAGCTCCCCGCTCACTTACCAATGGACTGCTCCATTGAGATCCTCCTAGGGGCAAAGTTACCCAAACTGAAACTATACTCAATGACCCCAAAAGAGCTAGTAAAACTCCAAGTTTTCATAGACAAAAACTTGGAAAAGAGATTTTCTCCAAGCTGCTAAGATATGGGTAGCTGCCACAGTGCTTTTTAGGAAAGACAAAGATTGGTCCTTTCCTCTATGTGTGGACTATAGAGGAATGAATTCCATTTGCATCAAAAACATTTACCCCTTCCATTAAAGAAGGACATGTTAACCCATCTACTTAAAGGTAAGATTTTCACTAAATTGGACTTATAGGAAGCCTATTATAGAGTGAGAATCAAAGAAGGGGATGAGTGGAAAAATGCATTTAATTGTCCCCTAGGATGTTTCCAGTTCCTGGTCCTCCCTTTGGGCTCCAGGGCATCCCCCTCATGTTCATGCAACTAATAAATTAACTCCTGTATGAACACCTATATAAGGTGGTCCTAGTGTACCTGGATGACATTCTGATTTATCGTGAAACCATGATGGAGCACATGAAATTGGTACAAGTACTGCTAAAAAAACTTCAGCACTGCCCAACTGTATGCTAAGCTTTCCAAATGTGAATTCCAAAGAAAGAATTGACTATTTGAGTTATCATATATCACATAAGGGCATAGAAATGGACCCCGAAAAGGTGCAAGCTGTCCTTGACTGGGCTCCACCCCAGACCAGAAAGCAGCTTCAAAGTTTCTTGGGATTTGTGAATTTCTATCATCAATTCATATCTTCTTTTGCCCAGATAGACCTACCCATTACAATCTTATTAAAAAGAAAGGGGAGGAGAAGCCTACATCCAGGTAATCTTTAAAATGATCTATGGAGTGCCAGACTGCTTTTGAGAAATTAAAGCAGCTGTTCATGCTCTGAACCAGTGCTGAAGCACCCTGACCAAAATGCCCTTTTCATCATCTAAGCAGATGCCAGTGATCTAGCCATGGGGTTTGTATTACTACAAAAAAAAATCAATATGGAGCTTTACAACCCTGTGTGTATACTTCAAAGAAACTCACAGAAAAGAACAGAGATGGGCAGTATGGGAAAAGGAAGCTTAAGCTGTATGATGGGCAATCCTGACTTGGAGACACTTCCTAGAGGAAAACAAAGTTCCTTTTGAGGTCTGGAGAGACCATAAAAATTTAGAGGCCCTAAAAAAACCCTAAAAACTGTCCCCTAAATGGGTCCGCTGGGGAAAGTTCTTTAACCAATTCAATTTCGCCTTATGCTATATCCCATGGGGCTGTAACTTTTTGGCAGACACCTTATCTAGAATTCCACAATACAACAGTGCTAAGCTAGAACTTGTCTGGTCAGTTATTCCCTCAGGGCAAATAGAGGCCCCAGCCATTAGAAGAACTCAGCAGCAAAGCAGCCTAATGAAGTAATAAGCAATGAAAGCAGCTTTAAAAGATGACAACTGGTTTAACAACCATAAGAATGACTTCACTTTGCATGAGGGCCTTGCGTGGGTTGGAGGAAAATTGTATGTCCCAAAAAGCTAATGGACTATGGTCCTGGAAAAAGGTCACGACTCAAAAACAGCAGGACAGTTTAGGTTCATGAAAACCCTGCACCTGATAAAATGCCAATTCTTGTGGCCATTCCAGAAAAAAAGACATTGATGCATATATGGCTAGTTGCACAATATGCATAGTGGCAAAATGATGCCCAGGGAAAGTGCCAGGGCTTCTACAGCCTGTGGAAAGACCCCAGGCTGCTTGGAAGAAAAACTCTATGGACTTCATCATTTAAGTTCCTGAAAGCTCAGGAAAGGTAATTATTTGAATCATGACAGACCTGTTTTCTAAATAGGTGCACTTCATACCCTGCTCAAGGTTCCCCTCAGCCCACACTCTAGCTAAGCTTTTAATACAGCATATCTACAGGCTACATGGAATGCCAGAGCACATAATCTCAGACTGGGGAGTTCACTGTGTCAAAACCTCTATTTTTCCCTTCCTATTCTTCTTTCTCCTCATTTTTGGGTTCTGACATTCTAATAGGGGGAGGGGGACCTTTGGGTATGCTACAATGTACTTCCTTTACTTTGTTCCTCACCTTTGAAGTATTTTTCTTGGGGTGAGAATGAAATGTGCCTCCTGCCATCTGCCTTATCTCCTGGTGAAGCCACAGAAAGAACTGACAACCTTGAGAGCGGCACCTTATTGGCTCTTTCCCACAACAATTTGACACCTATGGATTGGCTCTTTTGAACCGGCCGGATGGACTGTTGGTGTGGGTTTGACTGGGCTCTTTTAATCTATCATTTTGCATGGGAAACCCTCAGACAGCAGATTTTCCTGATATCAATACCTTCCAATAAAAGTTCCTGTTGAAACCATGCAAGTTTCAAGAGTTCTGCTTTCTTGGGAGGTCTAACTGAGGCAGGTCCTTACATTAGATCAACTCAGAGGGAAGAAACTCCCTACCATGTGGACCATGCAAACAATGTCAAATCATGGAGATGAGAAGGAAGAGAGCGAGCATTGGGTGGAGGTCCCCCTGAAGGCTTGTCTGAGCAACAGCGGCTCTGACTCCTCCAGCTCAGTTGATGGAGCAGAGATGGAGGAAGAACCTCACAAAGCCAATGGTTGATTGGCATGGGGAAGAAAGAGAACTGGGAAGAAAGATCCAAGAAAGTAATCCTCCACTGAGGCAGCCACCAGCTGGGATGGAAACAGGAGATGGAATGGTCACTCAACCTCAGTGAGAAAGAAGATGAGAGATGGACCTGGTCTGATTGCTTCCTTAAACAAGCCATAAGCCCGATGGTGGCAGCTTTCAAAAACCTCAAAGAGGAAGAAACAGATCCCTGCTAGGGATCAGTTGAGGGAAGGCTGGAGGAGAAGGTGGAAAGGGGGGAGGGTGAACCCACTAACCCTGGAACTTCCAGCACTGCAGAAGACTCAGGGGCAGCTACCGCAACAGTGACCCCAGCCCGAGCCACCCCAGCCAGGGGCAATGGGCACAGGGCCAGAAGTAGGGGGAATTGCCATTACAACCAGAAATCTCCCTCCCCTAGGCATGAAGTTTGACGGAGATCCTCAGCAACTGGGATTCTTTTTGGCTCAAGTCCTGAGCTATGTGCATGAATATGGCTGGGAGATCCCCAGTGAGAGCATGCAGGTCAGAATTGTAACCATGGTGCAGCAGCCTGCTGGATGGTGACCTTACACAATGCCGACGCCCCTGGGCTCTTGAACTTTAACCAGTTCATGGCTGCTCTTAGATGGAGATTCAAAGACCCCTTAGCCAACCGGAAGGGACCACATCAAAATGGTGAGGCAGGGCCAATGCCCAATGGCTGAATACACTGAAGAATTCTGAGACCTGGTGTGCCGTCTCAACTGGCTGGACGAAATTTTGGTGAGCTGTTTCAAAGATGGACTGAATGATGACCTCTATCATGCTTGTATTGCCCAAAGAGCCTCTGCACATCCCCACGAGTGGTGTATTCTGGCCAAGGAAGCAGAGATTGACCAAGCCCAAAATCAGCATTGGTTTGGCCGGGATTGGAAACATTCCCCACCGGAGAAGAAAAGAGAGGCAGTGAAAACCCAAGCCACTGCACCATGCTCGATTGCCTGCTTCAGGTGTAGTAAGGAAGGTCACTGAGCTGCAGAATGTCATTCAAAGACCCCAGTCAGAAAGCCAGATCAGCCTGGGGGCAGGAAACCTGGGAAGACCTCCCAGTGTCCCAGGGAAACTGCAATGAAAAGCACTAAGGTTGTCGAGTTCCAGCCCTCTGAAAAATCGGGAGGGGGAACTCCACCAGAAAAGAAACCGGAGATGTCCGACAGCAACTCCGATGATAAGCCCCTGGTAAGTGGACCCATCGCACCCCTCACCAGGCTGTTAAGCCCAGGGATGGAGGAGAAGGTAGCCCTGGAGGCTCTATTGGACTGCACCAGATGCTTGATAAGCCCAACCCTAGTGGAGAATTTGGGAATACCTGTGAGGAGACTGAAGAATCCTATTTTGTTTGGCCAACTAGATGGCTCCATTTCAGTGGGTGTCCCAGCTACCCTCACCACACAGCCAGTAGAACTCACCATGGGGGACCAAGCTGAGACTTTGACTTTTATAGTGGCTCCCGGCATGGAGTGGCCTCTGATCTTAGGAATGGCATGGTTAAGGAAGTGGAACCCATGGGTGAATTGGAGGACAGGAGAACTGAGGCTCCCAAAAGAGAAGCCCCAAGCGCAAGGCTGGCACCATGGTATGAGAGGGAAAAGAAAGTCTGAAGTGGCAGTAGCTGTTAGCAATCAGATATTGGAGGGTGTGCCCACAGAATACCAGGATCTAGCTGAAGTGTTCAGCAAAGAGCGGTCTGATGAATTACCTGCCATCCCACAGATTGCACCATTGAGATCGTCCTGGGGGCTAAGCTGCCTAAGCCCAAACTCTACTCAATGACCTACCAAGAGCTAGATGAATTGCAAAAGTTCATAGATAAAAATTTGGCGTGAGGCTTTATTCAGCCAGTGACCAAAGATGGCCACCCAGTGCTGTTTCGTGAAAAGAAAGATGGATCTCTTTGCCTTTGTGTGGATTATAGATCTTTGAACACCATGTGTATGAACAATATCTACCACTTGCCACTCATGAAGGACATGCTAGCCTACCTCTCCAAGGGAAATATTTTCTCTAAGCTGGACTTGTGACAAGCATACTATTGGGTTAGAGTCAACAAGGGGGATGAATGGAAAACTGCATTTAACTGTCCCCGAGGATGTTTTCAATTCAAAGTGCTCCCCTTTGGCTTGCAAAGGATGCCAGCTGTATTTATGCAAAGGATGCCAGCTGTATTTATGCAGCTGATAAACAAGGTCCTTCATGAGCACCTATATAAGAGGGTTTTAGTGCATTTGGATGACATCCTAATTTATACCAAGACGAAAGAGGAGCATGTCAAATTCCACAAAGAAAAAATCAACTATTTAGGGCACCGTATTTTCCATGAGGGGGTGGAAATGGATCCTGAAAAAGTGCGGGTTGTGTTGGAGTGGGTGCCACCATGCACCAGGAGGCAGCTGCAAAGTTGCCTGGGTTTCACTAACTTCTATCAGCAATTCATCCCCTCTTTCATGCAAATTGCACTCCCCATTACTAATTTGTTAAAAACAAAAGGGGAGAACAAACTGAAACCCAGCCAGCCACTTAAATAGACTATGGAATGCCAGGCAGCATTTGAAAAGTTAAAAAGGCATTTCTCTGCTGAGCCGGTACTTAAACACAGAGATCCAGAGGAGCCATTCGTTATTCAGGCTGATGCCAGCAATGTAGCGGTGGGAGTGCTGTTACTCCAAGAAAACCAGGAGGGCCAGTTGCAACTTGTGCCTACACCTCAAGGGCAGTGTGGGAAAAGGGTCCACTTTTCACTTGGAGACACTTCCTGGAAGGGAGCAAAATCCCCTTTCAAGTGTGGACTGATCACAAAAATCTTGAGGCACTAGGAAGCTGTCCCCCAAGCAAGCTCGATGGTCACAATACTTCCATCAGTTCAACTTTACCATCCGGTATTTACCTGGGGGAAAAAAACTTCTTAGTGGATACACTGTCAAGAATACAATAGTGCAAAAGCCAAACTAGTCAAACCACTATTACCCACGAAGCAACTAGCTGCTCCTGTCACCACGAGAGCACAGGCTAAGAGTCTGCCCCCTCCTCCTGGACAATGCAGACAGCATGGAGTTCAGACAAGCACTGGAGAAGGACAAGTGGTTCCTTAGCCACAAAAATCTCTGTTCAGTAAATAATGGACTGCCATGGGTGGGGGAAAAACTATATATACCTGCCACTCAGAGGTTGAAATTCATGCAACTCTGTCATGTTTCAAAGTTAGCTGGACACTTTGGATTCATGAAAACCTTCCACCTGGTAAAGAGACAATTCTGGTGGCCATCCCTAAAAAAGGACATTGAAAGCTATGTGGCTAGTTGCCCATCTGTGTAGCAGCAAAGCAGAGGCAAGGGAAAATGCCTGGCCTTTTACAGGCCTTTCAGCACCCTGGAAAGAGATTTCTATGGATTTTTATCATAGAACTATTGGATAGCACTGGAAATATTGTCATTTGGGCAGTGACAGACTTATTTTGTAAACAGGTCCACTTTATACCATGCCAAAAAATCCCAACTGCTAAAGCCTTGGCTAAGCTGTTTGTGCAGCACTGTCATGGTTCCAATAGACGGAGATGAATAAAGCAGAACTCTGAGGCTTGAAAGTTCCTCAAAGAACATGTTTATTAGTTACAAAGTATCAGCATGGTCAAAAATGAAATCAAGTCTGAATAGACAAGTAACAATTGCCCAATTACAAAGTTAAAGGTCTCACCCACAAAACTATGCAAGCAATTAAGTTCCCCAATATACTTATTTGGCAGGCTTTTTATGCAATACCCAGTCTCTAGCCTTGGGAGCACAGATGACCTTGGTTCCCACAGGACAGAACATTAATTTGACTAACAAAGCACTTGGGCAACTCCCTCCCTCCATTCTATGTGGCAACCTAAAACGAGAAGAAAAAATGGTGCAGCTATGCTCATTGTAGAGTTGCATGGAACCCCACAGACATAATATCAGTTGCATGGAGCCCAACAGCGCATAATATGCAACAGGGGGGTCCAATTCACCTCAGAGTTCTGGAAAGCATTTTGGGTCTACTGGGCACCGACCAGGGCTTGTCATCTAGTCATAATCCACAAATGAATGGGGGAGGGGAGAGAATGAACAAATTCAGTGCTAGAACAATACCTGAGATACTTTATAAACTACCAACAAGATAACTGGACTGACGTGCTTCCTTTTGCTGAGGTGGCATACAATAATGCAGTGCATTCTAGTACAGGCTATACTCCATTTCAGGTCATTACATGACAGAGTTTCAACTCAATGCCTGAATTGTTGGCCAACGAACCCACCATCCCTTCCATGAAGGAGTGGATGACACAATTGCAGAATATGTGGCCAGTGATCAGAAAAGCATTAGATGAGGCTAGAGAAGCTTATAAAATGCAAGCAGACAAGAAATGGGTAGAGCCAAAGCCTTTCAGGATGGGGGATAGGGTGTATCTCTCCACAAGGTTTTTGAAATCTTTACAACCTTCAAAGAAGCTAGGGCCAAAGTTTGTGGGGCCTTTCCCCATCAAATGTATCATTAACCCAATAACAGTTGAGTTGGAACTCCCCAAAACATTCAGACAGGTTAATCCTGATTTGATTTAAAATTTTAGAATTAATCATACCAATCCTTCCAGTAGAATATGCTTTTGTTCTGAATTCTTTTTTAAAAAACGGCAAGATAAAACTTGTTAAAGCTTTAAAGCATTTTGTGAGAAGGGACCAACAAAAATGGAAAGAAATCAAATTATAGGACAATATTTGAAGGGATTAAAAATCAAGATTGTTAAAAGGAAGGTATGTAAAATTGGTTTATTTGATCAAGATTAAAATAGATGCATTAGTGAGAGGTCCTTGAGGCTTCCTGAGCTTGTTGTTTTCTTGAAGATGTTTCATTACCCAAACCAGGTAACTGTCATGCCGTCCGTTGTCATCCAGGAAGCAAAGAAACCAAGAACGCGGGAACGTGGTGCAAGTGAAGGCTTTTTTATTCCTTAACAGAAAAAGTTAGCACTGGGAGTGGTTTGCTCCCAGTGCTTTATATAACCGTGCCACGCCCATATCCCCATCCTCCACTCACTAACCAACATCTGCCCAGCTGTCCCTAAAAGTCCATTTGGATTGCCCTGCCCTTCCCCCTGCCAAGCCCCGCCCTGCTGTTTTGCCTCCCGTCCGCCCAAAATGGAATCCTTCGCCGGCGTGCTGCTCCGGCTATCTCTAGGCTTCCTCCGTCCTCTGCGGTACATGTCAGACAGCCTCTGTAAGTTCAGGCTGGGACGAGGAGGCTGGATGCAGCGGCGGCTGGTCGTGCCTTGGAACACCCCCCACCGGTGATTGGCAAGCCCCGTGGGGCTTGACATGCGGCCCCCTCTACCACGGTTTCACCTGGAAGGTAAAGAGACAGAGGTGAATTCACTTTTCCACAGTTGGTATCACCCAGTTTCCCCGAACATTGATGGTGGAACTCCCACACAAACCAGGGAGCATGTACGTCCACCACCCTAACCCAGGAGGCCTCGGAGAGGGGCTACCCTTTCCATTTAATTAGATATTGTAGGTTGCCGTGGCGGACTCGTGAGTCAATGACATCTTGTACCTCGTATTCTGATCCGATTACTGGTCCCGGTGCCTTCCCGCTTGCTGGGTCCCTGTGAATCGGTTTCAGTAAGCTCCCATGAAATACAGGATGTACCTTCCCCATAAGCGGAGGTAACCGTAACCGTATCGTCACCGGATTGATTACCTGAATGATTTGGAAAGGGCCTATATATTTTTGACCTAATTTCTTACAGGGCAGCTGGAACCGGAGGTATTTCGTGGACAGGTAGACCCAGTCCCCCACCCGGAAAGGTTTGTAGTCTGCCCTCTTTTTGTCAGCTTGGGCCTTTATGGCTGCCTCGGCCCGGACTACAGCATCCTTCACTTGTCCCCACAAGCCTGCCACCTGGGACATCCATGCTTGCGGGGTGTGTGTTGTAGCTGTTGCCTGGGGCCATTCTGGAATGGTGACAAAATCTACCCCATGTACTACCCAGAATGGGGCATACCCAGTGCTGCTGTGCACGGTATTGTTGTACACCACCTCAGCAAACGGCAATAGGTCTACCTAGTCCATTTGCTGGTATGTCATGTAGCTACGAAGATAACGCTTTACCATGGCTTTTGCTCTTTCTGCGGCCCCGTTGGTACTGGGGTGGTACGTGGAGCTCAAGCCCTGTGATGACCCTACCAGTTGGAGAAAAGTGCGCCAAAAGTGTGCCGTGAACTGCACCCCCCGATCTGAGATGACACGTCAGGGAATCCCGTGGAGATGGTAGATGTGTTGTATAAAGAGTGTAGCCAACCGTTGAGCTGAGGGTAATCCCTTACAGGGGATGAAATGAGTCTGCTTTGAGAAGAGGTCAATAACTGTCCAGATCGCAGTGTAACCCCGGTTTCATGGCAGCTCCACAATGAAATCCATAGCAATTTCCTCCCAAGGACGGGTTGGATTGGCTACCCTCTTTAACAATCCTATCGGTTTTCCTATCAGTGGCTTAGCAGTAGCACACACGTGACAGTTCCTCATGTATGTTTCTACTTCTGGTTTCATCCGCGGCCACCAGAACTGTCGCCGCAACAGGTGTAATGTCTTTAGAAACCCAAAATGTCCAGCCTGCTTGGTGTTGTGACACGTCTGGAGGATGGCCTGTTGTAGGCCTTCAGGGATGTAGAGTCTGTCACCCTTCCAGGCAGTCCCTCTCTTTGGGTCAGGAGGCCCGGATGGTCCCGCAACCATACATTATTGGCTACAGCAGTCCGTAAGTCTGGGAGTGCTATGCGTGTTGACATCCCTGACGTTATGCGAGCTATTCTTTGAGTCTCGGGTGGTATAATCGCCTGTACCACCTCCTCCCTCTTACTGTGATATTGTGGCAAGTGGGAGAGGGCGTCCACGGGGAAGTTCTTGCCTCCCGGCACGTACTTCAGTGTGAAGTGGAAACGAGCGAAGTACTGAGCCCACCTGACATGTTTAGGTGACAGATGTCGTGGCTTTTGTAATGCCTCTAGGTTTCAATGGTCGGTCAAACTTCAAACAGTAAGGAGGCACCCTCCAATAAATGTTGCCACATCACAAGTGCCCATTTAATGGTGAATGCCTCTTTTTCCCATATAACCCATCCCCTTTCCATGGTGGTGAATTTCCGGGACATGTATGCACATGGTTGCAGTACCCCCTGGTGGTTCCACTGGAGTAACACAGCCCCCACAGTCACATCGCTGGCATCAGCTTGCACCATGAAAGGGGCGTCGGGGCTCGGGTGGAGTAACACCGGTTCTTTGGCAAAGAGGGCTTTAAGGGTCTCAAAGGCGCTTTGGCAGTCCATGGTCCATCCCAAGACTTGACCGGGCTGGGGTTTACCAGTCAGGTGTTTTGTACACAATAATTCTGTTAGGGGGTGGGCAACAGTGGCAAACGAGGGGATAAACTGCCGATAAAAGTTAGCAAACCCTAAGAAGTTTTGGAGTTGTTGACATGTTCTGGGCGCCTGCCAGTCCAAAACAGCTTGCACCTTATGAGGGTCCATTTCCACCCCATCCCCTGAAATGCAGTATCCGAGGTAGTCCAGACGGTCCCGGTGAAATTCACATTTCGATAACTTTACGTATAACTTGGCAGAAAGGATCTTTTGTAACACTTGCCGTACCAGGCAAACATGTTCCTCCAATGTGGTGGTGTATATGAGAATGTTGTCGAGATAGACCAGGACCCCATGGTAGAGGTGTTCATGCAGCACTTGGTTGATCAACTGCATAAACACCGCGGGGGCTCCCTGCAAACCAAACAGCATCATTCGGTACTGAAAACTGCCGAGCAGACAGTTGAATGCTGTTTTCCATTCATCTCCATGTCGTATCCGTACCCTATAGTACGCCTCCCGAAGGTCCAGCTTGGTGAACACCCGCCCTTTTCCTAATTGAGCTAATAGGTCCTTCATCAGTGGGAGGGGGTATTGATGCTCGACACAAACAGCGTTGAGACCCCGGAAGTCGACACACAGACGAAGGGACCCGTCCTTCTTCTCCCATAATAGGACTGGAGCCACAACCCGGGAACGGGCTGGTTGAATGAACCCCCGTGCCAGGTTCAGATCAATAAACCGCTGCAGTTCTACAAGCTCCTTGGGTGCCATAGCATACATCCAGGGTTTCGGCAGTTTGGCTCCCGGTTCGATCTCAATTGCACAGTCCGTCTCACGGTGAGGCGGTAGTTGATTACACTCCTCCTTGCTGAATACTTCAGCCAGGTCACTGTATGCCGTTGGGAAAAGACCCTCCCCCCTCTCTGGCCGTACACACAGAACCTTGTTCCCTACGGCCTAGCCTGGGTGGATGGGGCCCGATGCCAAGGCGTACTTTACGATAACCACCCTCCCACCAAATGGTAGGTTCCCACTTATCCAACTAAGCCAGGCCGAGGATTACAGTCTCTGTCATGGATGGGGCAACCACAAAGTGGAGAGCCGCCTTATGGTCTCCGAGCTCCAGCCTGACTGGTTCAGTGATGTGAGTAGCTGGGGCCCTGCCCAACAGGGACCTGTCCACCTGCTCAAAGCGCACAGGTTGGGCCAACCTTTGTAGCTTGATGCCGCTCTCTATCGTCACAGTTTTGCTTATCAGGCACCCAGCACTCCCTCCGTGCCCCAGACTGTGGACTCGTTAACACTATAGGCAAAATGAAGGGGGCTACGGGCTCACTTACCATCGGGTCAACCTCACCCTTGACAACTCTGGGCCTTTTTCCAGTGTTGCCCTTGCCCCTCTGGACGTCACAGGGGTCCACAGGGTGGGAGCCAGGCACTCAGCCACCCGGTGGCCCAGTTGGTTGCACCGAAAGCAATGGAAGGAGGGGGGCCCTGGGGAAACGGGAACCCTGGGATAGCCGGCCGATTGGCCCTGGCCGCCGTCCCGTGGTCTCCCCACTGGCTGCCAGGGACAAGGTGTTGATACATCCCCTCCTCTCTGGAACTCTCTGAGACCAGTGTCCAGATCCACTGCCACCCGGAACCATTCTTGCAGACGGTTGGGCACACCCCTGTAGACACAGGCCTGGCATAAGCCCTGGTCGAGGCCCTTCCGGAACTGATGGACCAGCAACCCTTTCCGGCCCTGTTGAGCTGAGCCGGCCTGCCAGCCTATGGAAGTCTCAGAGATATTCTGCTATGGTTCGGCCCTGTTGCTTCAGCGCTAGGAGTTCCGCTTCTGCCCGCTGGAGACGCAAAACATCCTCGAACCGTGCATGCAGTGCCTCAAGGAACAGGCCCGCATTACTGAATTCCCAGGCATGGTCACTGTAAAGGTCAGCAGCCCACACCACTGCCTCCCCTTGCAAACCCGCTGTAATCGCCACCACCATCGCCCATTGGGAAGGATACAAGTGGGCGTAATGGTCAAGATGACTGATCACATGGCCCAAGAACATTGCCAGTCTGTCAGGGTGCCCATCGAAGGAAATGGGTATAGGCGGTGGTCCCCATGTATGTCCTGGACCCCACTGGGCCATGGACGACGCCATGCTGGCCATCGCATCTGGGGTTGTTGAGCTTCCAGGGCCAGTACCCCAGGCCCAGGGCAACCTGCCCAAAGGCGGGCCCCACGCGTCACCGCTTGGTCCACCCAGCCATGCTGCTTGGGGTTGGGTACCTGTTGGTCCGGCCCCAACAGCTCCAGCTGTAGCACTGCTCACCGACGGTGGTAAATGAAGCCTTGGACTGCTGAGTCGAAAACAGGAGGACTCGGTGCGTCCAGAGGTCTCCTCCATCCACTGCTGCAAAGGACCCCCCTGATGCCGTGGCTCAACGAAGCGGTCACGGAGCACATCCATAGTGAAGTCGCCGGGAGCAGTGGAGTAGCTCCATTCATCATCCTAGTCACTGGTCACACACCTCTCTCTCCACCCCGTGAGAGGCGGTCTGGCTGGGGTTGTGCGAACATGGCCAGATTCCAGGGATGTCAATGCCGAGCTGTGCCACCACTCCCCCCTGCCCTGGTGGTAGGGGCCTCTTGCTGCTCCCCCGAAGGGGCGGTGGCTTGGGCGGTCTTAGGCCTTGCCACCGGCTGCATCCCCTGGGTCTCAGGTGCCAGGCCAGTTGCCTCGTCTGGAGCAGCTTCCTCCACCTGGGGAGCATCCTGTTTGCCCTCCGCCATTCCCTCAAGATGGGGTAATGGCACAGAGCAACAAACCAAAAGAGTGCTAACTTACTGTCACGTCATCCGTCGTTGTCCAGGAAGCAAAGAAACCAAGAACGCGGGAACGTGGTGCAAGTGAAGGCTTTTTTATTCCTTAACAGAAAAAGTTAGCACTGGAAGTGGTTTGCTCCCAGTGCTTTATATAACCGTGCCACGCCCATATCTCCATCCTCCACCCACTAACCAACATCTGCCCAGCTGTCCCTAAAAGTCTGTTTGGATTGCCCTGCCATTCCCCCTGTCAAGCCCCGCCCTGCTGTTTTGCCTCCCGTCCACCCAAAATGGAGTCCTTCGCCGGCGTGCTGCTCCGGCTATCTCCAGGCTTCCTCCGTCCTCTGCGGTCCGTGTCAGACAGCCTCTATAAGCCCGTAACTGTCCTGCGTTATTCTCTACCCCCCCCCCGGTGCTAGTTGTTGCTTCCTGGCTCTGGACCTCCCCTTCCCCTGCCCAGGCTCCACTGGGGGTGGCTGCTGGGTCTCTCTGCCTCCTGGTGTCTGGGTGTTGGAGGCCTCCGCACGTTGGCACAACTCAGGGACGCCTTGGCGGCGTCCGGTACTCAGCTGGGCAGCGATGCGGCAAGCTTGGCTTCCGTCGATCAGCTAAGCGACGGTACGACGAGGGTTGGCGGGTTCAGGCCAGGACAAGGAGGCTGGATGCAGCGGCGCCTGGTTGTGCCTTGGAACACCCCCCCCACCGGTGATTGGCAAACCCCATGGGGCTTGACAGTAACATCACTGATAAACAGCACTGATAAAGTTACCTAGTTTGGGTAATGAAACATCTGCAAGAAAAGTACCAAGTTCAGGGAGCACCAAAGACCCCTCATTTCAGCCTTGAGCTGCAAATAGTCTCCTTTATTGATATCTTGGTGACAATCCTAGGCAGTGGCAGATGTTTCTCTATCAGGGTGCAAAGAGAAAATATCTGTTGCAAACTCTGTGTAGGTGTCAGGAAGGGCATCCAGCCAGTAAATGTTCAGCTCCATTCAGTCACCCCGACTCCACCCCGAATAAAGGGATTAAAGGGTCATAACAAGAAAAAAAGTGATACGTTGGTGACTTTGGTAATTCTCAATGGTCTTTTATTGATCAGAATTGAATGATGAGGCTTTAAGAATTTGTTCATAGATAAAAGATGAGATACAGGAAGATTATTCGTTGTATTTTAAAAGAAGGTGATAAGTTGTTAAAATTATTTATATTTGCAGTGAAAGGAAAAGTCATTTCTTTATATATTTCTTTATATAATTTTTTCTTTTCTATTTTTCTTCTTTTTGGAACTTTTTCTTTTTATTGTTTGTATTATTGATATCTTAGTTTATATTACTTTTTATCTTTTCAATAGTAATGTTTAATTAATTGACTATTTTAAAAAAAGGAACCTCCAGAATTTATAGAAATATTTGGTGTAAACTGAGGTTGCAGGTACTATATGTGGTTGATGAGCTGAAGAACATTGTGTGCTCTGGCTTTTATATCAAGAATTCTGTATGCTTGAAGGATAAAGAGTCTTGGTAAAAACCGAAAAAAAAACACTCCTCTAACAATATCTGTCAAAGTCCCAGGAACAGGATAATCTGTAAGGGAAAGAGGGCAAATTTCTCTTAAGGAGCCAAAGGCGATTATCCTGTAAAAGCACTTGAGCATGTGTCAGAATAGTTCTGTACAAAAATCCATGGTAATAAGCCAAACATCAATATGAGAACAGGACATCTTGGAGTCAGAAGAAAGCAATAGTAGGCACCATACACTGCATAGATATTCTTAGAACTGTGATAAAACATGAAAAACTCTTAAGATGTTGGCCTTCAATGTGACCCAGACAAGAGGCACAATCAGGAGCATCAGTACTTATCTGACCTTATCAGTGTCTGTGTTTTAAGTTTATATTAAAATGCCTTATTTTTTATTTATTTTTTATTTTACGATTTTTATACCGCCCCCCTCCCGAAGGACTCGGGGCGGTGTACAGCCCAATTAAAAATGACAACATACAAAAATTAAAATTATTAAAAATAAATTAAATAATTTGGCCCAATCATTTAAAAACCCAATACATAATCTAAAAACTCAATCCCCTAAAAACAATTATGGCCATTGTTGGAACCGGAGCTACTATCCCAGGCCGGCTTGTCGGAATAAATATGTTTTTAATTCTCGACGGAAGGAACGCAATTCCGTCATCGTACGGAGTTCGGGGGGGAGCTCGTTCCAAAGCGTTGGAGCTCCCACAGAGAAGGCCCTCCCCCTGGGGGTCGCCAGCCGACATTGTCTGGCCGACGGCACCCTGAGGAGACCCACTCTGTGGGAGCGTACCGGACGGCGGGAGGTATTTGCTGGCAGAAGGCGGTCCTGTAAATATCCAGGTCCGATGCCATGGAGCATTTTAAAGATGGTCACTAACACCTTGAAACGCACCCGGAAGGCCACCTGGAAGGCCACCGGCAGCCAGTGCAGCAGTTCTCAACCTATGGGTCGCGACCCCATTTGGGGTCGAACGACCATTTCGCGGGGGTTGCCAGACACCGCGGTCCGCCATTTTTTTTTCGTCGCGCGCTCCGCACATGCGTGGTTCGGACCGTCGCGCGTGCCGCGCATGCGCGGATCGGCCCGTCGCGGTCCGCCATTTTGTTTTGTTTTTGGGTTTTTTTGGTTTTTCGTCATGCACACGCCGCGCATGCGTGGTTCGGGCCATCGCATGCGCGCCACGCATGCACGGATCGGCCCGTCGCGGTCCGCCATTTTTTTTGGTTTTTTTGTTTTTTTTTTTGTCGGGCGCGCGCGCGTCCGAATCAGGGTCGCGGCGCACATGGGCGGTGCAAGTGGGGTCTCAACCTGAAAAAGGTTGAGAACCACTGCCTTAGTGTGAGATCCCAGTTTCAAGTAGAACATATCTATACTAGAATTTCAAAGACTTCGAATAGTGTAATTATCTGCTGTATGTCTGCCTCCTATTAGCTTTGAATCTTCTTCAGTTTTTCCATGTATAGTAAAGGCTAATGGAATATTCCATTTTATACAGGTAGTCCTTGACTTATAACAGTTCATTTAGTGACCATTCAAAGTTGCAATGGCCCTGGAAAAAGGGACTTGTAACAGTTTTTCACACGACCATTGCAGCATCCCCATGGTCATCTCAAAGGTGCTTTTTTCTTCAAAAGCAACTGGACTGTTTTTTCTTTGAGGAAGAAAAAAAATAATCTAGTTGCCTTTTGAAGAAAAGAGCACCTTTAAGATAACTATGACCTGGATGACTGAGAATCTCCACAAACATCCTCATAGTCATGTCATCAAAAGTCGGATGCTTGACAAGTGACTCATATTTATGACAGTTGCAGTGTCCTATGGTTATGTGATCACCTTTTGCAACTTTCTTATAAGCAAAGTCAATAGGAAAGCCAGATTCACTTGACAACCTTGTTACTATCTTAACAACTACTGTGGCAAGAAAGGTGGCATAATGGAGCAAAATTCACTTAACAAATGTTTCGCTTAGCAACAGAAATTTTGGGCTCTATTGTGATCATAAGTAGAAGACTACCTGTATTGGGAAAGTGACTCAAGAATACAGAATAGCTGAACACAATCTATACAATCTAGAGAATTAAAAGAGATTTTTTTACTGACTATATACCATCATGTCATCAATCTTGCCAAACGTTTACTACAGTATGTATCTCTGTATGTTTAGCTACATCTATTGATTTGATTACTATATGTGCATCAAGTTGATGTTGACTCTCAGCAATTACATAGGCAGACTTCTCCAACGTGGTTTGTCTTCAGCTTGAGCTTTCAGGTCTTCTAACGGTACACTCATCACCACTTTAACTAAACTCATTCACCATACTTCTGGTGAATGCTCTTCATTTTACTTCCACCTTTCTACCAATAGCTAAGCTTTACTTAAATATTTTTTTTTGTTCAATATTTTATGTCTGCTTGCAAACAAAGCAAATGCCTTTGCTTATCATAAGGAAGTAGTTATTAGAAAATATGTCAGATAAACACAATAACAGTGTCTAGACCCCTTGGTAATAAGATTTAATTTTGGCAAATCCAGTAGTATTCCATTATTATTGTGGATAGCTGTTGCTCATCCTGGGTGGCTATACAATTTGAATAAATAATTATAATTATAATTATGCACAGTATTCCTAGTTTTATATCTGTAATACCAAGCAGCAGAGAAAGAGAGACAGTTTTTACTTGAGAGCAGTAGTTATCTCTTGGAAAAATATTCTATAATTTATTGTTTAATTATACTCACAGGAAATAAATAGGATCATCATCCAGTGCAGCAGACAGGAAATACCAGTGACATACAAAGAAACAGATCTGGCATTACTCAGAACATTCTTGTATCTGAGTGTTAGGAATCAGTTAAATCCTTAAATGATAAACATCACCAATACTTTTAATTTTTTAAATTTATTTAAAATACTGCAATTTCAAAATGGAATAAAATCAATGATATTATTCTGTCAAAGATTTTAAATCTGGAACATTTTTAATTTTGAAGTCAAGTAGCATTTGTCCAAATGCCTTGCCCTGTAAAATAAATAAATGAAAAAAAAAACTGTAGTTCTAACTCAGCCAGGAGAAAGGCGAAATTTTCTCAAAGAGTCACCTCTTTGAGCAACAACCTCCTATAGAATAACCTACTTCTGAAGAGGTTGGCTTTCTTGCTGGTTTTTATTTCTCCTTTAAATACCTGCATTATAAATCTGGGATTTACCCCTAGTATAACATGCATGGATTTATATAATGCATACAGGTAATCTTCAAGTTATGACAGTTCACATAGCAACTGTTCAAAGTTACAACATAAGTCCCCCAAGTACTTACGACACAGTCCTGAAGTTATGAATGTTGTAGCACCACGGCAGTCGTTCATCCTTACAAACAACCAAAAAGGCACTGCAACATTTGCCCTGCTTATTCCCCCCCCCCAACCCGCCAGGTCTCCACAGGTACTGGGTCTGTGGTTACTCACCTTGCAAAGATCTTGTGGGCCTTCAGTTTCTTGGCCTGCTTTGGTGCTTCAGGCCTTTGGTGCATTCACACAGAATGGAGGCTTAAAGTACCACAAGCTTATGCGAGATCAGTAACGTGAGATCTCGTGCTATTGATCTTGTGTGATCTCACGGTACTTTAGGCCTCTGTTCTCTGCAAACAGAGGCCTGGATGAGATCTGGGGCAAAGGTCTTTGCAAATGGAGGTAAGGCCTGAAACACTGAAGTCTTCCCTCCGTTTGCAAAGCCTTTTGCTATCTTTGCAAAAAGCCTTTGTCGTCGAGAATGGAGGCCAGGAGGGGCTCATGCATGCTGATCTCACGTGATCTCATGGTACTTTAGGCCTCTGTTCTCTGCAAATGGAGGGCTGGATAAGATCTGTGGCAAAAGGCTTTGCAAATGGAGGAAAGGCCTGAAGCACTGAAGCCTTCCCTCCATTTGCAAAGCCTTTTGCTGTCTTTGCAAAAAGCTGTTGCCATTGGGAACAGAGCCTGGGAAGGGCGTGTGCATCCCTCCAGGCCTCTGTTTATGGCGGCAAAGTCCTTTCCTCAAGGTGTTTGCCCTAAGAACAGAGGCCTGGAGGGATATGTAAGTCCCTCTGGGTCTCCATTTATGGCAACAAAGATCTTTCCTCAAGCCAATATGGAAAAAGGAGAAATCTGCAGAAAGGGCAATTTGAAAGTTGGCTATAATAAATTCTGAATTTTAGAGCTAGAATTAATTATATGAGACTGACCTTTCAGCTGGTATTATAATAAAAATGATTGACAAAGGAACTATGTAACATAAAACTAATAGCTAGATTCCCCTTTTCAAGTACATTACTAAGAAACAATAAGTTGACCTGTTTCATTTAAAACAGGGGTGTCAAGGTAGCTGCTTTGCCCAGCGGGCTGTGACAGCAGCTTCCCCTCCAGGTTTGTGAGCTTTCTGAGCTGGAGATGAGTGGAGGGGCAGAGGGGGTCCTGCTGTACAGGGCTGTTGCTGCTGCTGCTGCTGCCACCACCGCGGGGGCGAGGCAGGTGGTGGGGCGGAGGTGGCCTGGCTGCAGGGCCCTGAGGTGCAGGAATGCAGTGCAGGTGGGGTGGGGCCAGGTGCCTCAGGCTCACATCCAATGAGTGGGCGAGGGGCCAACGAGCTGCAGCTGCTGTTTGGCACCGCCAGCTCCTGCATGCTTGCTGCCTCCTGCATGCTTGCCGCCCAGCCGGACTAGGATGGGCCGGGATGGTGCCAGCCCCTCGCTGTTTCCAGGGTGGCCCTGTGGGGCAGATCTAAACACATCATAGGCTGGATATGGCCCACAGCCCTTGAGTTTGACATGTCTGATCTAAAAGATTAATTTATTTATTTTGTGAAATACTATTAACTTAGAACCTGTATTTGATAAATACAGAGATTGTGTATTTCTATATTTCCCTCTGTATATGTAATGTCAGGTATTTGGAACTGATACCAGTTTATGTAATCTTTGCTTTGCTGAACAGACTAGCTGAATTATTCTTTATAAATAGATACCTACTTGTGGGTCACTTCTCAGAGACGTTGTGCCACACCACCAAGAGAGTTTTCAAAACAAAATTTAATCCATATATTCCTGACAAGTCATATCTGTAAAGCCCAAATCTGTTTTCCAGCACATGAGAGTGCAAAATATAGAAAAATGGATTCAGGTTACATGCTGAAACTGATACTCAAATGATCCCGTTCCACATACTTGATTACGTGTTTCAAAAATAATTGATTATGGTATGACTGGACAGGTTAGAATAAATTGCTACCTTAGAACTATGGAAAAGCATTTTTTTCTAAGTTTATTGAAACATTACATGATTATTTTTCTTCAATGTTGCTGCTATTTAGTCTTGTTAATATGAAATCACTAGTAATTATCCTTTATGTCTGCTTCTAAATAATGGAGAACACTGTTAGAAACACCTGTTAGGAATATCCTGGAATAACCAGATTAGCAGATTTTTCTAGATTCTCATCACTATTTCATGTCTCTCTGAAAATAATTTGCTTTTGAACAGAATCATCATATCTTTTCCTTGATATGACAAAGATAGTTGACAATTATATTTTGGCTTTATTTATTCTTTCATTTATTTCAGCCTAGATCTTTTCAGTTTAATAGTTATTTATATATAACATCGCAGATTCAGTTACTTCCTATGGTATCTTAAGTTCCCATTTTAAAAGCAATATTTTTAAATGAATTAAGCCTTTGCTTAAATTTAATTTACCTAGATTTTTTTGATATAGTGACTCACCAAACTTTAAGATCACAATCTTTACATATCATCGTAGAAAAAAAAATCATGAACTCATTTGGGACTTATTAACTGATGATAGAAAATTGTAGGCTTAATTTATTGGAGCTATTCCTAAAGCAAATTTTTAAGCATTCTGTAAAAGAATATGTGGAAACAAAGATGCCTGTTTCACCCATATTGAAGAAAAAGATTTATATAGAAACCAGTCACATGAAGCATTCCAAAGAATTCAGGTAAAATGCGCTATGACCTTCAATATCTTCTCCATAAATAGACTGACTGAATGTGGAACAGATAGCAGAGATAACAGTTCACATGTTTTTCAAAATGGTTTTAGACAGTAGGAGTTACATTTTTATATTTAAAAAGTTATCTAATATTGTTTGCAATTTGAAAAACACAAAAATTATGCTGATAGTATACAAGAATGAGATCCATCTTTTCATTTTACAAGTAATGTTTTTATATAACTCTTTGTTCAATAGAACATTTGTTTCCATTTGTTCTTGTTCCTTTAGAAACACAGTGTTTATCACAGTTCAATAAGAAGCTTCAGGAAGCTTAAAACATGTGAATATAATTCCTTCTAATTCTTAAGGCATACACAAAAGTGTTCTTTCTTTTGCAAGTTTCTTTTAATTCTATTCACATTACTCTATCAATACATTATTAAAAGAACATAATGTCCAGGGTTTCATTACTAAAATAAAAGTTTACTGTAATCAAACATTTTAATTTTACTTCAACAGTTTTCATAGCAGTGAAAGATTTTACTTTTTTCTTATCTCTGAATTGTCTAGTTGAAAAAGAAGCACTGACCATTATTGTTCATGATCCACCAATATGACAAATAACTAGAGAAATATCGAATCAGTTGTAGAAGATTTCACATAAAATGTTAGAATGTTTTCAGTTTTAGTAGAACACACTTTTATTTAATAATGGAAAACCTTCATATTTAGACCCAAGGATATACCATACTAAGGTGACCAACTTTTTTACAATGAAAAGGAGGACACAAATAAATTGAAGAAAAAAAATCGTAAATAAAAGAAACATTTTATTCATTGCAACAATAATACAGACAACTTGCAAGTGCAAAGTTTGCCAGCCGGGTGTTTTGGGGCACTCAGCAGCAATTCCTATTGGCTTTCGAAAGCCAATAGTGGGAGTAGCACAGCTCATGCAAAAGTTGAAAAAAAAACCATCAAAAAAAGGTGCCGGAACCCTGTTCTGAGTGTTCTATGAGGGAAAAAAAGCCCTGCAGATTAGTCTTCAAATATTGAAAAGGAGGACATGAAGGAGGACACTTTTTGAGGGAGGACAGAACTTACAAAAGGAGGACTGTCCTCCCTAAAGGAGGACGGTTGGTCACCTTAACCATACCCATTTCTGATGGAATTTAGGATTATTATAGTAACAGAGAGCCAAGCCCATAAAGTTAAAGAGGTCTCAGCCCTCCAATCTCTCCTGCTCCCACTTCATACATCCTGACCCATTTTCTTGCTATGGAGCAGCTTCTAGTATATTACTGCTGCCCTCATCTATCTTAATCTGCCCTAACTGGATTCCTTCCCCTTAAAACTAGCTTGTGAGAGATACCGGGCACCTCATAGCTTGAATATTTATTTGCCAGTAATTAGAATAATACAATGACAAGAGTGATTTTGATAATAAAGATGAAAAAATGAATTCTTTAGTGTCATCTTCTAGCCTACAGATGTCAAACTCATCATGTCATGTGATGTGTTGCGACATATCGTGAATTTTTTTCGCATTGCCGGAGCTGGGGTGGGCACGGCCTCCACATGATGCAACCAGCCCACAGGCCGGCAGTTTGACACCCCTGTTCTGGCCCCTGGTATCTTCGAGATCTGTGACCAGAAAACACCCCCCCTATTTTTGAAGAGTTACAACAGCATAAAATATATTTTAAAAATCCATTTTTAATAAGAAAAAGAAATAGGAAAAACATCCTTATAACTTTAGGCAATTTCAAGCACAAACCACATATAGATGAAATAATGACTATAACAAGATCACAAATGACAACTTATCAATCTCCCATAAAATGCTATGTGAAAATGGATGTGGATTCACAATGGGTGGGACCTAAAGTTAGTAGAAACAATCAAGCAGATACTGCCCTCTGAAAATATAACTTAAAATCACTACATAAATTATTTAAATAATGGCTACTTTCAGATTTCCAATTTCCAATTCATTGATCTGTAAAGCAAAGGAAAGCTGAAGTAAGATCATAAGCACAGTCACAGTTTCACTTAGTGACCACTTTGCTAAACAACTGAGTTGCTGCTCTCAATTTTGGACACTAAATGAAGATTACCTGGAGTTCATACAGTTGGAAGAGAAATAATGTATAGAATAAGAATAGAGCTGAATTTCCTATTACAGTTATATTGTAAAAATAAAATTGAATTGCTATTGCTATTATTATGCCTTCTCCAATCTATTTTCCTTCAGAAACCCCAGAATGTGTTTGTGGGTAAGAGAGAGAGAGAGAAAAAGAGACAGAAAGAGAAGTGGATGCCATATTTCCTAAGAGCATATTAGTGACTTTAGGCACATGATACCATTCAGGCAGCCCTTAGAAAAATGAGAATTGCTTAACATGAAAGCAGAATTTTTATCTATGGTTTGTAGAATACTGTTATAAATGGTTTAGTTTGAATATATTCCTATGGCAAAAATAACATATATTGTGGCTTAGTATTACCTGTGAATTTAGGATAATATGTATGTTTTAGGACAGGAGAAGAAAAGGGATACTTTTTCCTTTTCTACCAGCTCATCAGAAGTCTCTGATTGTTAAGTAACAGAGTGCTGCCAGCCCTAAACCAGGGTTTAACACAGACTTTGGAGATGGGGACACTTTTCCTCATTTCTAATACTCTTCTCAATATATATTTTAGGAAGTATATCTTGACTCAAGAAAGTTCATTCATTTTAAAAAAATGTATTGATAAGTTCTCAAATATATACTGATAGCTCTTCCATTGTGGATGGCCCATATTGCTTCCAGAATGGTAGATACATAAAATTCCCACCCATATATACTGTGGGTGGAAATTATATGGGTGTTGTGTCCTGGGCCTGATGAGGAAACTCAGCAGGCCCAGAAATGTTGCAAATGGTCCCGGGCAATCTAAAATCTGCCCAGGACCAGACTGGCTGGCGCCGGACTACTGCGCATGCGCAAGGCGTGAAGAAAGAAGGATTCCTATTGGCTGGACTGCCTGGGGGTTAGAAAACTATAAAAGGCCTGCATGCCCGTTTTGCAATTTGCTTGGAGTGGAGTTAAGGTGAAATAAAGAAACTTGGTTTATGATGTATCGTGCTTCAATGCCTCGAATCCTGAAACACAAAAGTGGCGATGAAGGTGGGATCGCTGCAAGGAAAAAGGCAGTAAGAAGAGGATAAGCCTCATCTGAAGAGCCTGAAACCTGGAAATCGGCATCCAGCTCTGCACTCACCTGTCAGTACAGCATCGCTGGAGGTGAGCTTGGCAAACGGGCCCTTCCCCTCAATGAAGGCTTGCAGCGAGGCATTTGAAGCAGAAGATGTCAAAGATTGGACGTCTGTCTAAGTTCGACGTCTCTCACCTGGAGCGCTGGAACTCCTTCGTGGCCCAGGTGGAAAATTACATAAGGGTCAACCAGGTTCGGGAAGATGGCTTGAAAGCGGCAACCCTGCTGTGCATCTGCGGTCAGGACACTTTCGATGTAGCCGAGAACCTGGTAGCCCCGGTACCGCTGGAGTCTGTCAACTATACAGATCTAAAGAACATACTGAAGGATCACTTCCACCCCAAGCTTTCTGTGATTGCGTGGAGGCATGCTTTTGAGTAGAGGGATCAGAAATCGGGTGAGTCCGCTGCTGAGTTCATCGCTGCTTTGAGGCAAGCTGCCAGGCCTTGTGAATTCAAGGACCTGGAAGAACGCTTACGAGACCATTTCGTCTGCAGCCTTAGAAACAGGGAGCTGCAACAAAAGAACTTTGCTAAAGCTGAAGTCACATTCCAAGATGTCTTACGCGAAGTTGCAGCTGAAGAGCAGCAGGCAGTGCTGTGAAGGCTCTGCGGCTCACCAGAAATGCTCCAGCCATCATGACCGTCCATCAAGAGGTCGCTCAGGAAGTCCAAGACTTGGATCCTGAAGAGGAGGTGGACAGACTTCACCAGCCAGCGGTAAGAAGACCGCGAGAGAAACCAGACAAGGCCCCAGCAGCCCTTCAGTGTCTCAATTGTGGAGGACGCCACAAGCACACGGACTGTTGGTTCCGCTCCGCCATTTGCCGGGCATGTGGTAAGCAAGGCCACATTGCCACCATTTGTTTGGATCGCCAGCAGGTGCAACCTCGGGAAGAATCCCTTCGGAAAGGTACCAGGGTCCCCAGCCAACACAGGGTGGGTTTTTGCGTGTCATGTAGAAGCATCTTGCGAACAGGGATGCACAAGCCCCTTAAAAAGAAGCTTCGCATTGATGTACAGTTACAAGGGGTTCCCTTATCGATGGAGCTGGACACCGGGTCCATTCTATCGATCATTTCACACAATACTTTTAAAAGGATTTGCTGCAGTAGTGGCTGTCGAATCAAACTCAAGCCATAGAACTTAATTCTTACTGACTTTCAAAATTCAAAGGTTAATGTACTAGGAGAAGCCACACTCAAGGTGCAGCGTAAGGCTTTCCAAGGCCTCTTAGATGTAGTGTTGTTGGGGGTGATCGTACGAGTCTAATTGGACTCGATTGGTTTGAGGCCCTGGGAATTCAGTGACTGGTCTGAATAGTCTGAAAACTCTAGGAATTGCAGAGGTCTGCAAAGAGTTTGCGGATGTGTTTAGTTCAGAGCTTGATTCATACAAGGGGCCTCCCATCGCACTGCAATTAAACCCAAACATCGCACCAGTTAGGATTAAGCCTAGGAGGGTGCCATTCTCCCTCAAAGGCAAGATTGATGCTGAACTGGACAAGCTGCTCCAGCAGGGCATCTTGGAACCTGTGGACTCAAGTCCATGGGAAACCCCAATTGTGATGCCTTTAAAGGCTAACGGGGAAGTCCGAATTTGCACGGACTATAAGTGTACTCTGAATACAGCTTTGCAACAGTACCAGTAGTGAGTCATATTTTGGCCTCCTGTGAAGGGGGAATACTGTTTGCAAAGCTTGATTTAGCACAGGCCTATCAACAGCTACCTGTTGATGAGCAACTGCTGAAGCCCAAATAATAGTAACCCACAGGGGTGCTTTTAAAGTAAAAAGGTTACAATTTGGGGTGAATGTTGCTCCTGGCATATTCCAGAGCATCATGGAGCACACGCTCAGGGGTATTCTGGGGGTTTGCCCCTACTTTGATGACATCCTCATTGCAGGGGAGTCGTCACAGAATTTGGCTGAAAGATTAAGGGCTGTGTTGATGAGGTTCCGTCAAGTGAGCATCAAATTAAAAAAAGACAAATGTAAAATTGGTATTACTTCTACAGAATTTTTAGGCTTTAAAATAGATGCTCAAGACATCCACCCTGCAGAATCTAAGTTGAAGGCCATTCAGGAGGCCCCAAGTCCCAAGTCTAAAAGTGAGCTTCAGGCTTTCTTGGGACTTCTTAACTTCTATCATGCTTTCCTTCCCCATAAGGCTGCTGTGGCTGAACTGTTACACTGGCTCTTAGACAAGCAAGCGCCATGGCAGTGGACTAAAGTCCATGACAGGAGTGTTAAAGAAGTCAAGGCCTTGCTCTCATCAAATGCAGTATTAGCGCATTTTAATGAGCAACTGCCTGTATGCATCGCTTGTGATGCATCCCCTTATGGGGTGGGTGCATACTCAGTCACCTAAAGGCTGATGGAACACAAGTCCCTGTGGCTTACTACTCAAGGATCTTGTCATCTGCAGAGTGGAATTACCCTCAGATTGACAGAGAAGCCTTGGCAATAGTGGCTGGCATAAAGAAATTCCATTATTTCTTATATGGCCATCACTTCACAGTCTACACAGACCACAAGCCGTTGCTGGGGTTGTTTACAATGACCAAACAAACCCCTCACATCATTTCCTCCCATATGCTGAGGTGGTCCATTTTCCTGTGAGCATATGACTATATGCTCATTCACAAACCTGGCAAAGTAATGGGCCATGCAGATGGCCTCAGTATCTACCTCTCACTCAAATAGAGGCAGATCCTGCACCTGCTATTAATATTCTTTCTATTCAGCAACTACCTGAATCTCCCCTCAATGCTAGGGACGTGGCTGCAGAAACTGCCACTGATCACATGCTTGCACGTGTGCTGACATGGGTGTTGTCAGGATGGCCTGACATGTATCCAGATGCTACATTTCAAAGTTTCTGGCAAAGGAGACACAAACTATCTACCTTTAATGGGTGCCTTTTATGGGGGAGTAGAGTAGTTATCCCAGCCTCACTGAGGTCTAGAGGTTTGTCGTCTCTGCATGAGGGACATCCGGGCATTGTGCGCATGAAAGTGCTTGCGCGCAGCCATCTCTGGTGGCCTGGGTTTGATAAAGCTATCGAGGCCCAGATGCATGGATGCCAGGTATGCCAACAATCACAGCCTGAAATGCCTCAGGCCCCTGTACACAGCTGGGAAGAGACACAAACCGCTTGGTCAAGGGTACATTTAGATTGTGCTGGGCCCTTCCAGGGGCAATTCTTCCTTATCCTTGTGGATAGCCATTCCAAGTGGCTAGAGGTTGTACCTGTCTCCTCCAATACTACTGCTAGGACCATCCAAGTGCTAAGAGGAATCTTTGCAACCCATGGCCTTCCTGATGTTCTTGTTTCTGACAATGGTCCTCAATTTACATCTTGTGAGTTCCAGGCTTTCCTTCAGGCCAACTTGATACGGCATGCAACATCAGCTCCTTTCCACCCTTCCACCAACGGGCAAGCTGAAAGAATGGTGCATACCACCAAAGACGCACTCAAAAGACTAACGCACGGCAGCTGGCATCACAGGTTAGCAGACTTTCTTCTTGCACACTGCACCACACCTTGCACTGCCACTGGGAAGAGCCCTGCTGAACTCCGCTGGGGCCGCTGCTTCATCACGAAGTTAGACAGACTGCACCCAGACTGGGTGTCTTTACAGGTGTCACAGCCATGGGCTCCTAGGAGACTTCAGGTGGGCAATCCAGTCTGGGCAAGGAACTATGGTCCTGGACATCTCTGGGTTCCTGCTGTCATCTGTAAGATCTCTGAACCTCTATCATACGAAGTGACCTTGGGAGACGGCCATGTCCTGCGGTGTCACATTGATCAACTGTGCTGGCGGTTGTCCCCTGTTGATTCCGCCCCTGCCTCCACTCTGGGGGTGAGGGGGCCCAGGAACTAGGTCATACTTCAGGTCAACATTTTGAGACCCAGCCTCACTGTTCCTAGGAATTACCGCAGGTCGCTAGGGATTTCCCAGGGGAAGAGCAAGGGCATCCTCATGGTTCAGTTATTGCACCGAACAGGGAGCCATGCATATCTGCAAGAGCTCCAGACAGGAATTCTCCTGAGGAGGGGTTTGCCATAGAGGCAGCTCCTGACTCTGGCACTCCGGCCACTTACCCGGGGGAATGGAATTATTGGGGCACACCTGCAACTCAGGTCATGTCTGAGACCAGTCACGGGCTCAAGGGACTAAGTTCCCTGGAGCCATCCAGGGTAGTTGGGGAGTCCTCAGCCACTCCAGTGGGTTGGGGAATTTCCTCTGCTCTAAGGGAGCCTGGAGAGAGCCCTGACAACTTTGCCAGCATGCCTCACTAGGGGTCATCTGCAAAGTTTGTGCATAAAAGTCCTGGTCTAGCAAGCCCACCAGACGGGCTGATAGGCCAGGTGCCCTTAAGTACAAGTCCTGGTCTGCCTAGCCGGGCAGGTGAGCTGACAGGCCAGGCACCCTCCCTGACTTTGCGTAGGTCACAAAGGGCTAAGGCTCCTCCTAAGCATCTAGGTCAGGCATGTCAAACTCGTGACATCACGTGATGCCACATGACGTATCGGAGCTTTTTCTCCATTGCCAGCAATGGGGTGGGCGCGGTTTTGGGATGACGCGTCTGGCTCACGGGCCGGCAGTTTGACACCCCTGATCTAGGTGAATATGTGAGGTTCCTGTCAGCACAAGGAAACCTTACTGGTCTAGGATAAGGAGATGGACCTATGTTGGGTAGAAGATAGACACAGGAAGTCCACATTAAAGGGTTGGTTGTTTAGAGAACCCTATTATTTTATAAGAATGTTGCCTGCATGTGAGCAGGAATATTATTTTCATTATTATTATTATTATTATTATTATTATTATTATTATTATTATTATTATTATTATTATTATTATTATTATTATTATTATTGTTATTATTATTATTATTATTATTGTGAAAAAATTGGAAGTGTGTGTGTTCTATCTGGGGGGGGGAGAGGTGTTATGTCCTGGACCTGATGAGGAAACTCAGTAGGCTCAGAAATGTTGCAAATGGTCCCGGGCAATCTAAAAGTTGCCCGGGACCAGTCTGGCTGATGCCGGACTACTGCGCATGCGCAAGGCACAAAGAAAGAAGGATTCCTATTGGCTAGACTGCCTGGGGGTTGGAAAACTATAAAAGGCCTGCGTGCCCATTTTGCAGTTTGCTTGGAGTGGAATTAAGGTGAAATAAAGAAACTTGGTTTATGATGTGTCGTGCTTCAATGCCTTGAATCCCGAAACACAAAATGGGCATATATGTTTTTATACCACATATAAGCATAAATAAATATAAATATAGTAATACAGCATATACAACCCTAAACATAACTCTAAAATATTTTCAATATTATTCCTGTTTGTGACCATGGGGCTTCATTTGTAACAGAATGAAGTTTTTCCTGCTGTTCTTGCTATCATCAACATTTTTCTTATTCTCTTCTTCATATATTTATCTTTATAATAAGAAACATGGGGAGTAAACTCCAAGATATATAGAAATAAAAAGTTCAGGAAAAGGAAAATTAAAGAACTATGTTTGGAGGAGAACAGTTGGATAATGGACTTAAAGACAAATACTAAATTAGAAGGCAGGATAAAAGGAACATTAAGCAGCCTGTTCAAGTTTTGAAGAAGAGTCCTGTTGCAGAATGGTCCACAGCACTATAGCTGGAGGTGTTTATCTTATCACTGCTGTACAGGTACTTATTTTCCATTGTCCTATTTAAAAAGTATAAGAGGATCCGTTTCATATTTTACCTAAGCAGATAGTAGGGTATTGCAGATTACTTTAATAACTCACTCTGTTTCTACTGTAGGACTGAATCAACATCATTGTAGGTACATGCATGAGCAATATACTGTTTGCCAAACTATTAGGCCTTGTTTTACATGAGGATTTTCATGTAATCTAAAATTTTTAAATATAATCAAACAATACTGCACGGAAACTTCAATTAAATGACTGCCTACAGTGATATCAAGATTTCTTCAGGCCGTTCTCTTTGTAAAAGATGGTGGAAATAATCTTCTACAGCCAAAGCAGTTAATGTTTTCTTGAGGTATGGATAGTAAAGGGGGTGGTGTGCTATGACACCTGTTATAAACAAACAGAACAGAATTACTTGTTATTCTGCATGGATCACCAAACAGTTATTATTTTTACAAAAAAATAATTCAGTCCACATTATTTTAAATTTCAGCTATTCAAAACTAAATCTACCTTTGTAGCACCAACTAGTATTTGTTTAATCAAGGAAATCAAGGAAACTGTAGGCCCACTAAAGAGATAGGATGGCAAGGAAATTACAGGCAACAGGGAGAAAGCAGAGCTGCTTAACTCATACTTTGTGTCAGTCTTCACACAAAAAGAAACTTCCAGCTTGACGTCATGGCTCCATGGACGCAGAAAGATGGGGCTCCATTTTTCATGCCTAAATTTGCTCTGAGGGGGAACCCTGGAAGGGGTCGAAAGTCACCCTGTAGAGGCAACAAGCAAGGAGAGGATCTCTGTTTGATAGCAAAGGAGGATGGCAGCCCTTCCGTTTGATCTGGGGAAGCCCTCCAATCTGGTGGGGAGAGGACTGGCCATATTAACATGGCTGATCACAAAGCTGCTGATAGCCGAAGTCAAAAGCACCACCAAGCAACTTTCAAGCAACACGGATGAAACTGGATGAGACCTGATCCTCTCTTTAAGATTCCAAGTTTTGTTTCCTGAAAAAGCTGCCCAAAGCATTTTTCCCCAAGAGGAGAGAGAGAAGGGAATTTTTACCCCACCCTCTAAGAAAAGCGGCGACTAACTACCCAGGGGAAACAGAGCAACCATAAGATTAAGTTTAACCTAATTGGATATATATTCTTTTGAAACCTGGGGACTAAAAGTATTCTTTTTTCTTATTGGAGACTTTTCTTAAAAAAAAAAAAGACTTGAAAAACCACCATATAAGTTTTGGACTTAAAAGGCTATAAAATGGCATTGGTGACATCCTGTGGTGAATTATGGTATTACAATTTGTTATTGCCTAAAAGAAACCTGGCTTGAAGCCCAGACTTCAGATAAAATTTGTTTGGCCTTGACAGCTGCCATCTTTGAAAAACCCAGCTGCAAAGAAGGGATTTCTGGGCGACTTATCTGTGTGGCAGGGATGATGTACAGTTTTGGAAGCTGGCCTGCTTGAACTATGAATGTAAACTTGTAGTGACTCTCAGAGCTATGCTTGGGAACTGCTTTCCTATTTTCCTGCATGAGAAACATATATTATTACATGAGATGATGGAACACCTTGGATTATAAACTCTTACTTGATAAACAATTTCTATTATAAAGACCACCTACAAAACGTGAAATAGATGTCCCATACCTAGCTACAAAAGACAAAAAAATATTCTTAACATTGGATTCTAAAGTCTTCAATTTAACATATTATCAAGAAAATATGGATGAAGATCAGGAAAAATCCTTTACATGTTGAAATCAATATACAATACTATTCTTTCAGCTTGTGATAAAATAAGAAGCAACACAAAGGAACAATGTTCTAGCTTAAATATACAAACCCAGATCTTGATTACAAGCAAAGAATTAACAATGCAGAAAACAAAAGGAAAATTGGAACAACTAAACACTAAGATAGAGGACCCAACTGATCAACAGACCCAGCCAAATGAAAAATCAGAAAATGGAGTGACAACATTGAAAATGGAAAAAACATTTCACAGATCAAGAAATCAGAATATACTTGAGGAAAAGGAAGAACAGATTGAATGGAAGATAAAGCTATCAGGACAATTGTGGGAAATTGGAGTAACAGGGAGGCGGTTTAATGAATACCAATAGGCTTGTTCTTCCAAAAAAAAACAACCTTCATCCAAATAGTCTTTCTTATTCTAAATAATGTATATATAAAATAGAGGGAAAATTATTTGATGATTCAAAGGCAACCAAACTGGAAGGTTAGCTGGCAAAGGAAGAAAGCCAGAGTAAGGCCGAAGAAAATAATGGCTTTGACATTATATTACCAATTAGATAGTTGAATATGGTGGAAAATAGATAACTTTTAGAAAATAGAGTAACATTATAATTAAATAGATAAGATGTGTAACTAGAATATTAGACTTTGGTATGAAAAGGAAAAAAGGAAGAAGTTGAGATAAGAAAAACTTTTGGTCACCTAAACATAAAGTACTTGGAAATTATAAATAATAGTGTAAAGTTTGGGGGGGAAGCAATAACAGGACATTGTTCACACAAGGATATTAAGTGCAAATGCAATTAAGATATGTATAGGCTAAAAATTATCGATAAATGTAACAAATATGTTTCTACTTAGTTGAAAATAAGAATTGTGTTTGCCCAATATGAGATAACAGATATTATTAGAAGAGAGAGGAAGTATTTGATGTTCTAGTATTAGACTTAAATTAAAAATTTAGGTATATTACTGAATTATTGGTTAACCCAGACAACGCCTATAATGGTTTTGATTTATTAGAGGAGATACTGTACTATCAATTAGATGGTTGAATATGGTGGAAAATAGAGAATTTTTAGAAAACAGACCAATATTATAATCAAATAGATAAGATGTGTAACCAGACTACGGTATTAGACTGTGGTATGAAAAGGGAAAAAGGGAGAAATTGAGATAAGGGAAACTTTTGGTCACCTAAACATAAAATACTTGGAAATCATAAATAATAGTGTTACTCTGAATATTGATGGGAAATTAAAGCTTGAAAAAAAGCAATAACAGGACATTGATTGTATATAAGGATTAAGTGCAAACGTAATTAAAATATGTATAAGCTAAAAATTATTGATAACTGTAGCAAAGATGTTTTTATTTAGTTGATAACAATAAGAATTGTGCTAGCCCAATATGAGATAACAGATATTAATGGAAAAAGAGAGGAAATATTTGATGTTGTAACATGAGATTTATACTAAAAATTTATGTACACTATTGAACTATTGATTTATCCAGTCATCAGGTTGCTTTTTAAATATCCAATTGTAAAATGAGAAAATCAATAAAATATTATTAAAAAAACAAAGAAAAGAAGAAATAGGGGAAACATGATAGCAGTGTTCCATTATTTGAAGGGCTGCCACAAAGAGGGGGGTCACATTATTCTCCAAAGCACCAGAGGGCAGGACAAGAAACAATGGTTGGAAACTGATCAAAGAGAGAAGCAACCTGGAATTAAGGAGAAACTTCCTGACAGTGAGGACAATTAACCAGTGGAACAGCTTGTCTACAGAAATCATGGGCGCTCCATCACTGGAGACTTTTAAGAAGAGGTTAGACAGTCACTTGTCTGAGATGGTATAGGTTCTCCTGCTTGAGCAGGGGGCTGGACTAGAAGACCTCCAAGGTACCTTCCAGCTCTATTCTATTCTATTCTATTCTATTCTATTCTATTCTATTCTATTCTATTCTATTCTATTCTATTCTATTCTATTCTATTCTATTCTATTCTATTCTATTCATACTGCACGTTTGTACAATGAAAGAGACCAAATCAGTATGCAAAAGGAATAGCTGATTTGCTAAAACAATCAAATGAAACAATAACAAAAACACATTCTTAAAAACATAAATATGAAAATACTGTATGAAAAAAAGCCTGGTTGTAGAACATTTGGTGCCCTACAAATATCTGGATAAGGGGCATAACATTAACTCTTCTTTAAAACAAGACAGCATTATAGTTCTTTTGAAAGATATTTACATAATGAGACACTGCCACCGAGAATGTCCTATTCTTGGCTACTGAACTCAATTCACTGTGATCATATGTGATCACAAATAGGAATTAGGTAATTTTAGTATGTGGGTTGTGTGATCTCATCTCAGTTATGGAGTCTTGGCTAAACAGCGTCGGGCTTTGTTAGTACTTGAATGGAAGATCAGAGCTGCAGGCTGAATTAGGAAGTCAGAAGATAAGGCAGTGACAAACTAATTTCATACAGTTGCCAAGAAAACTGCATGACATTATCCACAAAATTATGTTAAGTTTGAATCAGAGGAGATGAGAAGTATTTTATGAGTAGTAAAGAGTGTTAAGTTAGGCAATCTTTTAACTACTTTTAGTATAAATGTTTCTCTTTAAATTTAAACTTTTCTAAAAAGAGAAACAAAAAGTGGGAGCAGGAGTACAAGCTAAAACCCAACCATCAAACCTTTTATTATGAAAAGTAACAGAAACATGAACTGATACATTTTAAAAAATCTTTTATCATTTTCTTACATTGCTTTGGAATTACAGTTATAACTACACAAAGAATAATTATGGCATAATACTTATGTGTATTTTTAAGTAGAAGTTCTTTTTTAAAATAGGATTGACAAATACCTATATTTGCTGTGTTGCCTTTGTCTCCACTTCTTGCATAAGCAAGATCTTCCAGACGATATACATGTGGACCACTTGGCAGATCTATATAAAATGAGACAGATTACTGCTTCCTCAACTGCAACAGTAAAATTGGATTTTTAGAAAAAATCTATTTAAGTGTGTTTATACCTCATTTCTACAGTTTTAATTTTGCAGGAAATCTTTTCCTTAAATATTCTACAGAAGCAGAGACAAGAAGTATGAGTAATTTTAATTCCTACTCCCATTTTTTCAGATCATCAAGGCAGGAAAAACTCTGATTTTCAATCAACAGTCCAGAGCAGCTCACAAAAGAATGAGTTCAAAAGAATACCTAAACGTAGAATCTTAAAATCTGTTTTCCAGCCACAAGAAGCAAAGCTTCATTATCTCCTTTCACTGATATCAATAAGAAGGAAAATACTCAGTGAAAAGTTAACAAAGCTTTGGACCCCAGTCCAATGATGTGCTAGGACAGGGGTTCCCAACCCCTGGGCCGTGGACCAGTACCGGGCTGCGGCATGCCAGTAACGGGTCCACACAAACAAGCAAAGCCCCATCCCGAGATGCAGGCAGCATACAAAACCACGCAATCTCCGGTTTGCGGAAAAACCTTTCTCTACGGAACTGGTCCCAAAAGGTTGGGGACTTCTGTGCTAGGAGATGATGGGACTTTGGATAATGGAGGATGCATATTCATCCCTTTCTCTGAAACAGGTATTTTAGGGGCTATTGCCAGAAGAAACATCACCAGGATATATTTATGTCTACAAAACTTTCAGTGGGTGCCAGAAAGATATGTTATTGATTGGCAAACTTTGTCTCCACCAGCTGTAAACTACGGTGAGTCTGATGATTTGGTAGTGTACAACTTTATGTAACAATAAATAAATAAGTAGAGAACTTTTCCCCATAATGTCTATTATCTGATCTTAAGATTGCTTCCTTAGCAGATAACTAGTTTACAGTACAGTATTTTAAAGGTAAACTCACTTGCTCTTCCAGGTTTCAAATTATTTAAAATTAAGGTGTGGTGGAAAGGTGAACCAGTGCAGTCTTGTAACTTACGTCTTAATAGTTTCAAAAAGCTAATTAAGTTTAAGTGGAAACTTTTGGGACATTAACTCTTGGGGGGGGAGTAAATGTACAATTTCTTTTACAATTTAAAGATACAATGAAAAATATTAGCATGTGGTTAGTTTGACAGAATTTTATTTATCAATAGTTTTTCAAGCCTCAATAATATACTAGCTACATATAAACATTGTTTTCAGGAACATTTTTCTCTGTAGCCCCTGGCAGTATTTGGCTCATTTTAAAACTGATTTTTCTTTTATCAACTTCTCCCATCGCACCAAATATGATTCTGTTCTGTCATCAGAGTTATTTTCTTGGTGGACAGGTAATAAAATCCTAAGCACCTTTATATATTTCTTTCCAACATTTCATTCTTAGAAAAATAAAAATGGATAAAAATATATTGTAGATGATAAATCCAACAAACAAAAATGCATTGTTAAAAGACAAAATACAAATCTGGGAATGAAGACCAGTATGCATAAAATGATTGTCAGTAACTAAATCTTATATAATTAGACTATGTAAACACATTTAGATGTGTTAGATCACTTTGAATGGAGAAAATGGAATAAATCATTTAAAATATATATTTAAGTAGAACCAACATGGATTAGTGACCATTCAAAGTTACAATGGACCCAAAAAAGGGGATTTACAACCTGCAGAGGATGTTGGGCCTTCTCTGTGGTCACATGGCCAAAAATTGGGCACTTGGCAACACAGCCACATTAAACAGCCATTTGTAACATCTTATGATTGCTTTACTGAAAGCCAGCAGTTCTGGTTTTCAGCAAAATTCATGTATTCACAGCAAACCATTCTGTGGCATTCACTTTATGACTGGGGTTGTCAGGTACCTATAGATCCCTGTAGGGACGCTGCCATTTGGATGAGAGGGGGGAACTTTGGAGCTCTCTTGTGATGTGCTTAGCTTTGCTTTGTTTACTTTGTTTCTCTTTGCTTTAATGTATCTTCCTGGGGAATGGGAGGGAGAGGGAAGAACCTGGGGCCGTCTGCTTTGCCTCACCAAGGATGCGATGCCTGGGAACATCTTATCGCATCCTCCGTCTGGCGTTCTCACAACACCTTTGCACCTCTAGATTGGTTTCCTATGGGCTAAGCAGTTGGGAGGGGTTTGAACAATGGGATTTAACCTAACATTTTCGCATGAGAACTTCAGATCCTGCCTACTTTTCCTGCTTTCACTATCTCTCAATACAAATTCCTTTTGAAATTTCAAGAGTTCTGCTTTCTTGAGAGAATCAGCTGAGGCAGGGCCTTACATTAGACAGGATCTGCAAAATGGTCAACTCAGAGAGGCACCAGCCCTACCATGGGGACCGAGCAAACAATGTCTTATCCAGGCAGTGAGCATGGAGAGGCTGAGTGTTGGGGAGAGACCTCTACAAAAACTCACCCTGACACAATCTCTGGTGAATGGATGAAGTTGCTCCCTGAAGGATACTGAGAAGCTGAGATGATCCATTGGCGTGGGGAAGAAGGAGGATTGGGAAGGAAGAGCCAAGGGAGTCACCCTCACCCATGGTAGCCAACAATGTGGCCAGTGGCAGAAGATAGAAGTGCTGTACAATGATGGCAAATCAGATGAACAAATGGACCATGCTGATTGACTTATGAAGTAAGCCATGTGCTTCATGATGGAAATATTCCAAAGCCTGAAAACACGAGGGGCCGTAGCCCATCTGGAAAGAGAGAGCGGGAAGTGCGAGGAAGAGACATGGGAGGAGGGGATTCCCCCCTTCTAGAGAGGGCCGTGGTTGCCGTCAAATCGGCTGAGAGGGTGGTTGCCACATTAGCCAGCCATCCCCAGAGGGACCCAGGAGGCGCAAATGCTCGCAGGGCCCATAAGGGGGCAGCCCCTCAGCAGGAATGAAAGGCACCCCCTAGGTGTCAAATTCAATAGAGACCCTCAGCAACTGGGATTTTTCCTTGCCCATGTCCTCACCTATGTGCAAGAGTATGGGTAACACATCCCCATGAGGGGGTTAGGGTGAAAGTATTCACCCTAGCCATGGAGGGAGTTGCTGCCTGCTGGATGGTGATCCTCCACAACTCCAATGCTCTGGAGCTCCAGAATTTCAACTGTTTTATGATGGCACTGAGGCGGATGTTTGAGGACCACCTGGCTGACCGGAAAGCCAGAGCCTGCATCAAACTGATGAGACAAGGTTGGCGCCCAGTAGCAGAATACACCGAGGAGTTCTGGAACCTAGCCTGCTGCCTTAACTGGCTGGAAAACATCCCAGTGAGCTGCTTCAAGGATGGGCTGAATGACCTGTACCATGCCTGCATCATCAGAAGAACCCCAGCTCACCTCCATGACTGGTGTATCCTGACCGAAGAGGCAGAGATTGACCAGGCTCGGAACCAGTAAGTATCAGGCAGAGTGTAGAGGTGATCCCCACACAAGAAGAGGGGGGAGATAGCCAAATCCCAGACAGTGCTGCCACGTTCAACTGCCTGCTTCAAATGCAGCAAAGAGGGTCATGAGCAGCCGAGTGCTGGATGAAAACCCCAACAAAGAAAGGAGAGCAACTGCTGGCGGGGAAATAGGGGAAGTCCTCGCTGCGTGCTGACAACAGACATATTTGCACGTCTAAGGCCTTCAGCAGCACTTTCCAGAACCATGCTGTAAATTAAGCCCCCTATCCAAAACGACCCTATCAGATAGGCCATGCAGCTGGAAGATATGCTCAATGAGCATGTGAGTTGTGGCACGGGCTGTCAGCAAACCATGACAAGGGATGAAATGCACCATCTTTGTCAGCATGTCCAACAAACACTGTTATGAACCCAGAAGACAGGGGCAAGTCCATCAAGCAGTCCATGGAAACTGCTCCCCAGGGTCTATTAGGCATCAGCAATGGCTGGAGTAGATCTGGTGGGGCTCCCATCACCGACTTGGCCTGCCTGAACCACACACAAGACATAATGTAGGCCTGGACATCGTGTCACAATTGGGGCCACCAGAAAGTACGGGAGACCAGGTTCAGAGTCTTGAAGAGGCCAAAATGCCCCACCACAGGATTGTCATGGCATTGCAAGAAGATGAGCCCCTGGAGTGGCCCCACAGCCAGTCATGTTACCTCAGGAGTCCCTCAGTGAAGCTCCATGGGGAGTCTGGCCCCAACTCCTCCCATCATTGATCCATCCACGCATCTTGCCGGATAAAGCCCCAAACCAGATTTTTGTCCCACAACGCAGCCAACCTGGGGTCAGACATGGAGTACAAGTGCCTATTGGGAGAGGCATGTCAGGGACCAAGTCTGTGGGGCAGTCATATGCCCTGTGTGGGGGAAATTGATCTACCTCTTTCTCACTGAAGACATCTGTGAATTCTGCCAGTTCAGATGGCAAAGAAACCCCTGGGGGACTCAGAACATGGCCTGTGCAGACTTGTCAGGTATAGTCCACACATTGTAAACTCGGGAAAGTGACCAAGTTCTGGGACCGCTAAATCTTACTTTCATGCATCTGAATCCAAGCCAAGCCCAAGGCCACTGGGAAATGCAGGTTGGAGGTGATATAAAATGGAATGGCCTCCTCATGACAGCTGATGGCCATACTCAGTGGTTGCGTGGCGGCCTTAATTGCCCCAGACAGAAGTAATTGGCCATCAATGGTCTCCATTAGCAGAAGTGGGGCCACCAGGCATTGAGGAACAGCCCTTTTGGCCAACCACACAACGTCCATACATTTAAAGGTTGCCCCAGAATCGACCAAGGCATGTACCAGGATCCCCTGTGGCCTACTGGGTAGAATCAAACATGCCCACCAGGATCAAATGCTGTGGGGGTCTGAGTGAAGTGCCCCATGGGTGTTGATCTGTATTGGTGCAGGCCCGACAAAGAGTGACCCCTAGGTCGGGCTTGGGGCATTTCCTGACAGATTATTTTGTTTTAGTGTGGCAGACCCAATAGATGACGCCCCTCATTGCTTCTTGGGGCAAGAGGTGGCCATGTGCCCAGGTTCCCCAAAGTGTAGACACAATCCCCCAAATGCTGTCTATTCTTCTCCACCACCAGGGTATGGTGGCACCTATTTCCATTGGCTCTTTCTGCATAGCCAGGTTCTCATGCATGACTGGGGCCACCCGGGTCTCTGGGGAGGCACAGTGACTTCTCTGCCACTGCAGCTGAGGTTCAATCTGTAAGCAGAGATGGACCAACACGTTGAAGGTTGGGGGGAAATCGACGTGGACCAGCTCATCCAATAGCTGTTCTGACAAGCCATCCTGGAAAGCATTCATGAGGACAGCTTTATTCCAGACTGAATCTCGGCTGAGCAGCCAAAACTCGCTGATGTATTCCTGTAATGGGCATCAGCCCTGCTTCAGGGCTTTCAGACATCAAGTAAAAGTCTGCATCTTGATTGGGTCCTCATACACAAGCCAAAGAAGGTCACAAAACCACGGGAAATCATCCAACAATGAACTAGGCCGGAAAAGCAGGGATGTGGCTCACTGGGCCACAGTGCCTGAGAGAAGGCTAATCATACACCCCTTTATCCCAGTCAATGGGGAAGTCCTTAGTCCGCAGGCTGATGAAGAGCTGGCATTGTCCCCCAAACACTGGAAACAGGGCTTGATTATCATCAAATTTATCTGACACTGCTACTGAGCATTTCTGATGGGGTTAGCTTGAAGCTGAGCAACTTGTACCGACAACGCCACCTGTTGGGTGAGGTAGGCATTCTCTACAGGTAGCTGCTCCATATTAGTAGAGGGTCGCAGGCAAACTGTTCTGACCCAATCTTCGCAAGTAATGAGAATAAAAGTTGTGAATAAAACAAACCCCTGTTATTAAAACAGGGCAGGAACAATCTTTGCTTATGTTGGGTAGATGAAACCAAAAAGAAGTAGTCACTAAGGAAAGTCTTTTCCCCTTCTGACATAGGGCAAGCACAATCTCTGTTCACTTGAGACCTCCAGATAGAAAGTCTTTCAAGGATTAAGCCAAGCAGAAAAAGCCCCTGTTCACACTAGCTGAGGCAAATTCACTACCTATTAGTTCCCAGCAGGGAGACTCATTGGCACCTCAAATACAGAGCAAGTAGTCCCGACAAAACTGATTCTGGTAAAGGAATCTGACTTGTTTGATGTACCCTGGAAAATGAATGGTTGTCTGCGACAACAGGCCACTCCCAAATCCCTACTATTTATTTCCAAGCCAGGGAGGGGCTGGCTAGCGTCTATGTCTTCTTTTCCCTGACATCTGCTTATTGTCTTCCTCTCCTCTCCTCTCCTCTCCTCTCCTCTCCTCTCCTCTCCTCTCCTCTCCTCTCCTCTCCTCTCCACACATACACACATCTTTGGAGCTTTGGAGCTCTCTTGTGATATGCTTAGCTTAGCTTTGTTTACTTTGTTTCTCTTTGCTTTGATGTACTTTCCTGGGGAATGGGAGGGGGAGGAAAGAACCTGGGGCCATCTGATTTGCCTCACCAAGGACATGACACCTGGGAACATCCTCTTATCGCATCCTCCATCCGAGTTCTCACAATAGCTTCACATCTTTGGATTGGTTTCCTATGGACTGAACAGTTGGGAGGGGTTTTGAACAATGGGGTTTAACCTAACATTTTTGTGTGGGAACTTCAGATCCTGCCTGCTTTTCCTGCTTTCACTATATCTCAATAAAAGTTCCTTTTGAAATGCTACGAGTTTTAAGAGTTCTGCTTTCTTGAAGGAATCAGCTGAGGCAGGGCATTATAGTGGCGTTTGCTTAATGACCTCTGCAAAAAAAAATCATAAAATTGGGTTAGTCATGTGACCAATCTGTTTTACAACCCTCATGACTCACTACTGTAATGGGCAGTCTCCATTACAGTCATATGCCAAGGACTACCTATATGCCATACTGTTTTTTATCACACTTATTTCTTCCATCTACATCAGTAGTTCTCAACCTTTTTCAGGTTGAGACCCCACTTGCGCCGCCCATGCATGGCGCGACCCCAAGCACATGCACGCGCGCGCGCGACCGGCCAATCTGCGCATGCGCGGCACGCGCGCGATGGGAAAAAACAAAATGGCGGACCGTGACGGGCCGATCCGCGCATGCGCGGCGCGCGCGCGCGATGGCCCGAACCACACATGTGCGGCGTGCGCGCAACGGAAAAAACACACAAAAAAACCAAAATGGAGGACCGCGATGGGCTGATCTGTGCATGCGCGGTGCGCATGCGATGGCCCGATCCACGTATGCGTGGCGCGCGCGCGATGAAAAAAAAACAAAAAACCAAAAAAACCAAAAACAAAATGGTGGACCGCGACGGGCCGATCCGCGCATGCGCGGTGCGCGCGCAATGGCCCAAACTGCGCATGCGCGGCGTGCGCGCGGCGAAAAAAACAAAAAACAAAATGGCGGACTGCGGTGTCTGGCAACCCCCGCGAAATGGTCGTTCGACCCCAAATGGGTTGCGACCCATAGGTTGAGAACCGCTGATCTACATGAACTTGGCATACTCATTTCAATTGAACAGATAAGTATCCCTAGATATTTAAGAGAGCAAGACTGATAGGAACTACACTAATAGTTGGCATAATTCATTTTTTATTTTTTTAATCCATTCTTTATGATTTTTTTAAAAAAATAACTCATACCTAAGTTACCTAGGGAAACATACCTAATAATCCTTCTTCCTCCTATTTCCCCCAAAACAACAATCTCATGCGGTGGGAATGACTGGCCAAAATCACTCAGTTTTCATGCCTAAGGAAAAACTAGCCTGGTATCTTAATCATTAGACCAAACTAGCTCTCAATTTATTGTCTATGGAGATTGTCAGTTATCCAGGTCATAGTTGTCCCAAAGATGCTTTTTTCACAAGGCAACTGGACTTTCTTGTTTTTCTTTGAAGATGTTTCACTTCTCATCCAAGAAGCTTCAGAGAGCTGAAGAACTTCTTGTATGAGAAGCGATACGCCTATAAAGAAAAACAAGAAAGTCCAATTGCCTTGTGAAAAAAGCATCTTTGGGACTCTCAGTTTATTGTATACCTTGAATATTTACCATCTTGTTATGTTAGAGAACATTTGATTATTGTGAATTAATGGCTTTGAAATAGATTTTCTTAAAAAGCTGACTGCATTAGGGAATTGTGGATAAAAAATAGATTTCTTACTGACAAATAAGAAACTCTAAGATTTCAGCAACACCTGTAATTCACTTACTTTTCCTTACATCAAACATGAGTGTGTAAATGGAAAAAGGTGAACTGTGCAACGTATTCTGTATAAAGCAAGGCCTACATATAAACATTTTAGTTATGGAGTAATTTCAGTGTTAAACAGCAGTACTTCCAAGGACAATATAGTGTGGTGATATTAGAACTGGGCCCAATAGACTCATGTGCAAATTCTCACTTAACAAAAAGGTAACTGGATAACTATTTCTGTCAACTAAATCTATCTCATACAATTATAGGAATAAAATGAGTGGACTCCCCATGTATGATGCCTTGATCGCTCAAGAATATAGATAATAAAAGCTATAATAAATTCATAAATAAACAAACAATAATACCTTTGAAATCTTCTTGAGACTGAGACTCATCATATGAAGCAGTTAGATCTGAAGTGAATGAAATATCTTCCTGAAATGTTTCAACATGTTGTCTGTTCATAAATATATTGATCTGGAAAAGTATAGACATTCACCTGTCTGAGATGGTGTAGGGTCTCCTGCTTGAGCAAGGCACAAAGTGCACTTTTTGGAAAATAAATCAGTTATCACCCAAATCATTGCATTTCCCAGGCTTTTGGGAAGTTCCATTATAAAGTTCATTGAAATCTCTTTCCAAGAAGCTTTAAGTTCAGCTACCTGCTGGAGGAGTTCTGGCATTTTCCCTTGTCATTTTTTGGTAGAGGCACAGATAGGGCAGCTATCTTTAGCAATGGCTACCAAAACTGGCGCTTAACTAAGTGCAAGTTTTAATGAAGCTGAAGTGTCCTGCTACTTTTGAATCATGGCTTTTTTGTAAAACCATCAGTCTTTGGCTTAGTGGGAGGTACAATTTGGTTCCCATCTAATCTAAACCATTTTGCATTGTTCATCCCTCCTTATGGGCTTGGAACCTCTTATCCTCCTCTAGTGCTGCCTTCAGGGTGCTCCTTAGATCTTCAGCTACTTGGCTTTTCAGTTTAGCTATGCTCTGGTGGTTTCTGGAGCTGCCAACTGTGTTGATGGGATAACCAGCCTAATTCCTTCTGGTTTTGAGCTATTATATTGTGGCAGCTGAATTGGTTAAAGTATTGAACCCAGTAAACTTGTTTAGGCAATAATCTCATGGGAGGTTTCAGGGCTTCTAAATTTTAATGGTCACTCTACATTGCCAAGGGGTTTCCTCCCCCTTCTAAGAAATGCCTCCAGGTTAGGAGGGCCCAGCACATTGCATATGCTTCCTTCTCCCAAACCACATATGCTTCTTTCTCCCAAACCACCCACCTATGCTCAGTTTGGTAAGTTTTTTGGAACTATAAGTACATGGCTGAAGGAGCCTCTGCTCATTTTTCTGCAAGAGCACTGCCCCCACTGCGACAACTAGCATCTGCTTGGGATTCCAGTTCCAAATTGAAGTGCTGCAGTTGTGTGGAGAGACTCCTCTCTTTGCTGGCTGAGTTTCCTCCGCTGGTAGACCCTTGATTGGATCAAAAAGTCACCCTGGAGGGGTGACTGCCATTGAGGAGGCCCCTCGTTTGTCTGCAGAAGGGCATCATCATCTTCTGCAGTCCGAGTAAGCTCCTTTTGGCTGACGGAGTAAAGATTGGTCAGTAAAATGGCCAATCACTTAGCTGCACCAGCCGTAAGCTACAAGAACATCTAAGCAAAATAGAACCACCATGGAAGATTCAGTGAGACCTTTCCTTGCCTCTACTTTCCCCATTTACTCCTGTGAAAAGCTTTTTTGAAACTATTTCCCTATTTTCTTAAAGCGGCGTTGATGATGGGGGAAGAAAAGCTTTGGAACAAAAGAAAAATTAATTTCTACTTTTTAATGGTTGATTTTATTTTTGGACATCTGGGAGGTCCCAAAATTTCCTAATATAGAGACTTAATATGCTAGTTCTTTGGAGAATATTGCTTTCTTTTACTTTTCACTATTAAAGAAAAGAAGGAAAAGGGAAAAGAGAAAAGAAATTATTTTTACTGGGGGTTTGGAAAGACTGAATAACTTTGGATAACCCTCTGGGGACATCCTGTGGTGAAATTACCAACTGCAATCGTTATTTCCTTTTCTTGGACTCTAAGTTTGATTTTGACCTTCAAATTATCCCGCTCCGAGTCTTCGGAGAGGAGCGGCATACAAATCCAAATAAATAAATAAATAAAATAAATAAATTATCACAAAAAGGAAAAGATAAAGAAACTGTACAGCTGGGTGGAGGCAGATATTGACTGATTGTTATTAAATACAGCCTCCACCAAAAGAATAATGGCTCTAAACATTACTGAAATGGAGGAACCCTGCCTAGACTTGGATTACAAGTATATATTGGATAAAATTCTTGAAAATACTGAGCTAATAGTTGCCTGTACAAAAGAGATTATTTTTCAATGACAAATTAAAGCACAAGGTGTAAATGAGCACTTTGCAGGCCAAGAAACAGTAGAGGGGATGTATACCAAGAGACCTGTTCTCAACTTTGCTTACAAGTCACTGAGATGGAGGAATTAAATTAACATCTGGATTATCAACCTACATTGGAAAAAACTTTTCATGCTAATGAATAAATGATTTTTAGCACAGAAATTAAGGATGTTACCCCAGAAGGGCAAGCTGATGTGCAGAATCCAGTTGATTTCTTGACAGATAAAAAATCAACAGAAGAAGAACAAAATAACTCTAAAGAGGATTATACATTATCTTATATACAATCCATTCCAATTTTGGATGATTTAAAAGTGACTGCAATTAAATTATATGCAACTTCAAAAAGGATGGGGATTGAGGTCCAATTACGAGCTATCGAGAATTGCTACAACTTTATTACTAGCCTATTAAAATGGACAATGGGAGACTTTCCTTTGGTTTACATATTCCGGCTAGAGGTGAAGGGAAACTTATTTGCGGATCTAGAGTCTTTATTATGGAAACCTGTTTGGAATAGAAAGAAAGCTAGAATAAGATATAAATATGGAATTTAAGATTACAGTTATGGGTTGCAAAGGCTTCATAGAGATGCATACTGATTTGGATTTGGATTTTTAAGAGGTGTTATTAGGATAAGATTTTGAATTTAGTATTGAAATATAGTAAGAATACACTCTTTGGAATAATGGATCTTCCTTCTCTTCTCTTTCTTCCACTTTGTCTGTTTCTGTCCTTTTTTTTTTACTATTTTTCCTATTTTCTTATGGTTTTTTATTATTAGGTATGATAATTAATTTGTGGAGGTATAATGAGAAAAAGATTGCAATAATGGAAGAGACGAAACTAATAAATGAAGAAGTAATGAATAAGAAACAGAATATAGTTAAGAAATGTAAGAATGTAATGATGGAATAATATGCTTAAATAAGAGAGGTTTGGGATACCCAAATGGTAAATAATATGTCTGTTTAAGGCTAGGTTGGATATGGTATTTGAAAATTAATAATAGCTGAAAACAGGATTTTGATTTATATAGGTAATGGGTTGCTGATAACTTTTATTGATTAATGGAATTTTTATTTAGGAATGTATTAATGAATGAATTTTATTTAGAAATGTATTAATTTGACTATATTATGTTAATTGATAGAGAGGGAAATTTTAAGAAGTATTATTTAAGCTGTATATTTATGATATTATTGTATTTAACTGATTACCCTATCTCCACGTTGGTTCTTAAGCTTCTTGGTGCAAAAGTGGAAAAAACAATAAAATTGGGGGGGGGGGAACTAGCATCTGCTTGAATTACAAAGGGGGCATTGGGGTCTGGATGTTTCAGCACTGGTGTCATGGTTCCGAAATAAGCAGGTTTTCAAAGAACTTTGAGGCTTTATTTACCTTAAGGAATCCTTTTTATTTCTGCAAAGTTTCGGCATGTATATAATGAAGCCAAAAACTGAATCCTCCCACCCCCAATCACCCGTAACAAAGCATAACTCACTCCTTCATTTTACAGTCATCAATCACATTCTCCAATTAGTTTGAAGTGTGAACTTTCCCTCCTGTAACTACTCTTATTACAGCTGACCTTGGAAATACTGTACTGAATTATTGTTGTGGTTAACTCTCCCCCAAGTACATACTTTCCCACCTGCTATTCTAACATTGTCTGACTTTAACTCTAGAAGTGATATGCAGGTTAAATGAAACATGTTTGCTTCTTCATATATGGCAAGCAAGAACATCCAATGTTAGCAGTCTTGACAACTGACTCTGCCATGAACAAGCATTTGAGTTTTTTGAATGCTGTTTTCATTCCATGGTCCATTTCAGTAGTTGATTACACTTGGGGTTTTCTTCCCCCTTCGTCTTTAATAGATTGGCGATAAGGAGCACAATCTGAGTGAACAATGGGATGAATTCATGGTAAAAGTTCACAAACCCTAGGAAGCTTCCAGGTCCAGGAGTAGCCTACACCAGCACTGCCCGCATCTTCTCAAAATCCATTTCTATTCCTTCATGGGAAATGCGGCACCTTAGTCAATTTTGCTCTAGTGGAATTCACATTTGGAGAGTTTGCAATACAGTTGGGCTGCTTGGAATTTTTTGAGCACTGCCGTGACCAACCTTAGGTGCTCTGCCATAGTTTCGGTATAAATCAAAATATCATGCAGACAGACCAAAACCCCTTTGAACAGATGCTCATGCAGCACTTTATCAGCTGCATAAACATAGCAGGGGCACCCTGCAGTCTGAAAGGGAGGACTCAGTATTGGAAACATTCCAAAGGACAATTAAAAGCCATTTTCTACTCATTGCATTCCTTGATTCTAATCTGATAATATGCTTCTCATAAGTTCAGCTTGGTGAAAATCCTCCCTTTGACTAAATAGGCTAACATGTCCTTTATCGGGGCAGTGGATAGATATTTTTTGATGCAAACAGTATAAAGCCTGTGATAGTCAATGCACAGATGAAGGGATCCATCCTTCTTTTCTCTGAACAGCATTGGAGCAGCTACTCTTGGTCTGGCAAGCTGTATGAAGCCATGCTGCAGGTTTTTGTCTATAAATGCCTGCAGCTCTTCTAGTTCTCTAGGGGTCATCAAGTATAGCTTAGGTTTGGGCAATTTAACCCCTGACAGGATCTCTATGGAGCAGTCAGCCAGCCAGTGTAGAAATGCATCTGAGCCCTTTTAGCTAAAAACGTCCTGCAGGTTCCAATATTCTTTGGGGATTTGGGGATCACCCTTGGGATGCTCTTTTGCTCCACTCTCAGCAGCTTAGGGGTAAGGGCCCTCCTGTTTCTTTTGCAGCTTCTCCTCTTTGCTGGCCTGCCAAAACTTTAACAACATCTTCCTTCAGTTTACGTAGGTACATATGTGGCTAGTTTCAGTAGCCATGTCAAACCTAGCATGAGGGGTTTCTATGTCAGGTGCCACTATAAAGCTCAAAGTCTCTGTATGCACTCCCATTCTCATTTCTATTGGTTTGGTGATGAATGTTGCTGGCCCTCCTATGCTACTGAGCCATCCAGCTGGCAAAAATCCATGGGCACCTTGAGCTGTTTCAGTCTTAAGCCAGCTTCTTGACTAGGGCAGAGTTGACCAAGCCTCTGGTGCAACCTGAGTCCAGGAGAGTTACCAGGTTCCTCTTGCATCCCAAGGATGGGACCATCAGTTCTATGGGGATGGTTACTGGGATCACTGGGTGACTTAGCAAGGGGTCATCATTGGAGTTGGTATCACTCTCCATCAGCCCATCAATTGGGACAGTCAGAGTTCTCTCACCATCCTTGGGGGATGGGATGAACTCAATGACTTCCACTCCCTTCAAGGCCATCTCTTGGGTTTTTTGAGTGGCTTTGCTGACTTCTTAGTGGGTCCCGGGGCCGTTTTCTATGATGGGCATATGGCTCGGCATTCAGCAGCTCAGTGCCCCTCCTTTCTGCCCTTGAAACAGCCAGTAGAGTGCTGGTATGGGCTCTGTTCACAGGTTGGTGATTTCGGGGCTTCTTTTTTCTCCAGGAGGGATCTTCTCCACACATGGCTGGGCTAATCCTTGAAGAAGCCAGGTCAATTTTAATCTCCTCAGCCAGAATATAGCTGGCATGGTGTGTGTGTGTGTGTGTGTGTGTGTGTGTGTGTGTGTGTGTGGTGGTCCTGGAAATGCAGGTGTTGTAGACATCATTATTAAGCCCATCCTGGAAACACTCTATTAGCACACCTTGTGGCCAATTGGTCAGTTGGCATTCAGGTTGCAAAACTCTTGAGTGTTGGCAGCTATGGACTGGTGGCCCTGGTTTATAGTCTTGATTCTGGTTCTGGCTTTGCAATCAGCCAGGGAATTCTCAAAACATTTTGCAAGGCTCTATGAAGTGACTGAAGTTCCATAGTTCTGGGGCATCGTCATTGTTGTAGACAGTGGCCATCTACTTGGCTGCGGTCCCCTCCAATGTCATGGTTACACAAACCTTTGTTGTATTACAGAAAGCCAATTTATATATCTAAATTGGCATTCTGTAATACAACAAATAAACATTTCACAATCTGACAAAATGAAATCTGAAGTCTCTACCACTTCCAAATAAATATAGGGTGGGGGAGTTCGAAATAAGAATGCACATGTTATTAAGTTTCATATTAAAATGCAACAAATTATGTAAAGTTTGTATTGTTACAAGATAGACTGTTGACTGAACCAATATTCTGTATCTCCTATTGGTCAAATTGATATTCTTAGGTTGATCATCATTTCCAGTTGCTGCTTCTCTATTTCCACAATCTTCTCTGCTCTTTCTCTCTATGGGAATGGAGGAAATACCACGCAATTTCTGAGGAACAAATAAGCTTGGCAACTTAGGTTTTCCTCCTTCACTGTTATTTGCCAAAGATTGTCTATTTTTTTAATTTTATATTTTAGACTTGCCATTCTTTTTAGGATTAGTGCTAAACAGCAGCTCCTACTTTGGTATACTTCTTTGGATAAAGGAGGAAAAATGGTTTCAGAACAGGAGGTCTGAAAAAAAAGGGTGCAAATTAAATATATATGTGTACAGAAATAGCTTTCAGGTGGTTTTCATATAGTCCTTGTAACTGCTTAAGCCCAGTTATAGTGCATTAGGTATCAATTTAAATATTGGTAACGTAACAAAATTATTGATGTTGCCCCCCCCAAATGTTGGCCTTCAGAAAATTACTAAAATGGAATCACTTCAGGAAGCTTTTTGGTTATTGCCAGTACCTCAATTGATTGTAATTATATATTACAGGTAGTCCATAATATATGAAATTTAACCTTGTCCCAAAAGTTAACTGGACTTTCTTGACATTTTCTTTGAAAACATTTTGCTTCTCATCCAAGAAGCTTCTTCAGTTCAGAGAACTGAATGACCTTGATGACTGAGAATTTCCACAGACATACAACCTCAATCTTGCTACTGCAGTTTTCAAGAGAGTTGAATGAAAAGTAACTTTAAATAGCTTTTTGTTTCCTTTTATTTTTCCACATAATCATTGCCCTTTCCTACATAGGTCTGCCATTGAACAAAGTTTACTAAAGTTGTCCTCAGAGTACTCCAGATTTTTTCACTTCAGTCAGGTCCTTACAGTACTTTCCACTTCTTTATTTGGTCAAATAGTGAAATCAAACTCCACAATTCCTTCTTGGATGACTTGTGAGATGTGACACCTAGGATTGTCATATTACAGCAAAATGTCCATCTTGTGTTTCCAAGCTCTGCTTAGCAATTTTTGAGAGATACAATGTAGCATTCTTAGTTGTTATGGTAGTACAAGGTTCAAAGAAAGCTATACGAATAATGTCATCTGTATCTCAAAAGTAATTATGAGTTTTCTTGCTGAAGCCTACATTTAAAAAAAAATTTCTGTAGGTGAAACTTTGTGATTGATAGTCAATAGACTTGTATACTTCATTTGTAAGTTATGTGTTTTGTGTTATGAAGATATTCCTCAGTTTCATTCTCTTGGTGTGATAATATTTTCTGGCAATTTTCATTTTTTAGAGTTTTCATCTTTCAAGAAACCCTTAATCAGGTTATCAGCCCTTCTCAACTGAAAACTCTTATTATTGAGTAGTGGGTTTGAAAGGCAATAACCAGACCGGTATTATGCAAAGGTGTTTATTCAACCAAGAACAGAACTGTCAAACACTGGCAACATGCCTGCTATTTATATGTTTTGCCTCGAGGGCATCAACCAATCACAACGCTAGCTTGCTTCTGCTCAAACTTGAATCTTTTGATGTTTCCCTACAAAACTGTTGGAGGTAGCCTAGCTTTACAGTACCATAATATCAGTATTAATACATAACACCCCTCCCCCTAGGATAGTTGTCATTCTTTTGATCAATGCACATAGTCCTCAAGGTATGCTGGGTGCCTGCAGCTTCGGGTGGATCGCTGTAATGTTGTTGGGGCATCTTGTGCGACCGCACAATTGTCCATCCCAGGTTGACCCGTGCCGTGGTGGCTGTTTAGGTCATTTGATGGGAGATGCGGTTCTACTTCCTGGGGTGCCTCTGTTTCGGCGGGGGTGGCCCTTGCAGGTGTGGGCAGATTTGGGAAAATATGGTCACCCGGTATGTCCACATTTCCCTCAAACTCCTCCCCTGGGATTGGGTCAGCTGCCAATGCCTTAGTTGGTCAATGTGGCATCTGACCATGCAACCATTTTCCAGGGCCACCTCATAGGATGATGGCCCCATTACCTTAGTCACTTTAGCTGCAACCCAGGGTGTTCTCAGCCCATAGTTCCTGGTCCATACTATTTCACCCAGCTGTAGGTTCCTGGGAGGCTTGGGTTGAGCTGTTCCTGCTGCCATCCTGTCTGGAGTCGTCAAGCTTTGTTGTGAGCTGGTGGCCCCATCGTAGTTCTGCAGGGCTGCGACCTGTTGCAGTGCTAGGAGTCATGTGTTGGCACAGGAGGAAATTTGCCAGGCGGTGATTCCAACCCCCCATTGTCATTTGCTTGAGCAATTCCTTGGTGGATCTCACCATTTGTTCCACCGTTGGAAGCTGGGTGGAAGGGAGCAAAAGTTGCGTGCCATATCATGTTGGTGTTTAGGAATGATTGAAATTCCTCTGCCATGAATTGGGCCCTGTTGTCGGACATGATGATGTCTGGCAGACCATGTGTGGCGAAGAGCCGGCGTAGCTCCTAGATGATCCTGGCAGTTGTAATCAATGGGACAGGTATCACTTCCAACCACTTGGAATAGCTGTCCACGACAATGAGGAATACCTGTCTCTGGAATGGGGCTGCAAAGTCGATGTGTATGCAAGACCAAGGGGTGTACGTGGTCTCCCAGCGGTGCACAAGTGCTTGGGGCCTCTCTGGGCAGGTCTCTTGGCAGACCTGACAGCCCCTTACTTGGGTTCAATGTCCTTGTTGTGAGTCTGTGCCAGCCAGTGGACCCGGCAGCTGAGTTCGTGGAATCAGAGGAGGAGGAGGAAGAGGAGTTTGGAGAGCCATCAGAGTCAGAGGGAGGCTCTGATGAGTTACAAGACTCACAATCTGATGAAGAGCCTGGCCCCTCCAATCATGTTCAGGATGAGACACAGCTGTGTGGGGAAAATGAGTCAGACTCTGAGGACTCACAACTGGAAGTCATTAGAGATGCTGGTAAATGAAGGCAGTTAACTAGAGCAGGTCAGAGGGAGACAATACAGCAACTCCAAGGGAGAAGAAGGCATTGAGAAGCCACGCCTTGGGACTGCTTAATAAAAATGGAAGGTGTGGGCGGTGCTGGTTGCTGAAGGCAACTGTTACAAAGTACTTCATGGGATCATGTTCTGTTGGTATTGCTGGTGAATAATTCCTTGTTTTGCATTGTGTTTCATGTGGACAATTTCCTCCATTTGGATTGTGTTTTGTTGCTTTTGTTTTTGGACCATTTGGCAGGTTTGTTACCCATATTAAAAGGGGTTTTGTTTTCTTCTGAGTCTCCAGCCTATTTCTCAAAAGGGGTTTTCTCCTTGTGCATTTAACAAGGACGGCTATAGGCTGGGACAGAACGGTCTTTGACCAGGCCCAGCCACCACAAATAGTTCCTGGCAAAAGCCTTCATCCTTGCGATTCTGGGGTGCCCTTCATGTAGAGAATCTAGCACCCTGGTTTGAAGACTGGGTGGGACGACAACCCTTCTCCCCCATGGTACACAACCCTTATGGGGTGATAGTTCATCTTTCCTGTACATGTAGTGCTGGAACTCTGGGCCTGGCTGGGTTTCTGGCCACCCCCTCAACACCCAGTTGAGAACGCGGCTGAGCGTTTTGTCTGTGGCGGTTTCAGCAGCCACATCCCCTGCGTATAGGGGTGTTTCTGGAAGATCTTGGATTACCAGGATACGCGCTGCCAGAGCTGGGTCCGGATCTGTCTGCGGCAGAGGCAGTCGGATGAGCACGTCGGCGTGGCCCATTTCCTTCCCTGACTTGTGGACTAACCTGTACGAATAGGCTGCCATGAAGATTGACCATCGCAGCATCCACAGTGACAGGATATGCAGAGTCTGCTTGTCAGTCGTAAAAAGGCCAAGCAGCGGCTTGTGGTCTGTGAAGACAGTAAAGGGTCGGCCATACAAGAAATCATGGAACTTCTTAATACCTGCAACAATGGCGAGAGCTTCCTTATCGATTTGTGCATAGTTCCTCTAAGCTGTTGATAAGGTTCGTGAGTAGTGTGCAATGGGAGCCTCGTGACCATCTGGCATTTGATGGCTTAGCACTGCCCTGGGCTAGCGTTACTGGCAGTTTTTCATTAAAATGCACCAGCATGGAATTTGATGACAGCAGTGATTTGACCACCTTAAATGCCCTGTCATGGGTGCTCGACCAGACCCAGGGCACTTTTATGTCTAATAGGCAGTGAAGTGATTCAGCCAGGGCAGCCTTGTGCGGCAAGATCGAGTGGTAGAAATTAAGCAGGCCCAGGAATGCGTGCAGTTCCCTCTTGGATTTGGGTCTGGGGGCTTGTTGAATTGCTTTTAACTTGGCCTTTGATGGGTGTATTCCATTAGTGTCTACACGGAACCCCTGGACCTCTGTGGATGCCATGCCAATTTGGCACTTGTCTTTTTTTAGTTTTAAACCTGCCTCACAGAAACATTGCAGTACTACCCAGAGACATTCTGCTAGGACTGCCACTGATTCCCCTGCAGTATTAATATATAACACCTTTGTTGCTACATAAGTTGTCTAATTTGCTCTTGCTCGCACAAATCAGCTCTTTTTGGCCCACGAGCTTTAATGCACAGTTAACTTACATCAACACACTAAATAACATAAACAGCCTATATTTGATAGTCTACAGGAAGAATTCCTTCAGTAAATTACTTAAAGCCCACTGACATGTATAAACTGCAGGCATCCATTTCATGAACAATAGGAAAACAACCTTTTCTCACAGCAACTTCCCACCAAGTAAAGTGAAAGAAAAGATGCTGAAGAACATGTCAGAATTTCTATCATATCAGAATTGCCTTCTTTGAGGAACTTGTAATATTGGAAGCATTACTTTTCATGAAGCTTTGTATATTGAAAACTCAGTGACTGCAGTACCCTTTCTCAGGAAGAATTGCAAATCATGTGTGCCCTGAATTCATCTTCAACTACTCCAGCCAGCAATCTGGATTTTAACAGAATAACAGAGTTGGAAGGGACCTCGGAGGTCTTCTAGTCCAATCCCCTGCTCAGGCAGGAAACCCTATACCATTTCAGACAAATGGCTGTCCAATCTTTTCTTAAAAACTTCCAGTATTGGAGCATTCACAGCTTCTAGAGGCAAGTTTTTCCACTGATTAATTGTTCTAACAGTCAGGGAATTTGTTCTTAGTTCTAGGTTGCTTCTCTCCTTGATTAGTTTCCCTTGCTTCTTGTTCTACCCTTAAGTGTTTTGGAGAATAGCTTCACTCCATCTTCTTTGTGGCAACCCCTGAGATATTGGAACACTGCTAACCTGTCATCCCTAGTCCTTCTCTTCATTAAACTAGACATACTCAGTTCCAGCAACCATTCTTTATATATTTTAGCCTCCAGTCCCTTAATCAACTTTGTTGCTCTTCTCTGCACCTTAGGATACAAAACATTAGAACCTCAGAAAAGAGTAGTAATTAATATAATTCTCCTTTAGAAACACATTTTTGAATGTCCTCCAATAATTGCAGTGACTCCAGGTGCTAAAAAAGAATGAAATGAAAAAGTAAACACTGGAACATTAAAAAGTCAAACAACAGTTCACAAAGAATGACTGTAATTTTCAGTGCCCAGATGAAAGTATATTCCAGAGCCATTTTATATTTTCATAAAGAGCAAATATTAAATTCTAAAACAGTAATGCCATTTAATAAAATATTAATAGTTTAAGAACATCTAGGACAAATGACAGAATTAAGTTTAGAGTTATTTATTCAATTAAAATAAAAGCAGGGAAACTTTATTTTAAAAAAAGATATCTACAGGTTTGACTTGCAACCATTTGTGTAGCAACTGTTGGAAATTACAACAACCATGGAAAATAGTGACTTACAACTGGTTCTCGCACTTACAACTATTGCAGCATCCCCATGGTCATGTAATCAAAATTTGGGTGCTTGGCAATTGGCATGTATTTACAACAGTTGCATCCTCCTGAGGTCACATTATTTCCATTTGTGAGCTTATCGGATGGCTTCCAATAAGCCAAGTCAATGGGGGAAGCCAGATTCACCTAACAACTACATGATTCACTTAAAAACCACAGTAATTTGCTTAACCATGGCAAAAAGATTGTAAAATTGGGCATGACTCACTTAACAACAGTCTTGTTTAGCAACAGAAATATTGGTCCCAATTGTGATCATAAGTCAACATGTCAGAATCCAATTATATTTCATTTCTATCTACCTACTCTGATATAAAAATAATTCTTACTCTCCTCTGGATTCTGTCATACTATGGAAGGGGGGAGGGTAAGTATGGGGGTTTTATGACACTCACTTCCTTCATTAACTACAAAGTAACTGATTGTTGATTCTCTTTGAGAGGACTAACCATAACAATGCAGCCATCGTCTTTCATCCTACTCCTTCTGAAGTTCTCCCCTTTGCTGGCAGTGAGGGAAAAGGGGGTGGGGGGAAATGCAACACCTGGAATCTGGAAAAAAAATGAGTGATCGTGCCGATGGAGTGGACTGACGGATTGAATCGCCTGGAAGAACTCAAGGGTGGGGGCTGTTTGGGAACATTTTAAAACATTGAATGGTGGGAGAGGATTCCCCAGATCCTGTCTAGCATGCCTGCAATCAGTTTCTCTTAATAAAGATTCCTGTTGGAAGAGACATTCCAAGAGTTCTCTCTTCTTAAGATGTAAAATTGAGGTGGGTCCTTACATTAGACAGGATCTGCAAAATTAGTCCACCTGGAAGGGAGAACCTTGCCGAGGGACTTTGCAAAAAATACCATGTCAGGCGACGAAGCAGGGAAGGGAGAAATCCCCCAGAGAGGGAGCCACTGCCCCGACTGAAAACCTGCCAGATGTCGGGATCTGAGAGGTAAGATTCCTCAGGAGAAGAGGTGGTGGAGACGCGTAACCATAAACCTCGGTGGTCAATGGGCATTGGAAAGAAAGGTGAGTGGGAAAAGAAATCAAGAAAGGTGACCCTGAGACACGGGGCCAACCAACTAGAATGGAAGCAGGAGATGGGGAAATCCTTGTACGCAAGTGAAGAGGAAGGAAGCTGGGCACCGCACTTGAGCTGGATCCTAGAGAAAGCTATCAACTTGATGAAGAGAACCCTCAACTCCCTAGGAAAGAATTCTGAGCCCCACGTCCACACCACCTCCTGGAGCCGCAACGGGAGACACACTGAGGGGGAATTGGAACATGCAGCCCCGGACACGTCCACTGATCCAGCATTCCATTGAGGAGGCTAGAACAACCAATCTCATTTGGCCAGTTAGATGGGTCGATAGCAGGGGGGTGCCAGCTACCCTAGCCACTTTACCAATCCACCTCTCCCTGGACAACCATGAGGAAGACATAAAGTTTGTACCGGTAGTGACCCCAGATATGGAATGCCCAATGATTCTAGGGATGGAATGGTTAAAAAAATGGAACCCCTGGGTAAATTGGAGGAAGGTAGAAATCAATTTCCCAAAAGGGGACCCTATGGACTTAAAACCCCAAGGGATCTACCAAAATTAACAATGGAAAAAGCATCCATGGAAGAAGAAAAGGGGCTACCAGAAATACCAGAGGAATACAGAGATCTTGCTGAAGTTTTCAGTGAGGAGAGGGCAGATGAGCTTCCCCCCCCACTGACCTATGGACTGTGCTATAGAATTCAAGCCCAGAGCAAAACTCCCAAAGCACAGATTATACTCCATGAGCCCAAAGGAAAAGGAAGAAATGAAAAGATTCATAAAGAAAAACCTAGAAAGGGGGTTCATTGAACCAGCCAAGCCTAAAGTGGCCACTCCGGTCCTCTTTAGAGAGAGGAAGGATGGCTCTTTATGCTTATGCATGGATTATAGGCTCCTAAATACAATCAGTGAAAGCAACCTATACCCCCTACCCCTCATGAAGGACATGTTAGCACACCACTCAAAAGGAATTTTTTTTTACTAAACTAGATCTAAGGGAAGCGTACTACCGTGTGAGAATTAAGGAACTGGATGAATGGAAGACCACATTTAACTGCCCCATGGGGTGCTACCAATTCAAAGTCTTGCCATTTGGATTACAAGGGGGACCCGCAGTATTTATGTAATTAATCAACGAGGTAATAAGGGAGCACTTATTTAAGGGGGTTCTGGTTTACTTAGACGACATCCTTATCTTCACCAAATCAAAAGAGGAACATGTCAACCTAGTCAGAGTGGTTTTAAAGAAACTGCGAGCCACCCACCTACATGCCAAACTATCGAAATGCGAATTCCACCAGGAAAGAATAGACTACCTAGGTTATTGCATATCCCCACAGGGTATTGAAATGGGCCCAGAGAAGGTCAGAGCAGTATTAGAATGGGCACCACCTCACACAAGAAAGCAACTGCAAAGTTTTCTGGGTTTCGCAAACTTTTACCGCCAATTCATTCCCTCATTTGCCCAGATAGCCCTGCCCCTCACAAATTTACTAAAAATGAAGGGAGCATCCTCAGTAAAACCTAGCCAGCCACTAACCTGGACAATGGAGTGCCAAGCATCATTTGAGAGATTAAAGAGACTTTTTTCTGCAGAACCAGTACTGAGGCACCCAGACATGGATAAGCCCTTCATAATACAGGCGGATGCAAGAGATGTGGCAATGGGGGCTGTACTATTACAAGAAAACAATGAAGGAGTATTGCAACCCTGTGCATATACATCCAAGAAACTCATGGAAAGGGAACAGCGCTGGCCCGTATGGAAGAAAGAGGCATACGTGATACATGGGAGAAGCAGAGAGAGATAGTGAGGCAGGAGAAGATCTTCAGGGATGCAGCAGGAGCATCCCACTCCATGCTGATTAGCTCTCCAGCTGCTTTGGAGAATGGAGATCTTGGGCAGGGAGGACATCAATCTGTGGAAGAGGGCAAGGCTCCCTTAGTTGGGACCCCTTCCTTGGAGGATGTGCCCATATCCTCTTGCACCGAGGAACTTCTCCGTGGGTGGTGGGAGGGGAGCTTCTTGTAGTGGGTGATTCGATTGTTAGAAATATAGAGAGACGGGTTTGTGATGGAAGCGTTGACCGCATGGTAAACTGCCTGCCGGGTGCAAAGGTTGCGGACATCACGAGGCATCTAGACAGGCTGATAGACAGTGCTGGGGTGGAGCCAACTGTCGTGGTACATGTCGGTACCAATGACATTGGGAAAGCTAAGCGGAAGGTCCTGGAAGCCAAATTTAGGTTGCTAGGTAGAAGATTAAAGTCCAGGACCTCCAAGGTTGCATTCTCAGAAATGCTACCTGTTCCACGCGCTGGGCCAGCTAGACAGGCAGAGCTCAGGAGCTTCAATGCGTGGATGAGGCAGTGGTGTCAAGAGGAAGGGTTTAGATTCATTAGGAACTGGGAAACATTTTGGGACAAGCCACACCTGTACAGAAGGGACGGGTTACACTTGAACCATAATGGAACCAGACTGCTGGCGATTAATATTAAAAAGGTTTCAGAACAGCTTTTAAACTGATTCGTAGGGGCAAGTCGACAGGAGCTGGGCAGCTTCCGGTTCAAGAAGGCGCACTGCCAAATATGGAGGGTGGAAGTTATGCACACATCGATGAGTCAACAGGAAAACTAAATTGTAATAGTCAAGCAGAAGGACATGGTGGACCATCTACAAATTCTACAATCAAATTCTACAGTCAAAATCTACAGTCAAAGTTGAAAGTGCACCAGAAAATTACATACAAATGTCTGTACACGAATGCTAGAAGCATTCGAGCAAAAATAGGGGAATTGGAATGCTTGGTGAAGGAAAATAATATTGATATTATTGGCATAACAGAAACCTGGTGGACAGATGAAAACCAATGGGACACAAGGATTCCACGTTACGAATTGTATAGGATGGACAGGAGAGGGAGAAATGGTGGTGGCATGGCCTTGTACATAAATGAGGAGTTAGAATCTCATGAACTCGAAATTAAAGAAAATTCAAACTCACCCACAGAAACATTGTGGATAAAAATCCCAGGACAGGAAACTAATCTGACGTTAGGGATCTGCTATCGCCCTCCCAACCAAACTCCAGAGGCAGATTGCTATTTGGAAAATGAATTTAAGGAAGCCTCAAAAAGAAATAGGGTAGTCATAATGGGGGACTTCAACTATCCCCAGATAGATTGGGTAAATTCTTGTTCTACACATGAAAGAGAGACAAGGTTCCTCAACATGTTAGCTGATTATTCCCCTGAGCAGATGGTCATGGAACCAACCAGGGGAAAGGGGATCCTGGACTTGGTTCTAACTAACGCACAGGATTTGGTTCATGATGTCCTTGTAACCAAGCCCATAGGAACCAGCGATCACAACACAATAACCTTCAACTTAACCATGGATAGCAAACTGTCAGTGAAAACTAACACAGAGACCCTAAACTTTCACAGAGGAATTTTGACAAAATGAGGAAAATAGTAAAGAAGAAACTAAAAGGAACAGTAAAAAAAGTCAAATCCCTCCAAAATGCTTGGAAATTGTTTAAAAATACGTTACAACAGGCTCAAATAAAATGCATTCCAAAAAGAAGAAAGAGGACTGGCAAGTCAAAGAGGATACCAGTATGGCTTACGATTGAGGTAAAGGAGGTTATTGGAAAGAAGAAAAACTCATTTAAGAAATGGAAGGCTCTTCCTACTGAGGAGAACAGGAGGGATCACAAACTCTGGCAGATCAAATGCAAGGCAATAGTCATGAAAGCCAAGAGAGACTTTGAGGAGCGTATAACAAAGAATATTAAAAATAATAACAAAACCTTTTTTAAGTACATCAGAAGCAGGAACCCAACCAGAAAAACAGTTGGGCCACTCGATGACAATAGTCAGAAGGGGATAATCAGAGAAGACAAGGAGATTGCTGAGAGGCTAAATGACTTCTTTGCCTCCATCTTCACTGAGGAGGATAGAGAACATTTGCCTGCCACTGAATTAGTTTTCCCAGGGAGGGAAATAGAAGAATTAAACCTGATAGAGATAAACAAGGAAGATGTTCTTGCATGCCTTTCTAAACTAAATGTCAACAAATCGCCGGGTCCAGATGGCATCCACCCTAGAGTTCTCAAGGAACTCAAGTGTGAAATTGCTGAACTTCTAGCTAAAATATATAATCTTTCTGTAAGATCAGGCACTGCACCGGAGGATTGGAGGGAGGCAAATATAACCCCGATCTTCAAGAAAGGATCCAGAGGTGATCCAGGAAACTATAGACCAGTCAGTTTAACCTCAGTTCCAGGCAAACTGATGGAAACCATTATTAAAGATAAAATTACAGGGCACATAGAAAAACAGACATTGCTGAAAGAAAATCAACATGGTTTCTGCAAAGGCAAATCATGCCTTACTAACTTGTTAGAATTCTTTGAGGGTGTAAATAAATACATAGAGAAAGGGGCCCCAGTTGATATTGTATATCTTGACTTTCAAAAGGCTTTTGACAAAGTCCCTCACCAAAGGCTCCTAAAAAAGCTCTTCAGCCACGGAATTAGAGGACAGGTCTTGTCCTGGATTGGTAACTGGCTAAATTGTAGGAAGCAAAGGGTGGCAATAAATGGACAAGTCTCTGGATGGAAAGAAGTGAGAAGTGGTGTACCCCAAGGTTCAGTTTTGGGACCTTTACTTTTTAATTTATTAATCAATGATCTGGATGTAGAAGTAAACAGTGAGGTAGCCAAGTTTGCTGATGATACTAAATTGTTCCAGGTAGTGAAAAGTGAAACTGATTGTCGGGAGCTCCAGAAGGATCTCTTGAAATTGTGTGAGTGGGCAACAAAGTGGCAAATGCATTTTAACCTAAACAAGTGCAAAGTTATGCACATCGGGGCAAAGAACCCCAATTATACTTATGAACTGATGGGGACCAAACTTTCTGAGACAACCCAAGAAAGGGATCTTGGGGTTTTGGTGGACAGCTCGATGAAGATGTCAACCCAATGCGCAGCAGCAGTAAAAAAAGCAAATTCCATGCTTGGCATGATTAGGAAGGGAATTGAAAATAAGTCAGCAAGTGTTGTATTGCCTCTGTACAAATCGATGGTGAGACCACACTTGAAGTACTGTGTACAGTTCTGGTCACCGCACCTCAAGAAGGATATAATGGAACTGGAAAAGGTGCAAAAAAGGGGAACAAGAATGATCAAGGAAATGGAGCACCTCCCTTATGAAACCAGATTGCAACGCCTTGGTCTCCTCAGCCTTGAAAGACGGCGTTTAAGGGATGACTTGATAGAAGTGTATAAAATCATGCATGGGATAGAAAAGGTGGATAGAGAAAAATTCTTTTCTCTATCACACAATACTAGGACAAGGGGGCACTCCCTAAAGCTCATAGGTAAGAAAGTGAGGACAAATAAAGGGAAATATTTCTTCACCCAGAGGGTCGTTGATTTATGGAATTCACTTCCAGAAGAGGTCGTGACAGCTGTCAGCCTTGATAGCTTCAAGGCAGGGTTAGACAGATTCATGGATGCCAAGTGTATCGATGGTTATTAAAATGGATGTCCATGTGGCGCCTCTAAAACGGATGTCCATGGGCCGCCTCTATGTTAGTTGAGGCAGGCAGGATTCCCTTGAGTACCATTTGTTGGGGGTCAAGGGAAAAGGAGGGTTTTGCCTTCTCTTTCTGCTCAAGATCCCCATGTACAATTGGTGGGCTACTGTGTGACACAGAATGCTGGACTCGATGGGCTTTGGCCTGATTCAGCATGGCTCTTCTTATTGGTCACTACTCACATGGCGCCAGTTCCTTGAAGGCAATAAAATTCCCTTCCAGGTGTGGACTGACCACAAAAATTTGGAAGCCCTGAAAACACCCAGGAAGCTCAACCCCAAGCAAGCCCGGTGGTCCCAGCATTTTCACCAGTTCCAATTTACGCCCAAGCATTTGCCGAGGGGAAAGAACTTCCTGGCAGATGCACTATCTCGCATGCCCCAGTATAACAGCATACGAGCCACCGACTCTAAACCTATGATGGTGGAATCACAACTGGCAGTGCCAGTAACCACTAGAGCCCAAGCTATATTAAAACTGCAGCTGGTTAGCCAAACCGGAATTGAATTCCAGAAAAGTTTGGAAACAGATGAATGGTTCTAGAAAAATAAACACGTGTGCACAATGAAAGACAGACTGCCTTGGGTGGGGGAAAAGTTACCAGAAAGCAATGGAAATATTGTCATCTGGATGGTCACTGACTTGTTTTCCAAACAGGTGCACTTTATCCCTTGTCAAAAGATTCCCACCGCAAAAGCCTTAGCGAAACTTTTCGTCCAGCATATTTACAGATTGCATGGGGCACCCCAACGCATCATATCTGATAGGGGAGTGCAATTTATGTCTGCATTTCAGAAGGAATTTTTATCCCTTTTAGGGACCACTCAGGGACTGACATCTAGCCATCACCCGCAAGGGAATGGTCAATCAGAAAAATTGAACTCAGTACTTGAGCAATATTTAAGATGCTTTCTTAATTTTCAACATTCGGATTGGATTGACCTACTCCCTTTTGCAGAAGTGGCCTACAATAATGCAGTCCACTCCAGCACAGGTTACACTCCCTTTCAAATAGCTACCAGTCAAAGTTTCAACCCCATGCCAGAATTAACCCCAAATGAACTGGCAATCCCATCACTGAAAGAATGGATGGAACAATTACAAAACACCTGGCCAATAGTTAGAAAAGCGCTAGATGAAGCTAGGCAGGCATACAAAGCACAAGCCGATAAATAAAGGGTTGAGTCTACACCATTCATTATAGGAGAAATCGTGTACTTATCTACAAAATACCTAAAATCCCTACAACCCTGTAAAAAACTTGGACCAAAATATATAGGGCCTTTTCCAATTAAAAGAATCATAAAACCAGTAACAGTAGAATTAGAATTACCCAAAAATCCTAGGCAAATACACCCAATTTTCCACTGCAGTTTGCTGAAAAGAGAACATCAGTCACCCTTACGGCCAAAAACCCCCACCACCACCTCCAATCATGGTGGAAGGAGAACAAAACTTCAAGATAAAGGAAATCCTAGACTCCAGGAGATATCATGGGACAACCCAATACCTAGTAGCATGGAAACAACTCCCTGCCTCACAAAATGAGTGAGTCCATAAACGTCATGTCAGAGCCCCGAAGCTATTAAAGAAGTTTCATACAGAGTATCTTAACAAGCCAGACTAACTTTTATACCTGTTTTGTTTTCTTTACAGACATCCTGCCCCCCTCTTATTTTTAAGGGGGGCAGGATGTCAGAATCCAATTATATTTCATTTCTATCTACCTGCTCTGATATAAAACCAATTCTTACTCTCTTCTGGATTCTGTCATACTACGGAAAGGGAGGAGGGTAAGCATGGGGGTTTTATGACACTCACTTCCTTCATTAACTAAAAAGTGACCGGTTGTTTATTCTCTTCAAGAGGACTAACCATAACAATGCGGCCATCGTCTTTCATCTTACTCCCTCTGAAGTTCTCCCCTTTGCCGGCAGTAAGGCAAAAGGGGGGGAGTGAATGCAACACCTGGAATCTGGAAAAAGAGAAAATGAGTGATTGTGTCGATGGAGTGGACTGATGGATTGAATCGCCCGGAAGAACTGTAGGGTGGGGGATGCTTAGGAACACTTTAAAACATTGAACGGTGGGACAGGATTCCACAGATCCCGTCTAGCATGCCTGCAATCAATTTCTCTTAATAAAGATTCCTTTTGGAAGAGACATTCCAAGAGTTCTGTCTTCTTAAGATGTAAAATTGAGGTGGGTCCTTACACAAGGACTATTTGTACTGGAATGGAAGTATGTAAAACCTTGAAAGTTTAGTGAGAAATTATAGGGCTGTAACTGGACCAGCAAAAAAATACTTTTAGTATCTATGTTATGGCGAAAGGCATTAAAGGTGTTAAATCAACTGTTCAACTAATATAAAATTTTTAACATAAATTTTTTTAAAATAGTATTTTTAAAAATGAGTAGAAAATTTAAAACCTGTAATGTGTATTACACTTTATATAAATTTCAGTCTGGAACAGACATTCTAGCTTTCAATTATTCTTCTCTTTCTTTATTTCTGTTCTAATAGAAAGAAAACAAAAATAATAGATTAATTCAATTCAGGCTTAAAGTCAGGACTTGGGCCATTTCAAACATTGACTTTTTTTCTTTAACATTCTTTGGGCATATGACTTGTGAGTTTTTGATTGTTGTCTTGCTGTATTGCCCAGGTATTACATACACCTTAACATTTTCCTGTAGATTTTAATGGTCCAGTTCAGAATTCATAGTTCCATCAATGATGGCAAGCCATCTTGCCTTTTTGAGGCAGCAAAGCAGGCTCAGCCATGATACTGCCACCATTATGTTTTTCAGATGGGATAAGGATATTGGAATGCAGTATTTGCCTTTCACCAAGTAACACTTTTCATTGAAGCTAAAAAGGTATATTTTGGTCTCATCTATCCACATTCAGAACATTTTCCAATAGCATTCTGACTCATCCACATGATATTTTGTAAAATGTAAATGAGAACTGTTGTGTCCTGAAACTGCAAAAAGGCAGGCTTGGGACATTGCAATGGTCCTGGGCTTTGCAGAAGCTGCCTGGGACCAGACTGAGTGGCGCTGGCCTCGCACGCATGCACGAGGCGCGAAAGCCATCTGTTTGTTACTTTCTGTCCGTGGATCTGGTCAGTTAAGAGAGAGGCCTGTGTGCCTCTGTGTTCTGTTGGAGTTGTGGATGCAACCAATAAAGAGCTGTTTGAACAACAATGACTCTTCATCATTCGCAACCGCTCAAAGGACTTAACATAAACCATCTGGAAAGTTGGAGCTAGAAGCTTAGGAAGACAAAGACACATCTGCATACCCCACCCAAACTTTAGGAGTCATTAGCTCCAGCACCAGGGGAGCAGGATATGACCTTTGGGACATAGTAGGATTAACCCACCACCATCAAGAAAACCAGAAAGGCACACCCAGACTCAGGTCAGAATACGTGATACAGGAAATGCAAAACCTAAAACAGGAACAGGAAGGCTTCAGTGGGTATAAAAACCTACTTCCCACATGTGGTCAGCCCTTTTTTTCTCTCCTCTTTCCTGCCAGAACCATCTTTCTGTCTGGCTCTTCAATAAACTGCAACCTTCTTTCTAAAGCAGTCACCATGTTGTTTATTTATCCCTGGCTTGGATGAACCAGGATGAAGACTTTTCTTTCAACACTATTTTAGGCTAAATCTATATACTATATCTGTCATCTGTCTATCTATATCCATCCATCTACCTACCTACCTACCTATCGCCACTTGTACTTTTTCCAGCACTAACTCTATTCAATTGGTGCCCAGAGAAGAATGAAAAACATTTGGGTGTGTGTGTTCTGTTTAGAAATAAAGAGTGTGGCTCCACAGTTTAGCTAAGGAGGAAAGAAATGCAAAGGAAATGGATTAAGCAACTGGTTAGATTGGGATTCAGAATGTTTTATTTTTTTTAAATGGCCTATTGAATGTCATAAAGTGTTTTTATGTTTACTCTGAATGTATCTGTGTATCTTCTATGGGTACTAAAATGATAAAACAATATTTTATTAAAATACTTTACAGTACTCTGAACACCAAAGATCTTTGTGCTGCAAACATCTGCTGTCAACTTACATTTATATTGCGCTAGGAAGTGTGAAAATGTGTGTTTCTTAGCTCAACTAAAATCAATTTGGCTAAAGCTGAGAAAAAGTCAAATATATGACAAAAATACTCTGCCTGGTTCATGCTTCTTTTATTAGGAGTATTTTCTGCTGAACTAATGTACCAGAAAACAAAAATAAAAACAAGATTTCTCTGTTTAAATGTTTTTTGTTGCAGTCCGCAAACTTTAAAAAAGCTTAAATCTGGAACACATGCATATAGAGATGCAGGCTACATACATTATTAGAATGGAAGAGTTTTGTAATTATCCACCTTTATTTCACAGGTATAGCCAGCATTTCATCACAGAATAAACTAGTAATGTAGTACGAGAAATGGAAAATTAGAATGTGGAAATTCTACAACCCTTTAAGTCCAAATGTAGCCAACCGAGAGATCACTTCCCAGCATCTATATTTGCAAGCCTCATTTTTGATATTGTTATAGTGAAATGATAGAATAAATATAGTCTGGTATTATTCTTAACACAATAAATAGCACATAAAATAATAAAGATAAAAAGTACAATTAAAAAATCCCAGTATAAAAACCTATAAACAAATTATTTCAGCAAGAATTATATGATGCTTAGGAAGACATGTAAGGTTGAAAGCTTTTTAAAGTAAGCCTTGAACAATAACAGATTAAGGGTTGCTGAAAGAAGAATCCACCCAAAATTGTTCCTCAGTTTGATTCATAGGAAGATGAGAAATCTGCTCAGTTTAGTGTATGTTTCAGTTGCCTTAGTACAACAATTGTGAATTTTTATTTCAACCCCCAGTGTACTTGTATTCAGCTCTACTAAATCATATATTTCCACAATACATACCCATGTTTCCCCAAAAATAAGACCCGGTCTTATATTTTTTTTGCCTCCAAACTACCACAAAGGAAAAAGATAAAGAAGCCGTACAGCTGAGTGGAGGCGGATATTGACTGATTCCTTTTAAATATAGCTTCCCCCCCCCAAAGGACAATGACTTCAAATATTATAGAAATGGAGGAAACCTGTTTAGACCTTAATTATAAGTATATATTGGATAAAATTCTGGAAAATACTGAGCGGATAGTTGCCTACACAAAAGAGATTTCCTTTCAACGACAAATTAAAGCACAAGGTCTAAGTAAGCACTTTGGAAGCCAAGAAACAGCAGAGGGGGTATACACTCAAGAGATCTGTTCTCAACTTTGCTTTCAGCCCACTGAGATGGAAGAATCAAATTTACATTTGGATTATCAACTTACATTGGAAAAAAATCCTGATGTTAATGAACAAATGATTTTTAGCAAGGAAATGGAGGATTTTACCCCAGAAGGACAAGCTGACTTGCAGACACCAACTGACTTTCTGACAGAGAAAAAATCAACAGAAGAACAAAACTTGACTAAAGAGGACTATACATTACTTTATTTATAGTCTACTAAGAAAATGATTGCAAGTAAACCTTATGCAACTTTAAAAAGGATGGGAAATGATGTTCAGCTACGAGCTATTGAGAATAGTTATAACTCTTATATTAACCTATTAAAATGGACAATGGGAGACTCCCTTTTGGTGTACATATTATGGCAAGAGATAATGGGGGATCTAATTGTGGAACTAGAGGCTTTATTATGGAAACCCATTTGGAATAGAAAGAAACCCAGAATAAGATATAAATATCAAATTTAAGATTACAGTTATGGGTGGCAAAGGTTTTATAGAAACTCGGATTGATTTGGATTTGGATTTTGTCAAAAGGGAGGTCATTACGAAAAGATTTAGAACTTAATATTGAAATATAGTAAGAATATGTTTCTTGGAATGATACATTATTTTCCTCTCCCTTTCTTCCTCTCCTCTTTTTTTTTTCTTGTTCTCTCCTCTTGGTTTATTTATGTTTTTTATGTGTTATTTTTTCTTTCTTTTCCTTGTACTTCTTTACATGTTTTTAATAGTAGATGTGATATAATGAGAAAAAGATTGAAATAATGGAAGAGATGAAATTAATAATTGGAGAATTATTGAATAAGAACAGAATATAGTTGAGAAATGCAAGAATCTAGTTATGGAAATAACATGTTTAAATAAGAGAAACTAGGGGCACCCGAATAGTAAAGAATATGTCATTTTAAGTCTAAATATTTGGAAATTAATAAAGCGTAAAACAGGATCTTATGGGATAGATAATGAGCTGTTGATAATTTTTATTGATTAATGGAATTTGTATGTAGTATTAACGAATGAATTTGACTTAGAAATGTATTAAATTGATTATAATATCCTAATAGAGAGAGAAATTTTAAGGAATATTTTTTTTCTCAATCTTTTTTATTAATTTTTTTCCATATATGTTAATTTTTCCAATCAACAAGTTGTCTGAAATTTGCTAAACTAATACATGTTCAATTCCTAATCCTTGCTTCTTTTCTCTAACCAAGTGTAAAATAAATTCCAAATTTGATAATAGACTGTATCTTCTTTATCTTTCAGCCTCATAATTAATCTGTCCATCTCTGCACATTCCAAAATCTTCCTGATTATTTCTTCCTCTGATGGCAAAGCTTCATTCTTCCAATATTGTGCGAAAATTATTCTTGCTGCTGTGGTAATATGTAGAGTTAAATATAATTTCTGCTTATTAGTCTTTTCAGGCATGATGCCTAATAAAAAAAGTTCAGGTTTAAAATCCACTTGTTCATCCAATATTTTTTCTAATCACATATGTATATTTTTCCAATAAAGCTTTGCCTTCTCGCATGTCCACCAAATATGATAATACGTGCCTGTATTATGCTTACATTTCCAACATCTATCTGACATATTTTTAAACATTTTTGCTAATCTTGCTGGTGGAAGGTGCCATCTATAAAACATTTTATACAGATTTTCTTTATATGAAGTTGACATTGTCAATTTGTAATTTCTCTCCCATAACATTGGCAACACCGAAGCTTGGTAGTACAATGTCCATTCTGGCAGCCCAAAACCTCCATTTTCCTTAGCATCTTGTAATGTTTTCATCTTAATTCTAGCTTTCCCCCCCTACCAAATAAAATTCAAAACCAATGAATTTAAATTTTGAAAAAATTTTCTCTCAAGTTTTATCAGAATCATTTGAAATAAAAATAAAATCTTTAGCAACACATTCATTTTTACTGTAGCAATTCTTCCTAATATTGATAGTTGGAGATTTTTCCATCTTTCTAAATCTAGTTTTATTTGCTTCAATAATTTTATGTAATTATCTTCTTTTATTGACGAACATCTAGCTGAAAGGTAGATACCTAGATATTTAACTTTTTTCACTATTTGTACCTCTGTTTTCTCTAATATTTGTCTTTTTTGTTTATCTGTAAGGTTCTTTACTATTACTTTAGTTTTATCTTTATTTATTTTTAATCCTGCCACTTCTCCATATTCTTCTATCTTTCCCCATAGTTTAGGAATCATCTCTAAAGGTTCTTCCAAAATAAATACTAAATCATCGGCAAATGCTTGTAGTTTCTATGTTTCATCTTTTACTTTCAATCCTTTAATTTCTGTGTCTTGCCTTATCCTTCTATTTAATACTTCCAAAGTAAAGATAAATAATAAAGGAGATAGTGGACACCCTTGTCTCGTGCCTTTTCTTATCTCAAAGGTCTCAGTATAATCTCCATTTATTATCACTTTTGCTGTCTGATTACTATATATTGTTTTTATCATATTTGTAAAGTTCTTTCCAAAATCCATTATTTGTAATTGTTGGACCATAAATTGCCAAGAAACATTATCAAACGCTTTTTGGGTGTCCAAAAACACTAATGCTAATTGTTTCCCTGGGTATAATTCATAATATTCTAATACGTCCATTATCACCCTTAAATTATTTTTGATCTGTCTCTTCGGTAAAAAGCCGTTTTGATCTGGATGTATAAACTCAACTAAGTATCTTTTCAGTCTCTCTGCCATTATTGAAGTAAAAATTTTATAATCCACATTGAGTAATGAAATCGGTCTATAATTCTTAATATACATCAAATCTGAGCCTTCTTTTGGTATCAAAGTAATATTTGCTTCTATCCATGTATTTGGAAGTTTAGCCTCTAACAGTAATCCATTGCAAACCTTTTTCAGTGGTTCGCTTAATATATCTTGTAGATTTTTATAGAGTTCCGCTGGTAGCTCGTCTGGACCAGGTGTTTTCCCGTTCTTTTGTCGCTTTATAGCCTCTAATATCTCCATCATTGTTATTCTTTCTTCTAACATAGTTTTAAATGTCTCTGGAATCTTTGGTAGTTTACTTTCTTTTAAGTATTGAGCAATTCTCTCTTTTACAGCCTCCTCTTTACCATACAATTCCATATAATAGTTCTTAATTATCTTTTTATTTCTTCCTTTTTAAATTGTAAACAACCTTTCCCATCCAGTAAGTTATGTATTATTTTCTTCTCTTTCTGCTTTTTAAGCTTATAGGCTAGCCATCTTCCTGGCTTATTGGTATTTTCGAAAAAATTTTGTTTTGCTCTTTTTATTTGTTCGGCCAATTTTTCTGAGTCCAGCAGATTCAGCTTATGTTTTATTATTTCCATTTCTCTTTTCCAAGTCTTTTCCTGTGGGTTTTGTTGTAATTCTATTTCTAACTTTCTAAATTCTTCTTTTAATGATAAATATTGCTGTCTTTTCTGTTTGTTTTTCTTTGCCATATACATTACAGCTATGCCTCTAAAATATGCTTTAGCTGTATCAAAAAATGCCTTAGGTAATTTTCTCCTTCCAAGTTTTCCTGTTTTACTACTTTTATAATCCATTATTCCATCTACTATCGCATTAAAATCTCCTATTAAAGAAATATTTTGATATTCTATTTCTATTTCTATTAATTTCCTGTGTAATCTTTGATAAAATTGTTCTTGACTATCATTTGGAGCATAAATTGCCACTAACAGTATTTGTTTTTGGTGGAAATATATTTCAACCATAACAATTCTTCCTTCTTCATCTGAATATATTAATTTGGAATCTATTGTCTCTTTAATGTATATCGCCACCCCTCGTTTCTTTTGTTGTGCTGATGTATAATAAAGCTTCCCCATTTTTGGGTGTTCCAAAAATTTATAATGTTTTTTTATATGTGTCTCTTGTAAACAAATTATATCTATATTTAATTTCTGAAGTTTCCTAAAAATTTTATTTCTTTTTGTTGGGGAGTTTAGTCCATTTACATTTACCAAAAAAAATCTCATTTTTTCCTCCATTTTCTCTTTCATTACTTATATTTAGGCCTAGTCAATCTTGTAATCCTTTGTTCTCTAGCAGTTCCTTCTCCTTCACCTGTTTGTTCACTTTTCTCCTGCTGCTGTTCTATTTGTGCCATTGCTCCTTGGGCTGTCTCTTCTGTCTGCTTATCCTCTTGTTGCTGCAATCCTTCATCCAAAATTACTCTATTTCTTTCTTCAAAGTCCTGTGTTTTCCAAATTGAATCCAGTCGATATCTTGTATTGTTCCAATTTATTAAAATGCCTTCTGGCATTAGCCATCTAAAATTTATGCCTTTGGCAATCAATTTTGTAGTTAGGAAATGATAGTGTCTCCGGGTATCCCTCACTCTCCTGGGTATCTGTTTTAGGATCACAATTTCTTTATTTTTATATTGTAAGGGTTCCTCTCTGACTTTTCTCAGTATTTCATCTCTTGTTGATTTCTTTATAAACCTCACATGCACTTCTCTTGGTAATCTATTTTTTCTTACATACGCTGAACTCATGCGATAAGTTTTATCGATTTCATTCTGAATATAAATTCGATCTGCGTTTAGAAGTTCTGCCAACAGCTATATTTTCTTCAGTGTTTTCAGGAATATTTTGAAACCTCAAGTAATATTCCGCTTCTCTCATTTCTACCATTGCCATGGCACGTTCTAGCTTCTGATTTGATTGTTCCAATCCTTCATTCTTTTGCAGTAACATCTCCACCTTTTTATCAATGTCTTGCATTTTAAGTTCCACTTCCTGGATTTTCTATTCATTTCTTGTAATTTTTTGATTTTGAGCTTTGAATTGTGCCTTTATATCCATAATTTCTTCGCTTACTTTGTCCAGTTTGCTTTGTGTCTCAATATGATTTTGCTGTAATAATTGATGAATTAATTTTAAAGAGGTTTGTTCTTTGTGTGGCATACTTGCTTTTTCACGCCGTAACAATGTGCTGACAGAACTCTGAGTTGTTGGGCTGGCTTGTCTGACAGAGGGTGCTGAAGAAGTTTTCTTTGCAAGTCTGGAAATATTAGATGTACTCATTTTATTGCTCACAGTCTTAGACTTATGTCCCAGGCGTAATCAAGAATCTGCTGTTGTGAGACAAAATTGCCTCCACCAGTCTCTTCTTATATTTAAAATGTTCTCTTTTCCTTTTTATTTTCCTGAATGGTATCTATTTAGTCTTTAGCCAGTATCAACAAGTATAGCTATGAACAGTTTTTCTTTTATTATCTCAAACCAGGACTTTGTTTTGCTCACACTTTTTCAAGGTCACTGTATTTTTAATTCTTTAATTCTTATTTTCTGCCAGCAGATGTCCTCGTTGGCTTATTTATCAACTCTTTAGTCTGATAGTTGTTATTCATTTAAACATTTCCCCTTAATGTTAAATTTGCCGCTCCAAAAGTCTCTCTGGGGGTCTTTATCTTACAAGTTCTCCTTTTTAGGGTCTCAATATTTTAAAGCACAAGGAGGAGGAAAAGATTTCAGCTCACCCAGACATAACTTGTTGTTGGAAATCAGCTGCTTTTCATAGCTTCCCTTCTGGCTGCAGACAACTTGGATTGCTTCAGGCTTCCCTGGCAATCTTTCTTCCGCCCCTTTAGAGGGGGCATTCAGCACGCTTAGATTGATCGCCACCAAATCCAAGTTCCTGAAAGATCCCTCTTTCTTCGTTGCCCCTCCAGGGCAACTTTCCATCTCTTTAAGAGATGCTAGACGAAGTGAAACCAGACTGGGAGGCTGGAGCCCCAGCCTCCTATGTCTGTCCCGTTCCCTCACCGGAAGTCTGGCCTCAAAGACAATTTTGTACATTCTCATGCTCAGTAATTGTGATCAACACAATTGATCACAATTGCACGTTGTACTACAATGTTTAAAGGCAACAATAATACCTTAATCAGGTATTGGCTGCACTGGAGTAAAAACAGAACTTGGTGAAGAAAACACAGGAGTCATCTACAACATTCTGCTTTGGTCGCGCTGACGGATGATCTCTGGCGGGCCCGGGATAAGGGATTATCCACTATCCTGGTGCTACTTGACCTCTCAGCGGCTTTCGATACCATTGACCATGGTATCCTTCTGCACCGACTGGAGGGATTGGGGGTTGGGGGCACTGTTTTGTGGTGGTTCACCTCCTACCTCACTGGTCGGTCGCAGTGGGTGTTGGCAGGGGGTCAGAGGTCAACCCCTAGGTTCCTCCCTTGTGGGGTCCCTCAGGGATCGGTCCTCTCCCCTCTGCTGTTTAATATCTACATGAAACCGCTGGGCTAGATCATCTGACAACACGGGGTGAGATATCATCAGTATGCTGATGATACCCAGCTTTACATCTCCACCCCGTGTCATTTCAGTGAAGCAGCGGAAGTGATGTGCCGATGTCTGGAGGCTGTTAGGGTTTGGATGGGTGCCAACAGGCTCAAACTCAACCCCGACAAGACGGAGTGGCTATGGGTTCTGCCTCCCAAAGATATTTCAATCTATCCGTCCATTAGCCTGGGGGGGAGCTTTTGACCCCCTCGGAGAAGGTCCGCAACTTGGGCGTCCTCCTCGATCCACAGCTAAATTTGGAACATCATCTTTCGGCTGTGGCGAGGAGGAGATTTGCCCAGGTTCGCCTGGTGCACCAGTTGCGGCCCTATTTGGACCGGGAGTCTCTTCTCACAGTCACTCATGCCCTTATCACCTCGAGGTTCGACTACTGCAATGCTCTCTACATGGGGCTACCTTTGAAAAATGTTTGGAGACTTCAGGTAATGCAGAATGCGCGAGCAGTGTTGGGCTTGCCTAGAAATGCCCACATTTCGGCATCACTCCGTGAGCTGCATTGGCTGCCAATTGGTCTCCGAACCCAATTCAAAGTGTTGGTTATGACCTATAAAGCCCTACACGGCATCGGACCAGGTTATTTACGGGACCGTCTGCTGCCTCATGAATCCCAGCGGCCAGTTAGGGCCCACAGAGTGGGCCTTCTCCAGGTCCCGTCAGCCAGACAGTGTCGCCTGGCGGGGCCTAGGGGAAGAGCCTTCTCTGTTGCGGCCCCGGCCCTCTGGAACCAACTTCCCCCGGAGATCCGTGTCGCCCCCACCCTCTCCGCCTTTCGTAAATTGCTTAAAACATACTTTTGCCAGCAGGCCTGGGGCAGCTAACACCTTGCCCCTAGCCAGTGTATGTTTGTGTGTATGTTTGTGGAATGATTGGTTTTTTAACTTAAGGGTTTTTATATTTATGTATTTTATTGTAATTTCTATCATGTTGTGAGCCGCCCTGAGTTCTCCGGAATAGGGCGGCATAGAAATTAAATAAATAAATAAATAAATAAATAAATAAATAAATAAATAAATAAATAAATAAATAATAATAATAACATTCAGCAACAGCCACTATGTAGGACAAACAGACAGAAAACTAGCAGAATGATCTATGAACACCAACTAGCAGTGAGAAAACAGAATGAAAACTCTTTAATTTCACAACATATGGACAGACTTAACAATAGTTTAACTGGAAAACTGTTAACCATACCAAGTCCAAAAATGCTAGGGAATTTCTGGAAGCCTGGCATTCTGACAAATTAGCCATCAGTAGACACATAAACATAAACAATATCTACATATTATGCAAAAGAGAAAATCAACAAGCCAAAAAGGGAACAAAAAGATCCAAATGCCTCCCCACTAGCAATCAGGACCCAGATGAAGCATAAATTAACTCCAAGATCAACATCAGACCAACAATCAAGAGGTAAACAATACCAGAAACCAAGGAATTGCCAAACAAGCTAACAACAAACAGTCCAACCAAAGAACTTCTAAGACCACCCTAACCAACACTGATTGGGCAAGCCACTAGAATATAAACTGAGAGCAAACCCTTTTCCTTACTAGCACTGATGATGTTAACTAGTTTGGATAATGAAATGTCTGCAAGAAAATAACCAAGCTCAGACAATACCAAGGGTCATTAAAAAGGGTCTGTACTCATAAAAGCTTATTACTTTTTATAACATTTATTAATCTCAAAAGATGCTACAAGACAACTCCTGATTTTTGGTTATCATAAAAAAAATATAGCTTTCCTTCTACAAAGTATACTAATCGGTTTTTCGTATTTATACTGTAAACCATGCTTTGAACTTTCAGTAATACTTAAAAAAACTTTTAGTTATACTTACATATGATCTGAGGAATGAAATTTTAGTAAATAGTATTTTTTGAAGATATACATCATAAGGAAATGTTTGTAAAATATTAAAAATGCTCCTAAAAGCAAATACCATCAATAACAAACATCAAGATGCGTACAGCTGTCTTATCTTAGTAAAAGTTAAAATTATAGAGATAAATATCCCTTTACTTTGCTCTGTTTGGTGGAAAACAAAATTTATTGTCAATTAGACTATGACCACACACTGACCTTTCTTCTATAAACACAAGTTAAAATCAACATTTTCGCTAGAAGCAATGACTGAGTAATTTATTTATATATTTATATTAGCTACTGTATTTCATGTTTCAAAGTAGTGTAATTAGTTAATTGGAAGTAAATGTAATGTATTCCAAAAGTGTTTAATTTTTCCTGTGTAATTATTACAATTTCCACAGTTGTAAATGGTCAACGGAGACTGCTATTTATGATAAAGTTTAGTTTAAAGAAATAATGCAATAAGTACTTTCAAAATATTTAATTTATATTTAATCGATTGCTTTACACAATGCAGGTTTTCAAAAGGAATATTTAAAAAACTTTAAATGTCTGTGTATATGCTTTTTAAAAGTATGTTTCTTTAAAAAAATATCCTTTTAACCAAATTAAGTTTTTAATACTACTTATATATTTATTCAGTCACTCTCTTTTCTTTAAATAAATAAATATTTAACATAGCTGTTCTAAATTTCTAATGTTTCCAACAATTAAATGAATGTGTATGCTAAGGAAATGAAGATGGACTGATCAAGCATTATAAGTGTCTTGACTTTCTGTTAGATCCAGAAATATTTTATTTATTACATTTATTATATTAGAATCATTAATATTTATTCAGATCCCAGATTACTATAGACATTTATATGGCATAAAAGAGGAAAAGCATAAAAAGTACAACTTTTCATGACATATCAGCCTAAGAGAACCCAACATACCAAAAACCTAACTGTAAAAGACAGACTAGAGATAAAAATTAAAATAAACAAGAAAATGGTTAGAGAATACCTATCTGATCTTGATAAATATAAATCCCTGGGACCTGATGGGTTAGAATAGAATAGAATAGAATAGAATAGAATAGAATAGAATAGAATAGAATAGAATAGAATAGAATAGAATAGAATAGAATAGAGCTGGAAGGGACATTGGAGGTCTTCTAGTCCAGCCCCCTGCTCAAGCAGGAGAACCTATACCATCTCAGACAGGTGAATGTCTAGTCTCTTCTTAAAAATCTCCAGTGATGGAACACCCACGATTTCTGTGGGTAAGTTGTTCCACTAGTTGATTGTCCTCACTGTTAGGAAGTTTCTCCTTACATTACATCCCAGAGTTTGTTAAAAACAGTTCATACCAAACTAATCTTATTTCATTCTTTGACAAAGTGACTAAATTAGCAGACCAGCAAAATGCTGTGGACATAGTATATTTAGACTTCAGCAAGGCATTCGACAAAGTAGACCACAACTTACTGTACTTCTTGGTAATCTAGAAAAATGTGGGATAGACAGCATCACCACCAGATGTGTAATTGACTGATAAACCCTACTCAACGAGTCATTCTTAATGATACTACATCTCCATGGAGGGAAGTAAGCAGCAGGATACACAAGATACTGTATTAGGCCCAGTACTCTTCAATATCTTCATAAATGTCTTAAATGAGAAGGGGAACTCATCAAATTTGCAGATGACGCTAAGGTGGCAGGAAAAGCCAACTACCCAGAAGACAAGCTCAGGATTCAAAAAGATCTTGACAAACTTGAACAATGGGCCCTATACAACAAAATGTAATTTAATGTGGAGAAAAACAAGGTTTTACACTTAGGCAGGAAAAACCAAAGATATAAGTACAGATTAGGTGAAATCTGTCTGAAAAACAATAATTGTGAGAAGGACCTTGGAATCCCAGTGGATGATCACTTAAGTATGAGACAGCAGTGTGCAGTGGCAGCAGCGAAAAAAGCTAATACAATCCTTGGTTGTATAAATAGAGGCATAGAATCAAAATCATATGAAGTATTAATACTGCTTTATAAAGGCAGCACGTAGAATACTGTATCCAGTGTTGGTCATCACATTACAAAAAAGATGTTGAGACTTTGGAAAGAGTGCAATGAAGAGCAACTAAGATGCCGTGTTCCAATATTTGATAAGTTGTCACAGAGAAGAGGGGGTCAACTTATTTACCAAAGCATCAGAGCGTAGGACAAGAAACAATGAATGGAACCTGATCAAGGAGAGAAACAACCTGGAATTAAGGACAAACTTTCTAACAGTGAGGACGATTAACCACTGGAACAGCTTGCCATCAGAAGTTGTGGGTGCTTCATCACTGGAGGTTTTTAAGAAGAGACTGGACAGTGACTTGTCTGAAATAGTATAGGGTATCCTGTTTTTGCAGAAGGCAGGAAGGAAGCCATTGCTAGTAATAAATGTATAGGATTTTAGAGTGTTATACAACATTGTTTTAAACAATGTAATATAAATAGTAATTAAGAAGAGCTAATGCAGTAATGGGACTAGTGAGAATGTACAGTCATATGTGAAAAAGAAACTACACCCTCTTTGAGTTCTATGGCTTTATGTGTCAGGACATAGTAAAAATCACCTGGTGCTTAGCAGTTCTTAAAATACAACCTGAGTTGAACAACCATATATGACATATTGCATCATGTCATCATTTGTTTTACACACAAAAAAGGCAAAATGGGGAAGCCATATGTGAAAAACTAAGTAAGTACACTTTATGATTTAATAGCTTTTAGAACCACTCTTAGCAGCAATAACTTGAAGTAATCATGTTCCGTATGACATTATCAGTCTCTCTCACATCATTGTGGAGGAATTTTGGCCCACTCTTTATAATATTGCTTCAGTTCATTGAGGTTTGTGACCCTAAATATGACAGCTTACAACGTGAACTAGATATTTCCAATAAAAATAATTTCTGAAATATTTTCCAATTCAAAACTCAGATTCTTAGTTATCATATTATTCTAATTCTCACAAATGAAGGTAAATGTCTCAGGACAATCTTGTAGGATCGAATATGAGTTGATCATTGAGACCAAAGGCTTTTTCTTCCAAGTTTTCAGACTTAATGTTGTTAATTAGGATGTTGATGGCTGACTATTAAGTCGTTGATTGTTGTTTCCTTGTACCCTTGGCTCCTAAGTATCTGATTAGTTGGTGGTAAATTGGCACTCCTGCTTACTAACCAGGGGCCTGTTTCTCAGGCTTCAATCATTTCTCTGCCTACTTTTGTCCCTGCTTGGCCAAAAAATCATAATAGCTGTGAAATTGAATGCATGTCCTGTTCATTGCAGTGTGAGGCTACCAATGAATTTGGGTCTCCTTGTCTAACCCCTCGCTCATGTTTTCACAATCTGGTGGTTCAGTCAATCTTTATTATGGACATGGATCAGTACTATAAACAAAAGCATTAAAATAATAATAGTAAAAAACAAAAATAAAAGGCAGACAGAATAATATATTGCAGTTGGTGGTGGATTATCAATGGGCAGTTAAAATTTTTCTAATTTTACATACAGCATAGCCAAATTTGGCCACATTCAAAGAAACTACTTTGTACTGATCTGATAGCAGTGGTTGCACATAAAAAACACCAGTATTTCCTGGATATTTTAATAAGTAAGGTGTTATAAATTGAGTTGGTAAGTCCTTATAGAAGATGCAGTATAGCAAGATGTGAGCTACAGTTTCAATGGCCCCTTGTCCACAAGGGCATAGTCTCTGCTCATATGGTATTTGTTTTTTGTATTGGCCCTCCAAAACTGCTGTAGGAAGTGCATTTCAGCATGCTAAGGTTAGTGCCCTTCATATTTTTGGGATGGTTATTTGACATAAGCATCTTCTGCTTTAAAAGGGGGAGTTTCACTGCTCAAATAAACATTCTTGGGAAAAGGAGCCCAATCTTGTTGGATTTCCAGATCTTTAATACATTTTTAAGTGCACTAAGTGCACACTCATACCCTATTAGTAAAAGCAAGATACTGGAATTTACTCTGGTTTCTCTTCAGATCATATAAATTGTTTGCAATCTGGTGGTTAGTTTCTAATTAACAACTAAAAGCTACACACAACCAGGCACCATATAAATACAACATGTAGAGCAGCCCAATGCACTTATTCTGGAGAAAGAGAAGTTCTCTGCTGATGGGCTCCAGCACGAGCTGAAAGCTTGGAAGAATAATCTAGTTCTTTAAAAATTATACTTTATAGTTGAATGCAGATTATAAAGTGATTCCAGATTCATCTAATATTTTCTATTGTTTTTAAATGTACAGGTCAAGCTGTAGATTAATAGAGGCAAACATTGTTCCTTTGTATATTGACAGTTTATTTTTTATTTGAAATAACTGAGACTATCTGATGGAAAAAATAATGTTTATTGTTCATATAGAAATGCCCATATTCTTATGGTAATTATGTTTCAAGAAATTTTTAAAAGAGAAATATATGCAGTGCAAAATTCTGCTAATTATAAGTCAAAGATTGCCAGCAAAACCAGAAGAGAAATAGTTTAACTGGCCAATCTAGAGCCCCAGCATTTGATCACACTACTTGTTTTAATTTTGAAGGGGATTTTTTTATGTCTGTGTTTTGAAATTCACTATTTATGTTCACTGTTCAGGCTACCAGAGGGCAGTATTGGCTCAAAGGTATATGGCACCCCCCCCAAGCCACTTTGAGTAATGGCACCATCTCTTACTGATGCAAAGAACTGTATTTTTAAAATGATTTGGCATTAACACTCCCTAAACTGTAGTGGTCTAGACCATTGCCTATGTGGCCATAGTCTAAAATTGGTCCTTGGTCAGAGTCTGCTGTACTGTTGCTAATTCCTTCTAGTTTCTCCATGAGCTTTTTGTTGCCATCCTCTTTCTGAAAGGATTATTTTGGTTTTGTCTTGTCTTCTCCTGCCCTCCACACTTCCTCTGAGGTCCTCCAGGCCCTCTGGTTGTCAACACTCTCTACAAGGTTTTCCAGGATCTCTTCCTTCCCTTTTCATACAACCAGCCCTTTTATAATAATATCTCCCAATTGAATTACTACAGTCTTGGTCCTGTTCAGTGTAGAGTGGGGAGGGATCTAATTTCTTTCATGACCAGTGTCTGGCACCTCAATCATCATTTTCATGACTGCCATTGTTCCAAGCTGGCTTCTTCTGTCTGTTGATATTGTTGGTGTGGCAAGTTACTGCTGAGGTCAGGATGAAGAAGTTTAGTTTTCTGCCAACTATATCTACTGTATACCTGGCCTGGTGCTGGATCCCTTGCTGGCTTCCATTGCTTCTAGCAATCATTTCAAAGTTGTTCAGCTTATTATCTTTGCTAGCCATACATGCACATCTATCCCCATGTGCTCCTAGTTCAAATCACTAACAGCTTCTTGGCTCCTTCAGATATCTGTTCTCCAGGTTGAGACCTCCACTACCACCACTAAGAATCTCCTGTACTGCTATTCTGCAACTACTTATACTATTGCTAGGTAGCTCTATGAGGGAAAACTGTCTATACCCTTGTATATTATCTTCTTCTCCTGGCTGAAGTCACCTAGGATTTTAAATCTGTGCTCTATTGCTTACTGCTCCTCTGCAATTCTTGTCATGGCTCTTATCACTGCTGGGTGGGTTGGTGGTGGGCTGGTAGTGGTGTCATCATTTTATCCCAAGGTTCTCTTTCCCAACCTAAAACTCCTCAGCATCTTTTTAGCTTGCACACTCACACATACATACATTTTTTTCTGCTGCTATACCATCACATAAAAAAAGGCAACCTTTACTGAGAAAGCTCTATTTTTAAAGGACTGGCTTCTTTTCTTCAATAAGATGGGGTCCTTAATTGGTTTAGGTGGGAGGAAGTGTGATACTTTTTGGTCACTCTGAAACTGTCTTTATTTACATGTGTTTGAATTTATATAACATGCTAAGCCAAAACACATATTCAGTATTTTGATCTATCTGTAAAGTGTGGTGCACCCTAACCAAAACCTTGTTTTCCACTCATCTTTTAAAGGCTAATATTTTTCAGAACCAATTCTCTTAAATAGTTTATAAATGTAAACATTTGTTTAGCTAACAATTCCTAAATTGTTGATTTTGAATACATACATGAAATATTAATCCCAATGAAAGTTACAGTTTCATTAATGAAATTAACAATGAATAAATCTGTCAGGGAAACACCACATATCAGTTTTAAAAAAATCTTCTGAAAATTTTCTGCTCATGTATAAAATACTTTTTTAATCATTAGTACTTATTTTTTTAATCAGAAGACCACACATTTTTCCCACATCTTATTTAGAATTAATTAGAATTCATTTATAAAGTACAATAGCAAAAGAAAAAACCAAATGTGTTGAATCTGAATTGTCAAATAGGAAGAGTTAGAAATTGAAGATGTACCTATTCCTGTTCCAGCTGGCTCAATCTTTCTGGAAAAGATTTCTAATGCTTCTTTCTGCTTATGAAATACAGCAAGACAAATAACAACTTCTTGGGGACCCTGTTTTGAAATATTAGAAGAGAGAAAATACAGGTTAATAGAACAAACAGGAATTTGTTTACTATACAATTATTTTAAAAGAAAAAAGCAGAATCTAAAATGTGGATTAGAAATCATAAGCTGCAGTAACTTATATATTATATAGTACTTTCTGGAAGTAACTTTTTATACATATATTACTTATAATTATTTATACATAATAAAATAGAAAGAGAAAAAACAAACTAAAAGAAATTAAAAACATTTTAAAATGATATTTGGTTTCTAATTTCCCCCCTTTTCTGCCTCTACTAATTTGTGGTATTTATAAGCATTTAGGCTCCCTTAGAAGCCATAATGTATATACAATATTTGCCATGTCATATTGTATATAAGGGAATCATTGTTGCTTGAATTTGATTAATTGATTGTATTATATTTTGAAGTGAAAAGCATACTACAATGAAATAGTGTTGTATTTGTAAGGTTATGTGATTTCATAAAATTTGTTATTAAATGAAATAAAAAGAAAATTGTGAAGATAACAATAAATTATTATGCCACTCACATACCTTCAATCTGTATAGAACATGATATGGTTTAAGTATTTTATTTATCAGCAATCTTTATACCAGTAATATAAATAATATAAACATACATAAACAAATTATTATAAACAATAAAAACAAATACCCAATTCAGCATTGATAACTGATGGCCACAGCTCTTATTTAAAATATTTCTATCCCAATTCTCCTACAACATTAGACAGCTTACACCTTTCTCTAAAAACAATATATTCTGAAGACCTGCGTCATAGAAACAAAAATAAATTACCATTAATGAAAGTGACTTTATTTTTAATGATGCTTAGCCTCAGACTTTCATTTCTGTTCAGGTTCCTATCTAAGAATGCCAGATCAGAATCCACAAACAAAAGAAGCATTTTCTGCAAATATTTATCTTTGTTTCCATTCACCCCTGCTACCTTTTTTTCAAGAAGGAAGTGAAATGACAGAGGAGAGTCAAAGGGATGGAAAAATACAAAGGGTGTAATACTTCTCTTGACTTCCTCTTAACCCCTGAAGCCAATCCATTTCATACTTACACCATCTATGTTCTGCTTTGCATGAGGTCCATATGTTTCTTCAGAACCTAAAATCTGTACGTTAACTGCACTGTAGTTTTCATATCCCCGCTGATGAAACATAATCTGTGTCCTGAAAAAATTATACAGTCATTTTTTTCTATTTTATTTGCATGTATTTTATCCCACCTCACATTATATCACAACACTGGAACACATATAATAAAATCAAAAGTAAAAACATCAATCAGCAAGAACCAGTCTAGTGTTCTGGTTAAAGCAGGGGTGTCAAACTCACAACATCACGTGACATGTTGTGACATATTGCGACTTTTTTTTTCCATTGCCAGCAATAGGGTGGGTGCGGTTTCGGCATGACGCATCTGGCCCGTGGGCTGGCAGTTTGACATCCCTGGGTTAAAGACACCAAGCCATAAACCAGAAGACTATGATTTCCAGAACTCCTTTTATTAGCTTTCGTTAATATACCAAAAGCATTCCTTTCTGGGAGACAATTACCATAAAATTATGGTGCGTGAACTGGTAACAATGTAATGTTTCATTTGAGGTTAGTCCTTGGAGCAATACAAAAGACTACAGGTAATCCCCGAGTTACCAATGTTCACTTAATGCTCATTCATAGTTATGTGATGAGTGCCCCCTAGTGCTTACAAGCAAGTTCCAAAATTACAAATGTTGGTGCACCATGGCAGTCGTTCACCCTTATGAGTGACTGCAGTGGTACTGCAACATTCACCCTGGTTATTCCTTCCCTCCTCACCCCCCTGGGTCTCCCTAGGCACCAGGCTTTCAATACTCACCCTGCAAAGATCGAGATCCTTCGCTTTCTTGGTTGCTCCCGGCTTTTGGTGCATTTGCAGAGAATAGAGGCCTAAAGTAATGCAAGATCACATGAGATCAGTGGGGCGAGATCTCACAGTACTGATCTCATGGTACTTTAGGCCTATTCTCTGCAACAAAGAATGGAACTGAAGCCGGGGGACACTTCCACGTGCCTTCGGAGGCTGGGTCGGGGCATCGGAGGTCTTTTCTAGGAAGCTGCCACCTGGATCTGAGGCCGGGGGACGCTTCCGCGGCTAGCACACAGCCCGATCCAGGCTCCGGAGGCCTTTTCCAGGCCGCTGCCACCCAGATCTAAGGCCAGGGGATGCTTACGTAGCCCTCCAGCAGCTCATTTCCAGGTGGCAGCAGCCTGGAAAAGGCCTCTGATGCCCAGATCGGGCACCCAGTGGGCCTCAGAAGTGTCCCCTGGCCTCAGATCCAGGCGTTAGCAGGAACCGTGACAGAGAGGAGACAGATCTTTTCCAGGTAAGTTCGACATGGTAAGAAGGGAGGGGGAAGCATGAGGTATCTTAGTGGGTCAGGAGGCCTTGGGGGCCTATTCCATCACTAGGCCCTCCATGGCTTTCCCCACCCTGGCTACCTCATGTTCACTAAACAAGCCCTGTGCATCTTAACGAGCAAAGGAGTTATCTCATTCAAAGTACGAGATTCACTCTACGAGTTTTCGAGTTATGAGTGGACTGGGCAGGCTCCATTATACTCATAACTTGAGAACTACCTGTATTTTACATCTATACTTAAAGCATTAAACTGACTACTACCAATTCATTTGTAACCAAAATACAAAGTACTTGTCTTTACTTGTAAAAGGCCTACATAGCTTATGATAAGTCTACTGTATTTGACAGAATATCTCCTTGTAGATGTCATCTAAAGAGCTTCAGCTACAATTCATTCAGTGGTGGTATGAAATAAAGCTTTTTCTATTGCTAATTCTGGTCTTTAAATTGTAGACATTGAGGGCTTAACCTCTTCTTAGGTTTTTGAAAGACCCTTAAATACTCTTTTTGTGTAAGTTTTTATAGTTGATTTTAATTGTTAATTTTATTTATTCATTTTATTTATTTTAATTGTTTAATTGTTTTAATTTTGATTTTAGATTGCCTTTTAATTGTAAATTATGAAAGGAGATAAATAATTAAAGAGTGACTAAATTTGGTTGAGTCTGTCCATTGTTTTTTGAAGGTGTTTACTACTGCATGAATTTTTGGGATCCAAACATTTCCTCGTCAGCAACATTTATGGATGATGATAGACAACAATATGTAATTTATAACACAATAACTGTTGGTAATACATAACTTGAAACATTAGCTATATATGACATTGTTCATCATTTGAAATAGTTATACTTTAGGACCCTGACCAAACAATAATTTACTACTGTATAATAAATCAATTGGGAAATGTACTATGCATTAGCATCTAACCTTTTCAAAATACTTTCAGCCATTCTTTTTCCTTTTTCTATTGCTCTTGGTCCTCCAATTGGACAGCAAGCTGTAGCTCTGAATCCATCAAGATAAGTGGCATTTACCTGGGGAAATAGTTGCAAAGGATTTACAATTAATTAAACAATCTCTGATTAGAAATATAAAAAATCAATTTTATGTTTATGAAATTTATCAAATAATCATAGTCTGTCTTATTATAGTAGTAACAATAAACTATAACTGATAGAATCATTGCAAATTATGTTGTCAGTGTGCCAATGGTTAAAATCTAAGCTTATTTATGGAACTAATAAAGAGCTTATTATATTATTCTTGTAAAACCAACCTCCACAGAAGTCAAAAGCCAAAACCTTTAATTTTAATAATAACAATTGTAGGGACCCCCAAGGGGAGGATCAAAAAAGGGAAGATAGTGGCTATAGTTATATGACTAAAGCCACAGTCATTTTTTTTAACAAGATTTTATTAAGTTTATATGGATGAGGAAAAATAGGAACAATACAGGTAAAGGGAGGGGTGGAAGGAAAGGGGGAGAGGAAGGAAATAAGGGTGAGGCGTGATCTCTGTTTTGTACACTGAAACAGTGGTTCTGTCCTTTGTGGCTTTGACGGGTCCCTTGACTACATCAGAGTTTTGACTGCTTCACTTGGTCGTTGGGAAGTGTGCTTCTCTGATGGAGATAGGGGGTCATTGTAGAGGTCTGCCTGGTCAGTGATAAATTCAGCGAGAACCGTAAAGGGTGGGATTTTGTTTTGGTCCCTTTTCCTGTAAGCTAGAGAAAACTCTATCCATTGTGCGCATATCAATCATGGTAGTTTTTGGATGATAGGATTTTGTGTCCTGAACAGGTCAAGGCAAGCTAATCCTGGCAAGACAGGATCCTGTTGTGCTGTTTGAAGTTTGGGAACAGGGCTTTGATTGCGAGTACACATTCTGCCAATGGTCCTGCACATATACTGGCATTTGCAAACAATTCTGTTGCTTCACAGATGTTTCATTTATTTTTATAAACATTCAATATAAAAATTATTATCCTGCTAATGAATTGTTACTTTTATTCCATATACTCTGTATTTCAAAGCAAATATCATTCAGAATAACAGGATTGCAAGGGATCTTGGAGGTATTCTAATCCAGGGGTCCCTAACCCCAGTCCATGGACTGGTAGCGGCCTGCGGCCCATTGAGAACTGCACAAGTGGCAGGTGATCACGCAAAGCTCCATTTGTATATGCACAGTATTAGGTTGCCTGCGCAAAACCATCCCTTCTCCCCTGCCGCCACTGCCACCGCTGCTGCCGGTCCATGGAGCCAGAAATGTTGGGGATTGCTGTTTTAGTCCAACCCCGTTTAAACTATGTAACGTTTTCTAACTTTAAATCAGAAGTACTTTTTTATATGACAAAATTACACTTGAAATGTTCATGTCATAATAGTTTTATATTGTCTCCAAACTAACTAATTTATATAATTGAAAAGCAATGAAAAAGAACCTTGTAAAATGGTGAAGGAGGCAATCGTTTGGCTCCCTGAACTTTCACTACACCACCATCAATGCCTAAAAATAATGTTTAAGAATTCAGGATTATTTATAATTAAATGAAAAAAATATCAAATCAAAATCCATTCATATTCATGAGCAGGAAGAGTCATGTGGTAACTCAGTCAGCCAATGTGAAGAAAGTGCTCCTGAATCTGTGCAAAAGGTATTGAGTTAGAAGCTGAATTTTCCAGTCTCAGGTTTGTCTCTGTATCTCTCTGTAAGAAGTCTTCATTGTGCTATGTTGCTGTAAAGAAGAATGTATGGTATTGTAAATATTTTGATATGAATATAAAGAAGTTATTTGAATCAGCTAAATGCAGTCAACAGTGAGAGCTTCTGATTTATTTTTTTTACCAACAGAGAAATTAAAATTCTCTAACAGGTTATGGGCCCAGAGCTTACTAAAGACTGCATTGTAATTTAAAGCTGGAAGAAATTGCCTGTGTTTAGAAAGTATAAGAACAAGGCAGAATTAGCAGAATGGCTGCAATGGAATTTAAGGAAAACTCTGTGCCTTGTTTAGGCCAGAAGAATTACATTGTGTGGGCTGCTAAAATGGAATGTTTGCTCAAAGCAAAAGAGCTGTGGTATATCATAGAAAATCCACCACAAGTGTTTGCAGCTGCTGATCAGAAAAGTCATGATCGAGCAATGGCTTATCTCATCTTGAATTTAGATGATGAACAATTTCTAAATGTTGCAAATTAAAGACTGCAAAGGAGATTTGGTTGAAGTTGAGAGCTGTGCACACGAATGTTTCTGCATGCAATATAGTGCAATTGTCAAGAAAACTTTACAGTGCCTGTTTGCAACCAGGCGAATCTGTGGAACAGCATTTAAATAAAATGCAAAGTTTATTTTTTGACTTAGAACAATGTGGGATTAAATTCCCTGAGTCCCAGAAGGTTTTATTGATGTTGAACAGTTTAGATAAAACCTGGGACACAGTTTTTACGATATTTGAGTGTAAAGAAGAGCAAGACTTAAATTTTGAGGCTTTAAAGGCATGTTTGCTTAATGAAGAAGAAAAGCAACATTTTAGGAACAGCCACAAGGAGGAGAAATTCCTGAGGAGGGGGTCCAGACTGCAAGTCTCCGGAGAAGAAACAAGTAGATAGGACCAAGTTGCATCAAAAGAGAGATTTTGCAAGCAGAGAGAGCTCAGCAAGAAAAGAATTGTTACATTTGTGGAGCAAACACACATCTGAAAAGGAACTGTTTGCAGAGGAACAATTTACAGCGAAGGACATTTGTGCAAGCAAAAAAGACTGATTTGCAAAAGGAACATTTTGGTGTTGCAAAAGTTTGCTATAGCAACAACAGAGACAAGTGGCTGATAGATAGTGGGGCAAGTCAAACAATTGTTAATGATTCTGAATTATTTTGCAAGTTTGTTCCAGTAGCACAAGAAGCTGTGACTTTGGCAAATGGCCATAAAGCAAAAGTCATCGGAAGAGGCGATGTAAAAATTCCATATTTGGAATCAAAGTTTACAAATGTGCTTTGTGTACCTGAGATGGAACATAATTTGTTAAATGTGTCTAATTTAGACAAACAAGGTTTTGAGACCATTTTTGTAAATAGGAAGTGTCTCATCAAAAGGAATGGGCATATTTGTGCAGAAGGCATAAAGGAAGATAATCTATATGTATTGCACGGACAAAAGGTTTAGTGTTCCCATATATTTAAAAATGTTGCAGAGTATGATTCATGTATTCATCTTCTACATAGAAGACTTGGCCATGCAAGCTTTAAGGTTTTGCAGCAATGCAAGAGTTTGCAGAAGGGTTAAATTTGAAGGGATGCAAAACATATATGGACTGTGCAGTATGCAAAGCATCAAAGTCAAAGGCATACCCAGTTAGTAAATATAGCACAAGACAAACAAAAAGAGCTCTAGAGCTGGTCCATGCAGATCTGGTGGGACCTATGCAAGCCAGTTTGGGAAAAGCAAAATATGCACTGGTAATTGTTGATGATTATAGCAGGTATAGTTTTTGCTACTTGCTTAGAGGAAAGACAGAGGTGCTACAATTCAGACAGTGGGTATTTTTGGAAGAGAGAAGGTACAGACAACAAGTGTGTCAGTTGCAAACTGACAGAGGTACTGAATTTATGTCAACTAAATTCCAACAATGTTTGGGGCAGTTGGGGATAAGACACAGACATACCTTGCCAGCAAGGTAAAGGTTTGCAATGTGTGGTATGAGCCAAGAAGTTATAAAGAGGTGTTGGCATTACCAAAAGCTGAACAAGAAAAATGGAAGGAGGCCATGGATAAAGAGATGAAATCCATGGGAGACCATGAAGTATTTAACTCAGTGACTTTGCCACAGGGAACCAGAGCTATGGGTTGTAAGTGGGTATATAAGAAAAATGTATTGCCAAATAATGATGTACAATATAAGGCCAGGTTAGTGGCACAAGGTTTTTCACAATTAAAGAATTTGGGAGAAATAAAAAATTATCTCGGTGTAGAGATACAGAAAAATGAAAAAGGTGGTTATATTCTCAGTCAAAGGAGAAAAATTGAGCAGTTATTGGAAAAATATAATATGAAAGATTGCAATACTGCTCCCACATCCATGAGTACGGATTTTTATAATAGTTTAAGTGCAGACAAAGGTGAAACCTGTGATCAAGAGATATTGTCAGAATCCAATTATATTTCATCTCTAGTTATCGACTATGGAAAACCCCATTTCTGCCCTCTCTGGATTCTGTCATATGATGAAGGGGAAGGGGGTGAACAAAGGGGTTTTATAGCCCTCACTTCCTTCAATACAGCTTCAAAGGGGATTGAATGTGGATTCAACAAAAGGACTAAAGCATAAGAATGGGGCCATCAGCTTTCATCTGGTCCTCTCTGAAGTCTCCCTTCCACCGGCAGTGAGGAAAAAGGGGGTGGAAATGTAATGCCTAGGATGGTTGCTGAAAAGATGGTGGGGTGGGTGGGGCTACTGGGGACCCCTTAAAACCTTGAACCGTAGGGCTTGGGCCCCAGGTCCTGTCTAGAACGCCTGCAACCATTTTCTTTTAATAAAGGATGCCTGTTGCGAGAATTATTTAATTATTTTTCGGATTTGTATGCCGCTCCTCTCCGCAGACTCGGAGCGGCTCACAACATACAAATAAATAATTCAATATAAATCTGAAAAAAAACATTAAAAATAAACCCCACACATACTCCTCAGTCACACCACAATCAACAATCATCCCCAGGCCTGCCGGCAGAGGTAGGTTTTTAAATTCTTTCGGAAGGCCGGGAGAGTCGGAGAAACGCAGACTTCAGGAGGTAGTTGGTTCCAGAGGGTGGGCGCCACAACAGAGAAGTCCCTCCCCCTAGGGCCCGCCAGATGACATTGTTTCGCTGATGGGACCCGGAGGAGGCCGACCCTGTGCGCTCTCACCAATCGAAGGGAAGTATATGGCAGAAGACGGTCCCGTAAGTATCCTGGTCCCATGCCATGAAGGGCTTTATAGGTAATAACCAACACCTTGAATTGGGCTCGGAGACCAATAGGCAACCAATGCAGCATGCGGAGAGTTGATGAAATGTGGGCACAACGAGGAAGTCCCACAACTGCTCACGCAGCTGCATTTTGCACTAATTGTAGTCTCCGAACACTCTTCAAGGTTAGTCCCATGTAGAGAGCATTGCAGTATTCCAAGAGTGCTGTCGTCTAAAGATGCAAAGTGGGGTGGGTCCTTACATTAGACAAGACATGCAGAATTAGTCCACTTGGAAGGGAGAACCTTGCTGGGGGACTTTGCAAAAATTACCATGTCAGACGGCAGAGCAAGGAAGGGAGGAAACTCCCCGGAAAGGGAGCCGCTGCCCCAACTGAAACCCTGCCAGATGTTGGGATCTGAGAGGTGAGATTCCTCTCAGAAGAGGTGGTGGAGACATGGGACCACAAACCTTGGTGGTCAATGGGCATTGGAAAGAAAGGTGAATGGGAAAAGAAATCAAGAAAGGTGACCCTGAGACAGGGGGCCAACCAGAATGGAACCAGGAGATGGAGAAATCCCTGCATGCAAATGAAGAGGAAGGGAGCTGGGCACCATACTCGGATTGGATCCTAGAGAAAGCTATCGACCTGATGAAGAGAATTATCAGCTCCCTAGGAGAGGAGAATTCTGAGCCCTACGGCCGCCCCAGCTCCTGAAGCCCCAAAGGGAGAGACACCAAGGGGGAAGTGGAACCTGCAGCCCCGGGAACATCTGCTGACCCACTAGTCCCCACTCCCCGCCGACCCACATATGGTGATCTGGATGAAAGACACTACCACCGACAACGAAGGCAATGGTCCATTCAAAGACACCCGCTGCTGGATGTGAAATTCAAGGGGGAGCCAACACGCTTGGGGTTCCTAACCCAAGTCCTCAGCTACATGGAAGAATATGGGCAGCACATCCCTAGCAACAAAGCCCGTATCCGGATCGTGCAATCTGCCCTATATGGGCCGGCCACAGATTGGGTGGTGAACTTGCATGACTCCAATGCCCCAGAGCTCAACGACTTCAACCATTTCATGTCCTGTCTGTGAGAAGGCAATTTGAGGACCCCCTGGCTGATTGCAAAGCCCACAAAAGGATAAAAACAATGAGGCAAGGCAAACGCCCGGTAGATGAATATATGCAAGAATTCCAGGCCATTGCCAGCAAACTGAACTGGCCGGAAGACGTCCTGCTTAGCCACTTCAAAGACGGACTAAATTATGACCTATATGATGCTTGCCTGCCCCGAGGGGACCAACATCAACTTGAGGAATGGTATGTCTTGGCCGAGGAAGCAGAGATTAACATATTGAAGAGGCACCGCCGAGGAAAATAATGGAGGTGCTCACCGCCTGAGTTGACACGCGAACCAGTGAAACCATCAGCTATGGCCAAAAAGTAAATGGGTGTTTCAAGTGCGGGAGAAAAGGGCATCGAGCTGTAGAATGCCGCTCAAAAGCCCCCCAGCACAACCCAGACAGATCACCAGCCAGCAAATCCGGAAAGTCCCCAGCTAAGCCAAAAGAACCGGCCATGAGAATGATGGAGGCTGTGGAATCCCCCACCTCTGCTCATCAGGCGGAAAGAACTCCAGCCTACACTGCAGGGCCAGTGGATGCCTCAGATGACAGCTTCCAGGGTGAACCCCTGGCAAGTGGACTCATCGCACCCATCCTCAAGACAGTGACTATATTCATGGCCTGAAGCCATGAAGGTGAAAGCCTTAATAGACTCTGGCTGCACCCACTGCCTCATTAGCCCAAATGCTAGTGGGGAATCTGGGCATTCCGTCAAGGAGACTGGAACAACCAATCTCATTTGGCCAGTTAGATGGGTCCATAGTAGGGGGGGTGCCAGCTACCCTAGCCACCTTACCAATACACCTCTCCCTGGGCAAACATGAGGAAGACAAAACGTTTGTCGTGACCCCAGGCATGGAATGCCCAATGATCCTAGGGATGGAATGATTAAAAAAATGGAACCCCTGGGTGAATTGGAGGAGGTAGAAATCAAATTCCTGAAGGGGGACCCTATGGACTTAAAATCCCAAGGGGGGCTACCAGAATCAAGAACAGAAAAAGCATCCTTGGGAGAGGAAAAGGGACTACCAGAAATACCAGAGGAATACAGAGACCTTGCTGAGGTTTTCAGTGAGGAGAGGGAGGATGAGCTCCCTCCCCCACCAACCCACAGACTGTGCCATTGAATTCAAGCCTGGTGCAAAACTCCCAAAGCCCAGATTATACTCCATGAGCCCAAAGGGGAAGGAGGAAATGGAGAGATTCATAAAGAAAAACCTAGAAAGGGGGTTCATTGAACCAGCCAAGCCTAAAGTAGCTGCCCCGGTCCTCTTTAGAGAGAAGAAGGACGGCTCTTTATGCTTATGCGTGGATTATAGGGCACTGAATACAATCAGTGAAAGCAACCTATATTCTTGCTCCTCATAAAGAACATGTTGTCACACCTCTTGAAAGGGAATTTTTTTTCTAAACTAGACCTAAGGGAAGCTTACTATCATGTGAGAATTAAAGAAGGGGATGAATGAAAGACCGCATTTAACTGCCCCATGGGCTGCTACCAATTCAAAGTCTTGCCATTTTGATTACAAGGGAGCCCTGCAGTATTTATGCAATTAATCAATGACGTTCTAAGGGAGCACCTATTTAAGGGGGTCCTGGTTTACTTAGATGACATTCTTATCTTCACCGAATCAAAAGAGGAACATGTCAATCTAGTCAGAGCGGTTTTAAAGAAACTGCGAGCCGCCCACCTATATGCCAAACTCTCGAAATGCGAATTCCACCAGGAAAGGATAGACTACCTAGGTTATCGCATATCCCCACAGGCCATTGAAATGGACCCAGAGAAGGTCATAGCAGTATTAGAATGGGCACCACCCCACACAAGAAAGCAAGTGCAACGTTTCCTGGGCTTCGCAAACTTTTACCACCAATTCATCCCCTCATTTGCCCAGATAGCTCTGCCCCTCACGAACTTACTAAAATCGAAGGGAGCATCCTCAGTAAAACCTAGCCAGCCACTAACCTGGACAATGGAGTGCCAAGCATCGTTTGAGAGATTAAAGAGACTTTTTTCTGCAGAACCAGTACTGAGGCACCCAGACATGGATAAGCCCTTCATAATACAGGCAGATGCAAGTGATGTGGGGGCTGTACTATTACAAGAAAATGATGAAGGAGTATTGCAACTCTGTGCATATACATCCAAGAAACTCATGGAAAGGGAACAGCGCTGGCCCATATGGGAGAAATACGGGATACGTTGGTCACTACTCACATGGCGCCAGTTCCTTGAAGGCAACAAAATCCCCTTCCAGGTGTGGACTGACCACAAAAATTTGGAAGCCCTGAAAACACCCAGTAAGCTCAACCCCAAGCAAGCCCGCTGGTCCCAGCATTTTCACCAGTTCCAATTTACACTCAAGTATTTGCCGGAGGGAAAGAACTTCCTGCCCCAGTATAACAGCACGCGAGCCACCGACTCTAAACCGGTGATGGTAGAATCACAACTGGCAGCGCCAGTAACCACCAGAGCCCAAGCTAAATTAAAACTGCAGCTGGGTAGCCAAACCGGAATTGAATTCCAGAAAAGTTTGGAAACAGATGAATGGTTCCAGAAAAATAAACACATGTGCACAATGAAAGACAGGCTGCCTTGGGTGGGGGAGAAATTATATATACCAACAACCCAAAGATTCATTCATTCACATTCATGCAGCTTTGCCATGACACAAAATCAGCAGGGCATTTTGGATTTGTAAAGACATTACACTTAATTAAATGGCAATTTTGGTGGCCATCCATTAAAAAGGACATAGAAAGTTACGTGGCCAGCTGCCAAAGTGTGCAACTGCAAAGAGGTTGCAAGGGAAATCGCCCGGACTGTTACAAACAGTGGCAAATCCCTCCACCCCCTGGAGGGAAATAGCCATGGATTTTATAGTGGAATTACCAGAAAGCAATGGGAATACTGTTGCCTGGATGGTCACGGACTTGTTTTCCAAACAGGTGCACTTTATCCCTTGCCAAAAGATTCCCACCACAAAAGCCTTAGCGAAACTTTTCATCCAGTACATTTACAGATTGCATGGGGCACCCCAACGCATCATCTCTGATAGGGGAGTGCAATTTACATCTGCATTTTGGAAGGAATTTTTATCCCTGTTAGGGACCACTCAGGGACTGACATCTAGCCATCACCCTTAATTGGACGGACAAACGGAACGGTTTCACTCAGTACTTGAGCAATATTTAAGATGCTTTATTAATTTTCAGCAAACAAATTGGATGGACCTACTCCCTTTCGCAGAAGTTGCCTACAATAATGCAGTCCACTCCAGCACAGGTTACACTCCTTTTCAAATAGTCAAAGTTTCAACCCCATGCCAGAATTAACCCCAAACGAACCCATCACTGAAAGAATGGATGGAACAATTACAAAATACCTGACCAATAGTTAGAAAAGCCCTAGATGAAGCTAGGCAGGCATACAAAGCACAAGCTGATAAAAAAACGTTTGAGCCTACACCATTCATTATAGGAGAAATGGTGTACTTATCTACAAAATACCTAAAGTCCCTACAACACTGTAAAAAGCTTGGACCAAAATATATAGGGCCTTTTCCAATTAAAAGAATCATAAACCCAGTAACAGTAGAATTAGAATTACCAAAAATCTCAGGCAAATACACCCAATTTTTCATTGCAGGTTGCTGAAAAGAGAGCATCAGTCATCGTTACGGCCAAAAATCCCCCCCTCCAATCATGGTGGAGAGCGAACAACACTTTGAAATAAAGGAAATCCTAGAGTCTAGGAGATATCATGGAGCGACTCAGTACCTAGTTCCATGGAAACACCTCCCTGCCTCACAAAATGAGTGAGTCCATAAACGTCATGTCAGAGCCCCGAAGCTATTAAAGAAGTTTCACACAGAGTATCCTAACAAGCCTGACTAACTTGTAAACCTTTTTTGTTTTCTTTCAGGTGGATCTATCTTATTTTTAAGGGGGCAGGATGTCAGAATCCAATTATATTTCATCTCTAGTTATCAACTATGGAAAACCCCATTTTTGCCCTCTCTTGATTCTGTCATACGATGAAGGGGAAGGGGGGTTGAACAAAGGGGTTTTATGGCCCTCACTTCCTTCGATACAGTTTCAAAGGGGATTGAATGTGGATTCAACAAAAGGACTAAAGCATAAGAATGGGGCCTCAGCTTTGATCTGCTCCTCTCTGAAGTCTCTCTTCCACCGGCAGTGAGGAAAAAGGGGGTGGAAATGTAACGCCTAGGATTGTTGCTGGAAAGATAGTGGGGTGGGTTGGGGCTGCTGGGCACCCCTTAAAACCTTGAACCATAGGGCTTGGGCCCCAGGTCCTGTCTAGAATGCCTGCAACCATTTCCTCTTAATAAAGGATGCCTGTTGGGAGAATTATTCCAAGAGTTCTGTCTTCTTAAGATGCGAAGTGGGGTGGGTCCTTACAGATATATCACTCAGCAATAGGGAGTTTGTTATATCTATCACAGTGGTCCAGACCAGACATAGCTTGTGCAGTAAGCATTTTGAGCCGTTTTACTGCTGCACCTACAAAGTTACATTGGATGGGTGTAAAAAGGATTCTCAGATATTTAAAGGGAACCATAAATTTGGGTCTTCAAATACAGATTACTGAGGAATTGAAATTAAAGTGTTATTCGATAGTGACTATGCAAATGACATAAACACAAGGAAATCAAATTATGGGATTATAATATTCTTTGGAGGGACTCTGATTGGATGGAAGTCCAGAAAACAAACAACTGTTGCTATTTCAACAGTGGAAGCAAAATTTATTGCTTTATCTGAATTGTGTTCTGAAGTAACATGGTATGTACAGTTGTTGCAAGATTTAAATATTAATGTAAAAGAATCTGTAAAGGTATTTGAAGACAATGCTGCCTGTATAAAAATGGCAATTGGTGACAGGGTGAAGAACAGAAGTAAACATGTAGACATTAAGAAGTATTGTAATGTCAGGGAAGCTGTAGAAGAAAAATTGAAAATCCTAAAGGGGAAAAGAACTCAAGAAGCATGTGATTCCCATCTTCAAAAAAAAAAGAGGGGGGGCGGGAAACAGACTCAGGAAACTACAAACTATTCAGCCTTATATCTTTGTTTTTTTCCTGCCTAAGTATAAAACCTTGCTATTCTCCACATTAAATTTCATTTTGGATCCTGAGCTTGTCTTCTGGGGAATTGGCTATTTCTGCTAAATTAGCAGTATTCCAGTATCTGAGAGGTTGCCACAAAGAGGACAGGGTCAACTTATTTTTCAAACACTAGAAGGCAGGACAAGAAACAATGGATGGAAACTAATCAAGGAAAGAAGCAACCTGGAATTAAGGAGAAACCTCCTAATAGTGAGGACAATTAACTAGTGGAACAGCTTGCCCTCAGAAGTTGTGGGTGCTTCATCACTGGAGGTTTTTAAGAAGATACTGGACAGTCACTTGCCTGAAATGGCATAAGGTCTTCTGCTTGAGCAGGGGGTTGGACTAAAAGACCTCCAAGGTCCCTTCTATTCTGATCTTTCAATCACTATTATTATCTGGCAGGTAGGCTAAAATTCCTGTAGCTCCACACACTTGCACTTGTGACTTTGAGGAAACTGAGACAATTCAACATGTCTTTTATTGTAACTTTGAAAGGATGTAATCCCTTTACTAGGTTCACTGGGGAGAATGGAAGATTTTTCATACCTATATTTTGCTAAGTGAAACCACCTAGACAAATTTCAACTAACATCAAAGAATTAAATTGCAGTAATATGAACTCTAACTTCTTGGTGCTGATAATAATGCAGTAAAATTAATAAGAAATATGTTTTATATTTCACAGATAATAACAACAAATGAGACTTGTCATATATGAAGGATAGTTCTATACTGTATGTGGGGCTTAGTCATGGATGCGATCTCTACTCTTCTAGAATTTTGATTCAATCAGAGAACGTTGTATCAAATATTAGCCCCAAAACTTATTCTTCTGAAAACTTGAGGTCTCTTGTATATGTGTGCCAACAATTCTGCATCTTTGCTTTTGTGCAGCCCACTTTATCATCCATGAAAACATTTGCGATAACATAATAACTGTGAGCATTATTGCTCACAGGAAACCTAGACACCCATGGAATTACCACAATAAAACTAAGTTTGCTTATTTTTGTTCATGTACTTTTATATCCAATTGGATAGTGTAGAATAACATGATTAAAGTCATAAATAAACAGCAACCAAAGCAAATAAATCCAAAGGCAAACCAAGTAGAAAATAAATAATCTAGTCACCGTAAAATAATTGTAAAATCAAACAATAAACATATACTCAAACAAAACAGTCTTCTTGTCCCTGCAGAAGGTTAAAGAAGAGAGCATTAGGGATGCTCCAGTAACAGATTTCCATAATGTAGAAGCCATTACAAAAGAGGATTGCCTTGGATCCATGTACTTTTGACTTCTTACACAATTGGCTCTGGAAAGAATTCTCTTCCAAACACAATTCTCACACAGACTGTTGTGTCCTGGGTCTGTTGAGGCACCTCAGCAGGCCCAAAAGTGTTGCAAATGGTCTCGGGCATTCCAAAAGCTGCCCGGGACCAGACTGGTTGGCGCCAACCTTGTGCACAGGCGCAAGGTGTGAAAAAGGGAGAATTATGATAGGCTGTTTGGAAAACTATAAAAGGCCTGTGAGCCGATTGCTTGTTGAGTGGAACTGGATTGAATAAAGAAGAACTTGGTTGAAACTGGTTGTGCGTGTTGCTTCAATGGTGCGAACCCCAAGACATAAAACTGGCGACAAAGGTGGGATCACTGCAAAGAAGAAGACAACGCAAGGAAACTAGTCTTTACAAAAAGACCTGGAAGATGGGAAGTCGGCGCTCAGATCAGCACTCACCTACCAGTATGAAAATGCTGGAGGTGGGCTTGGCAAATGGGCCTCTTCCCAGCCAGAATTGTAGCGAGGCTAGCAGAAGCCAGAGATGTCAAAAATCGGTTGGCTGTCCAAATTCGACGTGTTGCACCTGGAGCGTTGGAACTCTTATGTGGCCCGAGTGAAAACTACCTGCGAGTCAACCAGGTTCGAGAACACATGTTAAAGACAGCAACCCTGCTGTACATCTGTGGACAGGACACTTTTGATGTGGCTGAAAATCTAGTCGCTCCTGCACCGCTTGAGTCTGTAACATTCACAGACTTAAAAAATATGCTGAAGGATCATTTTCATCCGAAGCTATCTGTAATCGCATGGAGGCACGCTTTTGAGCAGAGGGACCAGAAGCCTGTGAGTCTGCTGCTGAATTCATTGCTGCCTTGAGAGAAGCAGCCAGGCCTTGTGAGTTCAAGGACCTGGAAGAGTGCTTACGAGACCGTTTTGTCTGTGGTCTTAGAAGCAGAGAGCTGCAACAAAAAATATTTACTTAAACTGAAGTCACTTTCCAAGATGTCTTGCAAGAAGTTGCAGCTGAAGAGGCCGCAGGAGGCACTGTGAAGGCCTTGCAACTCGCCAAAGGCACTACAGCAGTCGCATCAGTCCATCAAGAGGACGCTCAAGAAGGTTCAGAAGCAGATCCTGAAGAGGAGGTGGACAGACTTCACCAGCCAGCAGAAAGAAGGCTAAAAGGGTGTCCAATCAAGGCCCCAGGACCTCCTCAGTGTCTCAATTGCGGAGGATGTCACAAGCGAGATGACTGCAGGTTCCGTTCCACTATTTGCAGGGCATGTGGTAGGCAAGGCCACATTGCCTCCATGTGTTTGGGTTGTGAGAAGGTCCAACCTCGGGAAGAATTGCTTCAGAAAGGTACCAGGGTCCCCAGCCAATACAGGGTGGGTTTCTGCGCATCGCACAGGAATATTCTGAGGACAGGGAAGACAAGCCCCTTAAGAAAAAACTTCGTATTGACGTGAAGTTGCAGGGGGTTACCTTATCGATGGAATTGGACACCGGGTCCGCTCTATCCATCATTTCACTTGACACATTCAAGAGAATTTGTAGTAGTAGTGGCCTTCGAGTCAAACTCAAGCCATTGAATTTAATCCTCACTGACTTCCAGAATTCCAAAGTCAGTGTGAAGGAGGAGGCTACACTCAAAGTGCAGTGTAAAGCTTTTGAAGTTTTTCTTGATGTGGTGGTAGCTTGGGGTGAACGCACAAGTCTTATTGGACTCGATTGGTTTGAGGCCCTTGGAATCCAGGTGACTGGGCTTCACAGCGTGCAAATGTCAGGCCTTGCAGAAGTCTGCAAAGAGTTTGCTGATGTGTTTAGCTCAGAGCTTGGATCCTACAAGGGGCCTCCCATTGCATTACGTTTAGACCCCACTATCACGCCCATCAGGATCAAGCATAGAAGGGTGCCTTTTGCTCTCAAAAGCAAGATAGATGCAGAGCTGGACAAGCTGCTCCAGCAGGGCATTTTAAAACCTGTGGACTCTAGTCCATGGGAAATCCCCATTGTCACACCTTTAAAGGCTAATGGAGAAATCCGCATATGTGCAGACTATAAGTGTACACAACAGCACGCTTATCCAGTGCCGGTGGTGAGCCATATTTTGGCCTCCCTGAAGGGAAGGCACCTTTTTCAAAAACTTGATTTGGCACAGGCTTATCAACAGCTACCTGTTGACGAGGCAACTGCAGAGGCCCAAACAATTGTAACATATAGAGGGGCCTTTAAAGTTAAAAGACTGCAGTTTGGGGTTAATGTAGCCCCTGGCATATTTCAAAGTGTCATGGAACGCACACTTCATGGTATTCCTGGGGTCTGCCCCTACTTTGATGATGTCCTCATTGCTGGGGAGTCATCTCAAATTCTGGCAGAAAGATTAAGGGCTGTTTTGCTTCGTTTTCGCAAAGCAGGCCTTAAATTGAAGCAAGACAAGTGCAAAATAGGGGTCACTTCTGCTGATTTTTTGGGTTTCAGGATTGATGCTCAAGGCATTCACCCTGTGGAATCCAAGTTTAGGCGATTCAGTAGGCCCCAAGTCCCAAGTCCAAGAGTGAGCTGCAAGCTTTCTTGAGGCTTTTGAATTTTTATCACACATTTCTCCCACACAAGGCTGCAGTAGCAGAGCCATTACACTGGCTCTTAGACAAGCAGGCTCCATGGCAGTGGACTCAGGTCCATGAAAGGAGTTTCAATGAAGTTAAGGCCTTGCTCTCTTCAAATGCTGTTTTGGCGCATTTCAATGAGCAACTGCCTGTATGCATTGCATGTGATGCATCTCCTTATGGGGTGGGAGCAGTACTGAGCCACCTGAAGGCTGATGTAACCTATTATTCAAGGACTCTGTCATCTGCAGAGAGGAATTACACTCAGATTGACAGAGAAGCCTTGGCCATAGTGACTGGCATAAAGAAATTCCATGATTTCTTATATGGCCACCATTTCACGGTCTACACAGACCATAAACCTTTGCTGGGGTTGTTTACTACCAACAAACAGACACCATACATCATTTCCCCATGTATGCTGAGATGGTCAATTTTCCTGTCAACATATGATTATACACTTATTCATAAACCAGGAAAAGAGATGGGCCATGCTGATGGCCTCAGCAGATTATCTCTCAAATAAATAGAGGCAGATCCTGCTCCTGCTATTAACATTCTGTCCATTCAGGAGTTACCTGAATCTCCCCTCAATGCTAGGGACGTGGCTGCAGAAACTGCCACTGATCACCCACTCACCCGCGTGCTGACTTGGGTTTTGTCAGGATGGCCTGAAACGTGTCCAGATGCTGCATTTCAAAGCTTCTGGCAAAGAAGGCACGAACTGTCTACTTTTGAAGGGTGCCTATTATGGGGTAGTAGAGTAATTATTCCTGCCTCACTGAAGTCTAGAGTCTTGTCCTCTCTGCATGAGGGACATCCAGGCATTGTGCACATGAAAGCGCTCACAAGAAGCCATCTGTGGTGGCCTGGCCTTGATAAAGCTATCAAGGCTCAGGTACACGGATGCCAGGTGTGCCAACAGTCATGGCCTGAAATGCCTCACGCCCCTGTACACAGGTGGGAGGAGATGCAAACCCCTTGGTCTAGGGTACATTTATTTATTTTATTTATTTATTTTGTAGATTTTTATACTGCCCCTCTCCCATAGGACTCGGGGCGGTTTACAGCCAAATTTAAAACGTAACAATAATAAATATTTAAAACAGAATTAAATAACCTAGGCTGTACTAAAACCAAATTAAAATCCCATTTAGATTACGCTGGCCCCTTTCGGGGCAATTCTTCCTTATCCTGGTGGATAGCCATTCCAAGTGGCTAGAGTTTGTACCTGTCTTCTCCACTACTACTGCCAGGACTATTCAGGTGTTGAGAGGAATCTTCGCTACCCATGGCCTTCTGGATGTCCTCGTTTCTGACAATGGTCCTCAATTTACTTCTTTTGAGTTCCAGGCTTTCCTTCAGGCCAACTTGATCTGGCACGCCATGTCAGCTCCCTTCTACCCTTCCTCCAATGGGCAAGCTGAAAAGATGGTGCGCACCACCAAAGACGCGCTCAAATGAATCACACACGGTAGCTGGCATCACAGGTTAGCAGATTTTCTTCTTGCACATCGCACTACACCATACACTGCCATTGGGAAGAGCCCAGCTGAACTCCGCTGGGGTTGCCGCCTCATCACAAAGTTGGACAGAGGTGGCTTCACAGGTGTCACAGCCGTGGGCACCTAGGAGACTTCAGGTGGGCAATCCGGTCTGGACAAGGAACTATGGTCCTGGACATCTCTGGGTCCCTGCTGTCATCTGCAAGATCTTGGGGTCGCTATCATACAAACTGACCTTGTGAGACAGCTGCTTCCTTCGGCGTCACATCAACCAACTGCGCTGGTGGTTGTCCCCCGTCAATTCTGCCCCTGCCTCTGCTCTGCTGGTCACACTTCAGGTCAAAATCTTGAGACCCAGGAACATGGTCACACTTCAGGTCAAAATCCTGAGAACCAGCCTTATTGTTCCTGGGAGTTACCACAGGGTGCTAGGGATTCCCCAATGGAGGAGCAAGGACATCCTCACGATTCAGCCATTGCTAGGAACAGGGAGTCCTGTGCATCTGCAAGAGCGCCAAACAGGAATTCCCCTGTGAAGGAGTTTGCCATAGAGTCAGCTCTTGACTCTGGCACCTCGGCCACCTGCACGGGGGACTGGAACTATTAGGGCACCTCGGCCACCTGCACGGGGGACTGGAACTATTAGGGCACTGCTGAGCAGGTCACGTCCGAGACTGGTCACGGGCTCGAGGGACTAAGTTCCCAGGAGCAGTCCATGATGGATGTGGGAAACTCTGCTCTACCACCGGATTTGAGGATTTCCTCCTCTCCAAGGGAACTTGAATGGAACCCAGAAGAATTTGCCAGCCCATCACAACGGGGGTCACCTGTAACTTATGAGCATCAAAGTCCTGGTCCATTGAGCCCAACAGACGGGCCGGTAGGCCAGGCACCCTTAAGTACAAGTCCTGGTCTGCCTAGCAGGGCAGGTGAGCTGACAGGCCAGGCACCCTCCCTGACCTTACATAGATCTCAAAGGGCTAAAACCCCTCCCAAGCATCTGGGAGACTATGTGAGGTTTCTGTCATCACAAAGGAACCTTGCTGGTCCATAATGAGGTGTTGGGAACCTCCACTTGGTAAAATACACAAACACTAATTTTATTTTTGAAGAGCAGTTGTTTAAGTTAACTTTATTATTTATAAAAATAATTGTCTGCCTATGTGTATTGGGCAGGGGAACAAGTGTACTTGTGTGTTTTATCTAGGGGGGAGGGATATTGTGTCCTGAGTCTGTTGAGGCAGCTCAGCAGGCCCAGAAGTGTTGCAAATGGTCCCGGGCATTCCAAAAGCTGCCCGGGACCAGACTGGCACTGGTCTTGTGTGCAGGCGCAAGGTTCGAAAAAGGGAGAATTATGATAGGCTGTTTGGGAAACTATAAAAGGCCTACCAGCCGGTTGCTTGTTGAGTGGAACTGGATTGAATAAAGAAGAACTTGGTTGAAATTGGTTGTGCGTGTCGCTTCAATGCCGTGAACCCCAAGACATAAAACAGACCATGTTAAAAACACACATTCCAGCCAATGAACTTTTAACATAGAACTAATATATCTATATATTAAGGAAAAGTCTTAAAGCAGAATCCCTTTCTCCCAGCCATATGGTACACCTGAAGGGAACAATTGTCTTCACTACTAATAGAAAATCTGCAGACAATTATTTACTTAATAGTTATTTGAATCTTTACTAATCTGATAACAAACTCTTAGATTCTTGTCTTCTTGGGTTGGTATCAGCAGGCTACTGATTACACCTCATCCCAGATCAGCAGATGGCTTCACAAAGAGCTTTCATATAAGTGGTAAATCATGTAGACCATCTACCAGAGTATCAATGCTATTTTCATTCCATGCTCAAGCTTGAATCCAGTTTGAAAGGGCCCTAAATAGTTTACTTAATCAAAAATCTGTCATCCCAGTGGTCTACAACCAGCTCCAAGAAGGAAAAGCTGTAGACAGGAAATAAACTGTCAAAAATGGCTAAATTGGGTGATGGCTTCTTAAAGAGAGAATCTTACTAAATAAGATGTCCACTTTTCTGAATGGTATTGTCATCATGGCCTGAAGCAAATTTTATAGGAATTATTTGAGATACCTTAGATTCCATGTCAACCAATAGTGTTAAAAATATGGGCATATTCCTATACCTGTTTTCAAACACCTGGTAATTGTATTAATGTGTATTTTGTTAATACATGTATATTTGATGGTTTTAAGTGGTACTGTGTTGAAAAAGTTTCTGAGTTCTGAAAAATTAAAATGAACTTTAAAGTGAACTAAGGTATGTTTCTTTTTAATGTTTACTGATTTAAATAATCTGGGACAAATTTAAATGGAAGAATAAGGTACTAAAGTAGGAATGATAATTGTGCTGAAGCAGCACTTGACATTAGATTTCCAAAAAGGTTGCAGGCATTCTAGACAGGACCTGGGGCCCAAGCCCTACGGTTCAAGGTTTTACGGGGTCCCCAGTAGCCCCACCCCACACCACCATCTTTCCAGCGACAATCCCAGGCGTTACATTTCCACCCCCTTTTTCCTCACTGCTGGTGGAAGGGAGACTTCAGAGAGGAGTAAATGAAAGCTGATGGCCCCATTGTTTTCCTTGGTGGTGCTTCTTCAATATTTCATTTATTTATTTTGACTTATATGCCCTTCTCCCCAGACTCAGGGCAGCATATAAGTCGAAATAATTGATCTCTGCTTCCTCTGCCAAGATGTACCATTCCTCAAGTTGGTGTGGGTCCCCTCAGGGCAGGCAAGCGTCATATAGGTCATAATTTAGTCCGTCTTTGAAATGGGTAAGGAGGATGTCTTCTGGCCAGTTCAAGTTTGCTGGCAATGGCCCGGAATTCTTGCGTATATTCAGCTACCGGGTGTTTGCTTTGCCTCATCATTTTGATCTTTTCGCGGGCTTTGCGATCAGCCAGGGGGTCCTCAAATCACCTTCTCAGAGAGGACATGAAATGGTTGAAATCGTTGAGCTCTGGGGCATTGGAGTCGTCCAAGTTGACCACCCAATCTGCGGCCGGCTCGTCCAGAGCAGATTGCATGATCCGGATATGGGCTTTGTCACTGGGGATGTCCCACCCGTATTCCTCCATGGAACTGAGGACTTGGGTTAGAAAAAACCCCAAGCATGTTGGCTCCCTCTTGAATTTCATGTCCAGCGGTAGGAGTTTTTGAATGGACTGGTGCCTTCGTTGTCGGTGGTAGTGTCTTCCATCCAGATCACCATCTGTGCGTCAGCGGGGAGTGGGAACTATTGGATCAGCAGATGTCCCCGGGGCTGCGGGTTCCACTTCCCCCTCGGTGTCTCTCCCTTTGTGGCTCCAGGAGCTAGGGTGGCCATAGGGCTCAGAATTCTCCTCTCCTAGGGAGCTGAGAGTTCTCTTCATCAGATCGATAGCTTTCTCTAGGATCCAGCCTGAGTACAGTGCCCAGCTCCTTTCTTCTTCACTTGTGTGCAGGGATTTCTCCATCTCCTGCTTCTATTCTGGTTGGTTGGCCCCCTGTCTCAGGGTCATCTTTCTTGATTTCTTTTCCCAATCACCTTTCTTTCCAGCGCCCATTGACCACCGAGGTTTGTGTTCCCATGTCTCCACCACCTCTTCTCCTGAGGAATCTGACCTCTCAGATCCCGACATCTGGCAGGGTTTCAGTTGGGGCAGCGGCTCCTTTTTCGGGGAGTTTTCTCCTTTCCTTACTCCACTGTCTGACATGGTAATTTTTGCAAAGTCCCCCGGCAAGGTTCTCCCTTCCAGGTGGACTAATTCTGCAGGTCCTGTCTAATGTAAGGACCCACCCCACTTTGCATCTTAAGAAGACAGAACTCTTGGAATAATTCTTCCAACAGGCATCGTTTATTAAGAGAAAATGGTTGCAGGCGTTCTAGACAGGACCTGGGGCCCAAGCCCTATGGTTCAAGGTTTTAAGGGATCCCCAGCAGCCCCACCCCACCCCACCATCTTTCCAGGGACAATCTCGGCGTTACATTTCCACCCCCTTTTTCCTCACTGCCGGTGGAAGGGAGACTTGAGAGAGGAGTAGATGAAAGCTGATGGCCCCATTGTTATGATTTAGTCTTTTTGGTGGTATCCACACTCAATCCCTTTAGTCCTTTTGGTGGTATCCACATTCAAGCCCTTTGAAGTTGTACCGAAGGAAGTGAGGGCCATAAAACCCCTTTGTTCACCCCCTTTCCCCTTCATCGTATGACAGAATCCAGAGAGGGCAGAAATGAGGTTTTCCATAGTCAATAACTAGAGATGAAATATAATTGGATTCTGAGAACTATCCTGAGTACTGGTTGATTAACTCAGTAGAGCTGATCTGTCGCTTATTTTCATTATCAGTTTTGGTAGATGGGGTGCTCATTTAAATTAAAGAGCTTTTCTTTATAATGATCAACTACATTTTAGAAAAGTACTTAAGAAATAATTGCATGATTACTATGAATTAGAAGTGTGTAAAATACACCTGCACCTTGTGAAAAATCTAAAAACAAAAATGAAATGGTTTATTTAAAAGAAAAAAAGGATTGATAGAAACAAATTAGTCCAATATTACTTATGACTAAGAAATTGAGTTTCTCTACATAGATATTAAGAACATAAGAAGAGCCATGCTGAATCAGGCCAAAGCCCATCGAGTCCAGCATTCTGTGTCACACAGTAGCCCACCAATTGTACATGGGGATCTTGAGCAGAAAGAGAAGGCAAAACCCTCCCTTTCCCTTGACCCCCAACAAATGGTACTCAAGGGAATCCTGCCTGCCTCAACCAACATAGAGGCGGCACATGGACATCCGTTTTAATAACCACCGATACACTTGGCATCCATGAATCTATCTAGCCCTGCCTTGAAGCTGTTAAGGCTGACAGCTGTCACAACCCTTTCTGGAAGTGAATTCCATAAATCAACGACCCTCTGGGTGAAGAAATATTTCCCTTTATTTGTCCTCACTTTCTTACCTATGAGCTTTAGGGAGTGCCCCCTTGTCCTGGTATTGTGTGATAGAGAAAAGAATTTTTCTCTATCCACCTTTTCTATCCCATGCATGATTTTATACACTTCGGTCAAGTCACCCCTTAAATGCTGTCTTTCAAGGCTGAAGAGACCAAGGCGTTGCAATCTGGTTTCATAAGGGAGGCACTCCATTTCCTTGATCATTCTTGTTGCCCTTTTTTGCACCTTTTCCAGTTCCATTATATCCTTCTTGAGGTACGGTGACCAGAACTGTACACAGTACTCCAAGTGTGGTCTCACCATCGATTTGTACAGAGGCAATACAACACTTGCTGACTTATTTTCGATTCCCTTCCTAATCATGCCAAACATGGAATTTGCTTTTTTTACTGCTCCTGCACATTGGGTTGACATCTTCATCGAGCTGTCCACCAAAACCCCAAGATCCCTTTCTTGGGTTGTCTCAGAAGGTTTGGTCCCCATCAGTTGGTAAGTATAATTGGGGTTCTTTGCCCCGATGTGCATAACTTTGCACTTGTTTAGGTTAAAATGCATTTGCCACTTTGTTGCCCACTCACACAATTTCGAGAGATCCTTCTGGAGCTCCCGACAATCAGTTTCACTTTTCACAACCCGGAACAATTTAGTGTCATCAGCAAACTTGGCTACCTCACTATTAACTTCTACATCCAGATCATTGATGAATAAATTGAAAAGTAAAGGTCCCAAAACTGAACCTTGGGGTACACCAGTTCTCACTTCTTTCCATCAGGAGAATTGTCCATTTATTGCCACACTTTGCTTCCTACAATTTAGCCAGTTACCAATCCAGGACAAGACCTGTCCTCTAATTCCGTGGCTGGAGAGCTTTTTTAGGAGCCTTTGGTGAGGAACTTTGTCAAAAGCCTTTTGAAAGTCAAGATATACAATATCAACTGGGGCCCCTTTATCTATGTATTTATTTACACCCTCAAAGAATTCTAACAAGTTAGTAAGACATGATTTGCCTTTGCAGAAACCATGTTGATTTTCTTTCAGCAATGCCTGTTTTTCTATGTGCCCTATAATTTTATCTTTAATAATGGTTTCCATCTATAGTTTCCTGGATCACCTCTGGATCCTTTCTTGAAGATCGGGGTTATATTTGCTTCCCTCCAATCCTCCGGTACAGTGCCTGATCTTAGAGAAAGATTATATATTTTAGCTAGAAGTTCAGCAATTTCACACTTGAGTTCCTTGAGAACTCTAGGGTGGATGCCATCTGGACCCGGCGATTTGTTGACGTTTAGTTTAGAAAGGCATGCAAGAACATCTTCCTTGTTTATCTCTATCAGGTTTAATTCTTCTATTTCCCTCCCTGGGAAAAGTAATTCAGTGGCAGGCAAATGTTCTGTATCCTCCTCTGTGAAAACGGAGGCAAAGAAGTCATTTAGCCTCTCAGCAATCTCCTTGTCTTCTCTGATTATCCCCTTCTGACCATTGTCATCAAGTGGCCCAACTGATTTTCTGGTTGGGTTCCTGCTTCTGATGTACTTAAAAAAGGTTTTGTTATTATTTTTAATATTCTTGGCTATATGCTCCTCAAAGTCTCTCTTGGCTTTCATGACTATCGCCTTGCATTTGGTCTGCCAGAGTTTGTGATCCCTCTTGTTCTCCTCGGTAGGAAGAGCCTTCCATTTCTTAAATGAGTTTTTCTTCTTTCCAATAACCTCCTTTACCTCATTAGTAAGCCATACTGGTATCCTCTTGGACTTTCCAATCCTCTTTCTTCTTTTAGGAATGCATTTTATTTGAGCCTGCTGTAACATATTTTTAAACAGTTTCCAAGCATTTTGGAGGGATTTGACTTTTTTTACTGTTCCTTTTAGTTTCTTCTTTACTATTTTCCTCATTTTGTCAAAATTCCCTCTGTGAAAGTTTAAAGTCTCTGTGCTAGTTTTCACTGACAATTTGCTATCCATGGTTAAGTTGAAGATTATTGTGTTGTGATCGCTGGTTCCTATGGGCTCGGTTACAAGGACATCATGAACCAAATCCTGTGCGTTATTTAGAACCAAGTCCAGGATCCCCTTTCCCCTGGTAGGTTCCATGACCATCTGCTCAAGGGAATAATTGGCTAACATGTCAAGGAACCTTGTCTCTCTTTCATGTGTAGAACAAGAATTTACCCAATCTATTTGGGGATAGTTGAAGTTCCCCATTATGACTACCCTATTTCTTTTTGAGGCCTCCTTGAATTCATTTTCCAAATAGCAATCTACCTCTGGAGTTTGGTTGGGAGGGCGATAGCAGATCCCTAACATCAGATTAGTTTCCTGTCCTGGGATTTTTATCCACAATGTTTCTGTGGGTGAGTTTGAATTTTCTTTAATTTCGAGTTCATGAGATTCTAACTCCTCATTTATGTACAAGGCCACGCCACCACCATTTCTCCCTCTCCTGTCCATCCTATACAATTTGTAACCTGGAATCCTTGTGTCCCATTGGTTTTCATCTGTCCACCAGGTTTCTGTTATGCTGATAATATCAATATTATTTTCCTTCACCAAGCATTCTAATTCCCCTATTTTTGCTCGAATGCTTCTAGCATTCGTGTACAGACCTTTATATGTAATTTTCTGGTGCACTTTCAACTTTGACTGTGGATTTTGACTGTAGAATTTGGTTGTAGAATTTGTAGATGGTCTACCATGTCCTTCTGCTTGACTATTACAATTTAGTTTTCCTGTTGACTCACCAATGTGTGCATAACTTCCACCCTCCATATTAGGCAGTGCGCCTTCTCGAACCGGAAGCTGCCCAGCTCCTGTCGACTTGCCCCTGTGAATCAGTTTAAAAGCTGCTCTGAAACCTTTTTAATATTAATCGTCAACAGTCTGGTTCCATTATGGTTCAAATGTAACCCATCCCTTCTGTACAGGTGTGCCTTGTCCCAAAATGTTTCCCAGTTCCTAATGAATCTAAACCCTTCCTCCCGGCACCACTGCCTCATCCACGCATTGAAGCTCCTGAGTTCTGCCTGTCTAGCTGGCCCTGCGCGTGGAACAGGTAGCATTTCTGAGAATGCAACCTTGGGGGTCCTGGACTTTAATCTTCTACCTAGCAACCTAAATTTGGCTTCCAGGACCTTCCGCTTAGCTTTCCCAATGTCATTGGTACCGACATGTACCACAACAGTTGGCTCCACCCGAGCACTGTCTATCAGCCTGTCTAGATGCCTCGTGATGTCCGCAACCTTTGCACCCGGCAGGCAGTTTACCATGCGGTCAACGCTTCCATCACAAACTTGTCTCTCTATATTTCTAATATTACTTATTTACTTATTGTTTAAAATATTTATATACTATTTTCCATTACTATAAAGATCAAACTACTTTATAATAAAATTAAAATTGCAGATTACACATACTAGATCATATAAATCCCTATTTAATAATATGGGTTTTTTCATTATTTTGAATAGCATTTTAATGTCTTTAAATTTATTCTATATTTTATAAATATTTTACATTTAAGCATTTAAATGCCAGTATCTACTCTGAATAAAATATAAACAAAATAAAATAATTATAAAATCACACTTCAATTTAATAGGATTACATCACATCAACTTTCTGAAATTTAGTTTTAAGTACATGCATGTGCAGTGCAATTGTACCCTTAACATTCTACTTAGCTCAAATATGCCTTTAAAAACAAATAGTATTTTGCTTTTAATAGAATTTTGGTTACAGTCATATTACAAAATGAATGACTCTTAAAATATTAAAAAAGCATAACTAAATTCACCCAAATGCTTTATCTAATCCTGCCATATGAACTATTTACTAAAGTAAACAATTAAAGTAGAAAGGCCTGCAGTCCTTTTTCTGGAGTACATGTCACAGCATTTATATCTAAAGATATTTCAGAAATCTGTCTACTTTCCATCTGTTAAATTTCTAGTAGAATAACCAACTGAAAGTTCATGTGAAAGTTCATTTGGAGTTCAAATGTGTCATGCTGGGCCATTTAGAAGTTAGAAGTTCATTTGAAAGTTAAAATATTTTAATTCTTATTTTTTAAAATACACTGTTTAAATGCAGATACTGCTTAATGAAGCAATTTTGAGCAACTAAAGCACATTTTGAGAAAATGTTTAGGTTAGTTTTATGTTCTTTGAATCCTTGCCCAATAGGACTGATATCATGAAAGGAGTATACTAAAAGTGGCTTCCTTAGTATCATTATTGCTTCACTGACCAAAGGCAGCATACATCCAGTAAAACCTTAAGTTTCTTTAGTTATGATGGAGGAACATTTTAAAACTGTATGCAAAAGATTAAAAACTAGTGTTAAGATGTATTAATAATTAAAAGTTTGGCAAAAGAGATATATCAGGTTTTTAAATTCAGAAATGTAGGCAAAAGGCAATCATAAAGCAGTAAAATGTGCAAATAAATAATAGCTATTAAAGATGGCAGATCTTTTCAAATCAGTTTCTATCAATGTCAGAAAATAATATAATTCTAATTTATTTTATCGAACTCCTTTCCCAGTATCATTTTGAACATATATTGTTTAGATATGGCTCGGCCAGCCCTGGAGAATTATCTTTTCCAGATCTCTTGATTGTTTTCTCACTTGATGCATGTGGAAGCCATTACTGTATCATCTCTCTCCATTCCATGCATTAAGTTACTGTATATTAGAGGTAATTAAACTTCATTTAAAACATGTAATAAATATACAATAATCTTGGTATAATTCAGATATTTCATATTTCTGATAGGTAATTATGAATGCATTGCATGTCTATCTATTTGGAGTTCAGAAGGTAACTGTAAGATCCTGTCTCAGCTAATACTCCCAAGAAAGCAGAACTCTTGAAACTGGCATTGTTTCAACAGGAACTTTTATTGAGAGATAGAGAAAGCAGAAAGGCTAGGCAAGATCTGAATAATTCCTGAATGAAACATTACATTAAACCCTTTTCTTCAGAACCTCTCCCAAGTGCCCAAATGCCCAGTCTGTGCCCAGCCAATCCATAAATGTGATGTTGTTATGGGAACTGGAAGGTGAAAAAGTGATAAGGCGCTTTCCCAAGGCATTGCATCCTCTTCTCAGCGGAGCAAAGATAAGGCAGATGGCTCCAGGCACATTCCTCCCCCATTTCACACCCAAAGTGATATATCAAAGATTGAAAGAACAAAGCAAAATAAACACATCCCAGAGCCAATGACCACTCCCAACAGAGGAAAGGCCTCCCCCTCCCAACAGAATGACAGCACCCCGAAAATGATTTGAAGGAGAACAACACCTGGAGAAATACAAAATAACAAAATGAAAGAGAAAGAGAATTTACAGATTAGTTGGCATGAAAACATTTCAGTAATCTAGGGGCTCTAAGATGTTTCTTGTAAACCCATTAGTTCTGGGATGTGGAGTGGTCTTTCCAGGCCACCAAATACCGGGTGGCTCCATGGTGTTTGCGTGAGTCTAGGATTTCCTTAATTTCAAAGTGTTGCTCACCCTCTACCATGATGGATTGTGGTGCTGGGGGAGTGACTGGGCATAAGGATGATGTTATCTCAGGTTTTAGCAGACTGCAATGGAATACAGGGTGGATTTGCCTTAAGGCCTTGGGGAGCGCCAACTCCACTGTGACTAGGTTTATAATGTGTTTGATTGGGAAGGGTCCCACAAATTTTGGCCCTAACTTTTTGGATGGTGGAAGGGATTGCAGGAACCTGGTAGACAGGTATACTCTGTCCCCAATGTGGAATGGTTTAGGTTCCATTCTCTTTTTATCTACTTGAGCCTTATAGGCTGCTCTAGCCTCATCTAGAGCTTTTCTAACAATTGGCCAAGTATTTTGCAGTTGATTTATCCATTCCTTAAGGGAAGGGATGGTGGGTTTGTTTGTTGGCAGTTCAGGCATTGAGTTGAACTCTTTTTTTGTAAAAAAGTTTTATTGGTTTTTTCCATTTTTACAAAAGCTTAGGACACAACGTGGTGGTCAGGGTGACAAATCATTCGAAAACAAAATCATATAAGTATAGCTCAGATTAATTATCAAAAATTTCCTCTCTATTTCCTAAATACAATATTGCTTATTAAAATTAATAGAGTTTTAGGTAAAATTCAATCAAGCAAAAATCATCAATCACATTGTGATTAAATAATCTATATCCTATTTTTAAGCTTTACTAATTACAGTTCTCATACTCCAATTACGTTTTAATGAACATATAGTTGGGATTTCAGGTATTCTTAGTGATAGATCATTCACTGAGACTAATTTTTTCCCTATCACACATAGCTCTTCCTCTCTCTCTATTACAACATGGTTATCATATTTAAAATAATAATATAACTCCAACAAATACAATTCTATTTTGAAGAATATATTCTGTCATTTCATCAATCTACGTCAGTAAAAAATCTTTTTAACCCCTTTAAAAAAGTTTAGACCTTCAAATACTTACCAACTATAATATCAGAAAATTCCCATCCTTCATTATTAATTCAGACAAAATCTCTCCCTCTATTACAGCATAATTATCATGTTTAAAATAATAATGTAAATCCAACAAATGCATTTCTATTTTTAAAAATATGTTCTATCATTTTGTCAATCTACATCTATCAAATCTTTTTAACCCCTAATAAAGTTTACTCCTAATAAAATTTACTCTTCAGCTATGCTAACAGTAAATTCACATCCTTCATACGTTATTAAATCAGATAAAATCTCTAAAGCCTTTTTAACCCATCAAGTAACATTTTATATCACATTTAAACCTAACTCTAGCTTTCTTTCTATGCCAAGTTGGTTCCCATATTAAAGCTTTTCGGTTATCGAGCCTCAAAATTTGGTTACAAAAATTTCTGACCAATTCAAAGTTTTCTTTCCTTTCTGCCAATGTTATATTCCCTTTTATTCCATGTTATAGTTAAAAGTAAGTTATCCACTTTGTTGTAATTTTCAAAGAATTGTATCTGGATGTCAATCTCTGTGGTTTTTGGTAATTGAACTGAGTCAATTACAGTGAGTTCTTGATCATTGAAGTTGTCCATCAGTTGTAAGTAACACTGTGTAAACCTAGTTGGCTCAGTAGTTTCCACATTTTCTCCCAGTGTAAGTTCACAGTTGGGTTGTAAGCATAGTTCCTCTGTCTCTTTAAATTGTATATCTTGATGTATAGAGGCCTGTCCAGGATTGCTCTGCTCTTCCTCTGTTGATCCTTGTTCTATAACTTGATTCATTATTGAAGGGTCAATTGGAAGTTCCAAAGTAGCATCTTTAAGTTTTCTCTGAGGTTTGAAATAAGTTTTGAAGTCTTCTGTGAATTCTAAATTTTTTTCCAGTATTAAATCATAATCAAGGTGTGGGTAAATTTCTTACACTTTGGTGGTAGACTAGCCTATTCCTTTATTAGAGACTGTATTTGAACAAGATCCACAAATGTCCACCTCCAAAGCTGTCAAGTTATCTTTTCTCTTCTATTATCAAATGAAAGTCCAATCTCTCTTCAAATAACAAGAAGTACAGTTGCAATGTCACTTTTCACCACCAGATGTCCTCAGTGGACTATAAAGTCCTTTTTCCAAGTTAATGAATTTAAAGAAATTTTTATTTTCTCTTTCTTTAAAAAGTTAACAAGAGAGGTATCTCCAGCATTATAAAAATTGAAGGTAACAATGTCCCCTTTTTCTTCTTTTCCCCTAAATATCCCCCCAAAAAAGTCCAATAGTAAAAAAACAAGCAGAAAAACAAAAAATTCTTAATTTCTTTCTTTTTAGCTCTTTTTCCCATATAGGCAGCTGCCGCTTTCTTAGAAAAGGGAAATAGTCAAACTCTTTACAGGAAAATAATTGAGAGAGAAGGGAAAGGTTTCACCCAGATTCCTCACAGTGGTTCTTCATGCTTAGATGGTCTTTTGACTTGCGGTTGGTGCGGCTAGGTGATCGGCCATTTTACTGGCCGATCTTCTTCTCCGTCAGCCCTCAGAGTTAGCTCGGACAGCTGGAGGAGCCTCCACTCCTCTGCAACTGAGTGAAGCCTCCTCGACAGTAGTCGCGCGCTCCAGGGTGACTTTCGACCCACATAAGGGTCTACTGGTTGAGGGAAGCTAGCCGACAAAGAGAGGGATCTCTTTGTGCGACTAGAGGTGCCACGATTCAGAACTGGAAGTGAGTTGAACTCTTGTCCTATGGCCAGGGGTGAACCCAATGCTAGAGTGCACAGCATGATTATAAGCCACTTTGACAAACGGCAGGAGATCAGTCCAATTGTCTTGTTGATAGTTGATGAAGCATCATAGGTACTATTCCAGTACAGAGTTCATTCATTCTGTCCCACCATTCGTTTGAGGATGGTGACTAGAACTCAGGCCCTGGTCCGTTCCCAGGAGGTCCAAAAATGCTCTCCAGAACTTAGAAGTAAATTGAACTCCTCTGTTTGAAATTATGTGATGTGGTAGACATGGTGGAGGAACAATTTTGCTATTGGGATATTTTGACAAGTAATGAAATGGACCTGCTTTGAAAACAGATTGGTCACCACTCAAATAACTGTGTTTCCCATGCTTTCTGGCAATTCTACAATAAAGTCCATAAAATCTGTTGGAATATTCATGAACAGGAAGAGTCATGTGGTAACTCAGTCAGCCAATGTGAAGAAAGTGCTACTGAGTCTGTGCAAAAAAGGTATTGAGTTAGGAGCTGAGTTTTTCAGTCAGTCTCGGGTCTGTCTCTGTATCTTTCTGTAAAAAGTCTTCATTGTGCTATGTTGCTGTAAAGAAGAATGTATGGTATTGTAAATATCTTGATATGAATATAAAGAAGTTATTTGAATCAACTAAATGTAGTCAACTGTGAGAGCTTCTGATTTATTTTTCACCAACAGAGAAATTAAAATTCTCTAACAGGTTATGGGCCCAGAGTTTACTAAGGACTGCAATGTAAGGGGTTTCTCCTTCCCCTTTCTTCTAAAGTTTGCCCTCAGCACAGGTTTGGAGGGGGTGGAGCTTTCTGCTGCAGCCCCCTGCTGGCTAACCCCTGGTAGCTGGGAGCAAGCAGCTCATTCTTCCTTGTGGGGCAAGGAACCTGCTGAGCCCTGGTAAGTTTGTGGGGTTTCTTGTTTAATTACAAATTCACCTTTTTTTTAGCAGCCATCGCACCCCTGACGGCGCGTGATAAAATCCTAAAACAAGTAAGAAAAAAAATCCAAAAAGTAAACTGAGACCAAAACAAAAAATTTGAACAACCCAAAAAAAGTTGTGTGTTTTTTTAAATAATAACTAGTATAATAATAACAGCAAACATATAATAACAAGAAATGGAGATAGATAGCCAGCAGACGGAGGGGAGCTTCCCAGTGTTTTGTATTGAGTGTCACATGTATGACTATCTGTCTGATGGACAGAAGTCTTGGGTGTGTGATCGGTGCAATGAGCTCCTGGCTCTCAGGGAACAGGTTCTTTCCCTTGAAGCCAAGGTAGCAAACCTGGAGAAGCAGAGAGAGATAGCGAGGCAGGAGAAGATCTTCAGGGATGCAGCAGGAGCATCCCACTCCATGCTGAGCAGCTCTCCAGCTGCTTTGGAGAATGGAGATCTTGGGCAGGGAGGACATCAATCTGTGGAAGAGGGACAGGCTCCCTTAGTTGAGACCCCTTCCCTGGAGGATGTGCCCATATCCTCTTGCACCGAGGATACTTCTCCGCGGGTGGTGGGAGGGGGGCTTCTTGTAGTGGGTGATTCAATTGTTAGAAATATAGAGAGACGGGTTTGTGATGGAAGCGTTGACCGCATGGTAAACTGCCTGCCGGGTGCAAAGGTTGCGGACATCACGAGGCATCTAGACAGGCTGATAGACAGTGCTGGGGTGGAGCCAACTGTTGTGGTACATGTCGGTACCAATGACATTGGAAAAGCTAAGCGGAAGGTCCTGGAAGCCAAATTTAGGTTGCTAGGTAGAAGATTAAAGTCCAGGATCCCCAAGGTTGCATTCTCAGAAATGCTACCTGTTCCACGCGCAGGGCCAGCTAGACAGGCAGAGCTCAGGAGCTTCAATGCGTGGATGAGGCAGTGGTGCCGGGAGGAAGGGTTTAGATTCATTAGGAACTGGGAAACATTTTGGGACAAGGCACACCTGTACAGAAGGGACGGGTTACATTTGAACCATAATGGAACCAGACTGTTGGTGATTAATATTAAAAAGGTTTCAGAGTAGCTTTTAAACTGATTCATAGGGGCAAGTCAACAGGAGCTGGGCAGCTTCCGGTTCGAGAAGGCGCACTGCCTAATATGGAGGGAGGAAGTTATGCACACATTGGTGAGTCAACAGGAAAACTAAATTGTAATAGTCAAGCAGAAGGACATGGTAGACCATCTACAAATTCTACAACCAAATTCTACAGTCAAAATCCACAGTCAAAGTTGAAAGTGCACCAGAAAATTACATATAAAGGTCTGTACACAAATGCTAGAAGCATTCGAGCAAAAATAGGGGAATTGGAATGCTTGGTGAAGGAAAATAATATTGATATTATCGGCATAACTGAAACCTGGTGGACGGATAAAAACCAATGGGACACAAGGATTCCAGGTTACAAATTGTATAGGATGGACAGGAGAGGGAGAAATGGTGGTGGCGTGGCCTTGTACATAAATGAGGAGTTAGAATCTCATGAACTCGAAATTAAAGAAAATTCAAACTCACCCACAGAAACATTGTGGATAAAAATCCCAGGACAGGAAACTAATCTGACGTTAGGGATCTGCTATCGCCCTCCCAACCAAACTCCAGAGGCAGATTGCTATTTGGAAAAAGAATTTAAGGAGGCCTCAAAAAGAAATAGGGTAGTCATAATGGGGGACTTCAACTATCCCCAAATAGATTGGGTAAATTCTTGTTCTACACATGAAAGAGAGACAAGGTTCCTCGACATGTTAGCGGATTATTCCCTTGAGCAGATGGTCATGGAACCTACCAGGGGAAAGGGGATCCTGGACTTGGTTCTAACTAATGCACAGGATTTGGTTCATGATGTCCTTGTAACCGAGCCCATAGGAACCAGCGATCACAACACAATAACCTTCAACTTAACCATGGATAGCAAATTGTCAGTGAAAACTAACACAGAGACCTTAAACTTTCACCGAGGAAATTTTGACAAAATGAGGAAAATAGTAAAGAAGAAACTAAAAGGAACAGTAAAAAAAGTCAAATCCCTCCAAAATGCTTGGAAACTGTTTAGAAATACGTTACAGCAGGCTCAAATAAAATGCATTCCGAAAAGAAGAAAGAGGATTGGAAAGTCGAAGAGGATACCAGTATGGCTTATGAATGAGATAAAGGAGGTTATTGGAAAGAAGAAAAACTCATTTAAAAAATGGAAGGCTCTTCCTACCGAGGAGAACAAGAGGGATCACAAACTCTGGCAGACCAAATGCAAGGCGATAGTCATGAAAGCCAAGAGAGACTTTGAGGAGCATATAGCCAAGAATATTAAAAATAATAACAAAACCTTTTTTAAGTACATCAGAAGCAGGAACCCAACCAGAAAATCAGTTGGGCCACTTGATAACAATGGTCAGAAGGGGATAATCAGAGAAGACAAGGAGATTGCTGAGAGACTAAATGACTTCTTTGCCTCCGTTTTCTCTAAGATCAGGCACTGTAGCGGAGGATTGAAGGGAAGCAAATATAATCCCGATCTTCAAGAAAGGATCCAGAGGTGATCCAGGAAACTATAGACCAGTCAGTCTAACCTCAGTTCCAGGCAAACTGATGGAAACCATTATTAAAGATAAAATTACAGGGCACATAGAAAAACACAGACATACACTGGCTTGGGGCAAGATGTTAACTACCCCAGGCCTGCCAGCAGAGATGTGTTTTGAGTAATTTACAAAAGGCGGAGAGGGTGGGGGGCGACACTGTCTGGCTGACGGGACCTGGAGAAGGCCGACTCTGTGGGCCCTAACTGGCCGCTGGGACTCATGGGGAAGCAGACGGTCCCGTAAGTAACCTGGTCCGATGCCATGTAGGGCTTTATAGGTCATAACCAACACTTTGAATTGGGTTCGGAGACCAATTGGCAGCCAATGCAGCTCGCGGAGTGATGCCGAAATGTGGGCATTTCTGGGCAAGCCCAACACTGCTCACGCGGCTGCATTCTGCATTACCTGAAGTCTGCGAACGTTTTTCAAAGGTAGCCCCATGTAGAGAGCATTGCAGTAGTCGAGCCTCGAGGTGATAAGGGCATGAGTGACTGTGAGAAGAGACTCCCGGTCCAAATAGGGCCGCAACTGGTGCACCAGGCGAACCTGGGCAAATGTCCTCCTCGCCACAGCCGAAAAATAATGTTCCAAATTTAGCTGTGGATCGAGGAGGACGCCCAAGTTGCGGACCTTCTCTGAGGGGGTCAAAAGCTCCCCCCCAGGCTGATGGACGGATAGATTGAATTATCCTTGGGAGGCAGAACCCATAGCCACTCCATCTTGTCGGGGTTGAGCTTGAGCCTGTTGGCACCCATCTAAACCCTAACAGCCTCCAGACATCGGCACATCACTTCCGCTGCTTCACTGAAATGACACGGGGTGGAGATGTAAAGCTGGGTATCATCAGCATACTGATGATATCTCACCCCGTGTTGTTGGATGATCTCACCCAGCGGTTTCATGTAGATATTAAACAGCAGAGGGGAAAGGACCGATCCCTGAGGGACCCCACAAGGGAGGAACCTAGGGGTCGACCTCTGACCCCCCCGCCAACACCGACTGCGACCGATCAGTGAGGTAGGAGGTGAACCAATGCAAAACAGTGCCTCCAACCCCCAACCCCTCCAGTCGATGCAGAAGGATACCATGGTCAATGGTATCGAAAGCCGCTGAGAGGTCAAGTAGCACCAGGATAGTGGAAAATCCCTTATCCCGGGCCCGCTAGAGATCATCCGTCAGCGCGACCAAAGCAGTTTCCGTGGAGTAGCCGAGCCTGAATCCTGACTGTTGAGGGCCCAGATAATCAGCCTCATCCAAGGACCGTTGGAGCTGGAGTGACACCACCTTCTCAACAACCTTCCCTATAAAGGGAAGATTGGAGACAGGACGGTAGTTGTTTAATACAGCTGGGTCCAGGGAAGGCTTCTTGAGGAGGGGGCGCACAATTGCCTCCTTGCAGGGAGCCGGAAAGGACCCCTCCCTCAAAGAAGCGTTGACAATCTCCTGAACCCAGCCCCGCGTCACCTCCCTGCTGGCTGAAACCAGCCAGGAGGGGCACGGGTCCAATAAACAGGTGGCGGAGCTCACAGCTCCAATGGCCTTGTCCACTTCATCGGGTGCCACAGGGTCAAACTCCCCCCACACAACAGGATCAAGACGAGTCCCTGTCATCTCGACTGAATCATTATCAGCCGACACTGCATTCCAATTGGAGTCAAGGTCCATCCGAATCTGGGCGATTTTATCCGCGAAAAACTTATTAAAGTCCTCAGCACTACCCTGCAAGGGTGCATCAACCCCCCCCTGATTAAGGAGGGAGCGAGTTACCCTAAACAGGGCGGCTGGGCGGGATTCCGCAGATGCAATCAAGGTGGAATGATACGCGCATCTTGCCGCCTTGAGCGCCACCTGATAAGTCTTGATATAAGATCTTAAAAGTGTTCGGTCAGATATGGATTTACTTTTCCTCCATCGCTTCTCTAGACGTCTCTTCTGGCGCTTCATCCCCCTGAGTTCCTCAGTGAACCAAGGAGATCTCCTGGGTCTGCTACCACAGAGAGGTCGCAGCGGCGCGATCCGGTCAAGAGCCCCCTTCGCAGCCATATTCCAGGCCGTAACCAGGGACTCTGCCGAACCGAGAATGAGAGAATCCGGTATTTCCCCAAGCGTCCTCTGAAAGCTCTCTGGGTCCATCAGACGTCTGGGGCGGAACCACCTAATCGGTTCTGCCTCCCTGCGGGGGAGGATTGGAGCCTTGAAAACAAGCCGTAACAGAAAATGGTCTGACCATGACATAGGCAAAATATCTAAGCCCCTTAAATTCAGATCATTGCTCAACTGTTCTGAGAGGAATACCATGTCGGGAGTGTGTCCCCTCTCGTGAGTCGGACCCTGAACTACCTGAGTCAGGTTCATGGTTGCCATGGTGGCCATGAACTCCTGCGCCAACCCAGAGGATTCGCCGAGCGATGGAAGATTTAAGTCCCCGAAGACAATAAGCCTGGGGAACTCAACCGCCAGCCCAGCAACCCCCTCAAGTAGCGCAGGCAGGGCTGTTGACACGCAGCTGGGAGGCAGGTACGCGAGCAACAAGCCCACCTGAACCCCTAGGTCCAACTTCACGAGGAGCAACTCACAACCCGCAATTTCAGAAACAGCGAGCCTGCGTAGGCTAAAAGTCTTCTTGGCTATAATAGCCACTCCTCCCCCCCTTCCCTGGGGTCGTGGCTGGTGCCATACCTGAAACCCGGCTGGACACATCTCAGAGAGAGGAACTCCTCCCTCCGTGCCCAGCCAGGTCTCGGTCACACATGCGAGGTCGGCCTCCTCATCCAGGAGAAGATCATGGATGAGGGGAGCTTTATTTACAACCGACCTGGCATTGAGCAGCAGCAGCCTGAGCCCAGGGTCCGGATTTCGCCCATTACCAGTACTTCGGGTTGAACTCACAGGGTCGGAGCAAGGGATCGCTTTTAGACAGCGAGCTCTTGTTCCCCAAGAATGGCCTACCCTATGGCCCCCGCCATATCTGCCTCTCCCCAGCAAGACCGGTATACTTTGGCCCTCTATCACCCCAGAGCCAGCGTCTCCCCTCCCCTCCGCCTCTGCCATGCCAGGCAGGCTAGCCAGTTCATCACATTCATTCCACTCAACCACAACTCCATCCATATCATTAATTTATCTCTCCCACTCTTTAAACTAAACACATTAAAAACAATAAACTAACCATCCATTCAACCCGATTCTTTCCACTAACATCAGTCCCCCCATCATTCATAGCATCTAACAATCAATTAAAATGGTATTAAACAAATTTAAATATTTAAAATTTAGACAAACAATAGCTAACAAACAATTGCTCTGGATGGATACCCAGTCCAGATCAGGAGCTTTCTAAAACCATTATACTAACCAAAATAATTATACTAACAATAACAATAATTGTGGAACCCAACGTCCCAAAGATAAAGACAAGGCCTTCAGATAAGTTCAACATAATGGCGGCAGCAACAAAGGCCTCACCCACAGGTCTTACAATTTAGGGAAAAACACCCAGCGACGGAGCAGGCCCGTTAGCCACAATAACCGCTTCCACAATTCCACAACAAGTCTGGGCTTGTTGCTGGTTTAGTGGCCTGGCTGCCGCTGCTGCCGCCGCTGCTGCTGCTGCCGCTGCTGCTGCTACCAGACTGCTGCCTGTTGTAAGTCAGGGCTTGTTGCTGGTTTACTAGCCCGGCTGCTGCTGCTGCTGCTGCTGCTGCCTGTTGTAAGTCAGGGCTTGTATGAGCAGGTCATATTGGGGAAAAGCCATATTGACTGCCAATTATATAGTTAACAGGCTGTGGAGTTCCTCCATTAATAATACTCCATATGCCATTCTATATGGGAGAAAGCCATCACTGGCACATTTGAGAATTTTTGGAAGTACTGCATGGGTACATATTCCGAAATCAATCAGAAGAAAGGGATAGCAAAAGGCAAGAAAGCTCCGGTTTGTGGGCTATGAGCCAGGGTCAAAAGGATATCGCTTTAGCAATGGAAGTAAAAGAATTGTAATTTCAAGGTCTGCTAATTTTGCAGAACAAAATTGGGACAGAATTAATGCAAATTCTGGGTATGTCTCACTTAATGACGGTGATCTATTTAATGACAATAACTCATCTAATGATGGAAAAATGATTATTGAAGATGTCAATGTTCAGGGAGGAGAGGCTGAACAAGACATGAAACCAGAAAGACTTGAGACACAGGAGCAGTTAATACCACGTAGGTCAGAGTGATGTAACAAAGGAATTCCGCCTGACAGGTATTCTGCCAGCAAGGTAAAGGTTTGCAATGTGTGGTATGAGCCAAGAAGTTATAAAGAGGTGTTGGCATTACCAAAAGCTGAACAAGAAAGATGGAAGGAGGCCATGGATAAAGAGATGAAATCCATGGGAGACCATGAAGTATTTAAATCAGTGACTTTGTCACAGGGAACCAAAGCTGTGGGTTGTAAGTGGGTATATAAGAAAAAGGTATTGCCAAATAATGATGTACAGTATAAGGCCAGGTTAGTGGCACAAGGTTTGTCACAATTAAAGAATGTGCACTATGATGAAGTATTTGCGCCAACTGTGAAAAGTGAGATTAAAAGATTAGCATTGGCGTTGGCAGCGGATAAAGGTGAAACCTGTGATCAAGAGATATATCACTCAGCAATAGGGAGTTTGTTATATCTATCGCAGTGGTCCAGACCAGACATAGCTTGCGCAGTAAGCATTTTGAGTCATTTTACTGCTGTACCTACAAAGTTACATTGGATGGGTGTAAAAAGGGTTCTCAGATATTTAAAGGGAACTATAAATTTGGGTCTTCAAATACAGATTACTGAGGAATTGAAATTAAAGTGTTATGTCAATAGTGACTATGCAAATGACATAAACACAAGGAAATCAAATTACGGGATTATAATATTGTTTGGAGGGACTCTGATTGGATGGAAGTCCAGAAAACAAACAACTGTTGCTATTTCAACAGTGGAAGCAGAGTTTATTGCTTTATCTGAAATGTGTTCTGAAGTAACATGGTATGTACAGTTGTTGCAAGATTTAAATATTAATGTAAAAGAATCTGTAAAGGTATTTGAAGACAATGCTGCCTGTATAAAAATGGCAACTGGTGACAGGGTGAAGAACAGAAGTAAACATGTAGACATTAAGTATTGTAATGTCAGGGAAGCTGTAAAAGTAAAATTTATTAGTTTACATCATTGTTCTTCTGAGGATAATTTGGCAGACATGATGACTAAACCATTGGGTGGTGTTCACTATGGAAAATGTATTAAGTCAATAGGTCTGATGTCTCTTCCTGTCACGAAGGGAGAAGTGTTGGAATATTCATGAGCAGGAAGAGTCATGTGGTAACTCAGTTAGCCAATGTGAAGAAAGTGCTACTGAGTCTGTGCAAAAAAGGTATTGAGTTAGGAGTTGAGTTTTTCAGTCAGTCTCGGGTCTGTCTCTGTATCTTTCTGTAAGAAGTCTTCATTGTGCTATGTTGCTGTAAAGAAGAATGTATGGTATTGTAAATATTTTGATATGAATATAAAGAAGTTATTTGAATCAGCTAAATGTAGTCAACTGTGAGAGCTTCTGATTTATTTTTCACCAGCAGAGAAATTAAAATTCTCTAACAAAATCTCTCTCCAGGGTGCTAAAGGGTTTGCAAATGGCTGCAGAAGGCCAGGCATTTTTCCCCTACTTTTGTTTTTCTGCTGCACAGGTAGGGCAGCTGGCCACATAACCTTCAATGTCCTTTTTGATAAAAGGCCACCAGAATTGCCTCTTTAACAAGTGTAAGGCCTTTACCAAACCAAAATGTCCTGCCACCTTCGAGTCATGGCAGATGTGCATAGTCTTTAGCCTCTGGCTGGCTGGGACGTATAGCTTCCCTCCTACCCATGCCAGCCCTTCCTGCACGGAGCAAAGGTTCTTGTGACTAATGAACCATTCCTCCATTTTCAGGACTTGCTTAAAGGCCAGGGTGATAGCGTTCTCTAATGGTGGGGTGCCTTTTGATTGCACCCTCGTGATTACTGGGGCTGCTAGCTGCTGCGCTGGGAATAGAGGCAGGACTATTTCGGCCTTTACACTGTTGTATTGTGGCAGCCAGGACAGGGCATCTGCCAGGAAGTTTTTCCCCCACAGGTAAATAGCAGAGGGTAAAATTGAAGTGCTGGAAGTGTTGCACCCACTGTGCCTGCTTGGGGGACAGTTTCCTCGGGGTTTTCAATGCTTCTAGGTTTTTGTGGTCAGTCCAAACCTGGAAAGGGATTTTGCTTCCTTCTAAAAAAATGCCTCCAAATGAGAAGGGCCCACCTCACTGCATAGGTGTCAACGCTGCTAACATTGGATGTTCTTGCTTTGACAAAATATGAAGAGGCAGCCACTTTCTGTATAAGCTGTATGGTACTTTTAGAGTTAAATTAGATGATGCTGGGAGGGGAGGAGAAAAAATGTATGTGGAGATTAGTTAAGATAAGAAACCGCAGGCTACAGAACGGAAGGGAAACTTTGCCCTTCAAACTGACTGGAGAACATGATTTATGACTGCAAATTAGAGGATGGAATTATGATTGAATATTATGTGCTCGGGGGGGATTCAGATTTTGGCATCCACCATGCTGTGCCGACACTTTGTTTCACGATTAAAGACTTTTTAGGATAAACAATGCCTGGAAGTTCTTTGAAGTGTTTCGTTAGTCAGAACCATGACATCAGGCTTCCTTCTTCCACACCGCCAAGTGTTGTTCAGTCTCAGTCAATTTTTTTGAAGTGTATGCACAGGGCTGCAATTGGCCTTTTTCATATTCCTGGAGCAGTACCGCACCTACAGCCACATGGCTAGCATCGGTCTGAATGACAAATGGTCTCTCTGGATCTGGGTGTCTTTTTCTGGCTCCACAGAAAAGGGTCTTTTCAGCTTTTCAAATGTGGCTTGGCATTCCATAGTCCACTTTAGTGGCTGGCTAGGTTTTGGCTTGTCTCCTCCCTTGGTTTTAATAAGTTTGTAATGGGGAGTGCAATTTTCACAAAGAAGGGAATGAACTGCTATAGAAATTGGCAAAACCCAAGAAGCTTTGCAATTGCTTCCTGGTGCGTGGGGTTTTCCATTCTAAAACGGCACACACTTTCTCTCCACCCCCTCATGACAGATCCGTTAGCCTAGGTAGTCAATCTTCTCTTTGTGGAATTTGCACTTTGAAAGCTTGGCATATAATTTGACAGCATGAGTTTATTCAGGGCCACTCTGACCAGTTTTACGTGCTCAGCTTTCATCTCAGTGTATATATCATCCAGGTATACCAAAACTCCCTTATAGAGATGCTCAGGTAGTAATAATAATAATAATAATAATAATAATAATAATAATAATAATAATAATAATAATAATAATAATAATAATGATGATGATGATGATGATGATGATGATGATGATGATGATGATGATGATGATGATGATGATGATGATGGAAGGGACCTTGAAAGTCATCTAGTCCAGGACTTTTCAACCTTTTCACCCATTGTACCACTTTTAGTACCATCAGTCACCTAGCAAGGTGCCTGCCCACCCAGCAGCGCTCTTCCTCCTGTCCAAGGTTTTCATTGTTGTGAGCATTTCTGTTGAGGATTGACAGTGGGGGTGGGGTGGGGGTGTTTGGTTTTTATTCCCCCCATCTGCTGTGTGGTTGCAGCAGGTTTTGGTCACTTCACATGATCCTGGGACACTGTGACCATCATAAATATGAATCAGTTGCTAAGCATCTGAATGTAAATCACAAGACCCTGGGGAGGCTGCAACATTCCAGCTGATTGGCGCTTCTTGTGGGCTCAGCAGAAGCACCAGGATCAGTGCTGCTTTCCAGCTGGAGACTGTCGCTGATCCTGGCACTTCCACTGAGCCCTGACAGCCCCGAAGAAGTGCCGATCAGCTGGAAAGCAGCACTGATCCTGGCGCTTCTGCTGAGCCCTGACAGCCTTGCAGCTCCAGCCGTCTCTCGCTCAGGCTTGTGCAGTGCTGCCACCGTTTCAGCTCATTCCCCTCCCCCACTACCTCTTTTCTAGGATGGTCACGTACCACCTGCCAGGTGCCAATGTACCACAGGTGGTACCCGTACCACTGGTTGAAAAGCCCTGATCTAGTCCAATTCCCTGCTCAGGCAGGTAACCCTATACCATTTCAGAAAAATGGCTGTCCAGTTTCTTCTTAAAAACTTCCAGTGTTGGAGCATTCACTACTTCTGGAGGCAGGTTGTTCCACTGGTTAATTGTTCTAACTGTCAGGAAGTTTCTCCTTAGTTCTAGGTTGCTTCTCTCCTTGATTAGTTTCCATCCATTGCTTCTTGTCCTGCCTTCAGGCGCTTTGGAGAATAGCTTGACTCCCTCTTCTTTGTGGCAACCCCTGAGATATTGAAACACTGCTATCATGTCCCCCCTCAACCTTCTCTTCATTAAACTAGACATACCCAATTCCAGCAACCGTTCCTTATATGTTTTAGCCTGCAGTCCTTTAATCATCTTTGTTGCTGTTCTCTGTACTCTTTCTAGAGTTTCAACATCTTTTTTACATCATGGTGACCAAAACTGGATTCAGTATTCCAAGTGTGGCCTTACCGAGGCATTGTAAAGTGGTATTAATACTTCATGTGATCTTGATTCTATCCCTCTGTTAATGCAGCCTAGCACTGTGTTGGCTTTTTTGGCAGCTGCAGCACACTGCTGGCTCATATCTAAGTGATTTTCCACTAGGACTCCGAGATCCCTCTCACAGTTGCTACTATTGAGCAAGGTATCACCTATACTATACCTGTACAGTTGGTTTTTCTTGCCTAAATGTAGAACCTTACTTTTTTCACAATTGATTTTCATTTTGTTAGATAGCGCCCAGTGTTCAAGTCTGTCCAGATCCTCCTGTATCATAAGCCTATCTTCTGGAATGTTGGCTATTCCTGCCAGCTTAGCGTCGTCTGCAAATTTGATGAGTTCCCCATCTATCCCCTCGTCCAAATCGTTGATGAAGATGTTGAACAACACTGGGCCTAGAACAGATCCTTGGGGCACCCCACTACATACTTCCTTCCATGTAGATGCAGTTCCATTGAGGTCCACACACTGAGTACAGCTGATCAACCAGCTACAAATCCATCTGGTGGTGATGCTGTCTAACCCACATTTTTCTATCTTATCAAGTAGTAGGTTGTGATCTACTTTATCAAATGGCTTACTGAACTTCCAAGTAAATTATATCCACAGCATTCCTCTGGTCCACTAATTTTGTCACTTGGTCAAAGAATGCAATAAGATTTGTCTGGCATGATCTGTTTTTGACAAAATCATGTTGGCTTTTAGTAATGACTTTGTTTGCCTCTAGGTGTTTGCTGATTCGTTGTTTGATTATCTTTTCCAGAATCTTCCCAGGTATTGAGGTCAGGCTGATAGGTCTGTAATTTCCTGGGTCCATTTTTTTCCTTTTTTGAAGATGGGAACTACATCAGCTCTTTTCCAGTCCTCTGGTAGTTCCTCAGTGCTCCAGGCTATAGTTCAGTGGTTCTGAGATCACATCTGCCAGTTCCTTGAGAACCTTGGGATGTAATCTATCTGGTCCTGGTGATGTGAACTCGTGTAGGCTAGACAGATGCTCACTTACCATTTTCTTGCCTATCTTAACCTGTGTTTCTAATCTATTTTTTATGGTACTGTTTTTGATAGGTTGGACTGTTTTTTCCCTTTGTGTAAAGACAGATGCAAAAAACAAGTTAAATAGTTCTGCTTTCTCCCTGTTGCTTGTCACCTTCTTGACACGTTCCCCCACTAATGAACCAATCATTTCCTTCATTTTTTTCTTGTTTTTTACATGTTGAAAGAAGCTTTTTTTGTTATCTTTGACTTTGGTCACAAGCCTTAGTTCATTTTGAGCCTCAGCTTTCCTCACTTCATTTTTGCAGGTTCGGACTATTTGCTGATATTCTGCTTTAGTTATGTGCCCCTCGTTCCACTTTTTATACTTGTCCTTTTTATCTTTCAATTTGTCAGAGAGTTCTTTATGCAGCCATGCTGGTTTCTTTTGAGAGCTGTTATTTTTCTTCTTTGTTGGTATTATGCTAGACTGGGCTTTTATTATCTCACTTTTCAAATTTTCCCAAGCTTCTTGAGTTGTTTTCCCCTTGAGGATTCTCATCCATGGAATCCTTCCCAAGCTCTCTTAAAATTCAAGACTCTACTTTGACTGTATTCTATTGCATGTGCTTCCATAATGTTGAATTCCAATATTGCATACTCACTTCCCCCCAAGGTTCCTGTGGCTTCAACACTTTCTATCATTTCATCTCTGTTAGTGAGAATTAGATCCAATATGGCTAATCCCCTAGTTCCCTTCTCTACTTTTTGGGAGACAAAGTTGTCTGCTAGGTTTGTCAGGAATCTGTTTGATCTTCCACTTGGTGCAGAGTTTGTCTCCCAGTTGATGTCAGGGTAATTAAACTCCCCCATTACTATTGTGGTGTGCTTCCTACATACCTTAGTTAGCTGACTAGCAAAAAGTTCATCTATTTCCTCTGTTTGGTTGGTTGGCCTAGTATACACCTATGGCAATGTCATTCCCCCCCTTTTATATTGACCCAAATGCATTCAAGACAGTTTTCATCATTGTTGTACTCTATTTCTGTAGAGATGTAATTATTTCTTATATAGAGAGCAACTCCACTTCCTCTTTTATTTGGTCTGTTTCTTTTAAATAATTTAAATCCCTCAAGCTGTGTGTTCCATTTTGTGCGTTTCATCCCACCATGTTTCCATAATGGCAACAATATCATATCTGCTCTCATTCATTGATCAGTTGCATGAATACTACAGGGGCTCCTTGTAATCCAAAAGGGAGCACTATAAATTGGAAGCAGCCCAGAGGGCAGTTAAAAGCAGTTTTCCATTTGTCTCCCTCTCTAATTCTGACTCGGTAATAAGCCTCCCATAAGTCCAGTTTAGAAAATACTTTCCCCTTAGAGAGGTGGGCCAATATGTCCTTCATGAAGGGCAAGAGGTACACATTCTCCACTCACACTGCATTCAGACCCTTATAATCCATGCACAGATGAAGAGACTCAGTTTTCTTCTCCTGGAACAACACCAGGGCTGCCACCCAGGGTCTAGCCAGCTAGATGAAACCTAGAGCCAAGTTTTTATCTATGAACTGGCACAGTTCATCTAACTCCCTGGGAGTCATGGAGTACAGTTTAGGCCTGTGGTGGTGAACCTATGGCATGCCTGCCACAGGTGGCATGCGGAGCCGTCCCTGTGGGCATGTGTGCCATCGCCCCAGAGGGAGGCGGGGCCAGGCTGCTCCCCGCCCCTTCTCCATGTGCACCTGCACTCTCTCTCTGTACTGGGAGGAGCTGCAAGAACTGGGAGGATCCAGGCTGGATGGTGGAAGCAGCTGCCAGCATGAGTCCAGGTAAGCCTCTGGAGCGATTTCATGCCCTCCCCCATGGCCGATCTGGGCCTTTTTGAAGCCTCTGAAGCTTGCGTCTATGCCCGTGGGGTGATTTTGCGGTGCGCCAGAGGCCTGATCCGGGCTTCAGAGGCCTGCAAAAGGCCTCTGCCCCATGGATCTAGGGCTGCACAGCAATTTTGCACTCCCCCCACTTATCTGGGCCACTGAGGCACTGCAAAATTGCCCCGCGGCCATGGATGCGAGCTCCAGAGGCTTCAAAAAGGATCGGCAGTGGGGGTCGCATGAAATCATTGTGGGGCAGAGGCTTTTGCAGGCTTCTAGAGCCCGGATCTGGTTGCTGGCACACCGCAAAATCACCCTGCAGCCATGGATGCAAGCTCCAAAGGCTTCAAAAAGGCCTCTGCCACCTGGATCGGCCATGGGGGGGGCGCAAAATTGCTGTGCAGCCCTAGATCCATGGGGCAGAGGCCTTTTCCAAGTGGTGGCGGCGACAGGGTGATCTGTGTGCGGGGGTAGGGGTGGGAAACAGTGGCGGCGGCAGGACGATCCGTGCGGGTGGGGGGGAAACGGTGGCAGTGGCACGCCGATCTGTGTGGTGGCTTGGCCAGGGCTTGGGCAACCGATTGGGATACCAATCTTCCCTCCCCCCGCCATGGCAGGCTGCTACTCACTGTTTTTTTACTTTCCTTAGGCAGATCCTAGTTTTGGGGAGGAACGGAACTCTACAACCCCAGCGCTCTTCAGGGCCATGTCTTTAAGGCATTGGAAAGTCTTGGTCAGTTTTCCCCCAATGATCAATCTGCTTTCTTTGTGGGGGAGTTTTGCGCAGCATTCCACAGCCCGGTGGCCTTCCTTGTCACATTTGAAGCAGGCAATTGAGCGTGGTGAAGCTGCTAGAGGTTTTGCTGCCTCACTTTTCCTCTCTGGCAGGGACTGTCTCCACACTCTACTGGATTGGTGCTGGTTCCGAGCTTGGTTGATCTCCGCTTCTTTGGCCAAAATGCAGCAGTCATGGAGGCACATGGGGGCTCCTCGGGCGATGCAGGCATGGTATAGATCATCACTAAGCCCATCTTTGAAACAGCTCATCAGGATGTCTTCCAGGCAGTTGAGGCAGCACGCCAGCTCCCAAAATTCTTTAGTGTATTCGGCTACTGGGCAGCAGCTTTGCTTCACTGTTTTAATGTGGTCTTGCACCTTCCAATTAGCCAGGGGGTCTTTGAAAGGTCAGCAGTGCTGTCATGAAGTGGTTTTAGTTCTGGAGTTCTGGTGCATCTGGCTGCAGCACCTCCAGGGCTAGGGTGATGACTCTGACCCTGGCTCTTTCACTGGGGAGCTCCCGCTCATATTCCTGCATGTATGTGAAGATGTGGCTGAGAAGAATCCCAACTGTTGAGGATCCCCATCGAACTTTACATCCAGGGGGTGCATCTTCCACTCCAGTCATGGGGCTCCCCTTCTGCTGGCTCCCTGGGCATTCACTCTGGCTGGTGCGACTTGAAGTGGGGTAGCTGGGGCGGTCGTTGCCCTTTCTGCAGAAGCCGCGGTGTCTGCTGAGGTTCCTGGGGTGGGGGACTCACTTCCCCCACAGGCGGTTTCCTCCACCGGCACCTCACCCTTTTCCTTGCAGCCGCTGGCTTCCTGCCCTTTTAGGTTCTGGAAGGCTTCCACCATCAAGTCTCTGGTGCATTTCAGGAACCAGTCAGCTTGATTTGGCTCTTCACCCACTTCATTGTCAGTGTTGAGTAGCTCCATCTCATGTTTCCAGCCCAGTTTCCTGGTGCCACAGGTGAGAATGACCCTCTGAGTTCTCCCTTCCCAGTCCTGCTTTTTCCCCACATAATGGACCATCTTGGCCTCTGGGGATCTTTCATGGTGGCTGCTTCCTCTGTCCACTCTGAGGGGCTCTCCTCATGGTGGGTTTTCGGGGAGGTTTCTGCCCAGCACTCAGCCTCCTCCTGTTTGCTACCATGGTGGGACATTGTGTGCATGATCCCCACAGTAGGGCTGTGATCTCTCTGGGTTGACGACTTTGCAGAACTTGCCTAATGTAAGGTTCTGCCTCAGCTAAAACTCCCAAGAAAGCAGAACTCTTGAAACTGGCATTGTTTCAACAGGAACGTTTATTGAGAGATAGTGAAAGCAGAAAGGCTAGGCAAGATCTGAATAATTCCCATGCAAAATGTTACATTAAACCCCTCTCTTCAAAATCCCTCCCAGATACCCAACTGCCCAGTGCAAATCCAGCCAATTCATAAGTGTGAAGTTGTTATGGGACTGGCAGTTGAAGGAGCAATAAAACTCTGTTCCTAGGCATTGCATCCTCCTCTCAGCAGAACAGAGATAAGGCAGATGACCCCAGGGACATTCCTCCCCACTTTCACACCCAAAGAGATAACAAAGGTTGAAAGAACAAAGCAAATGAAACACATCCCAGAGCCCATGACTTCCCCACTCCCAACAGAGGAAAAGCCTCCCTCCTCCCAACAGAATGGCAGCACTCCAAAAATGATTTTAGGGGCCTGACAGTAACAGTTGACATTGGCCACTCTCAAAAAGCTGAACAAAAATGTAGTTGATAAAAGCACCAGGAAATCTCAAGACTATAGGCTAGACTAGGAAATGGATACAATGTCCTATAACAAGGAATAGAAAATTATTTCTATATTGTTTTCTCCTCAGAATTACCCAGTTCAAAGTCACCAAAAGTCAAATTCAATTTTGGGGGAAACTTTTATTTAACTTTTCAGTTAAGACTAACATTTTCCCTCTTCCTTCCATTTCATTAACATTTGTATTGTATTATTCAGATTAATTACATACTTGCAAGACCTAACCTTTACTAATAATGTGAAATGTGCAATGAAATTTTTCTCCAATAAAAGTTTGAAAAAATAAACTAAGAGTTAAGGTGAATAAGGTGCCTCCAGTTTAAGGCTGATTTCATCATTGTTTTTAGCACGTCATAATGAGATGAAAATTAAAATATGTGCATCATGACATATTCCTGTGCACATGACAAAGTTAGGTCATGAAGTCTGCCACAACTATGTAAATAATAATCACTTAAACTTCTTTGTCTGATTCCCACCCATGGATCGCCATCTCAAGTTCACTGCTTTTGCGCTGTTACATGAACCATTCTTCACAGCAAACACAAGTTTTCCCACATCTCCTTTTCTGGCCTACTTTTCAGTTTGTTTATTTAAAGTCAGAATTTATAATACCTGATTTCACACACACACACACACACACACACACACACACACACACACACACACGATATGGGTCTGTTGAAATGGAAAAAAGTTCCACAGTGCAAGCATGTGTGATGTGACACTCACTCCACCAACAGCATTCTGCATTTTCTTCTGCATCAAACTCTACAGATCATAATTCTTCAAACCAGTGTTTCTCAACCTTAGTTAACTATAAGGTGTATGAGTTCAATTCTTAGAATTCCCCAGCCAGCTCTAGATTATGGGAACATTCTGAATGAGTAAACATTATATAGAAGTTTGATTCCTGTTATGACATTCCATAAGAACATTCTTTTTCTCAAACAACAATAAAACTGTACCCCACCCCTGTGATTTCCCTATAATAATCCAATATCAGCAGACACTGACATGCAATTTCAGTAAGGGAGACTTGAGAAAAATCATATATGACATCTGGTAAGAAATATTCTTTAGGATTATCAATTTCATATACCAATTGTTCTGCCACAGTGCCAAACGTCACCAGCCCTCCTGTGTTAGGTGCTTTGGATACAATAAAACCTCCATCAGAAGAAGCTTCTATTATGGGGAAACCAATGTTATGCCTAAAAGTTCAAAATATTAAATTTTAATTATTTGGAAAGTATGTCAATAATGCATTTCATGGGAAAGTTTCTGTGGTTAAAAAAACATTGCTAAACAAACTATCTGTCAAGACGTCCTATTTGAGCTCCAAGGAAAGCCAGAAAACAGGAACGCTAAACAACCAACAGCTTTATTTGCTATTTGGAAACAAAGTTAGCACTGGGAGTGACTTGCTCCCAGTGCCTTACATACGGTACATGTGCCCCACCCCCACCAGACCCCACCCTCACCTGGCCCAGCCCCACTCAACAAGCCATCATGAGGGTGGAATGAAAAAGAACCATCCACCCAGTCCCTAGCTCCTCCCCCACCAGTCAGCACCACCCACACCAGTCAGCAGCACCTGCATGCCTCAGCTCTGGCTGCCGGTAGGGAATAAAGTGTCTGTAGAAATTGGCAAAGCCCAGAAAACTTTGTAATTGGCGACACATTTTTGGTGCCTGCCATTCAAGGACACTTTTCACCTTATTAGGGTCCATTTCCACCCCCGCTGCTGAGATCCGATACCCCAAGTAGTCAAGGCGGGCTCGGTGAAATTCACATTTAGATAACTTAACAAACAAGTGGGCTTGCAGCAGCTTGCACAACACATCACGTACCAACTGGATGTGTTCTTCCAAGTTTTTAGAATAGATGAGAATATCACCCAGATATACTAGCACCCCACGGTATAAATGCTCATGCAATACCCCGTTAATGAGCTGCATGAACACCGCGGGGCCCCTTGTAGACCAAAGGGCATCACCCTGAACTGATAACTGCCCAATGGACAGTTGAAAGCTGTCTTCCACTCATCACCTTTCCTTATTCTGACCCTGTAATATGCCTCACGGAGGTCTAATTTCATGAAAATCCTCCCTTGGGCCAAATGAGCAAGAAGGTCTTTCATAAGTGGTAGGAGGTACATGTGCTCCACACACATTGTGTTAATACCGCGAAAGTCTACACAGAGCCAGAGACCCCCATCCTTCTTCTCCTGGAATAGAACTGGTGCTGCTATCTGAGAACGAGCCGGCTGTATGAAACCCTGTGCTAAGTTCTTATCAATGTAACGTCTCAACTCCTGTAGCTTTAGAGGCATCATAGGATACATTCTGGGTTTTGGTAACTTAGCTCCTGGTAATATCTCAATCGCACAATCAGTTGGGTGATGGGGTGGCAAGCTATCACACTCCTGTTCACTAAACACCGCAGCAAGATCATTGTACACTGCTGGGAATTCAGGACCCCCATGCTCCTGAGCTGCCTTTAGCCCCTCTATTGCCTTCTCCGACTCGTCTGCCTCCGGTTGGGGTGGTTGAGGGCTCATCCCGAGTCGTAAGTGATGACACCATCAGCCCACCACATAGTTGGAGACCATTTGTCCAACCAGGCCAACCCCAGGATCACTGCCTCAGTCATAGACAGGACTACTATGAACCGGAGGATCTCCCAATGCTTACCCATTTCCATTATCACTGGTTCCATTACTAACATGGCTGGGGCCCCACCCAAAAGGGACCCGTCCACCTGCTCGAACCAGATGGGGGAAGCCAGCCGGGTTACCCTAATGCCAACCTTATCTACCACCTCCTTACTAACCAAACAACGAGTGCATCCTGTATTGATCAGAGCCTGGTACTCGCCAGAATGCCCTGTGAGCGGGCTTGTTAAGGTGATTGGGATGGCAAAAGGAGCTATGGGTTGATTCACCATGGGGTCCTCTGCTGGGTCTCCAAGATGCCTTCAGCAGGTGTTGTTTCACTTGGAGACCTTTGGGGGGTTCTGCCTTCCGCTTGATGGGCAGCCCTTGACCGTTCCGTGGTTTTCTTCAGTGTAGCCCCTGGCTTACCAGTAGCAGTTTGCGTGCTGGGTATGGCTGGAGCCGGACAGTCAGCTACCCGATGGCCCGGCCGGTTGCACCTAAAACACCTGAACACAGCCCTGGGAATGGAACTGGGAGCCGGGGTTTGCCGGCTGACATCTTTTGGCTGCTCAACAGCCAACCGGGGGGTAGGTTGTTCATCTGGTGTTCTCTGGAACTCCCGTAAGCCAGCATCCAGCTCACCCGTAAGCCCGTCACCACCCGAAACCACTCTGGGAGCCGGCACGGAATGCCCCTTACCACGCATGCCTGGCGTAATTCCTTGTTCAAGCCAGCCCGGAATTGGTGGACCAAAAGGTGCTCCAGCCATGAACGAAGCCTCCCAGCTGCCCATTGGAACTCGCATACGTATTCTCTTGCCAGCCTGCCCCTTTGCCGAAATCCCAGCACCTCCGCCTCTGCTTGCTGCACCCGGGAGGGGTTTTTGAACCTAATCTTCAGGGCGTCCAGGAATAGGCTAACATCGGCTAACTCTTGGGCATGATCACTGTATAGATCCACAGTCCAGGCTGCCACTTCCCCCTGCAAGCTTGCTGTTACAGCCACCACCATCGCCCAATTAGATGGGTACAGAGAAGCGAAGCAGTCCAAATGGCTAAGCACATGGCTCATAAATATTGCCAAGCGGTCTGGGTCACCGTCAAAGGGCACTGTGATAGGAGGTGGGTTCCACAACACTGCCTGAGGCCAGGGGGCTAATGCTTGTGCTCCATACTGAGCAACATCTGGGGCCACAGCACGGCGGGCATCAGGACCTGTCCCCCATGGCCCTGAGGAACCTGGTAATGCCCCAGGCTGCCTGGAAGGGACTACAGCCAGGGCCCCAGCCAGTCGGCCCTCCTGGTGGTACTGAGACTGCTCAACTGAAACGGGTACCCCAGAAGGCCCTGTCAGGGAAGGATGGCTGCTTGGTGCCAGCCTGAGCTTTGGGCTGGCTAAATGGAACCTGGAAGACTCCGCTGGCACCCCTAGCCCAGGGGTGGCCCTGGGCCGTGGTGGAAATGCGAGGTAGCCCATTTCTCCAAACTGGTCCCTGAGAACATCCAAGGTGTATTGGCCTGGAGTGGTGGAGTAGCTTCACTCCTCTTCCTCATCTCCAGTCACGCCTCTCTCTCTCCAACCAGTCAAAGTGGCCCCTGCATCCGCTGCTTGCTGCCTGCTACCTTCTGGGTGGTGCAGAGCAGGACTCAGCCACCACTCCCCAGATGAAGCTGTAGAGGCTGGCTGCTGGGACTCACCCCCTGTATCCACAGGCTGCTGGGCCTTTTCCTTAGGCCACACTACCGGTTGGGCCTTCTTCACCACCTGCTGGGCCTCCCCCGCCTCCACTGCAGATGGTAACTCAGGCTGGCCTGTTGGTTCCGGTGACTTCTCCACCGGTGAAGTGCCTTGGGTTCCCTCTGCCATTATTTTTCACCACCAGGAACTGAGGGAGGAACAATACAGGATAGTGAAGTCTTAAGTAGAGTGCTAACTTACTGTCAAGACATCCTATTTGAGCTCCAAAGAAAGCCAGAAAACAGGAACGCTAAACAACCAACAGCTTTATTTGCTATTTGGAAACAAAGTTAGCACTGGGAGTGACTTGCTTCCAGTGCCTTACATATGGTACATGTGCCCCAGCCCCACCAGACCCCACCCTCACCTGGCCCAGCCCCACTCAACAAGCCATCATGAGGGTAGAATGAAAAAGAACTGGCCGCCCAGTCCCTAGCTCTTCCTCCACCATTCAGCACCACCCCCACCAGTCAGTAGCACCTGCACGCCTCAGCTCCGGCTACTGGTAGGCCAGCATCCATTGCAGGTCCGTTCACCAACTGATGCAACCCAGCGAATGGCCTTTCCCTATTGCTAGTCTGTTGGCCCAGAAAGGCGCCTCCTGATGACGTCAGCAGCTAAGGAGGATGGCAAGCAGCCACAATGCCAGCAGAAGCAGCAGGGTGCCTCCTGATGACGTCAGCAGCCAAGGAGGATGGCAAGCAGCCCCAATGGCGGCAGGAGCAGCAGGGCAGCAGGGCGGCAACAGTGGACTGGTCATGAGTCCCCGCCGGACAGCGGAGCGGTAAGCAGATGAGGCTCCGACCATCCGCATGGGTAGGCCTCACAGGGCACGACACTATCAAAATGTATACCAGTTTGTTTGTTTTTAAAAAACCTTCCTTTTAGCTCCTTTAATCGTACAGATAACCAAATGATCAACTGAATAAACCAATTAGATACAGAAAAGAGACAAAAATATCAAAGTTTAAAAAAAGCTATCAGTATGTGAGCAATATTAGTTGAAGAAAACATATTACCACAATGTCCTTCATGTTGCAGTAAAAAAAATCAGAACAAAATAATCGGATATGAATTGCTTTTATGGCATCTCACTTTTACATTGCAGCTTTGGTGAGATTTAATTCAAGCAAATGTATTGTAGGAAAAATGTATTTTTTCCCAAGTTATCAGCTACTCTGCAATCATTTTGCCTACTTCTCAGGACACTTCTTAGTCAATCTATATGAGGTCCAGTGCTAGCTAAATGCCTACATTTCCAACCCTTATTATATTGCACAAATTTCAACTAATTGAGATAATCAGAGTCAGCCATATTGCAACCATAATGCAGTAGAGATTGCAAACACGTTCCATTTCATATAGGGGAAAGAGTTGAGATGTGTTTGAATATTAGTAGCTCAGGTTGGTAGTTGGGCTGTTGGTTTGATCTCCGAGATTGGCGATTTGGCTGCAAACATTTCGTCTCCATTCAAGAGGATATCTTCAGTGCATTTTGAATTGTGCTCATCTGTCAGAGCACTGGCCTTTAAATTGGTGTGGATGTTGTTTGTCCAAATGTTTCTGAGTCATAGTCTGGTTTCAGGTCTGTTTTTGGGTTGTTTGGCTGGCTGTTGTTGTTGGGATGTGGTCTGGTTTCTTGTGGGTGTTTGTTAATTTCGCTGTGTGGTGGGGTGCCTGTTTGTTTGTTTTAAATGCTGCCTTTGGGATTGCAGTTGAAGTAGTTCCTGCGTTATCAGTGATTGGTAGATTGGGTTGATGTCAATGTGTATGTTTATTGACTTATTGGTGGCAAACCAAGGGTAAGAGTTGCCAGAAAGAAAGAACAAGGACAAAACGGAGGATATTAGGGCTTACTGTCTATAGCAGCTTTAACAAATTGCAGCACAACTTCACGGACGTGAACATGACAACATGACAGCTTATTAAAAATCAAAGTATGAAACATTATGAGGTACCACCAATTCACAAGCTGACTACTGTGGGCAGATTGCAATGGCACAATTGATTTTTCAATTGTCAGTAACTTTTATTTAGAGATGGATCACATAAACAAGTGCCAATTGGCAAGAGGTTTTCTCATCACAAGGCATTAATTCTAAGGAGAAATAAACATAATAACATCTACCATTGCACTCTCCCAGGACTCAGCAGAGTCTTTCACATTTAACTTCTACTCCAAGTTCTACAAAAATCGTATTAGCACTAGTTTCCTTGGAGATGACATAATTAAACAAACTCTCCATTATCTTAGCCATGCCACAGTTGAGCTGTACTACTAAATATTTTTAAGTACTCAGTGGCTGTCAGCTCTTAAAATGGTGAATAAATCTCATTTCACAAAAAACCCTGTCCCCAATTTCAACATATCTTTCCTTATGCAGAGCCTGAATTCTAGGTCTGTAGCTATGGAATAGCTGTCTAGCACATATTACAATACTATGTTACTGTAAGACTAGTGTATTTAAAGTGAAATCAAACTAAAATTGTACTTAAATTTTTGACTAAACTGGCTTATTTCCTAGCTTATTTTTAAGCAGGAAACATTAAGCAAGAAAAATTCTAGTAGAATTTCTCTAAGGAGATTGATATAAGCTTACTTAGTGACAAAAATATTTTTAGTACTTCACTGACAGTATCTTCACAAAAGCTTAACACATCTCGTATTCTAGGAACAATCCAGTGATAAAATGCATATACTGGAAAAAAAATCTATAATAAAATTTGAACAAGTTTCTTCTCTAAATTCAGATGTAAGTACTTCACTATGGAAAGATTTAACTACTCCAAATGTTTAATGGATAATGCTTGAAATGAATAAATTAATAGTCTTCAATTTCAGATCCTTACTTCTAACAAGATAAGCATTTTAGTCCAATACAATATTACTACTTTGTTGGTTATATGTTGCTGAATTTCCCAAAAGCAAGTAATTAACTATAGAGTCTTAGTAAGAACCAGTTAAGGATGAAGAAGCATCTTGGAACTCCATAATGTGTCATCACAGAAATAAACAAAAGATGAATTCATTTTTTAAAAGATAAATATAAATCCAAACAATGGGTTGATCAATGGAACACATATGTATGTACTGAACATATAAGGAAGCCAAAGAGATACAAACATTTTTTTCAGCTTATAATATTCTTTTTTTTCAACTGACTCTCCAGTTTCATTTTTAGCACTAAATAATCTTGGCCAAAAGTATGGTCACCAAATACATACATAAAACAAATTGAATATGTTACTTTTTATAGTTTTATATTGGTTAAAGTCCCAGGAACTATTGAGAGATGTCTCAATAGTTTCTGGGACATTAACCAATATATTTTTCTGTATCAACTTACTAGTTGGAGGTAATACCGGTAGATACCCTATTGCATTTATTCTGTGGAATTGGAATGGCTGTCAGACAAAAATAATAATAATAATAATAATAATAATAATAATAATAATAATAATAATAATAATAATAATAATAATAATAATAATAATAATAATAATAATAATAATTATTATTATTATTATTATTATTATTATTATTATTATTTATTCGATTTCTATGCCGCCCTATTCCGAAGAACTCAGGGCGGCTCACAACACAGTAGAAATCAACATATAAAAATACATGTAAATATAAAACCTCTTAATTTAAAAAAAAACCCAAAAAAAACCCCAATCATTCAGCATACACACAGACATACACTGGCTTGGGGCAAGATGTTAACTATGTTTGCTAACTATTTAAATATACAGATGATTATGAATAGAAGTGCTCCTAGTTCCCAAATCTGATATTTTATAGCAGAATTCCACTGAGTTATTTCAGTAAAGACTCAAAAAAACAAGACACTTCAGTTATTATATATAGATAGTTTATATAGCACAATGGAGTCTGCTGCTCCTAAATGTCATGAACAAAATTGTTTTGTTCATTCCAAAATAAAATATTATTTATTTAAATCTTAAAAACTTCAGCTCTCAGGGAGATTTAAAATACCATATACTACAAAACATTCTGAATAAAAAACATATAAAATAAAATACAAAACAAAAACTTCATATAAATCAGTCAGCTGCAAGGTGGTCATTCAAAGACTAAAACAAAACAAACAAAAAATGCAAGCCAAATATGCTTTAAAAAATATCACCTTGGGTGAGCTTTTTATCCATCTGTTGACTAACTATCAATTTAGTATGTCTATCTATCAGGATAATTGTGTTGAATAGACAACAGATTAGACTTTGAAGCTGCTCATTTGCTTCCTGATGTACCCAATCCATCAAAGTTAGCAAATTATTTTCTATGTTTAAATGGAATATAATTATCTCAAAAATAAAAAATAAACATTAAAATATTCAACAAAGGGGCTAGGACTTCAAACAAGAGATTTTTCTTACTGTCCATGACTACTTGCTACTATATCAGTGATTATAATTTGGACAATTTCCCGACTAATGTCTTTGTAATATGAGACTACATTTTGTCCCAAGACTTCATACTCCATGCATATTGCATGCAAGTACACTACATACAGTATATCTCCTATCAGGTGGGATAGTAAAAAGTATATTTGCTTGAAGGATAGGTTCTAGATTAGCCCAAAATGTGTCAACACTAAAGAGTACTGTCCTATCATTATCAGGGAATGTTATATGTGGTACTAGGTTAATGCTGGAAAAATTGTTAAAGATGACCTTGGAGAGAGAATATGATGGCAAATAATTTACAACCATGGAAAGATTACATTAATACTTAAAGTGACTGCTGTAACTCTTGCTGGTAGAAGGGAGAGAAAACACTGTCAAGATTTCAAGATACTGCTGCCATGGCCTACAGTATATCAACAGAGTTCTTCTTGGAACTGCATGTCCTAACTTGAAGGGCTGGGTCTAACCCATATTTATTTCACTCAAAAATGTTAAGTTAACAAGTCATAATGGGCAGGAACGCCATCTACTAATGAATATCGCGACTGAAGATTGTCACTTGGAATATGTTAAATGACGAAGAGCATAATATAATTTTTTCCTCATTGATTACCTCAATTTTTTTTCCTATTATTATTACTCACTGGAATTTATACAACCACAAGCAACTTTATCAGAATGATTTATACTTTCTGACGGCTCTGACATAAACTCCTTCACTTTCCTGCATCAACTGTGCTCCACAAGATGAGACTACATTCATTCACATCTGTTACATCCTTTCCCAGACACATGCCACATCTATTTTTCTTTATTTCATTTGTTAAATTACAGAGTTTACAAAATTCTTTAACAAATGAAATTATGTGTGTGTGTGTGTGCGCGCGCGCGGTGTGTGTCTGGGAAAGGATGTAACAGATGTGAATGAATGTAGTCTCATCTTGTGGAGCACAGTTGATACAGGAAAGTGAAGGAGTTTATGTCAGATATGTCAGAAAGTGTAAATCAGTATGATAAAGTTGCTTGTGGTTGTATAAACTCCAGTGAGTAGTGATAATAGAAAAAAAATAATTGAGGTAATCAGTAAGGAAAAAAATGGATAACATTGGTAAAGAATGTGGTCCAGAGGGGAAAAACATTCTGCCAATGTGCTGGAAAACATTGCTGAAAAATGCGTGAAAATGCTAAAAATAATAAGAGTGGATGGTTTATAAAGATATAAAAATGAAATGTTTACTTAAGGATGTTGTTTTAAACAAGATTTACTAAGTTTCATTTTCTTGTTTCTTATTTTACTTGTTTACATCTAATTTTTACTCCTTTCCTGCACTCTGTACAGTATATACCCCTATTGAGTTATATATTCCATGATAGATATATATGCATATATGCATGCACCTAATTATAGAGATGATAAAATGGAAAATCACATTTCAGATAGAAATACTGCAAATATATTAATATGATCATAGGCTGAATAGTATCTTGTAACTCTGTCATTCAGCAATCTAAATATTAAAATATATTACAAAAATATTAACAAACATGTATCTTACAAAAGAACAAACATACCAGTTTGGCACAGTATGCCAGTCAGTGAATATTCCACCTGTACATTGAGCACCACATTCAATCAGATGACCTGCAAGACTAAAAATCACATTTGATATTTAAATGATTTTAATGAAGTGAGTTTAAAAACTTAACATTTACTGAGAGTTTCTACTGCATAATATTTGATGTTTAAACAAACCAATCTTTATTACATCTAAACTGATATTCAGTTGAAAGAGACTTTAAAATATCAGGAATTTTGACTGTTGTATTATTTTAACAGTATTAAAATTAACAGTATTCTTTGAAACAAAGACGATATTTACCTTCCAGCTGCTAATAAGCTGAATTCATCTCTAGACCATCCAAACTAGAAAAATAACATTTAAAAATACACATTGAAATAGAATTAAATAGTGAAAAGAATGTTAAATCACATGAAATCACAAAAGCAGAATCTTCAACAGAATCCAAGGCTCATAAAAATTTGGCTATTTCCCAGTTTCCCCTTTTATGCATGCTCACTTGCATACAATATGAAAGAGGCATCATAGGAATATATTGCCCATGAATATCCTCCATAATCTATCCAAATTCCTTTTCCCCATTTCTATAAATTCCCTGTGCAACTGTACAGTAAGCAGAGAAAATACTGTAGGGACCTTGAAATCCATTGGGAATAATTGTCTTGTCTTTCACTTAGGTTGTACATTTCACAATTAGATCAACAAAGGCAAAAGAGGAAGGTAACAATACATATGCACACTTCTCTGTATCTCTCTCTCTGTCGGTCTGTCTGTCTGTCTGTCTGTCTGTCTGTCTCTGTCTCTGTCTCTGTCTCTGTCTCTGTCTCTCTCTCTCCCTCTCTCTCACACACACACACACACACTCAGAAACAGACCCACAAATATATGTGTGCATTTGTGTGTATGTATATATATATATAAAAGACCAGAACTATTGCCAAAACTGAACACTTCAATAACAGAATAATCAGAGAAGCCATCGAGATAGAAAAACGCCCTCACAGCATGAACAAATGAGATGATACCTCCCACCTACCAGCCATTTGGAAACCTGCCCTTATTGACAAACGAGTCCATGACACCAGACCTACATTCACAAAAACCACACAGGATATCACCACTACACATCCAGGCAAAAAGCAAATAGCTATCCCAGTTCTCCCTTATTCTTTGTTAGCAATTTAAATTATATATATATATATGTATGTATGTATGTATGTATGTATGTATGTATGTATGTATGTATGTCTTGGCGACGTTTCGACGAAGTCTCATTCGTCATCTTCAGGCTGGTGCTTTCGGCTTCTAGGAGCAATGTGAGATTTTAGCTGTTTCTTCCTTTTAAATGCCAGTGGGGGTTTGAACTGATTGGCTGGGAGCTGATAAGGTGGAGGTGTGTTCTGATTGGTTAGGGGCTTGGCTGTCCTCTAGAGGGGTTCAAAGTGGCCAATGATGCAGCTGTGGTCTGGCTCCTGGTCTGTGGTTGTGCCTCATCATCGGTGTGGGTTTGGGTTTGCTTTTTGCGTGGATGTGTGGATGTGTGGTGGTGGCATCCTGTGTGGTTCTGGTGTCATTCTTTGTGTTAGGAATTCGTTTGTCAATAAGGGCGGGTTTCCAAATGGCTGGTAGGCGGGAGGTATCATCTCGTTTGTTCATGCTGTGAGGGTGTTTTTCTATCTCGATGGCTTCTCTGATTATTCTGTTATTAAAGTGTTCAGTTTTGGCAATAGTTCTGGTCTTTTTGAAATCAATTTCATGTCCTGTGGCTTTAAGGTGTTGGACCAGGGAAGAAGTTGGTTCCTCTTTTTTGACTGAGTTTTTGTGTTCTTCAATGCGTGCACTTATTCTTCTGTTGGTTTGTCCAATGCATGTAGTGAGGCAAGCAGTACATGGGATTTCATATACTCCTTGATTTTCTAACTCAATTTTGTCTTTAGGGTTTCTTAGGATGGTGGATATTTTTCTGTTTGTGCAGAATGCTGTCTTGATGTTATATTTGTGCAGGATTTTGCTGATCTTGTCTGTGGTGCATTTTATGTATGGGAGGAGGGCTTTGCCGTTTTCTTGTTCTCTGTCTTGGATTTTAGTGGGAGTTTCTTTTTGGATTAAGTTGGAAATCTTATTTCTTGGGAATCCGTTGGATGTTAGTACATTAGTGAGAGTGTGTAGTTCGGTTTTTAGGTGTTGTTCGTCAGCTAGGCATTTGGTTCTGGAGATGAGTGTCTTGGCTACGGAGTTGATCTGTGCTGGGTGGTGGTGTGAGAGTGCGTGCAGATAGCGGTTTGTGTGTGTTTTCTTCTGGTAGATGGTGTGTCCTAGGGAGCCATTGGATTTCTTGTAGACTAAGACATCCAGGAAGGGAAGTTGGTTATTAGCTTCTGTTTCCATGGTGAACTGTATTTTGGGGTGTAGGCTGTTGAGGTGTGTAAGGAAGTTGTCCAGTTTTTCTTTCCCATGTGGCCAGATTACGAATGTGTCATCTACGTATCTGAGCCAGAGTTTGGGTTTGTGATCAGATTTTTCTAGAGCTTGGGTTTCAAAGTGTTCCATGTAGAGGTTTGCAATGACAGGTGAGAGAGGTGATCCCATGGGTGCTCCTTCTATTTGTTTGTATTTTTGTCCGTTATAGATGGAGTATGTGTTGGATAGACAGTGGTTGGTCAGATCTAGGATGTGTTTGGGGGGGTTATATTTGTTATATTTCCCAGCTTATATTTCCCAGGTTATATTTCCCAGCTTCACTTGAGTTTCTCACCAGCAGCTACTTTGGCTCCCCACAGGTGACTGTCACTCCCATGAGTTTCTCTTCCCATTCTTCCTTTTTCCCAACCCAAGGGACCATCAGGGACTTGGTGGATTGTCCTCTCCCAGACATCAGGATAGATCAACTTTCAGAAGGGGGCATCGAGGATTCTTCCCCCTAGAATAGAATAGAATAGAATAGAATAGAATAGAATAGAATAGAATAGAATAGAATAGAATAGAATAGAATAGAATAGAATAGAATAGAATAGAATAGAATAGAATGGACCTTGGAGGTCTTCTAGTCCAGCCTCCTGCTCTAGCAGGAGAAACTATATCATCTCAGAAAGGTAGATGTCCAGTCTCTTCTTAAAAATCTCCAGTGATGGAGCGCCCACGATTTCTGGGGTAAACTGTTCCATTAGTTGATTGTCCTCACTGTCAGGAAATTTCTCCTTAGTTCCAGGTTGCTTCTCTCTTTGATAAGTTTCCAACTGTTGTTTCTCGTCCTGTCCTCTGGTGCTTTGGTGAACAGTCTGCCCCCCTCTGCCTCATGGCAGCCCCTCAGATACTGGAACACTGCTATCATGTCTCCCCTATTTCTTCTTTTCCTTAGATTAGCCAGACCCAAATCTCGTAGCTGTTCTTCATATGTTTTAGTCTCCAGGCCCCTGATCATCTTAGTTGCTCTTTGAATTTTTTCCAAACTCTCAACATCTTTTTTGTGACATGGTGACCAAAATTGGCTGCAGTATTCCAGGTGTGGTCTCACTAGGGTTTTATAAAGCGGTACTAATACTTTGCGTGTTCTTGATTCTATGCCTCTGTTTATACAACCCAGGACTGTATTTGCTTTTTTGACTGCTGCTGCATACTGCTGGCTCATAGTCAAGTGATCATCCACTAGGACTCCAAGATCCCTCTCACAGTTACTGTTTTTGAGCCAAGTCTTGCCCATTCTGTATTTGTGCCTTTGGTTTTTCCTGCCTAAATGTAAGACTTTGCTTTTCTCCACATTGAAACTCATTTTGTTGGATAGGGCCCATTGTTCAAGTTGGTCAAGATCTTTTTGGATCCTGTGTTTGTTTTCTGTGATGTTGGCTACTCCTGCTAGTTTGGTGTCATCTGCAAATTTGATGAGTTCCCCTTCTGTTCTCTCATCTAAATCACTGATGAAGATATTGAAAAGTACTGGGCCTAAGACGGAGCCTTGTGGTACCCCACTGCATACTTCTCTCCATGTGGATGTAGTGCCATTGAGGAGTACTCATTGAGTACGGTTTGTTAGCCAGTTAAAGATTCATCTGGTAGTGATATTTTGTCTATCCCACCTTTTCTTAATTTACCAAGGAGTAGGTTGTGGTCTACCTTGTCAAATGCCTTACTGAAGTCCAAGTATATTATGTCCACTGAGTTTCGCTCTTATATTAGTTTAGTCACTTTATCGAAGAATGAGATGAGATTGGTTTGGCATGATCTATTTTTGACAAACCTGTGCTGGCTACTAATTATGACTTTGTTTGCTTCTAGTTGTTCACAGATTTGTTTTTTGATAATCTTTTCTAGGATTTTCCCAGGTATTGATGTTAAACTGATTAGTCTGTAGTTTCCTGGGTCTGTTTTTTTTCTCTTGAAGATGGGGACCACATCAGTCCTTTTCCAATCCTCTGGTACTTCCCTAGTGCTCCAGGATTTATGGAGGATATGATGCAACAGTTCTGAGATAACCTCTGCCAGCTCTTTCAGAACTCTGGGATGTAGTCTGTTGGGTCCTGGTGATTTATATTCATCAAGGTTGGATAGGTGCTCCCTTACCATTTCTTGCTCATTTTAATTTTTGTTTCTGGTATGTCTTTTGCAGTGGTTTTTTTGGTGTGTTGGGCTATAGTATCTTTTTGTGTGAAGACTGACACAAAGTATGAGTTAAGCAGCTCTGCTTTCTCCCTGTTGCCTATAATTTCTTTGCCATTTTTTCCTTTTAGCAGGCCTACAGTTTCCTTGATTGACCACACCTGCTGAGTTGGCTTAATGTTAGACTTGCTCCAATCCAATCCCTTAAAAAAGAAAAGCCTTCAACTCCATTTGTTTTTGTTTTTTTTTACTAAGGATGTTGGTAGCAGTAAAGTCAAGCCAGCTTTGAAATTTACCACATTCACTAGAAGCAAAAATAAGGTGTAGGTTTGGCCCCAGCCCATCCCTCCCCCATTACCAGTCCATTTCCAGGCAACCAGAGCTCACCAAGATACTTTGAGAACTGAGATGTTGGGGGTAATCCACATTATTCTTAGGGTGTCTGGCCATGGGATGCTAGTAAAAACAGGATTTGGCTGCCCTGATCCTTATCACCTGTCATTCCCCCCCTCCTGATTTCCTATCATGTACACATAAAGCTTTATTGCCCTTTCTTTTATGTTTGCAGGGTTGAGGCATTAAGCGGAGACATATTGTGTAAACAAGCTTCCTTTATTACTCTCTTCTTACTACCAACAACCAAAATGGCATGCAGGCCTTTTATAATGTCCCAGACCCAGGCAATGTCAACCAATGATTGTAGAGGCTGTCTCCCGCTTTGCGCATGCGCGCAAGGCTGGAGACAGCCAGTTTGGTCCCAGGCAGCTTTGGGTCTGCCCGGGACCCTTTGCAACATTTCTGAGCCTGCTGAATGCTTAACACTTTCCTCTTTTCCCCTTTCATCCTTTTTGCCCTTCTTCCCCCTTTCATCTTTCCCCACTTCTTCTTTTGATGGCAGAATGCCTGTGAGGCTCCAAGTTGAGCCAGGCAGAGATGATACCATCCATCCATCCATCCATCCATCCATCCATCCATCCACCCACCCACCCACCCACCCATCCATCCATCGATCTGACTTCCAAATATCTTTAAAACATAATCCAGTGCAAAACTTTTCAACCCTAACTTTAATATTAAGAACTTGCGGTTTCTAAGGCAAAAGTAACCCCCTTAATTTAAAAATGTTTTTGGTTATTTTTTTAAGTTGGCCATTTCTGCCACCTTGTGGTGAGCTAAATTGTTTGCAAATTGTAGTCAAAGAAATCCAGATGAAAGAAAAGTTAAGTAATGATGCTATATTAGTTTGAAAAGAAACATATTTTTAACATACAGAATGGGAAACAGCATTAACACAAAATCTCTCTTTGAAATTAATTGGATTTTCTTGGTCAGAAGACAAAAAACAATGCATTCCATATTTTTTTTGTAAACTATAAGAAACATATCACAGTCACAAAATTAAAAGTTTTGTGAATTTCAGAATCTGAATTCACAGTTTCATCAGTGTAGGAAACCCTAAATTAACCAAATTTCACTTTATCATATGCATAACTATTTCTTAACAGATGTATATTTAATTTAGAGTAAAGCTATTACATAAAGCTAACCTATATATAAATGCAAATATTGCCATATATATTACTATGTGACTTTAGTTGTGTTTGGTTTACTTCTCTTTTAAATATAGGAAAGATGGACATTATGAAATTTTGTTCTGACTTGAAATGTAAGTAACAATTTCTAGTTCTGCAATGAACAAATAATATGGGTACAGATAGTCCTCGACTTAATAACAGTTTGCTTAGTGACTTTGAAGTTACAACAGTGCTGAAAAAAGAGCCTCATGACTGTTCTTCAGATTTATGACCATTGCAGCATTCCCATAGTCACATGATCGAAATTCAGATGCTTGGCAACTGGCTTATATATATATGACTGTAACCATCATAAATATTGAGCCAATTGCCAAGTGTCTGAATTTTGATCATGTGATTACCTTTTGTGGCATTCTGACAAGCAAAGTCAATGGGGAAACCATATTCACTTAACGATCATGTTATTAACTTAACAACTGCAATGATTCACTTAACAATCATGGCAAGAAAGATTGTAAAATGGGGCAAAACTCACTCAACAAATATCTTGCTTAGCAATGGCAATTTTGGGCTCAATTGTGGTCATAAGTCACAGACTACCTATACTACATCAATACAGCATCTGCAGAAGCAAATATCACATAAAAATGCCTGGCCCTTAAATTCTTTAAGACTTGGACTGGGAAGAAACTGCACTAAGAAAAGGAAATTACACTAAGTGGAGAAATTAGTTTCTGCCTTGTGAATTGGAGCAGAAGGTGTTTATTACCAGAAAGTTATAGGGTGGAACAGAAATAAATATGTCAATATGTATATAGGGCTGGAGTTGGGAGGATAAGTGTGAGCTTGAAGAAGAAAAGAGAAGGGAAGAGAAACTTACATCTTATGTAGTGTATGTGCTAGTTTTATTGCAGGAATTATTGTGGATTCTTATGGCTGGGATAAGTGGTTGCAGTGTGAAAGAAAATGTGTGATTTTGCTGAAGGGAAAGACAAGACTTATAGTCATACGTATACTAGGAAGAACAAATTCTACATTATAATAAAAACACACTGGTTTCAACAGCTGTAGGAAAAAATGGTTGATATTGAATAAAAATTCATAAAGGTGACCAATATTTAGTCTGGTAAGATGGCTAGTAGAAAAAGAAATTATTTTAAAAATATTGATTCGTACTTACAGAATGAATTAATGGTCCCAACACAAGGCTACTATCAACACATCTTCCAATCACCACAATAGAACTCTGCTGATTGGTGTTGCGCTGAAGAAACAATATATTACTCATTAAAATCTTATATATCCTGGCAGATTCTAGCTGCCAAAAGTGTTCTAGTGAGAACATTGGAGTGAGAACATTGGCAAAACAAATATAATAAAGGGCTCCTTTCCAGGAGAGAGCTCTACAGAAAAATGCAAAAGCTTTCCCTGCCGGGCGCTCTTTATTTACAAGTAAAACATTCAGTCATTCAGAACAGGACAAAAAAGGAACAATCATGAGTCATGTACTGTACTGTACATGCTTCTTCTCAGGGGAAAAAAGTCTTATTTTTAAACTTCAAATACCAAATAAATGAAAGAACTGAAGAAAGCAAGCCAAATCAATCAAGTCAGATATTTCTTTGCAACAAATGGCACTAGGGACTGCAACAAAAATTCCTAAGACTGTGAACAGACCATGCAGAGTTCAATTATCAGCCCAATCATCATGCATCTTTATGTTTCAAGCAAATCTCACACAGCACCAACAGGACTAAATACCTAAAGTGAGTATGCTAAATGCTTCAGAAAGAGTGATTTTATAGATGATAATCAAAGCAAGCTGTATTTTAAAAAGTATTTCATCAAGCATCTCTAGTTTTCTCAAAATGTGTATCACAGTATATATTTCTTCTTCACAGTTTGATTATTATAGCATCACTATTTAGTGTCTGTGCAAAGTTTGTAGTGGATGTTTCATAGTTCCTTGATCTTTACACTGAAGATGTCATGCATTTCATAAAGTAACATCTCTCACAAATTAAAACAACAGTCATATATATATAAGCCAGTAGCACAATAAATGAGTACACACTATACAGTTCCTTCTGAGATAACATTTTACAAAATAAATATTTAAATATCTTACCCTAAATATACATTCATGCTCTGAACATTTTCTGGAAATAGTTTCCCATTCTCCTCTTTTATGATGATGTCTTTTATATTGTTTAACTGTAAAATAAAACAAACCTATGATTTTGTTATGAAAATATTATTTATACTGCCCTGACATATACAGCATAATACATGTTATGTAAATATTTAAAATATTAATAAAAACAAAACTTCCTCAGTCATGACACTAATCAGCATCATTTTACATTTTTAGAAAAGCATTCAATATTTAACAAACTACAGAAACTACATAATTTAAGTTTGTTTCTTTGTAATTCTTTATCTATCACATATTTTAAAAAAAACCCACTTGCCTGTTTGCCATAAAGTTTGAAGCGCTCTAACCTGTAATCTGAATAATCTTTTTCAACCATAGTAACAAGCGACAGGTTAAGTTATAGAAAGAGTTACTGAGAACTATCTATCTGAATTTAACTCCATATTTAAGTCAAGTGAGTAGCTGGAAACAAACTTACTGTATTTGATCTTGCTTGCAGAGTTATTCCTATTAATAAATACATCAATACATCTGCAGCACATATACCACTTATATCGGGATAAATGGTTGAAATTAAACTGAGTCATGTCAGATTGTTTGCAATGAGTCCTTTTAAACCAAATGAGTTTTAAATGAATCCTTTTAAACTTTTAAAAGATATTCACCTTAACAAAGGTGGTAAATGAAAAGTTCGTCACAAAATAGCATAGTGGTGTTGCAGATAGTATTTGGAAAGATAGCTGAAGAAAGAGAAGATTTCACCTTTAGGCAATAAGGATTTTGGCTGCAAGCTCTAAGAGATCTGTGTTGGTCTTGTGTTGGTCTTGTGTTGGTCCAAACAAGATTTCTGCTTTAATCCTGTTTTTCTCAATCAGATAAACGCCAAAGAACATGATAATATTAGATCATTTATTCGTCAGGAATCTCAAACAATAACTTACAGTCAAGAAGAGTTCTTCTGATGAACATAGCATGACCTTCTCCTTTCTTTTGGGTGAAAGATTGATGGTGAACTCACCCCATGGCTCTTATGGGACATATCACCTCGTGTCTTTCTTCACAAAGGCTTCTTTTACAAGCTGGCATGTAGCCAGGATATCCTGTGATGAACTTAGTAGCCCCTCCCACTGACTTGTTAACATAGGATTCACTGAACAACTAAAACTACATTACCCATCAGCCATCTCTTAAGGCGACAGCACTTAACCCTTTAAATGCCAAACATTCTAACATACAATTCTCATGGCTAATACATGCTCTGGCCAGGTGATTACATTACTGGTCCAGCACACTCCATGCTTGGAAATATAATTTCCACTACTAACTAACTGAAATCAGCAAAAAAGTAGCATTAAAGCATGCAAATCTTATTACTAACTGACTATTAACTAAAATAGGCAAAACATGGTATCAAAACATGCATAATTATAAGGTAAATACAAAACATGCACAACTATAACAGAGATAAACAAGTGTTACATCAAACAATGCAATCATGAAGTAAACACAAATACATAGTTTGAGGTTCAAACTTCCAGTTCGGTCTTCTTCAGCAACGAGACCAAATCAGTGATCAGTCTGGTGCAAGAGTCTTTGAGTCACGATCTGACTCACGTGGGTTCATGATCTGAACCTCAACTTGGTGAACTAGTCCATCAGAACTGGGTGGGGCCCGGTGCACGAGTCCCATTGGCCAATAGTTCTGGTATGTGTCCTTATCTCTCAGCAAGACAAGGTCTTCTTTCTGTAGGAGAAACTAGAACCAAAGGAATTTCTGGATCAGAAAAACTGGAACCCAAAAATTTTCAGGAACAAAGGAACCTGGATCCACAGGATACTCAGGAACAGAAGAAGCTGGAACCACAGGAAACTCAGGAACAGCAGGATCTGGAACCTCAGGAATAGCAGGAGATGAAACCACAGGAAATTCAGGAACAGTAGGATCTGGAACCACCGGTGGAGCATCGATGATGGCTGCTACTGTTGTCATGAGGGTAGTGAGGACCTCATGCATGGGCATGGGTGTCTTTGTCAACATAGAGTCCATGATTTTGTGGGGTACTCCGATCATACGCTCTCACGCTTCGCCCATGTGAGATGCATGGGGAGGGTAATTTTTGGCCTTCAGGCATTTGTCAACATTTGTCAGCCCTTGCAGGCTCCTACAAAGCTAGTTCTTGGGATGCTAAGACAAGTGATCAGGCCGATTAATACTATGCCCAATCTCAAGGGTCTCTGTTTAGAGGAGCGTTTGAAGTGGGCTGGTTCTAGGAATTGGCCAGAAGGTGGTTTCTCTGTCTCTTTGGCCATTGAGGACACGCAGATGGTCTGGACAGTTGTTTTCTCATCCTGTCTGAGAAATTTACTGGGTGCCTGAGGTTGAATGCTGGCATGTTGGTCTGGAGCTAGAAGCGCATAGAGTCTTGGTCTCTGTGGCATCAGGCTGTCTGGACAAGCCAAGAACTCAGGACCTTTTAGCCAGATCAATTCTGTCAACTGTGATGCAAAGGTGGGCCACTTAACTTGGTGCATCTGTTGGCACATCTGCACACAACGCCTATTCAGCCTTTTATCCCTGCTGAAAGGATAGCACCCACCACCTTGGTAGCTGATCTGCAAATAGCACTCTTGCAGTAACCCAAGCTAATAGCACCCCCCAGAGGTGAAAGAAGGAACTTCGCTGAAATTTCTAACTATGCAGAGTGTGTCTCTGATGGTCAAAAAGCAAAGTTCCCTGAATTCATCCGAAGTAACCAGCACCCCTAGTGGGCAAAGAGTGAATTTCACCCAAAGTAATCATGCACGCAAGAAGTCACCCCTAGCGGTGTCTTTGCTGAGGGCAAATTAAAGAGAAAAAAGGCAGCAAATCAACCTTGCTTATTACCACAAAGCTGTAATGACCAAGTGGGGATTTATGGGAGCTAGTTGGAGCTCAGTAATTTTCCAGATGGTCGACAGCTTGCAACGTAATGACCATGGTGGGATTTATGGGAGCTAGTTGGAGCTCAGTAATTTTCCAGATGGCCAACCGCTTGCAATGTGGTTCTTAGAAGGAAGAATTTAGCTGGCCTTTCTCCAAGCGCCCCCTACTGGTTAAAGAAGAAACTCCACACAAGCCTTTAATCATGCACAGAGAAAGCCCTCTAGTGGACAAAGGGTGAACCTCGAAGGAAAAGCACCCTGGTGACTGATCCACAAGCAGTGACCCCTAGTGGACAAAGGATGAATTTCACTGAAGCACTCACTCATGCAAACAGTGTACCCTAGTGGCCAAAGAGAGAATTTCCCCGAAGAACCCACCCAGATAGAGTGACCCCTAGTGGTCAAAAGTGAAGTTTATTGAATTCGCTTTAAAGTAGCTAGGAAGTTGGGGAGGCAGAGCCAGCTGTCAAACGAAATGGTTGTGCTGAACCACCACTCCAAATGAGCGTGCCGATTTCACAGCCATTTCTCTGTTCCCGGTGGGTCTTTAAAAAGCCCCAGATCTCTTGGAGGGAGAGCAGAAGTGGAGGCACCCAGCTGAGCGGCTCAGGAGGGCGGTCCGAGCCTCAGAAAGCAGGAAAGCCTAGGAGAAAGCCAAGTGAAGGAGACAGCCCATCATGGCAGCCGTGAAGAAATGACAGCTGTCAGAAATAGCGGTGAATCAGTGGGACAGTGATTCAACTAACCTGGTGGAGTGAACACTCAGTGAACTCTTGTAAGTGTCTCGAATTGTGAAATCATTCCAGAGAATTTCAAAGAAGAGAAGAAAAGATGATGCCACGGGAGAGAGCAGGCTCACTTAAAGACCTACAAGCAATGCTACAATCCATGCAAGAGGTTATACTGAGAAATCATGAGGATTTTAAAAAAGAAATAGGTGAAATGAGGAATGATACTGGAGAACCTAAAGAGAAGATAGGAGCAATGGATGGAAAATTTGAATGTTTCCAACAATAGATATTGAAAAATGAACAGAAATGATTAGAAATGGAGGACAAAATAAATAAGGAGGAAAGAAGAGTAGATGAAATGAATGAAAAACTCTCACAAGCAAACAAAGAATTAGAAAAAACCGTCATCCTGCTTGAAACTAAGAAAGCAGACCATTATTTACATTTTCAAAACATGAAAGAAGAGAAGGGGGAGGACCTCCCAGAAGTGATGACGGACTTGTTAGCAAGGGCCCTAGGGACAGGGAAAGAAGAGATGGCAAATGAGATTGATGAAATATACAGAATCCACACAAATTATGCGAGAAGAAATAAACTACCCAAGGAAGTACATATCAGATTTGTGAAGAAGTCAATTAGGGATGAAATTTTGCATAGAACAAGGGACGACCCAATAGAATACAGAGGTAAACAACTAACTGTTCTGAAACAAGTCCCTAGGAGGGTAAGAGACCTGAGAAGGCCCTACCAACATATTACATCAAAATTAATAAGACAAAACATCAATTTTAGGTGGCTAATGCCGGAAGGGATTCTGGTGACCTGGCAAGAAAAAAGATATAAGCTAGATTCGATTGACAAAGCAGAAGAGTTTTTCCAGCAGGACCTAAGCAATGAAGATGAACTAGAAGAAAGAGAGTTAAGAGAAGAGAACAATACAGAGAGATATAATAGAAAGACACGAGAATTACAAGGCAAAGAACGGGAAACAGAGAGAAGAGAAAAAAATGAGAATGAACTATGATAATGATAATGAAAGTAGACACAAAGAACTCAAGGAAGATAGACCGACAAGAGCGACAAGATCAAAACAGAGGCAGTAATGTAGAAATATTAACAGTATTATCATTAAATGTAAATGGACTAAACTCCCCGGCTAAGAGAAATATAATTGTGAATAAGATCAGTAAGAAAAACTTAGACATAACAATTTTACAAGAAACACATATAAAGACTCAAGATCAGGATCTACTAAACTACTCTAAGTTAGGAATCAAATTTGTATCACTTTCACAGCAGAAGAAAGGAGGAATTGTGATATATGTTAAAGAAAGAATCCCAGCAAGACAAATCTATCAAGATGAGGAAGGTAGAATACTGATTATTGAAATTTCCCTGAATAAAAAAAGGTCACCCTGGTAGGAATTTATTCCCCCAATGAAAAACAAAGACAATTTTATAAGAAACTGCATAAGGTTATTGCTAATATGGAATATGAGAACATTTGTATAATTGGCAATTTTAATGCAATTATAGACAGAGAATTAGATTATAAGAGTGAGGAAGTAAGGAAACGAAGCAGGAGAATATTACCTGGTACTTTTTTTAAAATGGCGGAAGAATTAAATATTCAAGATAGTTGGAGGGAGAGAAATCTGAATGAAAATTTACATACTATTCAGGGCGGCATCAATCATGGTCCAGAATTGATATGGTCCGGACAACGAAAGAATTAAATTCAGATATTGATTATGCAGTAATAGACATTAATACTTGGGCAGACCATAATCCCATTATAATTAAATGGAAAGAACAGAAGACAACAACAAGGAGGTAGACTCTTAAAAAGGCAATCTTAAACCAAACAGAATTTAAGCATAAGATGGAGGAACAAATGAGGACATTCTTCCAGATAAATAAGAAAGAGGAGACTAGCACTCAAAATTTATGGGACATGGCCAAGGCTGTTATGAGAGGAACTGCAATTACGTACATGGCCAATGAATATAAAAAGAAAAGGCAATATTGAAAAAGTTTAGAAGAAGAATACAAAAAATTAGAATCAGAACTATAAAAAACCGCACAATGTAGAGACCTAAAACAACAGCTAGATTTAAATAAGCATAAATTGAACATTATAGAAAAGGGAGAAATGGCAAAAAAATAAAAAGTATTAGACAAAAAATTTTTGAACAGGCAAATAAACCCGGGAGATGGTTGGTTTATAGACTGAAAAAACAAAAAGATAAAAGATGGATTATTAAATTATGTAATCAAGCAGAGGAGATGGTACATCAAAATGAAGAAAAAAATGGGTTACGTATGAATTTTATAAAAATCTTTATAAAGAGGATGAAAAGGTTACTGAGGAAAGAATATCACAATATCTTATGAAAGCGGACTTACCGAAGGTTCCGGAAGAATTCCAAAATATATTAAATAAAGATATAACAGTCCATGAAATTATAGAAGCAATTGAAAAGCAAAAAAGTAATAAAACACCTGGCCCCGATAGATTACCGTCCAAAATATATAAGAACCTCCAAGAACTTTTGGCCCCAACCCTACTGGACATATTTAATGATGTACTAAATACAGCAAAACCCCCAAACTCATGGAAAGAAGCAATCATCTCACTAATTCCTAAAGAAAACTCTGATTTGACCTGCATTAAAAACTATAGGCCCATCTATTTACTGAACACGGATTATAAGATTTTCATGACCATAATGGCAGAAAAATTAAAAAAAATATTTAGTTGAATTTATCCATACCGACCAAAACGGTTTCTCGCCTAAAAAACAAATTAGACATAACGTTAGGATTATAGTAGACATCTAAGAATATTACCGGTATGAATTACATAGCGAAAAACATTGATTTTTGTTGATGCTCAGAAAGCGTTTGATAATGTCAAATGGAATTTTATGTCGACTCAACTTAAACAGATGGAATTCAGGGAAAAATTTATAAACATGTTTAAAGCAATCTATTCCAAACAAGAAGTAAAAGTAATCATAAACGGAGAATTAACAAATAGCATCCAAATACAAAAAGGCACGATACAAGGTTGTCCACTATCTCCTCTATTATTTATTCTTTCTTTAGAAGCACTCACAAGAATAATTCAAAAAGATAAGCTGATTAAAGGATTAGAAATCAGAAAAGAGACATTTAAATTACAGGCTTATGCAGACGATTTAATTTTCATTCTGGAAGACCCCTTAGAATCTGTAATAAGATTATTACAGGTGCTGGAAAATTATGGAGATGTCGCAGGGTTGAAGATTAATAAAGAAAAAACTAAAATGTTAGTTAAAAACATGTCCAATTTACAAGAAACTGAGCTAGTAGAGAAAATCAATATCCAGACATCTAAAAGAGTAAGGAACTTGGGGATCCAAATGTTGGCAAGATGTAATACACTCAAAAGAAAAAATTATGATAAATTAATAGATCAAATTATAGCAGACTTAGGCAGATGGAAAAACTTGCAGCTCTCCTTTATGGGAAGAATAGCGACAATCAAGATGCATATACTTCCCAAATTACTCTTTTTATTCCAATGTGTACCAATTAAATTAGGCAAGGATTTTTTTGAAAATTTAAACAGAATTACATCCAAATTTATCTGGCAAGGTAGAAAACCGAGAATTAAATTAAAATTATTACAGGATGCAAAGGAAAGAGGAGGGCTCGGCCTCCCGAATTGGGGAAAATATTATCAAGCAGCAATATCGGTATGGATAAAGGATTGGATACACTTAAGGAACAGAAGACTACTGGCATTAGAAGGCCATGACATGCAAAAAGGGTGGCATGCCATAATGTGGGACGGGAAATATAAGGCTCATCAGTACTTTCAGAATCACCATATTAGATGGGCACTATTAGACGTGTGGATAAAAATTAAAAAAATTAATTATATAGAAATTCCCAATTGGCTATCCATATTAGAGATATTCATGTACCTCAAATTCATAAATTTAGGAAGAGTAATCACATATAAAGATATCTCAGACGAGAATGGAGATCTGAAAACAAGGAAAAGATTATTAGAAGATGGTATAGAGCTGGAATGGTGGGCATACTTACAAATACAGTCACGATACAGAAAAGACAAAAAAGAACCAGGGATAAAATTAAAGCATACACAATTAGATAAAATTTTTGTAGGAACAGAAGATCAAATGATAAAAAAGATATATCAATATTTATTAGAACAAGATTTGTTAGAAGAACAGGTAAAAGAAACAATGTTATTCTGGAGCAAAAATTTAATTGGTTACAGTTTTGACCTAAATAATTGGCAATCATTATGGGATAGAAACAGGAGGTTAACGCTAGCCACCTCATATAAAGAAAATCTATACAAGATGTTTAATAGATGGCACCTTCCCCCTACAAGGCTAGCAAAAAATAGATTAAAAAACCTCACCAACATGCTGGAAATGTAGAAGGCTTCCAGGGACTTACTATCACATGTGGTGGGAATGTTCAAAAGGGTAAAATTTTTGGCATCAGATAAAAAATTGGTTGGAAGAAATACTATTACAAAAAATTGATTTAAAACCAGAAATCTTATTAGGGATTATTAATGATAAACTCAGCAAAGCATCTTTCTACTTACTATTGCATATTTTAACCGCAGCAAGATTGGCATACGCCCAAAAATGGAAAAGAAAGGAAACCCGCCCTGAAGAAGAAATAATAAATAAAATCTTATCCTGCGCTGAAATGGACTGGTTAACTCTAGAGATTAAAAATAAAACTGAAATGGAGTATTATGAAATTTGAAAAAATTTGTACGATTGGTTAGAAATATGGAGGATCGCTGAGATGATTATCAATTGATTAATTGATATCATAAGGACTTCTTATTAACACCTATATTAGGACACATCTGAAAGATATATAAATACAACGTCGACGACTGAAAGAGGTTTACCAAAAAATTTACAGATAAAATAAAATTTACAGTTTGTTATACTCTGTCCTATTGTAGAATGTATTTTAAGTTCCTGTTTTTCTTTCTGTAACATAAGGTAATACTAATAGCAGTGTTGTAACCAGGGAAGTTGAATCATGTCCACTTCTGTTTTTAAATGTACATTTAATAAAATTTGAATTAAAAAAAATAGCTAGGAAGTTTACTGAACCTGTCCTAGCCATAGCGGAGTGTCTCCTTGATTTAGAGGAAGGGGTTCAACCAACCAGCCTAGATGAGACATGCCAACCAGCTGGCCAAGGAGAAATGCTGCAATCAGCTAACCTTGACCTGTACACAGAGGCTGATGCTCAAGCCTCAGTGAGACCAAGGACATCACAGGTGCCTTATGACCTGAGGCAACAAAGAAAGCCTACAGAAGCCATGCACTCACATCTGATGGAAAGATGGGAGTTGAGCTATGAACGCCACAAAAGAAATTGGGAGAAATTACAGAAACTCTACCAAGTGCCTAAGGAGGAGTACTCCCCCAAGCGTGCGTGCTCATTGGAAGATGAAAAGGAAGAAGCTTTCTGACAATGGACAGACTTCGAAAGCTATCTCGAAGAGATACAGGCAAAACTAGGAGACTCAACTATAGATAGCACAATGCAAAGTCTCAAGCTAATAAACAAGGAATGTAATACGTTTCTAGAGAGCTTAAAATGCCCCCCCCCCGGAGACTGAGCCTTACAAGAAAGACAGACCAGATGAGAGGGCCAAGTCTGAAGTCTCTAGCCATTCACAGGCACCATCCCAATGATCACAAGTGGCTCCATCTCATGCCTCTGGGAAAACCTCACCCTTTCACCACAACGCAACGCGAGCCCAGGTGTATTCCAGCGTGTCACAACAATTTCACATTACAGGCGCTTCCTGCCATTCAAAAGTGTCTTCTCGTCAGAGCCAAGCATCCCGAGCCTCAAGGGCAGAGAGCCTTGCCGCTCGACTCGCACAAGCACAAATTGATATCACAATGGCTGATGTCACTGCACAAGCAGCAGTAGAAGAAAAGCGCCAAAAAGAAGAATTGGCCAAACAGAGACTGCAGCAGCTCACATGTAGCAGAAGTAGAGCGACAGCAGAGGGAAGAAGTACCCAAATCAGAGACTGCAGCAGCTCTACATGTAGCAGAAGCAGAGTGATAGCCAAAGGAAGAAATGGCCAAAGTACAGGCTGCAGCAGCCCTTCACGTGGTAGAGGCACAGCATCAGCAAAAGGAAGACATGGTCAAAGCTCAGGCCAGCTTTGAGATTTCTCAGCGCCAACAGAAAGCAAAAGAGGCAGCCGTAAGAGCAGTGGTTCTGCAGAGAGAGCTGGAAGACGCTACATCTACGCACAGGTTGGAAGGGCTAGGAAGGGAAAGCCCTCATAACCATGTGCAAGCCTACATTGACGACCAGAGTGCATCCCCAGCCCTCGGACCCCTAAGGTCCCACCTCACAAGGAGGGATTCACAGCCTGCCATCTGAGGAACAGTGACCTCCCTCGGCCTGAGACCTTCCCTAATCACAACCGCCACTCCCCCACCCCTGCCCTGAGTTCTCGGCTGGTGAAATGCAAGGAAGCCTGGAGGGCACATTTCCACCAGAGGGATACCTCCCTCTGGTCCCAACCAGGTCTCCGTAATACCCGCCAGGTCTGCGGCCCCCTCCGTAATTAAGTCTTGTATCAAGGGGGCCTTGTTAACCACAGACCTGGCGTTGCACAGCATCAGCCTACAACCCGGGCCCTTTGGCTCTAAGCAACCCAGATCACAAGTAGAGCCACGGGGGTCGGAGCGTGGCACCACTCGGAGATAGCGGGGGCGCACTCCCGTAAATTGACATGGCCCCCTACTCCCACCATATCTGCCCCTCCCACTTACAAAACCAATGGGAACTGAATCACCTCTGCCCCCTCCCTGATCTGCACCCTTGTGGTTCCGGTCCCACCCGTTGCCTGGCCCATGTTTCTCCTACTCCTTATTCCCACCCCTTAACCCTCCCCTATCCCGTAGACCTCCCCCCAGGCCTACACCATTACTATCATTAATCTTCCCACCCCGCACCCCAGAACCCCTTAAAAACATTTAAAACCTCTACTTAAAAACCTCCATAACCCCTTTTTTCTCCCCTTCTCAGATTTTGCCACCACCAATTCCTCACAGCTGATGGATTGTTGTAGGCCTTTTGTCCTTTGCCAGACCAGATTAGTAGGAGGTGGGCAAGGGGGCTGCTGATCTCACTGGGCAGGGAACACTGATCCAGTCTCCACTGGGGAGGGCTGCAGGACTGGAAAGAGGTAGGGAGAGGGCTGTGGTAGTCAGGCTGCCTCTAGTTTGCTGGCCCTGGTCAGGCTGCCTGGCTGCCCCCTCGAGCTGGACTGCCTAGATTGGGGTATGAGTCTAGGGCAGGGGTAGGCAACCTTGGCTCTTTTATGATTCATGGACTTCAACTCCCAGAATTCCTGAGCCAGTCCACAAGTCATAAAAGAGCCAAAGTTTCCTACTCCTGGTCTAGGGAATTACTAAATATGCTGTGACCCACCAGTTCGCTGCTTCCAACAGTCTCCCTCCTTGTCTGCTGTTCAGTTGCCGGTTTGCTGCTCTCAGTTGCCTTTTTTTCCAGCGTTGGGCTACTTGGTTGTGCTCCAGAGCTGGCACTCTTGTTCTTTGTTGCTGGCTGCCTCTGTCTCCATGTGCAGCCATTCATTCGCTGCATTCCTGTTTGCTAGTGTTTTCCTCCTTGACCCAATTTCTTCTTTTCCTTTATCCTTTCTATCTTCCTTATCTAATTTTCTGCTTCTTTTTCTTCCCCTTTTCCCCTCTCCTAGTACCTTGCTACTTAGTTTAGTAACTTATCTTCCTGTGAACCAATACTGCTTCCTACCCTGCCGCCATCTTGGAAGCTAGGTCCCAAGTACACAGGGCCTTTTCCAATCATGAAAATTATTAACCTAATGATAGTAGAGATGAAGCTGCCCAGAATATTGGGTAAGGTGCATCCAGTATTCCATTGTAGTTTGTTGAAGCTAGCTAAGGGGTCTAGGCTGAGGCCAGTTGAAAAGGAACCTCCCAGACCAATAATAGTGGAGGGTGAGATGCATTATAAGGTTAAGTGGACCCTAGACTCTAGGATCCATAGGGGGAGACTACAGTATCTAGTACACTGGAGGAGTTACCCAGTAGAAGAAGTGATATGGGTTAAACCTCACATCAGACCAGAGCAGTTGATCAATACATTTCATGCAGAGTATCCACAGAAGCCACGGGCTTCCGAAATAGGGAGATGAGGAAGAGGAATGGCTTAATGTATGTTTATTATGTTCCAGGTTCTTATATATAGTATGTGTTAAGTTTCGAAGCACAATCTTGCTGGTGTGAAAAATGTTGCTTCTCAATTTGCCTACAAACCTCGGGGAAGGGATTGGAATATGAGCTACGAAGATCAAGAGGGAAGACCATGAGATTCAAGGACATTCTACCAAGAGTCTAGGTAGATGTGAAGATACTTTATCATAACAATATTTTCTGCTTGATTGGGTAATGTGACCTGACCAAGAGGGAGGAGGAAGAATTCTATGCTTTTACTATGGGGATATGGGTGTGGTCTGACCAAAGCTGGTTTTGCTTTCATAATGTGCCAAATTGGTGCACTCAATAAAATTTTACATTTAGAGATTGGAATGCCTAGTTGGGTTCATCAGTCAGAATCATGACAGTATGTTCCTGTCAAGTCCCCAAAGAAATGTATTGTTTTCCTCCTTATAGTTTACCTGCTTTTGTAACCATTTTTGGGGGCCTGCCATTCTGTTGGGAGGGGGGATACTTTGGGGATGCTTTGCATCGTCTTGCCACTATGCCCTTCCCCCAGGAGAAGGAATGCATCTCCCTTATCTAGGAGACTTGGAGCTAGAAGGAAACAAAAGCAAGAGAGATCTTGATGAGCGTGCCAATGGAGCCAGTTACCAAAACGCTATGCCACCTGTGGATTGGCTGGAATTCAAATGAACACTGGGACTGGGGGGGGAGGAGTAATAATATTGCTTTTAATATACTGTTTGCACGGCTTTTTCCTCAGATTTCGCTTTGTTTTCCCTGCTGTCACTAGCCCCTAATAAATTGTCTCTTTTGAGACAATGCCTGTTTCAAGAGTTCTGCTTTCTTGGGAAGCTTAGATGAGGTAGATCTTTACAGTTCCATATATTTTACACCTATACATTAGTATTGTAATATATTATATATTATAATAAATATAAATAGTACAATATAAATTAAAACCCTAGCAAATATCCTACATCATTTAGAAATTATTTCTTCTTTTTTTGTTATTTCTTTAATTTTCAACTTGGTGTTCTCTGCTGAATTTTATTAATGTATTTAATTTTATTTAGTTTTAGAACAAAGTCTTTAGCATCAGTTTTTTAAGTTTTCTTTCCTAAGAAGTAGAAACCTTGTAAAATCCTCATGGATAATAGGAAAGCTTATTTTAATGCTGAATCATAAATGAAGCAGTTACAGCTTTGACTAAGAGAATTTGTAAGCCACCCACAGTTGCCTTTAGATGAGATAGGCAGCACATAAATCAAATAAATAATCAACCTCAAACCAGATCAAAGCAATTATGAAGAAATCTGTCCAGTTATAGAACAAATGCATTATATAATTAAGTTCTTATGTTCAGGTATCAACTGCAGGTAATGGTAGAAAAAATCTTTTACTTGAATCCCTAGGTTTGTTTAATGCAGCATCACCTGAAAAAAATCTGTTGATAAAAGAGAAATAATAATAATACAGACTCAATAGGTGGATAAAAATGCCAAATCCAGTCTAAATATCTAGCCCACTTTGTAACCAATCATAATGATAATACTTACTTAGTAAATAATACTTATTGAATGTACAGAAAATAACTTAATGAATATATAGAGTCATGAATATTGAAATAAAATAATAAAAACACGAACAGAAGGCTGACAAGGAAAAGCATTACACAATCAATTTTAACAAAAGATTGAGGGGAAAGTGGATAAAGATAAAACTTGGCAATGGCTTACAACTGGAACATTAAAAAAAATGAAACTGAAGGGTTGATTTTGGTTTCTCAAGAGCCAGCAATTCAAACTAATGAAATCAAGGCAAGAATTGAAAAATCATCAAATGATTCAAAGGGCAGATTGTGAAAAGATGAAGAAGCAGTAGATCATATACTAAGTAGGTCATGCCAACTCATTTTCTAATCCATTTAACACACTGTTAGGAACTATTTACTCATGGATCACTAGCTCAATGTGTTCCCTTAAAGAGAATTTATACCTAATAGTATCCCATTTAAGGAGCAATTGTTGTCCTGCAGTGTCATTTGGCTGGAGATGATGCCTGAAACATATTTAAAGATAGTTAATGGGTTGGGGAACAGTTCTCGCTTCTGTCAAATCATCAAAAGTCCTTTTGGGTTTCTCATTACAGGATCGATTTGATGCCATGTGGGCTTTGTTGAGGTGGCAGTAAAACAGAGTGCCTTTGATGTGACCACAGCAAGGAGATGAGGTTGGTGAACATATGTGCCTGAAGGCTTTCCTTAGTGCATAAAAGGATGTGCACACCAGCATCTTAAGCTACCTGGTAGTGCTTTAGATCAGGGCTTTTCAATCTTTTCACAGATTGTACCACTTTTAGAACATGACAATATTTGAGTACCACCAGTGCTTAGCAAAACTTCTTCCCAAGAAAGCAGAACTCTTGGAACAAATTCATTCCAAAAAGAACTTTTATTAGAAGTTGACAGCAGGCATAGAAGGCAGAATCTGAGGGTTTCCTGCTAAAATCAATAGGTAAAAGGAGCAAAAAGCAAACCCTACCCCAACTGTTCATCCAGTCAATTCAAATGGGCCAATCCCCATGGCAATGGCACCCCTGCCCTGCCCCCTGTCTCGCCTCACCTCACTCTGCAGAATGAGCCTCCTGCCCACTGTCCCACCCACCAGAGACCCCCTGGATCTCCCCCAACCCTGCCTGGTCCCAACAGGCATCTCTCCCCAGGAGCAGCATCGAGTTGGCCTCACCCACCCTGGCCATGCCCACCCACGCTGCCATGACTACCATAGCCATGCCCACTTGGTGGGCCACACCCATTCAGTGGGCCATGACCACCCAGCACCCGGCAATGCATAAGTGGGTTTTGGGTTGCAATTTGGGCACTCGGTCTCTAAAAGGTTCGCCACCACTGACCTAGGGGCTCTAATATGGCATTTAAGGACCAATTTGTTCTGGGATATTGGCAAATGCTTCCAAGAAACTAGATATTGAGTGGATCCATGATGTTTCTTAGAGTCTAAAATGTCTTTAATTTCAAAATGCTGTTCCCCTTCTACCATGATTGGAGGGGGGGCTGCAGCTGGCCTTAAGGGCGAACTCAGTTCATGCTTTAAAAGGCTGATGTGAAATACAGGGTGAACCTGTCTAAATGTCTTAGGGAGTTCTAATTCAACTGTTACTGGATTGATTATTCTTTTAATGGGGAAAGGTCCCACAAATTTTGGTCCAGGTTTCTTAGAGGGTTGCAAGGACTTTAAATATTTTGTAGACAAGTATACTTTCCTACTTGAAATGGTTTGGGTTTAATTCATTTTTTATCGGCTTGGAATTTATATGCCTCCCTAGCCTCGTCTAAAGCTTTCCTCATGACTGGCCAGATGTTTTGGAGTTGCACAATCCATTCTTTTAAGGAGGAGATAGTTGATTCATTTGAGGGTAGTTCAGGCATCAGATTAAAACTCTGCCCTGTCACTACTTGGAATGGAGTGTAGCCTGTGCTGGAATGTATTGCATTGTTATAGGTTGGTCCAATTTTCTTGTTGGTAGTTGATAAAGTATCTTAAGTACTGCTCCAGTACTGAGTTTAAATGTTCTGTCCCCCCATTTGTCTGAGGATAATGACTAGATGACAGCCCCTGGGTGGATTAGAAAAACAAAGACTCCAAGGACAGGAACATGACCTTTAGGACATAATAGGATTAACCCACCACCATTAGAATACCAAAAGGGCACCGTCAAGCTCAAGTCAAAGTACTCAGACAGAAACAGGCACTTCAAACACAAAGCACAAAAAGGTATAAAAACCCACCCACTCCAAACTCCATTTTGTCAGTTACTCCAGAAACATGCTGTGTCATTGAAGTTTCTGGCAACCAAATAAACAAGAACCTTCTTTCCTAAGCAGCCTCCATTTTTATTTCCAGCCTCCATTTTGTTTACTCCTGGCTTGGAACTGGACCCTGAAGATTTTTCTTTCAATAATTTGGCGACCACAAGGGGACTCCAAGCTAACCTGGCCAATGGATTGGGCCTGGGTAAGCCTCCATCTTGCCAGCAGCAGACCTCTAGTGTCTGTGGGTGGGTTTCCCAGACCCTGCCCATTTGGAGCAAGGGTAGTAAAGGAAGTTTTGAGTTTGAATTCAAGTGCTGCTTGGAAAAAAGGTGAGTACCTCTAAATGTTAACTTTTAAAGCCCAGGGGAATGAGGAAAATGTGTGTATGATTGTGTGTGTGAGTGAGAGGACCCCTCTCCCAATCACAGCTGGATCCTGCTCCCTTTGTGCCTTTCCTAACTGCAAAAAGGATCTGTTCAACCGACAGACCCTGGAAAGCAAGGGAGTTTGGCCAGAGTGCAGGACATTTTATTAGGGAAAAGGGAAAGGCTGTGTGAAAATGGAAGGGAAGGGAAAAATAAGAGAATTGGACAGGCACAGTAGCAATTTTTGGCCACAAGGGAAGAGTTCCCCACATTGAAAGGGGAACACGGGAAGCTGTAACTTGAGGGTCATGACAGGATCCCCTCTAGGAGATTTGCTCATAGCGTGGGATGAGAAGCAAGGGCCCATCCTAGCCATTATGAAAAGGAAATGAGTAAGGGAGATATGTAAGGAATGGGCTTTGGTCTGGGACAAAGCTGGGAAACCAATCTGGCTAAATAAAAGTATTTAAAAAGAAAAGGGAAATAAAATATAGGAATGTTGATTTCTTCCCTCTCTTCTATGTAACCATTTAATGTTTGTTAAGATTTTTTTGCCTTTCTAATTTAACAGTGATTTACAGTGAGAATATGAAAATCTAAGAGTTCTCTTTTTCTTTGCTGTTCTCTTTTCCTTGTCTTTGTATGGGTATGTGTGTCAAAGTCTTTGTGTATTAGATAAATGTAACTGTTAAATGTCTCTAATCCAAAGAGACAAGAATTTTAAATTCTGTTAGAAAAAAAATGCTAAAATAAGCAAAGCAAAGAAAAATACCTTTACCCTAGTTTGCCTGACCAGCAAAACAGGGTGAGGAGAACTGTGTTCTTTCCCCTCCCTCTGTGTACTTTTAAAAAACATCCCAAAGTTATCAGGAAGTAATCTTTTAAGTTCATTTGCAGGAAAGGTTTCATTCTTGCATTTACTGTATGTGTTTAAGTGGGTTTCATCTGTCTATTTAACATCTATAAAGTTAACCTTAATGTCTTTTCAAACCCTGTCAGCAAGCTATCCATCCCCACCCCATTCCACTTCTCCATTTCTTATCCTCTGTTCTCCATGCCTATGTCAGACCAACAATGCCTCTTCTGGGAGAGTCAGAAGGGGGGAGGGGGACCCTGTTCTCATATCTTAGAACCCTGCACAAACCTTTGGAAGCAGAGCACACTGACTCAGACACTGCCTCCATTCATTTGAGTCAGGGAATTGGATTTGGATCAAGCCATCCATTAGTGCAGGGCTTTTCAACCTTTTCACTGATGTTGCGAAAGTGTGTCCGTGGCGTCCCGGCAACCATGATTAATGACAGAGACCTGAGTTTCTCTCGGGATGGAAGGCCCCGGCAGAAGCCAGGCATCCCCTTTTATTACACATCAAAGGTCTTTTCCCACAAATTGTCACCCTACTGATTTACAGCCAATTACATTACACAGATAGTTAAAACATACACTTTGAAAGCATGACGTCTTTTTCAAGAAACGAAACTTTTCCCTGCTTTCTCCTCCACCCCCCTAGTACAGCTATCAGCTGACAGCCTGTAAGGGGGGGAAAAAGGGAAGCCCATCCAGGCAGAGAAGGATTTCTTAAAGGAGAAATGGACATTTATCACAACATCTCATCCTTTTTTGTTTTTGTTTAGAAGCAAAGGCTTTCAGTCCATGTATTCGATTTCATCCAACTGAGGTGGCTGTTTATCCATTGGCATCCGCTCGAATCCTTGTTGACTAATGTTCACTTGTGGAGACAATTTTTTCTTTGGTATAAAAGATTTCATCATAGCAAAAATATCAGGCAAACATTGTATATAAAAGCATCCACAATGGAATAATATAACAATACAAAATAATACTTATCAAATTTCTTAACCATTGAAAATTTTTGGTAACCAAAACGAGAATGTATTCCAAATATCCCCAATGCTTATGATCTCTGGATATTGGTGGAGGGGTTTGTCCTTGTTCTTCATTAAGCATTTCAATGGCCATCACTGTCATTGGCTGCAGTCCAATTCTGTGCGCCATTAAAATAGCTACAAACCCAATACGCTTGCATTGTACTCTCCATCATCACATTTTTCATACACTTTGTTATTACTTTGATCACAATGATCAGGCATATTAAAGGTGATATTACAAGAGAGAGATATACTTAAAAGAATAATTTCCTTAGAAAAATTAAAACACACTAATACAAAATCTACATAATAAACCCTAAGTGGCAGCATATAATGTCCTGCCTCATTAATATGTACAAAACTTTCGCTAGCTCCAGTGTTGTTCAAAGGAAGTCCAACTAAAAAAAGTCCTTGACTGGCATCCGATGGTGACATCATACACATCCAGCAGTCAGTATGGTTTGTTAAGGCACTAACTTTTTATTGTCCTTCCAAAATTATTGTCCATCCACTTTGGGCTCACCAGAGTCTTTGCAATCTTTTGGCTGTACACTGTAAGGGCGAATATTGTGGCCAGGAACCCATATCGTATTGCCTTCATGTTGCACTGCAGCATATCCACGACCCCAGGTAATAAGTTCAGCTGGTCCTTTCCACTGGGGGTCTGGTAGTTTACGATACCAAACTAGTGGACGAACCGTGGTTGCTGTGTCTGAAAAATGCCTGCTCACAGCTGTATTAGGTGGCGTGCCAGTAAGATTTAAGAAATTGAGAGTATATAAAGCCAAATTAAGATGATTTTGCACTCCAGGTAGTCCGGGGGTATTTTCCCCATTTTTCGTTTTTAATTTGTCAAGCATGTGTTTAAGAGTAGAATTGGCCCGTTCCACTACTGCTTGCCCCTGTGAATTGTAAGGAATGCCGAATTTATGAATAATGTCCCACTGATTGCAGAACTGAGCAAAGATGTGACTACAATATGCGGATCCATTATCAGTTTTTAATTCTTTAGGAGTACCCATAGTGCTAAAAGTTCGAATACAATGATTGATGACATGTTTAGTTGCCTCTCCACGCTGTGGAGTAGCAAGGATGAACCCAGAATATGTATCAATAGTCACATGTATATATTTCCACGGACTAAAAGATGCATATTGGGTAATGTCCATTTGCCAAATTTGACATGCCTCAAGTCCATGGGGATTCACACCCATTTGAATAGACAGCCCTTGTTGTGAGCAACTGGGGCACTGTTGAATGATAGCTGTTGCCTCCCCGGGGGTTATGCCAAATTGTTTAGCCAAAGCCTTGGCGTTTTGATGAAAATAGCTATGACTATCCCAAGGAGTGGGTTGTTGCATAGTCATAACGTGTGTTGCCATATCCGCCTGGGAATTCCCTTCACTGAGAATTCCTGGAAAATTTTGATGACTTCGGATATGTGCAATAAAATAAGGACAATCTCTTCTCTCAATAAATTTTTGCAATGTCAAAAATAGTGTCAACTAAGTCTCATCCAAACTAGGAGAGATATAAGCATATGGCAAAAGGGAAACCAAATTATAAACATATAAACTGTCAACAATTATATTAATGTTTTGACAAGGGAATGTTTGAAATGCCAAAATAACTGCGGCAACTTCGGCGCGTTGAGCTGATGATTGTGGTGGAGTGATTTTGGTGCACCATTTTCCTGTAGCCCACCATGCACAGGTGCCATAGACTTTTCCACCATCAGTATAAACTGTGACACCTTCTAAAGGTGTTGGAGATGACAAAGGTTGTAATTTTAGTGGCAGATTTTTCATAGCCATAAATCTATGATCTGTGGGAGGATGGCATGAAAATTGACCAGGCCAATCACCAATCAATAATTTCAAAACAGAATTATTTTGAATCATAGTTTCCCACAATTTTAAGGAAAATGGGAGAAAAATTACTAGCAGCTCTAGTCCAGCTATTTGTCGGCAACGGCCACGGCCACGATGTATAATGTCTGCCAAGGTCATAGCTGGAGGGTTAATAGAGCGTGAAGGTGTACTGGGAGAATGAATCCATTCTATAATAAAAACTTTCTTATCTACAAGTTGAAAAATTGCCGCTGTGGGTGGTCGATCAAAAATCACATTCAAATTCACAGGGTGATTGTCAACACACCGATCAGTCCACTGGGTGTTGAGGGCTGTTTGGACTTTCTCAACGACCAATAGCTGGTCGGAGGTCAATGTCACAATGTCTGTGGGATTTTTGAGGCCTTTTAATGCCATGAACAAAGGAAAAAGAGTTGAGGTAGAAAGACCTATATATGGCCTTAACCAATTAATATTTCCTAAATATTGTTGTAGTTGAACCAATGTAGGTGCAAGTGGCAAATCAAATTGCACCACTTGGGACGATGAATGTGCTTGTTGCAATTTGTGTCCCAAATATAAATATGGCGCTGTATTTTGTATTTTTTCAGGGCTAATAACCAATCCTGCCCTGGTCAGTGTGGTTTCCAATTCTTTATATGAAGCCATAATTGTGCCTTTTGGCCCTGGGCCGGCAATGAGAATGTCATCCATATAGTGATAAATTTTCCAATTAATATGTAATTTACGAAATGGTTGCAATGCAAGATCCACATACATTTGACACATGGTTGGACTGTTCAGCATGCCTTGAGGTAGCACAGTCCATTGATATCGAGTGGCAGAAGCACTATTATTAATTGATGGCAGGGTAAAGGCAAATAACTTTCTGTCTTCTGGGAATAAAGGAATACTAAAAAAGCAATCCTTTAAGTCTATGATAACAAGGCCCCATGTTTGAGGAATCAAATGTGGATTTGGCAGGCCACACTGTAAGGGCCCCATGGGAACAATAATTTTATTGACTTCTCTAAGGTGTAAGAATCTATATTTGCCAGATTTTTTCTTGATCACAAAAACAGGGGTATTATAAGGACTATTTGATGGCTCAAGATGTCCTAATGTGAGCTGTTCCTGCACTAACATGTGCAAAGCTGTTAATTTTTCCTCAGTTAGTGGCCATTGATCAACCCATACAGGATTTTGATGGATGGTTTGTAATTTCATAAGTGGATTCATGTTAGTCTTCTAACGTAATTTTTGCATCCAATTGAGCCAATAAATCTCTTCCCCATAAATTTACATGAATGTTAAGTATAACTGGTTTTATAAGTACTGTAGTAGTTCCTGTTTCTGTTTTTATGGAGAGCCAGTTAGAACTGACCTTATCTTGTTGAAGCCCTCCAACGCCTTGTACAGCGTTGTCTTGGGACAGCCAATGAGGTGGCCAGTCCTTAGTCCGAATCACAGAAACATCAGCTCCAGTATCTATAATACCAGAAAATTGAACACCGTTAATGACCATAATGGTCAGCGGCTTATCAGGGGTGAGCGTTTTAGTGAGGGCTAAAATTGTGCTGTTAAAATGAACATCGGTAGATCCAAATCCACCCACCCGTTCAGTGTCAGAAGTCCCCATAGGTCGATAGGGAAATAGAACCATTTGGGCATAGGTGTCCCCTTGATTCAAATGAAGTGGCTGGTTGGCATAAAGTTGGACCTTAATGATTCCTGTATAGTCGGAGTCAATGACCCCGGGAACAACAAAAATGCCCTTTTTTGCTGCAGAGGATTGGGGCAAAATGATGCCTACAGTGCCTTCAGGGAGTGGCCCTTGAAGTTGGGTGTCACAAACTTGTGTAACATGTGGAAAGGAAAGATGTACTGGTGCTGCTAATTGTAAATCAACACCAGCGCTTCCTTTAGTGGCAGGTCGAACAGAGGGATGATCAATGTGGACAGGAAAGTGTTCAGCCTTTTGGGTCGGGTTAGCTGAGCACCCCTGTCTTAGTTTTTTTGTTGTTGAAAATTACGGCATTGATTAGCCCAATGATAGCCCTTTTTACATTTCGAGCAAACAGTTTTTGGTTTGACTATTGTGCCAGAGGGTGTTTTACTTTGTCCGCCACCAGGAGCACGGCACTGTGCCTTAAAGTGTCCTGGCTTTCCACAATTAAAGCAATTACCTGTAGGCTTATTTGAACGGGTAATTGCCATGGCCAAATTTTCCATTTGATAGACGTGACTGCCTACAACTCTACATGCTTAAATCAAATCTGCAAGTGTCTTTTGACCAGTGCCAATTAAGGGTTGCAGAACCCCTTTGCAGTCTGCATTAGCATTTTCAACAGCCAATTTCATCAAAATTTATTGGGAGGCCAATTCATTATCAATTTGCTTATCAATACTGTCTTTTAGTCTATTTATAAATTCATCATAGGGCTCAGTAGTTCCCTGTTTAATTTGAGTAAAACTTTTGCCAAATTTTCCACTTTCATCTACTACCTTTAAAGCAGCAAAAACAGCATGTAAAATTACACCATGTATAGCTGCATCTGAAATAGCATCTCGCTGTTGTTCAACAGCAGTGAACTGTCCAGAGCCATAAATTTGGTCTGGCACTAATTGAGCAGTGCCTCTCTGAATAGCTTGAATACGATACTGGGAGTCCCAAACTGCATACTGCACAGGTGTTAAAATCATCTGCATTAATGCCTTCCAATCTGCTGGAATCATTTTGTGAGCCAATCCTAATGCTTCAATAAGCCCCATGCAATACTTGCTCTTTAATCCATAATCTAACACAGCCTGTTTAATGTCCCTTAAGGTTCTTAATTGAAGCGGTTTCCATTCTCTTACTGGGTTCATTTGTGCATCCACACCTATAGTCACTGGGTATAAACTTGCCATTTCCTTTGCGTTTAATTCACCTGCTTCATAAGCATTCTGTAAAGTCTCCTGAATAAGATTACTGGTTTTTGCTAGAGAGGGAGCTGTGGCATTTAAAATAGGAGCACACGGCTCAACATTGCTGGGAGAGTTTCACTGGCAGGGGGAAGAAGTTGAACTTCATTATAATTTGGTGGCTGCATTAAGTTTGTTAATAATGGCTGTTCTTGTGTTTTTAAGGCATCGAAAACTGATTTCCATGATGTTAAAATGTGAGCTGGGGCTCTAGGATTTGTGTGCAAGATCCCCCCCCCACTGTTCTCCAAGTTTCCACCTTAATGCAGCCTGATTCAGGATAAGAAGGAATGTGTTCCCAAATATATACAAGGAGAGATCTTAAATCTCCTGATGTCAGCTTCTTCGCAGTAAAATAAACATAATTCTTCCTGGTTATCTCTTTAAGTTCACCCAAATGTGTTTTTGCACCGTTGAGAGATCTCCACCCATAACGTACGTGAGGTCAGTCCTCGTCCAGCGATGAACTGATGAAGCTAGCTTGGCCACGTCCGGGCGGTAAGTATGAGGGTCCAGGGACGTATAACCTCTCAGGGTTATCATGTTGGGGTCACCACTTGTTGAGAAAGTGTGTCCGTGGCGTCCCGGCAACCATGATTAATGACAGAGACCTGAGTTTCTCTCCGGATGGAAGGCCCCGGCAGAAGCCAGGCATCCCCATCCACATCAAAGGTCTCTTCCCACAAATTGTCACCCTACTGATTTACAGCCAATTACATTACACAGATAGTGTAATGAGATAGCTATTTCGAGTTATTTAACTCTCTTCAGTCAGAACTCTTCCTCCCATATTTGGGTTTACAGGGTGCAATCTAAAAAATAACCACTTGACACACATATTCACTCCCTGAATATTAACAAAGCGGGAGAGAGCCTGTGGCTTGAGACTAAAGCTTCTGCCTAGCATGCAGACTGCCCAGATTCGAATCCCGGAAAGGGTGAGTTCTGACTGAAGAGAGTTAAATAACTCGAAATAGCTATCTCAGAAATCCCTTATTTCTTTGTTAACAATTTTAAAAACATATATATATTTGTGCTTGCAGATGGCTCTGGGTTGAGCTGAAACAAGCAAAGGAAAGAATGATTTCTTCCTCCCATATTTGGGTTTACAGGGTGCAATCTAAAAAATAACCACTTGACACACATATTCACTCCCTGAATATTAACAAAGCGGGAGAGAGCCTGTGGCTTGAGACTAAAGCTTCTGCCTAGCATGCAGACTGCCCAGATTCGAATCCCGGAAAGGGTGAGTTCTGACTGAAGAGAGTTAAATAACTCGAAATAGCTATCTCAGAAATCCCTTATTTCTTTGTTAACAATTTTAAAAACATATATATATTTGTGCTTGCAGATGGCTCTGGGTTGAGCTGAAACAAGCAAAGGAAAGAATGATTTCTTCCTCCCATATTTGGGTTTACAGGGTGCAATCTAAAAAATAACCACTTGACACACACACACACACACACACACACACACATTTAAGCTTAGACTATATAGATTGAAAACCAACTTGATCAACAAAAACAACTTGCCAAAAATTGGTATATGCAAAAGTGGAGAAATATTATTCAAGTAATAAAAATGACAAGTACCGCAACAACAACTAAAGTAGGCAAATCCCACACCTATAATGGCCTCTCCTACAGGTCAAAGAATGATAGTGACCATGTTGGGGAAAGAAAAAGAAAAAGCAGAATTGGCAATGAACCCACAGAGCATGCAGATAACACTACAAACGATTCAAGAAACAATGATGATGACCCAAGAGGCAACAGCAAACAATCATGAAGAAAAGAAAATATGTCACAAAGAAATCAAGAATGATATTGGAGAAATCAGAGATGAAATTAAAAACATGAATGATAACATAGGCAATATTCTATTTTGATAGCAAAATAGAAAGGATGGTACAGAAATCCAAGCAGGTAAATAGGGAGTTGACTGATTCTATTGCCTTTTTGGAAATGGATAAAGCTTCATTCTTTCTAAGATTCCAAAATATTGTAGAGGAAAAGGAAGAAGATTTGGGAGAGAAGATGGCGGAGATGTTGGTGGAGATATTAGGAAAGGACAAACAGGAAACAAGAAGAGACATAGATGAAATATATAGAGTATACAAATTATGCACGAAGGCATAGATTGGCGAAAGAGGTCCATATAAGGTTTACTAGAAGATCAATAAGGGATGAAATATCTAAAAAAACGAGACAAACCAATAATATATAAGAGTAAAGAAATAATTGTATTAAAACAAATATCATGTAGAATAAGAAATCAGAGACAAGAATACCAATTTCTAATGACTCAATTAACTAAATATAAAGTTATATTTCGATGGTTAATGCCTGAAGGCATATTTCTAACTTGGCAGGAAAAAAAATATAAGATAGATACACTTGAGAAAGCACAGGACTTTTATGAACGTTACTTTATGCAGGGAGAAGAACAAGAAAGTAGGGAAGAGCTGGAGAGTAAAAGTCAGGATGAAGATTTATTAAAGGAAGTCGAACGAGAAAGAGAAATACAAAAGATACAAGAAAGAGAAAGGTTAGAAAGAGAAGGAGCAAAAGGAAGGGTAATAGAGACAAGAAGCATAAAAAAATAGATCAAGTAAAAAATGGGAGACGCAGTTAAGCTCTTCTCTGTAAACATTAATGGTTTAAATATACCCCCAAAAAGAGCACAAATGTTTAACAAATTAAGGAAATTGGATGCAGATGTGATATGTCTTCAGGAAGTTCATATAAAAAAGGATTATAGAAAACTACTAGAGAATGTAAAATTAGGAATACTATACACAACATTAGCACAAAACAAAGGAAGAATTCCTATATATGTCAAAGATAAAATAAAATAAAAATTAATATATTCGGATGAAGAGGGGAGAATTTTAATATTGGAAATAAAATTAGAACAAAAACAAATCTTATTAACGGCAGTATATGCATCAAATAATAATCAACATGAATTTTTTAAAAAGGTACATAAGAAATTAGTGGATCTGGATTACGAAGGTATTTGTATGATTGGGGATTTAAATGAAATAGTTGATGTTAAGAAAGATCATAAGAGTAGTAAAAAGAACAAAATGAAGAAAAATATATTACCAAAATTGTTCTTTGACATGGTAACAGAACTCAACCTTCAGGATATATGGAGAGAGACATACAGGTCAAACAAACAATATACGTTCTATTCGTATCTGCATCAGTCTTGGTCTAGGATTGATATGGCCTGGGCAATAACAGAAGTACAGAATGGGATAGAGAAAATTGAAATAGGGCTTAATGATTGGGCGGATCACAACCCAATAATAATAAAATGGAAAGGCCAGAAACAAAGAAAAAGATGGTCAATGAATCAAAGACTGTGTAAAGATAAACAATATATACAGATGCTAGAAAAGGAGTTGATATTATTTTTTCAGGTAAATAAAAAGGAAGAGACATCAACACAAAATTTGTGGGATACTACAAAAACTTACATTCAGGAATTGACAATTGCATACAACTCTAAGAAAAAAAAGATAGGAGACTTCAACAAGGAAAATTACAAGAAGAATTAAAAAAATAGAAGGTGACCTACAGAAGGACCCACAAAATAAAAAGATAAAAGAAAAATGGAATATTATAAAACACAAGATTAACCTGACAACACAAAAAGAAATGGCACAGAAAATTAAGATGGTGAAACAAAATTACTTTGAAAATGCGAATAAAACTGGTCGATGGTTGGCCTATAAATTAAAAAAAGAAAAAGGCAAAAGAACAATACATCAACTACAAGATGAAAGTGGAACAGTACAACATAGACGGGAAGAAAAAAAGAAAATAATACAAAATTTCTTTTCAAAGCTATACCATCAGGAAGATATACCAGATGATAAAGTCAAACGATATATAGAGGCAGCAAAAATGAGCAAAATCACCGAAGAACAAAAAGAAATGTAGAATAGACCAATAACCGCAGTAGAATTAGAAGCAGCATTGAAAAAACAAAAAAACAATAAATCACCAGGCCCAGATGGAATTCCGGTTGTGTTTTATAAAAATACACAACACTACAATGGATAATGTTGGAAATTTACAATGAGGTGCTGGAGGAGGCGAAGATATCGACAACTTGGACGGAAGCAATCATCACCCTCATTCCTAAGGAAGACTCAGACCTACAGCAAATTCAAAATTATAGACTGATTTCTTTACTGAATACAGATTATAAGACATTTACAACAATAATAGCAGAAAGGATAAATTTTTTTTTTGAATAACTACATCCACCCAGATCAAAATGGATTTCTACCAGGACGACAAATAAAAAATAATATGAGGATAATAATGAACACTTTAGAATTTATGAAGTCCATTCTGAAAGACAATCTACACTGGTTTTTCTTGATGCCCAGAAGGCATTTGATAATCTGAATTGGAAGTTTATTATAACACAATTGTACTATATGGATTTTGGGACAAAATTTGGAAAGATGGTTGAGTAAATGTATACAAAACAAACAGCTAGGGTAATTATAAATGATGAAATGACAGAAAAAATTGATATAACCAAATGAGTAAGACAAAGATGCCCACTTTCCCCCCTTCTATTTATTTTATCATTAGAAATACTTCTGACAAAAATCAGAGAGGACCAAGAAATAAAGGGTTTAAAAATTAAGAAGGAAAAATATAAGGTCCAGGCCTTCGCTGATGATTTGGTATTCATTTTGGAAGATCCATTAGAAACCGGCTTTAAATTGATTCAAAAAATAGAAGAATTTGATGAGGTAGCCCGACTTAAGATTAATAAGAATAAATCCAAATTCATAACAAAAAATATTACAAAGGCACAGGAAAGTGAACTGGAAGATAAAACAAAGATAAGTATAACCAAGAAAATAAAATATTTAGGGATCTGGCTTACAGTGAAATGTTCCTCGATAAAGGAGGACAATTATGATAAAATATTACACCAGATAAAAAAAGATTTAGAAAATTGGGAAAATCTGCAAATTTCATTTTTAGGGAGGACCGCTACGGTCAAAATAAATATATTGCCAAAAATATTATTTCTGTTCCAAGTTATTCCAATAAAATTAGGGAAAACATTCTTTGAAGAATTAAATAAATTGGTCACTAAATTTATATGGCAAAGAAAAAAAACCCAGGATTAAATTAAAACTCTTGCAAGATATGAAAGATAAAGGGGGATTGGCGTTACCAGAGTGGGAAATATACTACCAAGCATCGAGCTTAACTTGGCTAAAAGATTGGATGGATTTGAAAAATACTAGAGTTTTAACAATAGAAGGACATGACTTGCAAGCAGGGTGGCACGCATTCCTATGGGACAAAAAATATAAAATACACGGATACTTTCAAAGACACATAGTTCGGAATGCATTGCTACAGACTTGGGAAAAAATAAAACAAAAATATTATATAAGAATTCCAATGTGGTTATCCCCAACAGAAGCTCTGAAACACCCAAACCTACTGGATATAAATAAGATAATTAGATACAAGGAATTAGTAAATGAACAGGGAAATCTGAAAACAAAACAAGAATTGGAACAAGATATAGGCAAAGAGATTGAATGGTGGACATTTACACAAATTCAATCTAAATATACAGAGGACAAAAGATTATATGAAATACAAAAAGAGCTGCAAGAATTGGATAAAATTATACATGGAACAGAAATAAAATTAATTAGCAATTTATACAAATACCTATTGAGATATAAAATGGAAGACAAGGTTGTCAAAGACACAATGATTAGATGGGCAAAAAATGTTGGATATAATATAGAATTGGAGAAATGGGAAAAAATATGGGAAATAAACATAAAATTGACTATGTCAGTGGCATTCAAGGAAAACCAGCTGTAGATGTTTTACAGATGGCATCTTCCACCAGCAAAGCTTGCCAAGATGTTCCAGAACAATTCTCCAACATGTTGGAAATGTAAAAAAGTACATGGAACATATTATCATTTATGGTGGACATGCCCAGTTGCGAAAAAATACTGGACTACAATAAGAAGATGGATGGAAGAAATAATAGACCAACCCGTAGACTGGAAACTAGAGATCTTTTTGCTGGATATTTTAAACAGAAAATTTAGTAAAGAAATACGGTACTTAATTTTACATATAACAACGGCAGCAAGAATAGCATACACACAGTTCTGGAAAAATGAGAATATACCATCAGAGGAAGAAGTGATAAGAAAAATCCTGGACTGTGCTGAGATGGATAAATTAACAAAAGAGATAAAAGAAAAGGAAGACACAGAGTACTATCTAATATGGAACAAGTGGTATGACTGGTTGGAGACTAGAAATAATACAGGAGAATAAATGTGAAAAGGTCAAAAGTGGAAAATGTGTGTATAAAATGTATAGTAATAATAATATGTATTATTCTTAGTATGAAGTATAGTATGAAGGAAGAAAAATGCAAATAAGAAACAACGGGGCAACAAGGACAAATATTCTAAAGAAGAATAAGAGGGGAAATGTAAATAATAGAAGATTACTGTTACGAAATCGCTGTAAAAAAAGGGAGGAGTATAAAAAAAATCCCTTTTCATTCTTGGACTTCCAGTTCCAGATCGCGGCATCCCTAGTCATACGAGGAGACTCATCTCCTTGTCGGCTAGTTTTCCCTCCACCGGTAGACCCTTATGCAGGTCGAAAGTCGCCCTGGAGGGTGCGACTTCTGTCGACGATGTTTCGTTCAGCTGCGAGGAGTGGTGGCCGACAGAGAAGGAAGGCCGATCACCCAGCAGCTTCAAACCGCAAGTCAAAGAACATCTAAGCATTGAGAACCACCATGGTGAATCCGGGTGAGTTTTTTTTGGCTCCTCTCTTTACTCTCTTTTGCTTCTTTTTTGTCTGTAAGAGTTTTGTTGGAACTTTTTCCCTGTTTTGAAAAAGCAGCTTCTATATGTTTGGGAAGAAAGGCGTTGAACAAAGGAATAGAATAAAATTTTAGAGACTATATTTTATTTTCATCTGTTTTGGGATACAGAAAACTTTTTTTAAAGAGCTGCACTATTTATGCTTGAAGATTATTTCTTTTTTCACATCATATTTTAAAAGATAGAAAAAAGGGGGGGAAATGGTGTCTGGAAAAGATATTTTTAATCTATTGAGGACATCTACTGGTGAAAACCTAATATTGCAACCTCTGGTTATTCTTTGGAGATGGAATAGACCTGACCTTCAATTTTTTTCAAGAGAAAAGATAAACTGATGTAGCAGTGCAAATTGTGGGGGTGGATACTGCTCAACTTTTACTAAATACAGCCTCCACAAGAAAGGAAAAAAGAGACTCTCTTAAATTACTATCAATATGGAGAAAGTTCAGTTACAATTAAACTGCAAACTTATATTGGAAAAGATTTATGAGGCTACTGCAGAAATATGTGCTACAATAAAAGAGTTTACTACAGAATTAAGAACCAGAAGTTCCACTTCAAACCTTCAAACTGATGTCCAGACTATATCTGAACATTCTACAAGTCAAAACTTACTAGAAGAGGAAACAACTGAGATAAAAGAGACTTTACCTTATAAACATGCCATTTATAGTTTTGAGGATCAGAAGAACCAAAGATTAAGACTTGAAACTTTAAAGCAACGAAGCTTTAAGGATGAGAGAAACACAGGCCTAATATAGAGGATGGGATTCCTATCACTTCAAAGGGCAATAAAGAGAGATCTATCAGTTGAAAGGGAAGCTTGGTTATGGAAACCTGTCTAGCATAGAAAGAAGGCCAGAATAAGACTGAAAATAGAAATTTAAAATGTTGTATAATGGATTAAAAGGCACTGTTGATTTATGGACTGTTTTAAGGACTAAGATTCAGACTTAGAAATAAGGGGGGAAAATAAGGGATGATTATTAGAACAGATATCTTAAAATAGATTAAGAATGTAATTGGTGGGATAATAGGTTTATTTTGATGAAAATTATTATGTACTGGAATGGAAAAAATGGTGGGTTTTTAGATCTGGATTGTTTCAATAATCCAGTGTTTTAAATTAGTGGATGACGTTTTTGTAGGATAATATAGATGTGGTAAGGCATGATAATCAATTGGATGAAATTTGAAATTTGCTTAACAAACTGAAATGATTTAAAGCTTAATATTATTTTGTCACTTTAATTATATAATGGATTAAAGGTAATTTAGAAGATTAAGAATGTAGTTTTTAGAATGATAGGTTTATTTGTATGAAAATTATTATGTAATGAAATGAAGAAATTTGAAGAGATGATTTAGATTCGGATTGAATTAATAATTAATTGAGTTAATTTAACAAGATGTTGTGTTTGTTTGATGACATGGATGTTAGTAATTATGATAATTAACTGGATGTAATTTGAAGTCTGTCTAATGGATTGAAATGATTTAAGGTCTGACATTATTCTGTCAGCTTAAAGAGATTGATTAATTGATGGATTAGATATTTATTTTAAATAGGGGGTATTAGTGGAAGAAGAAATAAATAAGATGTATGTTAAAATTAAGGAACTAGAATATATTTGGAAGGGATACCTGAATTGATAATGTTTTTATTTAAAGTTAATTTGATTACGGTATTTTAAATTCATAAAGCTTTAAAACAGGTTCAGGTTAAATAAATTTAAGCTAGAATTGGATTATTTTAAAAATGCTATGCTATTTGAGGGAAAAAGAGAGGGAACTTTTGATGTATTGATTGTACTATGTATATATATTTTGTTTTTGGATGTTTGATTACCCCACCACCACGGTGTGTCCTGAGTACTTTGTCTTAAGAATAAAAAAAAACCAATAAAATTTGTTTTTTTAAAAAAACTTTTCATTCTTTCTGTCAAAATTGCAGCAAAGATTTTATAATCCACATTTAGTAATGATATTGGCCTGTAGTTTTTAATTTGTGTAGGATCTGTATCTTCTTTAGGTATCAAGGTAATATTAGCTTCAGTCCATGAGTTCGGAACTTTTGTCTGTATAAAAGTTTCATTACACAAGTCCTTCAGAAAAGGAGTCACGGTATCTTGTAAAGCTACATAAAATTCTGCAGGTAGTGTGTCCGGCCCCGGTGTCTTATCTTTCTTTTGTCTTTTAATTGCCTCTATGATCTCCATCAATGATATCTTCTCATTTAACCTATGTCACATATTTTCTGATATTTTTGGAAGATTTGCTTTTTTAAAATAGTCCTGAATTGCCTCTTCAGAGATTGTCTCAGCCTTATAAAGTAGCTCATAAAACGCCTTAGCGATTTTTTTAATACCATCATTATGACAGTGTATTTCACCCTTTTCATCCAGTAATTTACTTATTGATCATTTTTCTCTTTCTTTTTTCAGTCTATATGCAAGCCATCTACCCGGTTTATTAGCATTTTCAAAAAAGTTCTGTTTGGCTCGTTTAATCTGTTGTGCTATAGTATCAGTCTCAGGTAGATTTAATTTATGTTTTATTAAGTCCATTTGTATCTTCAAATTTTTCTTTTGTGGATCAGTTTGTAACTCCAGCTCCAATATACCAAGCTGTTTGTTCAATTTGGACTGTGTGATTCTCTTTTCTTTGTTCTTTTTAGCAACATAGGTTATAGCTAAACCTATAAAGTATGCGTTTGCCGTGTCCCAAACATTTTGAATAGAAGTATCTTCCTTTTTATTGATCTTTTAAAAAATCCATTTCTTTTGTTGCTAATTGTAAAAATTCTTTTTCCTTCAAAATAGATTTATTCAGAGACCATCTCAATCTTTTCTTAGATCCTTTCCATGTCATTTTAATTGGGTTATGGTCTGCTCAAATATTTGATTCTATTTCAACTTCCTGTATCATAGTCTTCAAGTCATGGGAGATCCATATCATGTCAATTCTTGACCAAGATTTATGCCTGTTAGAGTAAAAAGTATATTGTGTCTTTCCTGGATTCATCTCTTGCCATATATCCTGCAAACATAGTTCATCTTTCATTTTAAAACAAGATTTAGGTAAAATATTACTTCCTTTCTTCCCTTGTTTATGGCTTTTGTAGTCTCAAACTGCATCCACAATTGCATTAAAGTCTCCCAATATACAAAGAGTATGTTAGTTTAAGTCCACAAGTTTGTCATATAGTTATTGAAAAAATTGCTCTTGTTTCTCATTGGGAGCATATATTGCCACCAACAATATTTGTTTTTGATTCCATGAAATCTCCACCATTACTATTCTTGACCATGCTGATACTTTGTAACAAACATGTTCTTTGAGAAATTTGCAAGCCTCGGAGTACTGCTTTATTTGTTTCTGTCTGTCAGAACCATAACAGTGACTCTCTACTGCAGGGTTTGTCAACCGGTGGTACGCGTACCACTTGTGGTACACGACCACCTGGCTGGTGGTATGCAGCGTTGCCTTCCTCCCCCCCACTCCGTTCCTTCCCACCTCACTTCTTTGTGGAAAATACGCTGCTTAGCGGCAGCCTGTATGAACTTTATTGAATGTGCCCTGCAGGAGGCACGTGAAGAGCACAGGCGCAGAGCAAGGCCCCGCCCTCCCCAGGGACTCATTGTGCAGCAACTGGTTTGACTTCTCATGCACTCAGATCAGCGAAGGGGAGGCTGCCGCAGCACCGAACTCCTGCACCTGTCAGCTGGCGACCCCCCAAACTTGAACTTGTCAGCTGGGAGATCTGGCCCCCGGTCTCCTTGGCTACCCCGTATGTTGTCCTTGACTCCTCCCCCAGCCCGTTCATGTTGAGTCCACCAGGGCTTGACAGGAAGAGAGGGAGGGAAGGAGGAAGGGACTCCTCCTCTCCTAAGGTTCAAAGCATGATCAGCTTCCCAAGGGTGCCACAATCCCAATTCATGTGTTTCTGCCATACCTCCTTGGCACTCCCAGGAATGGGGCGGGTAGAAGAAAGCTTGGCTAGGCTAGGCAAAGAAAAGCCACAGAGCTGCGAGCTCAGATCACAGGCAGGCCAGGAAAGGGGGTGAAGAAGAGGAAGGGGATTGGGAGAGAGAAAATGCCAAGCTTGTCCTCACCTCTCCCAAGAACCTCCTGCGCCACCTCACAGGAACACCTGGTTTCAGATTTATGCTGTAAAAGTTTTTCTTGCGCAGAGGAGAGAGGAAAAATAATTGCAGAACACTTGGGAATCCCTTGCAAGGCACCATGTACCTTGGTGCTTATTTCCTAATGCCTTCCCCCCCTCTGTGTTTTCTGCTCCACCCCAAATTCGCCTCCCTTCCACTCTCCTTACACAGCCATCTCTATGGTCTTAATACAGCCCACAGTCTGTCTCGCTTTCAACACCCCCTACAATTCTTCATTCAGGCAGGCTTCCAGAATTTGGCTGGCAGGATGCAGTTAACCCCTCCCCCCTGTCCTGCTGCCTCCCACGGCACCGCGCCGCTCTGCGTCCCATGCCTCTGTATCTCAAGCCTCCGTGGCACAGAACTGCTGACATTATGCTTGGGCGGAAGATTTTTTCTTTTACAGATGGGGTGGGTGGGCCCAACGTTCGCAGGCAGGCAGGACCACGCCCGCTGAGCTGCCGCCTCCCCATCACCCTCCACGCCAGCTGGCTCCATCGCCAGACCTCCCAGCTGATGGGCTCAGGTCCAGAGGTCACCAGTTGACGGGCACAGGAGTTCTGAGCTGCAGCGGCCTCCCCTTCACCCTCCACACTGGCCAAAGCGTTGCCTGATGTTCCAGCTGATGGGTGCAGGTCCGGGGGTTGCCAGCTGATGGGTGCAGGAGTTTGGTGTTGTGGTGGCCTCCCAGCCACCTGCTTTTTCAGCTGAGCAGTTGCCAGGGCTTGCATGGCTCCCAAGGGCCACTGACGTGCTCCCCGCAGCCGGCGACCATGCAAGCCCTGGCAACTGCTCCAGCTGAAGAAGTGGCGCCTACCTCCTGAGCCCATCCGCTGGCGGTCCCTCGCCACTGCCGTCCTGGCAGATACTGTGCTGCAGAATGGAGACAGCATGCTACTGGACTTGCCTTGTGATGCAAGAATTGCCACCACCACCACCTCCTGCTTCCCTGTGTGACCAGCTGATGGTGCGCTGTGGTGCCTGGGCAATGCGCAGAGCTGGTCAGTGGCGATCCCTGCATCACCAGGCCCAGCCTGTAGCATGCTGTCTCCCTTCTGCAATGCAACATCTGCCAGGATGGCGGTGGTGAGGAGCTGAGGGCACACGTGGGATGATGCGGAGTGGCAGCAGCAAGGGATAGGCGTGTGACAGAACCAGCCTTCCCCTGCCCTTGCCCCCACCAGTGCAAGGATGGGTGGTACAGCTTCACTTCCAGAGCTGCTGCCAGCCAGGCCTGGTGATGCAGGGATTGCCGCTGCCTCCAGCTTCCCTGTGTGGCCAGCTAATCGAGGGTCTTGGAGCAGCAGCAGGAGCAGCAGCCGCTGCCCCTGTCAGAGCTGCTGAGTGGATGGGGTCCGGGTCCACTTCCAGCCATCCTGGGGCCATCTCTGCCCATGCTGATGGGGCTGCTCTGCAGAAGGGAAATGGCAGCTGCTCTGATTCCCTCCTTGCCAGCCACTTACCCTCCAGCCCCCTACCCAGCACCCCTTCTACACAATCTTACATGACCACGGTGTGGATGAGAGGCTCAGTTGGCGGGGCACAGCTTTCCTCCACAGAGATGTCCTGGCCCTCCTGTCCCCCAGCTGGACCCCCTCACCTTCCCCCAGCCTGGACCTATTGACTCACCACCCTCCTACACCCACCCTATTCCAAGATTCCTGCAGCCCCCAACCGTATCCTCCTGTCCCCCAGCTGGGATCTCCAGCAATTCCGCAACTTGGAGCTCCTCCCCCCCCGCTGGGACCTTGCTTCTGAATAATCCAATAGGATTGGCTGGCGGGTTGCACAGTCACAGAAAGCTCCAAAATCCCTGAGAATGAAGATTACATTATTACATTACATTACTAATAATTACATTGTTTTTTAAAAAAACAATATTTCTTTTTTAAAAAAACTTGGAAGGAATCGGGAGTTTCCCCCCTCCTTTCTCTAGTTCTTTCTCAATCAATAGTTAGCTACTGTTGGCATGCTCAAACATTTGAACCTTTTTTAGTACCATTTACTGCCTACCAGACCCTTTGTCTAAAAATCCTCCATCTAACTCCATCAAATTTTTGGAGTACTAAGGAGGCTATCGAAAAGAAGGATTAGGGGGATATGATAGCAATCTTCCAATATTTGAGGGGCTACCACAGAGAACAAGGGGTCGACCTGTTCTCCAAAGAACCTGAAGGCAGGACAAGAAGGAATGGATGGAAACTTATCAGAGATCCAACCTAGAACTAAGCTAGGTGGGTTATTGATTTTACACTTTTCTAAGTGTAAAAATCTATTAGTTTATCAAAATAGAAAATACAAAGAAAAATGAAAATAAGAAGAAAATAAGGGATGAACAAGGGAAGAGGGAAAAGTGTACCTGAAAATAGGAAAAATAAAGAAAAGAATTGACTTCCAACTCTTTTTTTAAAATATATTTTATTAATTTTATAATTTTAACAATAAACAGTTAGATAAACAAAAAGAATTTCAGAATAAGAACATACTTATACAACTCTACTTAATACATTCTTGTTCATCTTTCTATTACCCTCTCTAACACAAAACAAAAATCAACATACATTCATTTAGATTCATATATAGAATACTTTAAATAAAATAAAACAAATACCTACACTTGACTATAGGTGCAGCTTGGACATCACCCCCCCACCACATCCAACCTCTCTCTTCCTCCCTATCTTCTTATCCTACTTCCCTCTTCTCCACCTCTCTCCTTCCCTCTCTCTCCACTTCCTCTTCTCCTCCAACCTTCCTACTTCCTTCTCCCCTCTTACACTCTTCCCCCTTCAGGTGTAGTGCAGAGGTGGTGTCCGAGCAACACCCCTAATATTACAGATATACAAAACCATCTAACCCCCCCACCTTCCCGGAGTGAAAACAGGGTAGTTTAAAAAAGAAATCCTAATACAAATTTAACTATATGCTAAATACAATTTCTTGGATTGATATTTCCCTTGAATATACTCAATCCATTTTTTCCATTCCAACATATATTTTTCATTTGAATGTTCTTTCAAATATGCAGATACTTTGGCCATTTCCTCCAAATTTATAACTTTCAAAGTCCATTCTGTAGTAGATGGTAATTCTGCCTTCTTCCAATATTGACCCACCAACAGTCTCGCTGCTGTAATCAAATTCAAAATCAAGTTCGTCTCAATGGTAGTACAATCTTTTATAATACCTAATAAAAACAACTGTGGTGAAAATTCAATACGTTTTTTCAAAATATTTTGAAGTATCCACCAAATTTTTATACAGAAAGCTTTCATTTTTTTACAAGTCCACCATACATGAAAATAAGTAGCATCCATACAATCACATCTCCAACATTTAGATTGTAAATTAGGGTACATACATGATAATTTTTTCGGATCCAAATGCCATCTGTAAAACATTTTATAAAAATTTTCTCTTAAATGTTGCGCTTGTGTAAATTTTACATTTTTCACCCAAATTCTCTCCCAAGTTTCCATCATTATTGGTTGTTCAAAATTTTGAGCCCACTTTATCATACAATCCTTAACTAATTCAGTTTCCGAATCAATTTCTATCAATACATTATACAATCTTTTAATAGGCATTAACCTTTGATCTCTAATTTGTTTAATTAAGTTTTCATCTATTTGAGATAAACCAATCTTCTGATCTTTTTTTCCATCTGGTCTGCAGTTGTAAATATTGAAACCAAGTAAAAATTATTCCTTGCTCCCTTAACATGTTCAGAGACTTCAATTGTAAGACATTCCCTTCTTTAAATAGGAGTTTCTCAAATGGCACCACATCATATAATTGCTCTCTATTTATATTCTCTATTGCGTGTCTGGGAACTGTCCAGACAGGAATCTTATGATTTAATTTATACTGGTATTTTTTCCAGACATGCAACAGAGCATTTCTCAGTAGGTGCTCTTTGAAACTCCTGTACACCTTTTTATCGTAAACTAAATATGCATGCCAACCATATAATAAATCGTACCCTTCAATATTCAATACTCTATCATTAGTTAAATTAACCCAATCACTTATTGCTACAAAAACAGCTGCATCATAATATAACTTCAAGTTAGGCATTTTCAAACCACCTCTTTCCCTTGTATCCTGGATTATTTTTAATTTAACCCTCGGTTTCTTCCCATTCCAAATAAATCTATTAATGCCCTTCTGCCACGCCTCCAAATTCGCATCCTTTTAAAGTATAGGTATCATTTGAAAAAGAAATAAGAATTTGGGTAATACATTCATTTTAACTGCAGCTATCTTTCCCAACAAAGATAATTGTAGTTTCTTCCATTTTTCCAATTCTATTTGTACCTTACTCCACAAAACTTCATAATTATTTTTATATAACTTTCCATTAGAGGCTTCAATATCAATTCCTAAGTATTTAATTTTCTTAACTATCTCACATCCTGTTATTCTTTCCAATTCCTGTTTTAAATTAATATTTAAATTTTTAACTAACATCTTTGTTTTAGCTATATTTAGTTTAAATCCAGATACCTTACCATAAATTTTAATTATCTCCATCAATCTCTTGGCAGACTGTATTGGTTGAGTCAATGTCACAACCAAATCATCTGCAAAGGCACGTAGTCTATAGTCTTGTTGTCTAATCTCTATACCTTTTAAATCTTCAGCTCCTCTTATCCTATTCAATAAAACCTCTAGAGTTAAAACAAACAACAAAGGGGATAAAGGACATCCCTGTCTAGTACCTTTCTCTATATTAAATAAATCTGTTAACTCCCCGTTCACAATAACCTGCGCTGTTTGTTTCTGATAAATCATCAATATTGAATTAATAAACTGGTCCCCCATTTGCATCCTAACAATCAGTTTTTTCAAAAACAACCAATTCAATCTATCAAATGCTTTTTCCGCTTCCAAAAACATAAGGACTGCGGGCACCTGAGTATTCTTCTCCAAATATTCTATTATATTAATAAGTTGTCTAACACTAGTTTTCATCTGCCTCCCTTGTGAAAAACCAGTTTGATCAGTATGAATTGTTTGTTGTAAAACTGTCATTAATCTATTAGCCATCACTTTTGCAAAAATCTTATAATCCGTATTCAACAATGAAATAGGTCTAAAATTTTCTGGTTGAAGGTTATCTCGTCCCTCTTTGGGAATTAAAGAAACATAGGCTGTTTTCCATGAAGGTGGAATCTGACCCCCTTTTTGTATATTAACAAATAACTCTCTAAGAGGTTCCACCATTTCCATTTGAAGATGCTTATAATAAACTGCCATTAACCCATCGGTCCCAGGAGATTTTCCCAATTTCAATTGTTTAATCACAGAAATTATTTCTTCTGAGGTAATCAATATATTTAATCTTTCTCTTTGTTCATTGTTAATTGCTGATACATTTTCATTTTGCAAAAAAACATCTATATCGTTCTCTTGTACCTTCTCCTCAGCGTATAACCTAGAATAAAATTCTAAAAAAGCTTTCTTAATAATTTCTTGTTGAAACACCTCTTTCCCTTTATACTCTATTTTTTCAATTATTCGAGATTTTTGTTTTTTCCTTAATATGTAGGCCAGCCATCTGCCAGGCTTATTAGAATTAAAAAACGTATTATGTTTTGCATATTGTATATTCCTGGCAACTTGGTCTGCCATCAACAAATCAAATTGTTTCCGTAGGACCTTAATCCCCTCTTTAATAATTTTGTCATCTGGTCTCTTTATTAATAACTGTTCCTTCTTTCTTATTTCCTCTTCTAACTCCTTCCGTTTTCCTCTTGTTTATCACTATGCCTCTTATTTAAATCTATTAAAATCCCACGCATATATGCTTTACTTGCATCCCATACCATTTCTATAGTTGTGCCCTTATGCATATTTAACCTAAAGAATTCCTTCATTAAGTTTTTACATTCATTCACATTTATATCATATTTAAACAAATTTTCATTTAATCTCCAAGATCTTTTAGGTCTTTGTCCTTCCGTTAGTTCCATCCAAACCGGATTATGATCTGTTAAAGCTTTAGGTAAAATCTTCACCTTCTTTAAACTAAAAAGAAAATCACTTGAGGTTAATATAAAGTCAATTCTAGAAAATGACTGATGCCTGTCAGAAAAGAAAGTAAATTCTTGCTCTTTGCCATTTCTTTCTCTCCATATATCTATCAAGTCAAAGTCATCCTTTATGTCAAAAAAAGATTTAGGCAACTTAGCACGTGTTTGAGAAATTGGTGATATCTTCTTTTTATCTAAATTAATATCTATCACACCATTCCAATCTCCCATTATTATGCAAGACCTATAATCAAATTGTATTAACTTTTTATATATTAACTTGTAAAATTTTTCTTGTTGTTGGTTTGGTGCATATATTCCCATCAAAAGTATTGTTTTACCTTCTTTTAACATTTCAATTGCTAAGTATCTACCTTGTATGTCTGATTCTATTAATTTGGTTCTAATATGATTTTTAACATAAATAACAATTCCATTCTTCTTCTCAGCAGCCACTGAAACATAGTGTGTACCTAATTTATTATTTATCAAATATTTCTGATCACTAGTTCTAATATGTGTTTCTTGCAAGCAAGTTACATCACTTTTACACTGGTTCAAATAATGAAATATCTTCTTTCTCTTCTGTGGAGAATTTAACCCATTGACATTCCATGTCAAAAATTTATTTGACATGACCAATTCCAGAAAGCCTTTGCAGGACCAATTCAAAATTTTCATCATTTTTCTTCTTTGGTTGAGCTCCCATAGCTTCCACACTTGTAGATACAGCTTCATGAGTTGTGGTCAGGTCTTGTTGTTCCATTTTTTTTTGTTCCTTACGTTTGGTAGTTGCCCGAGTTTGCCTTTGATCTCTGGGCATCTGTACTTCCAAAGGCTGAAATATATCAAGGCTCCGCTCAGGCAAATCCAGTAAAACTCGTTTATCAGATCCTATTGCTCCATGAGGTTGTAAGTCTTCAGGTTGTAATTGTTCTTTTTGCTCTTTATTTACTTCTTTGAGTGGTTCTATACTTTTTGGTGTTGGAGATGGGGGTTTACCAGCCTTCATCACATTCACAAAAAAATCTTTTGCTTTCGAAATAGAATTCAGATGATATCTTTCACCCTGGTAAAGTAATGATAGCCCAGCTGGAGCCTCCCACCTATATTGTAAACCACGTTTTTTTAAGTTCATCCACCAAAAATGCATAATCTTTTCTTGCTCTTAACATCTTCGGCGGAATCTCCTTCATTATCACAACCTCTTGACCTGCCACAATTAATTTCTTATTATACGATATTGTAAGCACATGATTTCTAAATCTCCTTGTAACAAAATAAATCAGAATGTCTCTAGGTAAGTTTCTTTGTCTTGCAATCCATGAGTTGACTCGATAAATCCTATCTATCTGCCAAGACACATTTTGTGCCCCCTCATTTATAAATTCTGCAAAAGCTTCTCCAAAAATCCTTCTCAGATCCTCCTGGTTCTGATTTGCTTCTTTCAACCCTCTTATTCTGACAGCCCACATCATCTGGTTGTATTGTGCCATAATAGCTTGATCTTCCACAGCATTTTTAATTTCTTCCATCTTTCTCTCAAATTGTTGCTCCGCCTCTTCCACTTTCTCTTCCACTCTCAAAGTATAGCCCCAGACCCCCTTAAAAGCTTCCACAATATCTTCTCTTATCACTATATTATGAGTCTCAATTGTTTCTTTAATTTTCCCCAATTCCCCAGTTACTCCTTTGATTTGAGATGCAATCCTTTTCTCTAATTCCTCCCCAAATTTCTCGAAATTCCTCTCCATATTTTTTTCCATACTTCTCTCTATATTATCAGTCAGTGTTAATAATGCAGTAAAATAAGATAATAACATAGACCTCAACCTTTTGCTTTTACATAGTAATATATGCTAGACATATGGTTTTTGAATTTCAGAGACCCTGATCAAGTAGTCAGTTTTGTAATATTACAAAGTAGCAGATAAAAAAGCAAATCAGGCTTTGGTAAAATGCATTCACCAAGTTCATTGCAAAAGCTACACACATATATAGCTGAAGAGGAAATAAAGAAAACAGGCCAGTCAGTTTTGCGGATTTGTATTATCAACCTTATATAAATTTACATTTCTAAACCTAAGCCTGAATCTAAATCTAAACTAAATCTCTTTAGTGAACTTTCAGAGGTATGATGTGTAAGCCAAGATTCTCAAAAGCTGGATCTCTAATAAAAATAAGAGCTAATTTGCTGCATGCCACAGCACAGATTTCATGGAAGGAAAGCAAACTTAGTTAATTTGATATGCCACCAATATTTGTTGGTATATATTTCAAAAGGCATAATAGTAACTGCAACACTGAAAACTAAAATTTCAGTCAACAATCTGATTTTCCCTGAATTTGTCCTTGTAACTGATTTTAAAAAAGTAAAAGTAAAAACGAACTTTAAAGGTGATAATTTAACAATAATGTTCATAAGTTGCACATTTATTTCTTGTGATTTACGTTAGATCTAATTCCAAGAAAATACTCTGACAATATAGGATCAATGTTAGACTGACACATTACTCTAAAGCTGATTAATCATCAAATAATTTCATCTCAGATTTCATATGCTATTATTTTTGCTGGTCTAGCTTGATGGCCATCTAAAGTTTAGGTTGACTTTTATATCAGCTCAGACTAGGACACTAAATACAATGAATCCATGTTTCTGATAAAGTTTTCCTTAAATAGTACAGAAAACAAGAATAAGCAGGAATAACTCATGAGGAAACTAGTAGTAATAAGTCTAGTATGTCATGGAAAAAAACTACACTGCTCCTCTAAATCCATCTCCATTCATTGGCTTTATGTGCAGCCGCTTTGGGTCTGGTGGCCAGTTTCCCCCATCTTGGTGAGGTGCTTGGAATTGTTGGTGCCAATTGTGGCTTTGGGCATTTGCTAGCTTGATGGCCCTCTCTGCTACACTGGAAGCAACCCATCAGGCAGTGTTGGTGGCTGGTCTCCCTTCAGCCCACCTTCAGGGGTCCATTCCTTTCTGCGGTTCTAAAACGTTGAGGCTCCATCCCTGAGTAGTTATGGATGATGGCAAGGTCAATTTCTATTTCATTGGCTAGGATGTACCACTCTTCTGGATGACTTGCAAGATAAACAGGTGATTAGGATTTCCTGGTTTACGCCCTGCTGGAAGTATTCTAGGAGTATTCTAGTTTGCTGGTTAGCCCTTGGAATTCTTGGACATAGGCTGCGACAGATCACCTGCCTTGCTTTATGGACCTGATTCTTCTTTTTGCTCTCCAATTTGCCAAGGAATCCTCAAATTATTATCTGAGGGTGACCATGAAGTTGCTAAAATTGAGTAGTTGGAATGCAGCTCGGTCTGTTCTCATCACTCTGACTTTGATGTCACATCTCTGGCAGATACAGTGAACTCTTCATCACCCCTAAATCCTCCTCCCTCCCATCCAGTCTCCTCAGAGTTCATGGCGGACTGGCACCAAGTGATAGCAGAGTGCAATGTGAGGTGGCAGTTCTGACAATTAATGTAATACAATGGTGTTTCCCACCCCTTGAAAAACAGGCCAAACTACTAAACTATTAAATCTATTTACAAATTGTTAGGCTGTCATTTATATACCATATTAATAACAAAACAGGAAAAACAATAATGATGAACATATAAAGTTTAAAAGTAATAAGAATTAATAATAAAATAAAGATAAAATTGAAATTCCAAGAAGAATTTCAATTTTAAGAAACTCTTGTTGTAATCAATTCATAGAAAATTTACCATGGCTTTAATCCCAAATCATCCCAAATATTAATCCTAATTGGTCCCAGATCAAATATCCATGTTTGTTTCTTAATACCATCTCTTTTCAATTGCTGAGTGATTGAGTACAATAAGTCCAATCCAAAGCCAGTCTGTCTTCCCTCAAAACCCAGATAAGATCATTCCCCAATTAAATGTAATAAGTCCATTTCCCATTCTCCTTCAAACCCTTTAAAAAAGAGCCATTTCCCATTTATCCACGCAGAGAGTTCTCTGCTATTACATAAAAACAAAGGGTTGCACTTCCAGAAGGTATATGACATCAACTCTGTTATTTCTGAGTCCATGTTTCTCTGAACATTTTCTACAGTCTGTATTGTTTCTGAATTCATATTTATTGCTTTGAAAACAAGTTCCTTTTTTGAGATTAAAGCATTTAGTTTTTTCAAAATGTTTTCCACAGTCTTTATGAGTTTATCAAATCTTTTAGAAAAGAATCAGCTAAAGATTGCATGTTGTTAGACCAGGGGTGTCAAACTTACAATGTCATGTGACGTGTTGCGACGTATTGCAATTTTTTCCCATTGCCGGCAATCCGGTGCGCACGGTTTTGGCATGATGCATCTGGCCCATGGGCTGGCAGTTTGACACCCCTGTGCTAGACAGTCTCTTTCCCTCCTCCTTGATTCTGTAATCTGATTTGTTGTTGCTCACTGGAGTAAAGCAGGGGGAATAACAAAAAGAACAGAGAGGATATTTTCTATTTTGATCCAAAGACTTTTTTCAGGTTCTCTGTAGTGAATAGTCAATAAAATATAATTTAGATATAAACACCATTCAAAAGCACATGCTCTGTTTCCATATGGAAAAGCAGATGTTGGTAAGAACAATGAAATAAATCAAAGACAGCAGAAAAAAACAGAATCCAGCAGGAAGTTGAAATAAAGGGGATCTATTGAAATAAATCAGAATTCAGCCAACCAATTAACATTAAAGATAAAGAACAGAAGCAAAAGTTCAAAAAGTGAAATTAAGACCCCAGGCTTGCTTACGAAAATGTTCTATGGTAAGAAGAGATATAAAAAGATAGGGTTCCAGTTTGGTCGCCAATGGGACAGATGGAAGAAGCTGGCATTCCAGCTTCCCAGTCTGGTTTCGCTTCGGCCAGCAACCTTTAAAGGGTCGGAAAGTTGTCCTGGAGGGAGAACGAAGAAGGAGGGACACTCCAGGAGCTCAGATCAGGTGGCAGCAGATCTGAGCAGACTGAAGAACCCCTCTGAGCAGCGGAAGAAAGGCTGCCGGGTAAGCCGAGGCAGCCCAAGTCGTCCCCAGCTGGAAGGAAAGCTCCGCAAAACAGCTGATTCTCAACAGTATGCTGAGACTGAGTGAGCTGGACTCTTTTCCTTCCCCTTGTGGACTATATAAACATTGAGCCCCTGATGGGAAAAAGCTGAAAAAGTAAAGACCCCCAGAAGGATTAATTTAAAGGCGGTGAGCAATTACAATAAGGGGAAAGCATTTTTAAGGAATATCGAACATTGATAAATAAGCCGAGGAGGACATCTAGTGGTGAAAGAAGAAATGACAGCACCAGCAAACAGTGGGGGGGGGGAGAAAGAAAAAAGTGTCTTTAAAAGTGACCTTGAAAGACACCTGCAGACAACAAAAGTGCCTTGGTTTCAGAGTACAAGGAAAAAGACCTCTTATAGCCACATTTGCTGACTTTGGCTAAAACTAAACAGACACTATCTGAAGAAAGAGAACGTCTTAAATCGAAGGCTTGACTGGAGGAGGTGGATTTGATCTAAAACAGCTGGTTTCCTTTCATACTTTGGATTTTGCTCTAAGACTGTGAGCTGTAAAATGAGTACATCAAATATTACTAGACTTATGAAGAAAACCTCTTCTTCACCCTCTGTGGGACAATTTAGCCCAACAACCCAGGGATCTATTGAAACAATGTTACAACGTGAGAAAGTAAACACTGCCCAAAATGAAATGCAGGGCTCATTAAAACTGATTCAAGAGATGATGCAAAAAAATCATGAAAAGACACAAAGTAAACTTGAGAAAGTAAGCCAAGAAATCCTGGATATAAAGGCACAATTTGAAGCTCAAAACCAAATGATAATTAAAAATGAACAAAGAATTCAGAACATGGAAAATAAATCAGAGGATACTGATAAAAAATGGAAAGGTTATTGCAAGAAAATGAAAAATTAGAACAAGCAAATCAAGACCTAGAGGGGGCAGTCAAGATCTTAGAGATGCAGAAGGCGGAACACTATTTGAGATTCCAAAATATCCCTGAGGATAGAGAAGAACACATAGCAGCTGTGATTAATGAGCTTCTGGCTGAGGCTTTAAAGGCAGATAGAGGAGAAATCCAAATGGAGATCAATGAAATATTTCACATGAACTCAAGCTATGCAAGGAAAAATAGACTACCAAGGGAAGTACATGTAAGGTTTATAAAGAAAACAAGAAGGGATGAAGTTCTGAGAAAAGTGAGAGACGGGCCATTACAATATAAAAATAAAGAAATTGTGGTTTTAAAGCAGATACCCAAAAGAGTAAGAGATACTCAAAGACATTACCATTTCTTAACTACAAAGCTGATTGCCAAAGGCATAAACATCAGATGGCTAATGCCGGAAGGCATTTTAATAAATTGGAACAATACAAGATATCGACTGGATTCAATCTGGAAAGCAGAGGACTTCAAAATAAGGAATAAAGCAATTTTGGATGAAGGAGTGCAACAAAGACAAAGGGAGAGTAAGGAACAGAAGCAAATGGAAGAGATGACCCAAGGAGCAACTGCACAAACAGGAGAGCAGAAATAGAAAGACGAACATGAGGGCGAAGGCAAAGGAACTGCCAGAGAACAGAGGATTATGAGGTCGACTAGACCTAAATATAAATAATGGAAATGGAAATGGAGAAAGAAAATGGAATCTTTTCAGTAAATGTAAATGAACTAAACTCCTCATCCAAAAGAAACAAAATTTTTAGGAAACTACAGAAATTGAATATAGATATAATTTGTTTCCAAGAGACATACATAAAAGAACAGAATCATAAATTATTGGAATATTCAAAAATTGGTAAGCTTTATTATGCATCAGCACACCAGAAAAAAAGAGGGGTCGCTGTATATATTAAAGAGACAATAGATTCTAAATTAGTGTATTCAGATGAAGAAGGAAGAATTGTAATGGTAGAAATATATCTACAAGAAGAGATGTAAAAAAATCTTTGAATTTCTGACTGCTCCCACAAGGACTGCAGTCTCCTGGGTGGGTCCATAGCCATCCAAAAGTCATCTTTGGTCATTTCTAAGTGCTCCCATTCAAATCCCAGGGGCAAGACTGCCAAAAAACCCAGCTCTGGCAGCAAACAGCAGATCATAAGAGAGAAAAAAAGTCCTTTACCCTTCAGCAGCTATCTTGGAGAGGAGTCCTTAACTTGGGAATTCCTAAGCCTTCTTCCAAGTTTGAAGGTCAAGCATGAAAATCATAAAGACGGATTGCCAGTGAAGCCCATGTATAACTAGTAATTATCTTCTTGCACTTGGAAGACCTCCTTGAGATTCTAAAATAGTTGGATGAATAGATGGCAGAATGACTGTGCAGAGAATGCTCAAATTTGGGGAAAGGATTTGTCCTTCCATAGCAGGGATTCAGGAAAAGTAATATATATTATGATTTCTCCATTTGCATCAGCTAAGTGAAATTCTTTAGACATGCTGTCCAAGGCTTACAATGTATGTATGAGCAGAAGATATATAGAAGAAAGCTTCTATATATCTTCTGCTCATACATACATTGTAAGCCTTGGACAGCATGTCTAAAGAATTTCACTTAGCTGATGCAAATGGAGAAATCATAATATATATTACTTTTCCTGAATCCCTGCTATGGAAGGACAAATCCTTTCCCCAAATTTGAGCATTCTCTGCACAGTCATTCTGCCATCTATTCATCCAACTATTTTAGAATCTCAAGGAGGTCTTCCAAGTGCAAGAAGATAATTACTAGTTATACATGGGCTTCACTGGCAATCCGTCTTTATGATTTTCATGCTTGACCTTTATACGTTCCTCTAAATATTCATCTCTCTGAAAGCAGAGAGATGAATATTTAGAGGAACGTATAAAGTACTGGGCACAGTTGTTGCTAATTTGTTTTCATTGTATATATATTAACTAGGTAAAATCAGATGGAAAATGTATTTTTTAGGAATGCAAGTAATGACTGCTCTATGTTGAGACAATTCTGATTTTCAGAGAACCAGCCCTTTCTGAAGTCTACTATATTTGGCCTGAAAAAAAATCCAGCTGACCACTGAATGGTGACAAAAAGATACATTATGCTTTAATTCCCAGTAAACATCTGGTGGTTGTTTGGACTTTTGAAACTCAGATGTTTTGACTATTAAGTCTTTGTCTTTGGCAGGTATTGATGAAAAGCAATTAGTGCTACTTTTCAGCAAGTAAATCAAATCTTTATTATGGTTATAGACCAGCTTATTTGGCACTATCTGATAAAATGAAGTAGTTACATTAATATTTACAGTGAATAGTCAAACTGGACCATTTTATATATCTGTTCAAAAAATTCAAGAAAAAGCTGTCCATGAAATCTAATTGTTCTTACGTCTGTGTGAGTGATAAAAGATTTGTGCCTAAAAATTGCAATTGGCTTTGCTCTGTTCAGACTACTAAATATACATACTAAACTATTTTAAATTTTTATGTCTTCATTTTGCCTTAAAAGTAAGATCTGTTTAAAAGCATATTTTCTATTTTTTTTTCAAAAAAAAATTTAGATGCACGATCCTATCCTTTATAAAAATTATAAGCTTTGATACATATGTTTGTAGGTGACTGTTATGATGATGCTATGCTGATTCTTTTTTCCTAATGCAGTACAGGTAGTCCTTGACTTACAACAGTTCACTTAGTGACCATTTGAAGTTACAACAGCCCTGAAATGTGACCTATGACTGTTTTTCATACTTATGACCATTGCAACATCCCTTGATCACATGATCAAAATTCAGATGCTTGGCAATTGACTCATATTTATGATGGTTGTATTTACAGGCTAAACAGCCTAATGTAAGGTGGATGATACAATCATAGGAATGACTCAGCAGGTGTGTGTATCCCTTTAAGAGCCTGAGTATAAAATAGAAGGCTTGCTGGAGTCTTTCTCTACCTCGTCCTGTTTCCTGCTGTAATTGCTGTGTATTGGAGTTTGCTGAATGGCCACGTGTATGTATCTTGTTTCTAGTGCAGTGGTTCTCAACCTTTCTAATGCCGTGACCCCATAATACAGTTCCTCATGTTGTCGTGACCCCCAACCATAGTGGGCGTGGCCGCCAAGTGGGCGTGGCCGCCAAGTGGGCGTGGCCACCAAGTGGGCGTGGCCACCAAGTGGGCGTGGCCACCAAGTGGGCGTGGCAAGAAAGACAGCCCTGGCCACCATTAATGCTGCATGTATTTTAATGCATGTATTTTAATGCATGTTTACCCTGCCTTTACATGTGGGACCAAAATTTACAGAAAGTTAGTATATGATATTTAAGAACAGGCTGCTTTCATTTGAACCATAGATTATAGTGGGGACCTGGAGGGATTTTCTTTCAGCGAAGATGAAAGAAAATATATGAAAGAGAGGGAATAAAAAGCAAAGCAGAAAGGAATAAGAAGAGTGAGAAATGGCATGGAGGTTATAGGTTTCATGGGTCAGAAATAAACAAAACAATTAAATCCGTTTTAAGAGAATAAATGGCAACAAATGGAAGATTCAAACTAGTTTTAAGGGAATAAAAGGAAATAAATGGAAGTATTAAACCACAATAAATGGAAGAATCAAAGCAGTTTATAAAAGGAAATAAATATCAGCAAACAAGAATGCTTTAACCAAATTTTTGTAGCCCAGATGTGATTACATGTATGTTTGTGCAGTTGTGCATTAGAATAGCACAAAATGTTGGTTTCAAACAATTTTATTGTGCAATAAATGAATGAATGAAGCCACTTTGTTCACCCCACCCCTCCCATTTGCTAACAAAATTAATAGCATGTGGGAGTCCACCCACCCCAGGGGTAGTGTTTTTCCAAAACACTCAAAGAGCCACTTGGACCCATTTCAACAAATCACTGGGGCTGAAAAACCCTTTTGATATCTAAAATGAAGATAACACTGCAGATATCCTTTTTTACCTTTAATGTGTGTGTGTGTGTGTGTGTGTGTGTGTGTGTGTGCGTGTGTGTGTGTATAAAATAAAGGTTAAAAAGAAGGATGTCTGCAGTGTTATCTTCATTTTAAATGTCAAAAGGGTCTTTCTCTGTCACTTTCCTCTCTCTTTCTTTCCATTCTCTTTCCTCTTTCCCTCTTTCCTCTAACTTTCTTTTTCTGTCTCTTTTTTTTTTCTTTTTTGCTGGCTGTGGATTTCTGGGAATTGAAGTCCACATGCCTTAAAATTGTCAAGGTTGAGAAACACTGGTGTAGTAGAACAGTGTTCTACTCTTACCATCTCTTACCATCCTTCCCTCCCCTCTGTTTTGATTCTTGTTGTGCAATTTCACTGGAAGGATCCCCATGTTTGGCCTGCAGCTCGGCCAGCTTCTGCTTGCGTAGCGCCTCCAGCTCCTCGTCCGCCATCGCCTCGCAGGCCGGGAGACGGGCCGGAGCAGCCCCGCCGCGCGCGCCTGAGGGAAACGGAGAAGCAGCCGCAGCAGCACCGACCGCGCCCGCTGCGTCCCTCACGCCTCTCTCTCTCGCGCGCGCGCGCGCGCGCGGGCCCTCTGTCTCTTTTATCCTCTTTCCTCTCTTTCTTTCCTCTCTTTCTCCTTTCTTTCCACTTTCTCTTCTTTCTCTTTCTTTTCTCAATCTTTTTTCTCTTTCCTCTCCCCCTCTTTCTTTCTCTTTTTTCTTTCTCTCTCTCCCTCTCCCTCTCCCTCCAGTCCAGGCAGACGGTGGCAAATGGACAGGGAGGGCGACAATGGGCTGCGGAGAAGGGGCGGAGCCGACGGGTGAGAACGGGCGGCGGAAAATGGGCTGATGGGCGAGAACCGGAGAATGGGCTGCGGAGAAGGGGCGGAGCCGACGGGTGAGAACGGGCGGCGGAAAATGGGCTGATGGGCGAGAACCGGAGAATGGGCTGCGGAGAAGGGGCGGAGCCGACGGGTGAGAACGGGCGGCGGAAAATGGGCTGATGGGCGAGAACCGGAGAATGGGCTGCGGAGAAGGGGCGGAGCCGACGGGTGAGAACGGGCGGCGGAAAATGGGCTGATGGGCGAGAACCGGAGAATGGGCTGCGGAGAAGGGGCGGAGCCGACGGGTGAGAACGGGCGGCGGAAAATGGGCTGATGGGCGAGAACCGGAGAATGGGCTGCGGAGAAGGGGCGGAGCCGACGGGTGAGAACGGGCGGCGGAAAATGGGCTGATGGGCGAGAACCGGAGAATGGGCTGCGGAGAAGGGGCGGAGCCGACGGGTGAGAACGGGCGGCGGAAAATGGGCTGATGGGCGAGAACCGGAGAATGGGCTGCGGAGAAGGGGCGGAGCCGACGGGTGAGAACGGGCGGCGGAAAATGGGCTGATGGGCGAGAACCGGAGAATGGGCTGCGGAGAAGGGGCGGAGCCGACGGGTGAGAACGGGCGGCGGAAAATGGGCTGATGGGCGAGAACCGGAGAAGGGGCTGCGGAGAAGGGGCGGAGCCGACGGGTGAGAACGGGCGGCGGAAAATGGGCCGACGGGCGAGAACCGGAGAAGGGGCTGCGGAGAAGGGGCGGAGCCGACGGGTGAGAACGGGCGGCGGGAAATGGGCCGACGGGCGAGAACCGGAGAATGGGCTGCGGAGAAGGGGCGGAGCCGACGGGTGAGAACGGGCGGCAGAAAATGGGCCGATGGGCGAGAACCGGAGAAGGGGCTGCGGAGAAGGGGCGGAGCCGACGGGTGAGAACGGGCGGCGGAAAATGGGCTGATGGGCGAGAACCGGAGAATGGGCTGCGGAGAAGGGGCGGAGCCGACGGGTGAGAACGGGCGGCGGAAAATGGGCCGAGGCCGACGGGCGAGAACCGGTGGAGAAGGGGCGGAGGACGACGGGTGAGGAGAACGGGCAGAGAACGGGCAGATGGGTAGGGGGAGCAGGACGGACGGCAGGCAGCCAAGCAGAGGAAGCTCAACAGCAGGCAAAACTTACGGTTTTTGCTTGTTCTCTCTTGCTTCCTGCCGCTTGTTCTCTCTCGCTTCCTACCGCTTGTTCTCTGTCTCGCTCTCTCCCATGTGCTCCGAAACCGAAACTTCCTTAGTTTATATTGGCTTTTGAACGCCAATAGAAAAGTCTCTTGAATAGAGTCTATTTGCGTTCAAAAGCCAATAGAAAGTAGCGTAACTAAGGAAAAGGAAAAAAAAAATGTCGGACAGTATTGGGGAAAAAAAAAATGGCGGACAGCATTGCTTGGCGACCCCGGTGAAATGGTCTCGCGACCCCAAATGGGGTCGCGACCCATAGGTTGAGAACCGCTGTTCTAGTGTATATTTGTAGATATTGAAATATAAACCACTATTTAATACAAACCACTGTTTACTGTATTTACTCCTGGGTTACCTCAGTGCAATAAGACTGTGCATGCTCTGATAGGTTATGGGCCCAGAGAGAAGAGAAACCCAGTGAAAGATTGAACCAGAGCCAGAGGAGTTGAGGCTTGTGGTTTGTGGTGGTTTAAAGAAGCAGACAACATGGCTTTCATCAGCATAATGGGAGGAGATTTTGTAGTGTTTCGGCTGGAGTCTGAAGATGGAGATGTATCTGAGAAGGGAGGAGTTGTGGATATTAGTTACTGATCCACCTGCAGCCCTGGATGATAGGGACCAGAAAAAGAATGAGAAAGTATTGGCCAGCATAATCCTGAGTTTATAGGATAGCCAGCTGATACATGTAAGGGGTCGTCAGTTTGCTAAAGAGTGCTGGGAAGCTTTGCACAGTATGCATGTGAGAGGGACTGTGAGCAGCAAAGTTATGCTGACAAGAAAGCTATATAAAGCACAGCTAAAGCCAGGAGAGAGCATGTCTATGCATTTGGAGTCCATGAGGAAGACATTCCTAGAATTAGAAGAAAGAGGAATGACTTTCACTGAGTCACATAAGGCATTTGTGGTACTCAGTTCATTGGACAATTCATGGGATGTCCTAGTGATCAGGTTAGAGTCCATGCAGCAGAAGGACTTAACCATGAGTTATTTGACTGGCCAATTGCTGGAGGAGGAACAAAAACATCTGGAAAAGCAGCAGAGAGGGGGTGATGACCATGCACAGCCCAAGTCTAGAACTGCTACGGTATGTCCCAGGATGTCAGCACAGTAGCTGAGAAAGTTTGCATGGTGAAACGCTGCTTCAAGTGTGGTTCTACAGAACATCTCCAGAAATGTTGCCCTGAGAGGAAAAACAGAGGAGCAGCGAGACAACCAACATTTTCCCTGGCAGTGAAATTAACTGGGAAAAAAAAACCATGTTGTTGGGCAGTGGGGCCAGTCAGCATATTGCAAATGACCCACAAATGTTTTCCAACCTAAGACCAGCTAAGCAAGCATTTGTTAGCTTGACTAATGGACAACAGTCTGCTGTTAAAGGGGAAGGTAAATTTATATACCTGGTATAGGAGAAATGGATAATGTATTATATGTGCCAGAGTTAGACCATAATTTACTCAGTATTTCTAGCTTGAATAGTATGGGGTATGAAGTAATGTTTGCAAAGGGTCAATATACCATTAGGAAAGGTGGAAGAATTTCTGTACAAGGTGTTAAACAGGATAATTTGTATGTACTAAGGAGGCAGCAGGATGGTTGTGCACAAACACAAACATGATAACTGTGTACATTTATTACACAGAAGATTAGGACATGCAAGTTTTAAAGTGCTTCAGAGGATGCCAGATCTAGCTGAGGGACTTAGAATTAAAAAAATGCAACACATATTTAGATTGTGCTATTTGCAGGGAGTTGAAGCCTAATGTGTATCCTGTAAGTAAGACAAGCACAAGGAAAACTAACTGGGTTTTGCAGTTAGTGCACGCTGATTTAATTGGTCCTATGGCACCCTCTCTCCTTCATGGATTACTGCCTTGTGGCAAAAGGGGCTTGCGTAACTCACTGAAGCGATGAGCTATGCCATACAGGGCCACCCAAGACGGACAGGTCATAGCAGAGAGTTCTGACAAAATGTGATCCACTGGAGAAGGAAATGACAACCCACTCCAGTATCTTTGCCATGAAAACTCCATGGACAATACCAAAAGGCAAAAAGATATGATGCCAGAAGATAAGCCCCTCAGGTCGGAAGGTGTCCAATATGCTACCGGGGAAAAGCAGAGGGCTAGTACTAGTAGCGCCAGAAAGAGTGAAGCGACTGGGCCAAAGCCGAAAGGATGCTCAGCTGTGGATGCATCTGGTGGTGAAAGGAAAGTCTGATGCTGTAAAGATCTTTTCTCCATAGCAGCCTGGAATGTAAGCTCCATGAATCAAGGCAAGCTAGACGTGGTCAAACAAGAGATGACAAAACTGAACATTGACATCTTAGGAATCAGCGAACTAAAATGGACAGGAATGGGTGAATTTAACTCAGATGACCATCAGGTATACTACTGTGGGCAAGAATCCCTTAGAAGAAATGGAGTAGCCTTCATAGTCAATAAAAGAGTAGGAAAAGCAATACTGGGATACAATCCCCAAAATGACAGGATGATCTCAGTTCGAATCCAAGACAAACCATTCAATATCACAGTAGTCCAAGTCTATGCCCCAACCACTGGTGCTGAAGAGGATGAAATTGACCAGTTCTATGAAGCCCTACAGCATCTTATAAAATGAACACCAAAAAATGATGTCCTTATCATCATGGGGGATTGGAATGCTAAAGTAGGAAGCCAAAAGATAACTGGAATAACAGGCAAGTTTGGCCTTGGAGTACAAAATGAAGCAGGGCACAGGCTGATAGAATTTTGTCAAGATATTACGATGGTTATAGCAAACACTCTTTTCCAATAACCCAAGAGACAGCTCTACACATGGACATCACCAGATGGTCAAGACAGAAATCAGATTGACTATGTGCTCTGCAGACAAAGATGGAGAAACTCTATACAGCCAGTAAAAACAAGACCAGGAGCTGACTGTGGCTCAGATCATGAGCTTCTTGTTGCAAAATTTAGGCTTAAATTGAAGAAAGTAAGGAAAAACACTGGGCCACTCAGGTATGAACTAAATCATATTCCTGATGAATATGCAGTAGAGATGACAAATAGATTTAAGGAATTAGATCTGATAGAAAAGAGTGCCTGAAGAACTATGGACGGAGGTTTGCAACATTGTACAAGAGGTAGCAACTAAAACCATCCCAAAGAAAAAGAAATGCAAGAAAGCAAAATGGCTGTCTGAGGAAGCTTTGCAAATAGCTGAGGGAAGAAGGGAAGCAAAAGGCAAGGGAGAAAGAGAAAGATACACATAGGAGAATAGCTAGAAGAGATAGCTAGAATTCCAGGAGAATAGCTAGAAGAGATAAGAATGCCTTCTTAAATGAACAGTGCAAAGAAATAGAAGAAAACAATAGAATAGGGAGGACCAGAGATCTCGTCAAGAAAATTGGAGATATGAAGGGAATGTTTCATGCAAAGATGGGCATGATAAAGGACTAAAATGGCAGATACCTAACAGGCAGAAGAGATTAAGAAGAGGTATCAAAACTACACAGAAGAACTATACAAGAACGAGCTTAACGTCCCAGATAATCACAATGGAGTGGTCATTGACCTCAAGCCAGACATCCTAGAATGTGAAGTGAAATGGGCCTTAGGAAATCTGAGCAACAACAAAGCTAGTGGAGGTGACAGTATTCCAGCTGAGCTATTCAAAATCTTAAAAGACGATGCAGTAAAAGTGCTACACTCAATTTGCCAGCAAATTTGGAAAACTCAACAGTGGCCACAGAATTGGAAAAGGTCAGTTTACATTCCAATTCCAAAGAAAGGCAATGCCAAATAATGTTCAAATTATCACACCATTGCTTAAAATCCTACAAGCTAGACTCCAGCAGTATGTGGATTGAGAACTACCAGAAGTACAGGCAGGATTTCGAAGAGGCAGAGGAACTAGAGATCATATTGCCAACATATGCTGGATTATGGACAAAGCTAGGGAGTTCCAGAAAAACATCTACTTCTGCTTCATTGTCTATGCTAAAGCCTTTGATTGTGTGGATCACAACAAACTGTGGCAAGTTCTTAAAGAGATGGGAGTACCAGACCATCTCTTGAGAAGTCTATATGCGGGTCAAGAAGCAACAGTGAGTACTGGACACGGAACCACTGATTGGTTCATAACTGGGAAAGGAGTTTGGCAAGACTGTATTCTGTTGCCCTGCCTAGAACACATCATGAGAAAGGCAAGGCTAGATGAATCAAAAGTTGGAATTAAGATTGCTGGGAGAAATATCAACAACCTAAGATATGCAGATGATACCACTCTAATGGCAGAAAGTGAAGAGCAACTAAAGAGCCTCCTGATGTGGGTGAAGAAGGAGAATGCAAAAGTTGGCTTGAAACTCAACATTAAGAAAACCAAAATCATGGCATCTGGCCCTCTCAATTCCTGGCAAATAGATGGGGAAGAAATGGAGGTAGTGACAGATTTCATTTTCCTGGGCTCCAAGATCACCGCAGATGGGGACTGCAGCCAAGAAATTAAAAGATGCTTGCTCTTGGGGAGGAACGCTATGGCAAATCTAGACAGCATACTAAAAAGCAGAGACATCACCCTGCCAACAAAAGTGCATATAGTCAAGGCCCTGGTTTTCCCAGTTGCAATGTATGGCTGTGAAAGTTGGACCATAAGAAAGACTGAGCGCTAAAGAATTGAGGCCTTTGAACTATGGTGGTGAAGAAGACTCCTGCTAGTCCCTTGGACTGCAAGGCATTCAAATCGGTCAGTCCTAGAAGAGAGCAACTCCGACTACTCTTTAGAAGGCCAGATCCTGAAGTTGAAACTCAAATAGTTTGGCCACCTGATGAGAAAGAAGGACTCACTGGAAAAGAGCCTAATGTTGAGAAACATTGAGGGCAATAGAAGAATGACAGAGAATGAGGTGGCTGGATGGAGTCACTGAAGCAGTAGGTGTGAGCTTAAATGGACTCCAGAAGATGGTAGAAGATAGGAAGACCTGGAGGAACATTGTCCATGGGGTCGCAATGGGTCGGACACGACTTCGCAACTAACAACAACAACAACATGGCACCCTCTCTTGGAGGAGCTAGATACGTACTAGTCTTAGTAGATGACTGCACCAGATTTGGGTTCTGTTATTAAAGAACAAAATTGAAGTTTACAACAGTTCAGGCAATGGGTAAACTTTGTAGAGAGAAGGTATGGTCACAAAGTATGCCAGCTGCAAACAGACAGAGGAATAGAGTTCATGTCTGATAATTTCCAAAGGTGGCTGAGAAATTTAGGCATTAGGCATAAGGCATAGACATACAAATCCTTAAACACCAGCAGGTGGCTGAAAGGAGAAATGGTATATTGCAGACCATGAAAGACTCACTGTTGACAGATGCAGGAATGAGTAACACGTACTGGGGAGAAGCCATAAAAACAGCCAACAATTCAGTGAACAGGGTATGGAGTATTGCTATCAATGAAACTCTATATTACCTGTTGTATGGAAGGAAACCTTCATTGGCTCACCTAAGAACATTTGGCAGTTATGCCTAGGTGCATATATCCAAAGGCACCAGAAGGAAAGGACAGAAAAAGGCCAGGAAACTTAGGTTTGTGGGATATGAGCCAGGTTCCAAGGAATATAGGTTTTCAGATGGGACAAGGAAGATTGTGATGTCAAGGTCTGCCAGTTTTGCAGAACAAAATAATTGGGACAGGGTACATGCTAACACCGAGGTGTTCATGCCAACAAGTAGTGCTAGTTCTCAGGAAGGAGAGGCTACAGAAAGTCCAATGAAGGAAGAACAGTATAGCAGGTCAGAAATAATAGGGATAGATGAGGATAGATCTGAAATAAAAAGAGAAATAACAGAAACTCAGGAACAGATGATCCCTATGAGGTCTGAATATAGTAATAAAGGTGTACCTCCTGATCGATTTACAGCAAGTGGATTAGAGCAGACATGTCAAACTCACGACGTTGCACGACATATCGGAATTTTTCCCCAATGCTGGCAATGGGGTGGGTGCGGTTTCCTCGTGATGCGTCCAGGCTATGGGCTGGCAGTTTGACACCCCTGGGTTAGAGCATATAGTGTGAACCCCATGATTATCAAGAAATGTTATCATTACCTCAAGTAGAAAAGGATAAATGGAAGGACACAATAATGAACTGCAGAATAAGCAGGAATATACACAGAGAAAAATTGTTCAATTGTTCAAGCTAATATGTTGACTAAGCTTTAAATGCAGGCAAAGGTAAATGTAAAAGCATTTGGGTTAACAGCTGTTTAGTTTTAAATGGGAGAAATGTCAGGATAATTATTTAAAGGCTAAACAACTTATGTAATGATGTAATGTAATGTAAGGTGGATGATGCAATCATAGGAATGACTCAGCAGGTGTGTGTATCCCTTTAAGAGCCTGCGAATAAAACAGAAGGCTTGCTGGAGTCTTTCTCTCTCTCATCCTGTTTCCTGCTGTAATTGCTGTGTAATGGAGTTTGCTGAATGGCTACGTGTATGTATCTTGTTTCTAGTGTATATTTGTAGTTATTATAATATAAACCACCATTTAATACAAACCACTGTTTACTGTATTTACTCCTGAGTTACCTCAGTGCAGTAAGACTGCATGCTCTGATATATCCCCTTTTGTGAGCTTCTGACAAGCAAAATCAGTGGGGAAGTCAGATTCACTTAACAACCATGTTACTAACTTGACAACTGCAGTGATTCACTTCACTGTGGCAAGAAAGTTCGAAAATGGGGCAAAACTCACTTAACAAATGTCTCACTTAGCAACAGAAATGTTGGGCTCAATTGTGGTCATATGTCAAGGACTAACTGTACATATTAATACCTAATTCAAATATAGCATTCAGATTGCCTATAGAAAACAGGTTTGACTATTGTGGAAAAAAGGGAATATTTATATAGCATATCCATTATAGGATGCTAAATTAGTTTTGTTTTTATTTTTATTTTTTTATTTTTTTCTTATAAATATTTTATTAATTTTATAATTATAAATATAAGCAAAAAATCAAATTAAGTACAACTCAACTTAATACAATCGTTTACAACTTTTTCCAACACAAAAGAAAGCATAAAAACTTACATAAAATAGTTAAGGTAACTATGGGTATTACTCGGCAGCACCCCCTCCACCACATCCCCTTCTTCCTTCCTCCCTCTTTCTACTTCTATCCCCCCACCCTTTCTCCCTCCCTCTCTCTCCACCCTCCTCCTACAACCTCCCTACTTCCCTCCAATCCTTCACTCCTCAAGCTCCACCCGCTCCAGATGTGGTTCTGAGGTACTGCCCGAGCAACCCCTTTTTTAACAAAAAGTATATCATTCTTATATAATGCTAATATTGCAGTTGAGTACATTATAACACCCCCCAAGGCACCCCCACCCCCTGACTTCCCAAAGTGAATACAGGATAAAACACAAGAAAACCCACTAAACTAAACAAGATTGTTATATAAATCCTAATAAGAATTTAACTATATTTTTCAGTCCAACATATAAAAAAATTAACTATATGCTAAGTACAGTTTCTTAGATTGATATTTCCCTTGTATGTACTCTATCCATTTTTTCCAATCCAACATATATTTTTCATTTGAATGATCCTTCAAATATGCGGATATTTTAGCCATTTCTGCCAAATTTATAACTTTCAAAGTCCATTCCTCGATAGATGGTAATTCTGGCTTCTTCCAATATTGTCCCACCAACAGTCTTGCTGCTGTAATCAAGTTCAGTATTAAGTTCATCTCTATGGTGGTGCAGTCTTTTATAATGCCTAACAAAAACAGCTGTGGTGAAAATTCAATACGTTTTTTCAAAATATTTTGAAGTATCCACCATATTTTTATCCAAAAGGCCTTGATTTTTCTACAAGTCCACCATACATGAAAATAAGTAGCATCCATACATTCACATCTCCAGCACTTAGATTGTAAATTAGGGTACATATACGATAATTTTTTCAGATCCAAATGCCATCTATAAAACATTTTATAAAAATTTTCTATTAAATGTTGCGCTTGTGTAAATCTTACATTTTTCACCCAGATCCTCTCCCAAGTTTCCATCATGATTGGTTGTCCAAAATTTTGTCCCCACTTTATCATACAGTCCTTAACTAATTCAGTTTCAGAATCAATTTCTATCAGTACATTATATAATCTTTTAATATGCATAGACCTTTGGTGTCTAACTTGTTTAATTAAATTTTCATCTATTTGAGATAAACCCATCTTCAAATCTTTTTTCCATCTAGTCTGCAATTGTAAATATGAAAACCAAGTATGGACTATTCCTTCCTCACTTAGCATGTTCAAAGACTTTAATAATAACGAATTCCCTTCTTTAATTAGGAGTTTCTCATAGGGCACCACATCTTGAACTTGTACTCTATTTATATTCTCTATTGTGTGTCTGGGAACCGTCCACACAGGAATCTTTTCATTCAATATATACTGATACTTTTTCCAAACACGCAACAGAGCACTTCTCAGTAGGTGCTCTTTGAAACTCCTATCCACCTTTTTATCATAAACTAAATATGCATGCCAACCATATAATAAACCATACCCTTCAATATTCTATTATTAGTTAGATTAACCAAGTCACTTATCGCTACTAAAACAGCAGCGTGGTAATATAACTTAAAATTGGGCATTTTCAATCTACCTCTTTCCCTTATATCCTGAATAATTTTTAATTTGACCCTTGGTTTCTTGCCATTCCAAATAAATCTATTAATACCCTTCTGCCACTCCTCCAAATTTGCATCCTTTTTAAGGATGAAAAAGAAAAAAGAAAAAGAAATAAAAATTTTGGCAATACATTCATTTTAACTGCCGCTATCCTACCCAGCATAGATAATTGTAATTTTTTCCATTTATCCAATTCTATTTGTGTCTTATTCCACAAAACTTCATAATTATTTTTATATAGCTTCCCATTAGAAGCTTCAATATCAATTCCTAAATATTTAACTTTCATAACTATCTCACAACCCGTTATTCTTTCCAAATCTTGTTTTGAATTAATATCTAAATTTTTAACTAACATCTTTGTCTTAGATATATTTAATTTAAAGCCTGATACCCTACCATAATTTTTGATTATCTCCATCAAGTTCTGAGCTGACTGTGTTGGTTGAGTGAGTGTCACAAGCAAATCATCAGCAAAAGCACATAATCTGTAGTCATGTTGTCTAATCTGTACACCTTTTAAGTCATCTGCAACTCTTATCCTATTCAATAAAACCTCTAAAGTTAGAACAAACAACAAAGGAGATAAAGGACATCCCTGTCTAGTGCCTTTCTCTATATTAAATGAATCTGTTAAATCCCCATTCACAATGATCTGACCTTTTTGTTTCTGATAAACTGCCAATATAGAATTAATAAACTGATCTCCCATTCCCATCCTAACAATTAATTTTTTCAAAAACAACCAATTCAGTCTATCAAAAGCTTTTTCCGCATCCAAAAACATAAGAACTGCGGGCACCTGGATATGCTTGTCCAAGTATTCTATTATATTAATGAGGTGTCTAACATTAGTTTTCATCTGTCTCCCTTGTAAAAAACCAGTTTGATCTGAATGAATTATTTATTGTAGAACTGTCATTAATCTATTAGCCATAATTTTTGCAAAAATCTTATAATCCGTATTCAACAATGAAATAGGTCTAAAATTTTCTGGTTGAACATTGTCTCTTTCCTCTTTGGGAATTAAAGAAACATAGGCTGTTTTCCATGAAGGTGGAACCTGACCACCCTCTTGTATATTAACAAATAGCTCTCTAAGAGGTTCCACCATTTCCATTTGAAGATGCTTATAATAAATTGCCGTTAGCCCATCAGTCCTTGGAGATTTTTCCATTTTCAATTGTTTAATCACTGAAATTATTTCTTCTGGTGTAATCAGTGCATTTAACCTATCTCTTTGTTCATTGGTGATTGTCAATACATTTTCATTTTGCAAAAAAGTATCTATCTCATTCTCTTGTATCTTCTCTTCAGCGTACAACTTGGAGTAAAATTCTAAAAAAACTTTCTTAATAATTTCTTGTTGAAACACCTTCTTCCCTTTATGTTCTATTTTATCAATTATGCGGGATTTTTGTTTTTTCCTTAATGTATAGGCCAACCATCTGCCAGATTTATTAGAATTAAAAAATGTATTATGTTTAGCATATTGTATATTCCTAGCAACTTTGTCGGCCATCAACAAATCAAATTGTTTCCGTAAAATCTTAATCCCCTCTTTAATGTTTTTATCATCTGGTCTCTTTATTAATAATTGCTCTTTCTTTCTTATTTCTTCCTCTAACTCCTTCCTTTTTTCCTCTTGTTTACGTCTATATCTTTTATTCATATCAATTAAAATCCCACGCATATACGCTTTGCTAGCATCCCATACCATTTCTATTGTTGTGTCCTTATGCAGATTTAGGGTAAAAAATTCCTTCATAACATTTTTACATTCATTCACATTTGTATCATATTTAAACAAATTTTCATTAAGTCTCCAAGATCTTTTGGGAGTCTGACCTACCATTAATTCCATCCAAACTGGATTATGGTCTGTTAAAACTTTGGGTAGGATTTTCACCTTCTTTAATCTAAAAATAAAGTCACTTGAAGTTAATATAAAGTCAATTCTAGAAAATGACTGATGTCTGTCAGAAAAAAAAGTAAATTCTTGCTCTTTACCATGTCTTTCTCTCCATATATCTATCAAATCAAAATCATCCTTTATATCAAAAAAAGATTTAGGCAACATAGAACGTGTTTGAGGAATTGATGATATCTTCTTCTTATCTAAACCAATGTCTATAACACCATTCCAATCTCCCATTAAAATACAAGACCTATAATCAAATTGTGTTAACTTTTTATGTATTAACTTGTAAAATTTTCCTTGTTGTTGATTTGGTGCATATATACCCATCAAAAGAACTTTCTTCCCATCTATTAAAATTTCAATTGCTAAAAATCTACCTTGAATATCTGATTCTATTAATTTAGCTCTTATACAATTTTTAACACAGATAACAATTCCATTCTTCTTCTCAGCAGCCGCTGCCACAAAATGTGAACCTAATTTATTATTTATCAAATATTTCTGGTCAGTAATTCTAATATGTGTTTCTTGTAAACAGATTACATCGTTTTTACATTGAGTCAAATAATGAAATATCTTCTTCCTTTTCTGTGGAGAATTTAAACCATTGACATTCCATGTCAAATATTTATTTGACATGACCAACTTGAGAAAGCTTTTGCAAGGCCAAATCAACTTTTTCATCCATTTTCTTCTTTGGTCTTGCTCCCATGGCTTCCGGACGTGTAGATACAGCTTTGATTGTATGTACTTGTTGTTCCTTTTCTTGTTGTTCCATGCGTTTAGTAGTTGTTTGCCTTTGATATTTAAACTTTTCTACTTCCAAAGGCTGAAAAATATCAATGCTCTGCGTGGGCAGCTCCATCAAAACTCTTTTATCAACTCCTGATGCTGCAAGGGGTTGTGACTCTGAAGACTGTATTTGTTGTTTTAACTCTATTTCTCTCTCTTTTGGTGAATCTGCACTTTTTGGTGTTGGAGATGGGGGTTTACCAGCCTTCAACACATTCTCAAAAAAATCTTTCACTTTGCCAACAGAATTCAAGCGGTATCTATTACCCTGGTAAAATAATGACAGTCCAGCTGGAGCCTCCCACCTGAATTGTATACCTCGTTTTTTAAGTTCAACCACCAAAAATGCATAATCTTTTCTTGCTCTTAACATCTTCGGAGGAATCTCCTTCAAAGCCACAACCTCCTGACCAGCAACACTTAATTTCTTATTGTAAGATATTGTAAGAACGTGATTTCTGAATCTCCTTGTAACAAAATAAATCACAACGTCTCTAGGTAAATTTCTTTGTCTTGCAATCCATGAATTAACTCTGTAGATCCTATCAATCTGTCAAGAGACATTTTGTACTCCATCTTCTAAAAATTGAGCCAAAGCTTCTTCAAAAATTCTTCTCAAGTCTTCCTGATTCTCATTTGCAACCTCCTTCATCCCTCTAATTCTAATAGCCAACATCATTTGATTATATTGTACCATGACTGCTTGATCTTGTATATCACTTTTAATTTCATCAAGTTTTCCCTCAATTTGTTGCTCAACCCCTTCCACCTTCTCTTCAACTCTCAACGTATAATCCCAAACCCCCTTAATAGCATCCACAATATCTTCTCTTATCACAATATTGTGAGTCTCGATTGTTTCTTTAATTGTCTCCAGTTCATCAGTTACACCTTTAACTTGTTCCTCAATCTTTCTCTCCAATTTTTCAGTCATTGTTGATAATGCAACCTGCAAATCTTTCATGGTAAACATTTCTGGAGGAGATTGAGTAGACAAGGGGGCCTGAGACTCTGTAGATGTTAAAGAAGCTGGGGGAGCAGAAAAAGTACTTGCTTGTAATTTAGAGGGCTGAGCCGGAGAAGATACCGCCACCTTTGCAGAAGCTATTTTTGTTTGTCTGGCAGCTATTCTATATTCAGTCACTTTTAAAAAATTACTTTAAATAAAAAAAGAATTTTTAAATGTATATTGCCAAAATTTTTCTTCTTTTCTTCTTTCAAATCTAAATTTAATTGTAATTTATAGGATTTAAATCTGTTTAAATCTCTCTGTTTAAATCTGAGTGATCGCTCTAGTCACTTTCACTTTCCAGTCACTTTCCCTTTACAGTGAGAGCGATCGCCATCTTGGATACATTATGTTGATTGAAAAAGCGGTTCTGGTCAGAAGTAAAATATAAAATATAAAAAAAATACTTGCAATATAAAAGTCCTGTATTCACTCCGCCTGCATGTAGGTCTCTCTTGAAAGTTTATCTTGAGCAGGAATGGTCGCGGCGTCTTATTCTGTCTACAGACAGAAGCGTCCCTGGGCAGGAGCGTCTTCGAACGCCTGGGGAGCTCTCACTCTTTCCCCCTGAAAACTTTTTCAGGGGTTTTTTAGAGGAGCTCAACCCACGCCCGATGCTCTTCACCCCTTCTTCACCCGAAGGGGGGATTTTTCACTGCAAAAAACAGCTGATGTTCGCTGTTTTGCGGCTTTACAAAACCCAGGAGAACAGAGCCTCCAAAGGAGGCTGCAGCGACACCCGCGGAGCCACCGGAAGTCTCAGTTTTGTTTTTATTAATAGCACAAAATGTACAAAGGTAAAGGAAAAGTCTTCATCATGGTTCAGTCCAAGCCGGGAATAAACAACATGGCGACTGCTTTAGAAAGAAGGTTGCAATGTATTGAACAGGAGAGTCAGACAGAAAGATGTAGGGAGTGGGTTTGTATACCCTCTGGGGTTCTTGAGGTTGTTTCCTATTCCTGTTTGAGGCTTTGTATTTCCTGTGTCATGTATTTTGACCTGAGTCTGAGTGTGCCCTTTGGCTTCTGTGGGTTAATCCTATTATGTCCTGTCTTAGAGTTTGGGTGGGGTATGTAGATGTTAGGTATCTTTGTCTTCCTAAGCTTCTAGCTGGGGGCCTCCAACCTTCCTGGATTATTTACATCTGCATTTCTACAGAGCTGGTTTCTGCTTGGGGGAGGGAGACTTGGGCCTATTAAGAAAACTGAGCATGCTTTTCTGCCTGTTCAAGATCCTTTCAGGAAATATAATATTCCGCCCCTTTAATATTTCCTTCTCTGAGGGGGGCTGACTTCCCACAAATCCCCCCTTTGTGCCATAAGTGCGTTAATGACACACTTACTGGCACAAGATTAAAATTGATCTGGTCAGGGAGACTTGGTAAACAAGCTTTAAATTGTTAAGCCAAAAAAAAAGAGAGGAATACATTAATGGAGGCAGCAGAAAAAGATCCCTGCAGTGGCTCCCAAAAGGGGAACTTCCAACCCATAAAGGTCTAAAAGTCAGGGCAAAAGTTCTGTTAGATGGAAAAGAAATTTATAGTGTCCAATATTCTGTGCCAATCATTTTCAAATGTTGGATGTCACTTTGAGCTTCCAGTCAGGTTTTGAAGCACATGCCTCTCGGAATTCTTCACAGCCATGGTCTTCATCAGTATTTAACCACTGGCTGCCCATTTTCAAGGGTTGTTTCCTGCCTTAGTTCTTAATTCAGTGCATCCAGGTTTGTAATGTCCAACTGAGGTTAGACAATGTAAAAACCAAGCTATTAAATTTTCTTAAATTGCACATAGTGAGCCCTAGGACTCCCAATCTGAGTCCATCAGTGCAAGATATTCAGTGCTCAAGTTTGGAGATGTCTTTCCTGCTACTTCCCTAGTCAGGGCATATGAATTGCAAATTGCCTGAAGGGGGCTGGTTCCCTCCCCCTTGGAATTTGCAGGAAGTTGTACATTCAAAGCTTTGGAGCCACAGAGCAAAAACCAGCCTGGGGAACTTTACTGAAGGTAGGTGAAGGGGATAGACTCAGTGTGATTATGAATGGTGTGTGTGTGTGTGTGTGTGTGTGTGTGTGTCTGTGTGCTCACAGCTACTAATACAAAACAGGCAATACAAACATTCTGGATAAATTTTCCTCCCACCAGACAGAAATCCAAGGTGTTCAGGATTTGCTGTGGCAACGATTCCCAAATGCTTTCACTCCATAAATACATTCAACTGCTTAATTACAACACAAATGGGGCAAGAAAGAAAACCTTATAATGCATTTCCACCCCCCATAGTCTTCCTAATTTTCTTCTGAGGCTTCATGTGGGGACCAATGGCTCCAGGAGTCCTTCCTTCCTCTGCATCTTTCACAGGCATCTGGGGGAATGGTAGGATTTGGGAAAATCTGTTCTGCTCTGGTTGCATGGTGGCTTTTTAGTGGATGGCTGGATTCAAAACCCAATTCCATGGCTGAAATGGATGGGGGCAGCATCAGGGTCAGTGTGCTCTGCTTCCAAAAGTTGGGGGGTCATCTGTGTAGGGCTGAAAGACATGAGAACAAGATCTCCTCCCCCCTTTCTGGGTGGACTCTCCCAGAAGAGGCATACAGAGGCATGGAGAACAGAGGATAAGTCTAATGTATTGAGGTAAAGTATTTGGAATTGTTGAAAAAACAATCATAAGACTCTGTCAGTTAAGACCCAGACTTGCTGTCTGTATGCTAATTATCTTGTGTTAAAGCAGGAACTAATATTTGAATCCTATTTGCTGTCACCTAGTTGTTGACTGTATAAATAAGGGTGGAGCTGCAGTTATCCAGGCTTCTGTTTTAAACCTGCAATAAAGAGCTGTTTGTTCACTTACTGCATTGTCAATGCCTCACCGAACACCAAACATAACAATAAGAAAAGGAGAAGTAGAATGGGGGGGTTTAGCTTGCAGGCAGAGTTTGAAAAGGCATTAATACTGCAGTGGTTAAAGAAACAGATAGGCAGACAAAATGAGGAAATCACAGATGAGGACAAAAGAAAGGCTTGAATTCTGGTAAGAGAACAACAGAATGAAAGGTCTCATTTCTGAAATTCAACATTTGCAACATGTTAAAGAGGACTTAAGGAGTTGCAACCTGAAAAATACTGGTCATGTTTCAGGAAAAGGATAGACAGATAAAACCCATTTACAACACATACAGTAAATGCAAGAGTGAAACTTTTCCAGCGGATGAATTTAAAACATTCCCTCCTGGTAACATTGGGCTGTTCTTAAGAGTACAGAGAGAGAAAGACATTTTTTTTTCTTCACTCTGTTTATTGGCCAGACAAACAGAATTAGGGTATTTTCCTTTCCTTTTAAACAGAATTTCTAACAAAATTTTAAAATTCTTTCCTCTTTGGATTAGAGACAATTAACAGTCACATTTACCTCACACACAAAGACTTTGACACACTTATACACACAAAGACAAGAGAACAGAAAAGGAAACAGAACTTTCAGTTCTGCACATCCTAGTCATTTCCACCACAAATCTCACTTAACTCAAATTAGGGAAGGCACAAATCTTAAACACACCATGTGGTTGCAGAGAGAGAGAGAGAGAGAGAGAGAGAGAGAGAGAGAGAGAGAGAGAGAGAGAGAGAGAGAGAGAGAGAGAGAGAGAGAGAGAGAGAGAATCACTATTCCTATATTTTAATTTCCTTTTAAGTACCTTTATTTAGCCAAATTGATTTCCCAGCAAAGCCCTGAGCAAAGCCTATTCTATACAAATTTTCTGTGCTTGTTTCTTTTTCATGCTATCCAGGACGGGCACCCACCTCTTGTCCCACGCCTCAAGCAAATCTCCAATCGGTGACCTAATTCTGACCCTCGAACTACAGCTACCCATGTTCCCCTTATGATGTGGGGTTCAATTGGCTTAGTCAGGTCCCAGCAGCACTGCCCAGCCGCTCTTAGTGACACTATCCCTGCCGCCCCACCGTCAGTTTTTGGGCACACAAAAAAAATGTCCAGGAGGACTTTAGTTCCCTAACGAAGTATGGGGCCCTCCTACCTAGGGAACTCCACCGCCGCACTTTTCAGACCAAAAAGGGGTCTAGGGAGGATGCAGCTCCAACAGGTACTGGCGCCTCCTTCCTCACCGCCTTCAGTTTTCAGACTCAGGAGGAGTTTGGGTGGACCTGTACTTTGTGCACTAGTATGAGCCCCTCCTACAGATGAGCTTTGCTTACAGAACATTACCAGCTGGCTGCCAAATCCAATTCTCTCATTCACTCATTTCATTCCATTTTCACACAGCCTCTCCCTTTTCCCTAACAAAAAGTCCTGCACTCTGGCCAAACCCCCATGCTTTCCAGGGTCTACCACTTGAACAGATCCTTTCTGCAGTTAGGAAAAGCCAGAGGGAGCAAAATCCAACTGCAATTGGGAAAAGGGTTTTCTCACTCACACACACACAGACATACACACATTTATCTCATTCCCCTGGGCTTTAAAGTTAAAATTTAGAGGTACTCACCTTCACCTTCTTTCCGAAGCAGCTCTTGAGCTCAAACCCAAAAATCCCTTTACTACCCTGGCTCCACATGGGCAGGGCCTAGGAAACCCATCCACAGACACAAGGGGTCTGATGGCGACAAGATGGGGCTTACCAATGTCAGTCCATTGGAGAGGTTAGCTTGGAGTCCCATCTAAGGTGCCAAATTGTTGAAGGAAAAGTCTTCATCATGGTTCAGTCCAAGCCGGGAATAAACAACATGGAGACTGCTTTAGAAAGAAGGTTGCAGTTTATTGAAGAGCCAGACAGAAAGGTGGCTCTGGAAGAAAAGAGAGCGAGCACATGTAGGGAGTGAGTTTTCATACCCTCTGGGGTTCTTGAGGTTGTTTCCTGTTCCTGTTTGAGGCTTTGTTTCCTGTGTCATGTATTTTGACCTGAGTCTGAGTGTGCCCCTTTGGCATCTGTGGGTTAATCCTATTATGTCCTGTCTTAGAGTTTGGGTGGGGTATGTAGATTTTAGATATCTTTGTCTTCCTAAGCTTCTAGCTGGGGGCCTCCAACCTTCCTGGATTATGTACATCTGCATTTCTACAGAGCTGGTTTCTGCTTGGGGGAAGGAGACTTGGGGTATTAAGAAAACTGGGCATGCTTCTCTGCCTCTTTAAGATCCTTTCAGGAAATATAATATTCTGCCCCTTTAATATTTCTTTCTCGGGGGGGGGGCTGACTTCCCATAGTACCATACAGGCCTACCATGAATACTTTGAATTTTACCTGGGTTTCCACAGTGCAAAAGGAAGGAGATGATTTTGTATTTGAGGAACAGCTGCAACAGCTGTTTCTCACCATGAAGCTGGAGTGGAAAGAAAAACAAGAGGAAAAGGAAATAGGACATAGATTCTGGTGCAGGAGGTGCAGAAAAATGTGACCAATAAAATTTCATGTTTTACAATAAAACATTGATAATAAACAAAAATAGCTTGTAATTTTATGATATTTGATAAATTAGAATACATGAATATGTAACACAAGTAGTCCTTGATTTATGATCACACTTGGGACTAGAATTTTGGTTGCTAAGTGATGCAGTCATTAAGTGATTCATCAGGTGACCAGACTTGATTATATGACCATTTTTATTGTGGTCATTAAGCCAATCACCACAATTAAGTGAATTACATGATCATTAAATTATGTGGTCATTAAGTGAATCCAGCTTCCCTAATTGTTTTTACATTGGCTGGGAAAATTGTCAATCGGAATCATGTGACTGCAAGTTGCTTCAGCCTTTGTAAATACGATCTGGTTGACAAGTGCCTGAATTGCAATCATGTGACCATGATTGTGTGATGTAACTTTGAGGATAGGACATAGGTCACTATTTCCAAGGTTGTTAAACAAATGGTCGTAAGTTGAGTTATACTTGTACTATATGGTGCAAATATATCTTCCGCTAGTAGCAAAGTGAAATAAATCTCAACGACCCTTCCCGAAATAATAATATGGAGTGTCACAGAGGGCCAGAAAGGATGGCCTGAACATTTAGCATTCAGGAAAATGAGAATTTGGCCATGCCCAAATGGACAGTGGAATGCATCTGCAACCTGTTCCCAAGATCCCACCTATGACAAACTCTTGAGGCTTAACCTGTACATGTGGATCTGCTGTAGGATCTTCTTACCCTCTGGGAGCACAGTAATTTGTTAGTGAGCTGTTGTTTTCTAATAAAAGCATGCCAGCACTTCTGAGTTTTAAATGGATCTCAAACTAGCACTTCCTCATTTGTCTAAGAAAAAAAAATCTAAAAAAATGATAGAAAAGGATGAGTCTTGCATTTTTTCACCTCAACAATGAGGTGAACAGTACAACCAGTAGTTTAGCAGAACATATGGCTATAAAGTAACCCTTTGTTCAGAATAATAATTACACTCTACATGGGGCTACCCTTGAAGAGTGTTCGGAGACTACAATTAGTGCAAAATGCAGCTGCGCGAGCAATTGTGGGCCTTCCACGTTTTGCCCACATTTCGTCAACCCTCAGCATGCTGCATTGGTTGCCTGTCGGTCTCTGAGTGCAATTCAAAGTGTTGGTTATTACCTATAAAGCCCTTTATGGCACTGGACCAGGATACTTATGGGACCGTCTTCTGCCACATACTTCCCTTCGACCGGTGAGAGCGCACAGGGTCGGCCTCCTCCGGGTCCCGTCAGCGAAACAATGCTGTCTGGCGGGTCCTAGGAGGAGGGCCTTCTCTGTTGTGGCGCCCACCCTCTGGAACCAACTGCCCCCTGAAGTCTGCGTTTCCCCCACTCTCCCGGCTTTCTGGAAGAATCTAAAAACTTAATTATGCCGGCAGGCCTGGGGATGACTGTGATTGTGTGTGAATGATGAATGTGCTTGGGGGGTCTTTTAAATGCTTTGTAGATTTGGTTTTAGATTTTTGAAATGTTGAGATGTTTGTTTTTGTTTATGTTGTTAGCCGCTCAGAGTCCTTGGAGAGGAGCGGCATAAAAATCTAATTTAAATAAATAAATAAATAAATAAATAAATAAATATTACACGTCTTCACTTGCTTAAAAATCTTATATACTGCTTCAGAGTGCTTTATAGTCCTCTCCAAGCTGTTTACAGAGTCAGTATATTGCCCCCAACAATCTGGGTCCTCATTTTACTTACCACAGAAGGATAGAAGACTGAGTCAACCTTGAGCCGTTGATAACTGACTTGCTGGCAGTCAGCAGTCAGCAGAATTAGCCTGTAATACTGCATTCTAACCACTGTGCCACCATGGCTCTTGGAATAAAAAATGAAAATAAACACTGGTTTTCAACAAAAACATAAATTGTGGTCACATGACTACAGCATGCTGCAAATGGCTTAAATCAAGGGTCTTCAAACTCTGCCCTTTTATGACTCATGGACTTCAACTCCCAGAATTCCTCAGCCAGAGTGCCATAAAAGGGCTTAGTTTGAAGACCCCTGGTTTAAATGCAGGCTGGTTGCTGAATGCCTGTAATGCGGTCATGGGACTATGGGGAGGCAGCCATCAGAACTTTTTGGGGGGGCTGTCATAACTTCAGATGGTTGCTAAGCAACTGGTTGTAAGTTAAAGTCTACCTTTAGTGTAGAGTACCGAGGACCTATGGAATTAGGTTTTCTTGTTTTTAAAGACAAATATGTTAACAGGGTGAAACCTAGCAGCAGATACTAAATACTTGTTTCACTCAAAACTGGGTAATAATTTATTTTTGATTGAAATTGCTTTTCTGGTCATTTGTATCTCCCATTTTTACTCTTATTTGATCTTTTGGGGGGGGGTGTTCAAGAACTACTTTTGTTTCATGAAGCAAATGAAAACTGATTTTTTTTTGCCTATGGAAGAAAATTAGTAGCCAGCCATAGATGTTGGAAACTGTTGGGATTTTTATGGTCAGGAATTGGTTGAGAAGGTATGTGGGCAATCATGTGTACACAATAACATTTAAAATATAGTATATTTGAATAAGTTGTTATTTAATAGTTTATATCTTTTTCATTCTTTGAAAGTTGTTTTACAGCTAAAATGATTCCAACCTCAGAGCTTTCCAGTGATGAGAAACTGGATATTTATTCTAAAATGCAAAAGGATTTTTTTTTCTGAGATGCAAAGTTCAGCACATAAAAGATGAGAAATTTTAATTGCAAGCTTACCAAGAATCAGACTGCTGATCTGCTTTGGACCAAAATCAATTCAATACATTTAGGCTAAATTGCGAAACTGTGCAATAGAGCAAAGCTTGGATTATTACAGTATGTCTGAAAAGTTTTGAACAACTGAAAGTGCTGAAAATTCACTGGAATTTATATCACATTAGCAAACATTGCATCAAACCATTTAATGCAAAAGAAAATAAATTTATTTTGTCAATTTGCCTGGGATTTGTTAAAATAATTACATAATTGGACTACCATGTGATTGTCATACTTAAAAGCAAAATACTTTGTTTCTAACTTGTTTAAGAACAATGTTTTCTAGTACAAACTGAGCTTTGTCCTCAAACAAAATGGAGCACATCCACTTAATTAAGTACACCAGTTTGAAGATGATGTTAGGAACACTCCTATTCATGCTATGTGGACTTATGACGTTAGAGTAATACTTGTATGTGGGAGAAATCAATAAATGTTGTTATAACTGGATATATCTGAAATGAATGAAACATAAGCTGTCAAGTAGGTCACAGAATTAATACAGTGTTGAATCTTATATCTATCTGATAAGACCATTCAACTAATGCAGATTTATTAGTCTATTTCTGGATGAATTAAATTTAGATGTGTTTTTTCGGTCATGAGATATTTTAAGTTTAGGCTATTGGATAGCAACAAAATGATTATTACAAATCAAAGCTTACATAAAGCCCCTGCTATTATTAAATTCAAGCTTATATAACTCCTAGAAATGTAAATGTTCATTTACTATTGCCTCCTGAAAACAAAATGCAGTATATATTTGTATAAGTCTATAGATAAACTATTTAAATGAAGACTTTCAAGCAATTTGCCTCTCTGTTTTATATGAAGATGTTTTGTCCTTTTTCTAGCTTAGTAAAAAGCAAATCAATCTGTTGATAGTGTAAATTACGAAAATCAGCTTGTCTAAGGCCTGACTTGACATTTGGAGATGCTTGGAGGGGTTCTGAAAAGCTGTTTGTTGGACAGTAGCAATAATTGTTTCATCTATCTTTAGTGATGTAAATGCATGGTATTTGTAGTGTAATATATTCAAAAATAAAACAATTGAAATAGAATTGCAGGAAAAACAGGAACTGAAACCATATGTGGAGTTACAAAAAAGTGAAACCCTAAATAATTGTTAACTATTTAACAGTAATGATTTGGACTGAGACTTTAGTAAAGAAGCCTTTTCATGGGTGCACAGGACTCTTTCTGCTAAACTACCAGCAAGAATTGAAAGTTCCTTTCCAATTACTCTTGTTACACACCTTTTAACTGGCACTCACCCAGGAAGGAATCAACATTAGATACATGAGAACAAACAGGAAATGGATGTAGTGCCATTGAGGACTACTTGTTGAGTACGGTTTGCCAGCCAGCTACAAATCCATCTGGTGGTGATGTTGGCTATTCCACCTTTTTCTAGCTTACCAAGGAGTAGGCTGTGGTCTACTTTACCAAATGCCTTACTGAAATCTAAGTATACTATGTCCACAGCATTTCACTTTGCTGAGAAACAAAACATTATCAAAGAAAAACCAAAAAAGTCCAGTTGCCTTTTGAAAAGCATTTTTGAGGCAACCATAACATGGATGGTTAAGAATGGTCAGGCAAGCTGTTAAATATCAAACATGAAAACTCACCTTCTCCACTTGGCAGTGACAATGTTACTCAATAATGAAATCTTGAAAGAGAATGCCAAGGACACAATTCCACCCTGAAGTGTCTCCACTGCTCCACTAACACAATATAATGCAATTTTTTGATGTTGTGGTCACATAGTTGTTCATCTTCAAGTTTTGATCTTCTTGGTAATCAAACAAGTGTGAATATACAGCTAGTGCCCTTACCATTACTAAGCTTTTTATATATATATTTGTTTGTCATAGAGACTAGAATGATGCATTTGCGAAATGCCTCTTACATATTACACAGACAAAAAAGGGAGATGTAGCCCCAACATATAAAAATATGATCAATTTTTAGCCTGAAATTGCAAAGACAGTTACATATTAACATATAATGCTCCACCAGTATTTAGTGCCAGTATTTCAAAGAGTTTTGAACAACAAACATTATCTATAACTTTGAAATGTGTCAAAGCAAGAATTGGTGTCAAAGCCTTTTCTGCGAGAGTTGCCATAAACCAGTTATGAAAATGATAAAGGGAGAGAGGCAAGCAACTTAGATATAAATATTCTATAACAAATGTTTGATATGAAACCTCAAACTATCATCTTTGGAGTAAAACACTACAACTGAAAGCTATTTTAAAAATGTTTATTTGATTACTAGGAATACGTTAACTAAATTTCCATTTATTACACTTTAATAAGCTATGAAAAATGGCTCAATGGTAAAAGGTAGATAATGCTACTCTCTTAATTTATCTTTGTATTTTTAACCTCCTAGCTGCTGCAGCATTTAACAGGAAAATAAAAATAAATACACCATAAAAAACAGGAGACCAATGGCTGTTTTCATATCACAGTAATGATTACTGTTCTCATTATACTTAGAATCACTATTGTTTTTTAAAATTTAGAAAAGTAAAATCAAACCATATGAAAAAGCAAGAATAGAATCAATGTGGACAGAAAAACGGTGGGACTAGGAATACTGAAATTTATAAGTGATGAAGACAATGAAATATTTAAAAGAAATGTTCCTCTGTCACCGGAAAAAAAGATAAGTTACATGAATATACAAATGACCCAAATGGAAATAAAGGAGGATGTTCCTGTGATGTAGCTGTTAGATCAGAAAATTTTAATTAGAAGTTGAATGGCCACCAACCAGGGATACTTGTCACCTTCCAAATTGTATGCACTTTGTCATTTTTCAAAGGTAGGGCTAAATACTTGTGAGGTGTGGGTTCACACCTGAAATTCACAACACAAAGCTCATATGGTTGTCTAGAAAAAGTTACTATTAACCTGGCTTTCTTTCAGGGATTATTGAGAGGATAATTTAGTCTAAATGTACCCTGAGGAAAGACATTGTACTACAAGTAGTCCTGGACTTATGATCACAATTGGGACCAGAACTTCCATTGCTAAGCAAGGCAATTTTAAGTGAGTTGTGCCTGATTTTACAACCTTTTTTGTCACTGTTGTTAAACAAATCATTGCAGTTGTTGATCATACAATTGTTAAGTGATCTGGCTATCTCCATTGACTTTGTCAGAAGCTAGCTGAAATCACAAATGGCAGCCACATGACTCTAGGATGCTGCAACCATATAATAAATAAGCACCCAAATTTTGATGATGTGACTGTGGGGATGCTGCAACAATCATGGGGACCAGTTGTATGTCACATTTTTCAGTGTCACTGTAACTTTGAATAGTTAAACAAATGGTTGTAAGTCAAGGATTACCTATAATGCAATAAACCAGGGGTGTCAAACAGCTGGCCCGCAGGCCGGATGCGTCATGCCGAAACCACGCCCAACCCATTGCCGGCAATGGAAAAAAAAGTCGCAATACGTTGCAACATGTCAGTTGATGTTGCGAGTTTGACACCCCTGCAATAAACTATAAATTAAGATTCAATTTGCTTATTTATAAAACAATAGTCATATAAAATACAAATGGGTATTTTTACAGAGACCTTGTTTTAATTGCAAGACTGCTTAGAAAAATCTTAAGACATTTATTAACTGTACTTTTGTATTTAGAACACTGATAAGAGAAAGGTGGGGGATAAACCTATGGATTAAACAGAAAAGTAAACCTCTCACTTCCAACAGCTATCAGAATACATTAGTGCTAAGAACTCTCAGGGGTACCTACACTTTCATAACAAATAGGCACTATGTTAAGAATTATGGAATTATTTCCATCTTATATTGCAACTTTTCTTCAGGTCAGTTTGTAGATATGTAGTATATATTTTGAACATCTGAGTATTTAACCAATTTAGATGCTTTATGATGAAGCACTTTTCACAATTTTTTTTGCCATATTCCTTTCTTTTACTTAGGAGAGTTCTTGCTATAATTTCTATCTTAAATTAGTCCTCCAGAGAACATTTTATGTGATTTACTTGAATTAAGGCTGTACAATTCTGAGTGCAACTTGGTAAAAAGGGCATTGGGTATGCAGAAGCATCTGATCAGGAAAATAAGGCGGATAATGGTTCCAGAAGAAGCCAACTCACCAACATTTACACACATAGAGGCAGAAATGTTTGAAGCTAAGAAATATTACCATCCTTAGTTAAACATAAGGAAGGAAGCTTCTAAAGTGCTATTGTAACTGTTATGTTTTTAAAGAAAATGGCAACAAGTGACCTTAACATTCTTTACTTTTATTTATTTATTGGCAGTGTAAGGACCCACCCCACTTTGCATCTTAAGAAGACAGAACTCTTGGAATATTTCTTCCAACAGGCATCCTTTATTAAGAGAAAATGGTTGCAGGCGTTCTAGACAGGACCTGGGGCCCAAGCCCTACGGTTCAAGGTTTTAAGGGGTCCCCAGCAGCCCCACCCCAACCCACCATCTTTCCAGGGACAATCCCAAGTGTTACATTTCAGAGAGGAGCAGATGAAAGCTAATGGCCCCATTGTTATGATTTAGTCCTTTTGGTGGTATCCACATTCAATTCCTTTGAAGTAGTGCTGAAGGAAGTGAGGGCCATAAAACCCCTTTGTTTACCCCCCCCTTCCCCTTCATCATATGACAGAATCCAGAGAGGGCAGAAATGGGGTTTTCCATAGTCTATAACTAGAGATGAAATATAATTGGATTCTGACAGGCAGCTTATTATTTCAATGATCAATAGCATCCTGTTCCCATCTGAAATTGGCCCAATGATGTGAAATGGTCAGGAACAATAGCCTTGTACCTGATGCCTTCATGTTGTTTGGGTCCTTGCTCTTACAATAAATCAGTTAAATTAGCCTATGCAAATAATCACAGTATTGTGGGCTTTACGGAATTTTGAAACATATAAAATATACAGTGTACTCCAAGAAAACATTTTGGAAAAACATCTAGACATTTATGTTGACAGCAAATAACATTAATGCTATATTAAATTGACTTTTTTTTACATATGTGCAGCACCCTCCTCAAACATGCATTTATAAATATTAAAGAACTACCTTAACAAATATAATACACAAACTGTTACTCAAAACACAAAACAAACTTTCAGGTTTGAAAGTGTAAAAAGCATATTCAGAAAATCACTTTGCTCTAACAGATCAAGAATTTGAATTGGAAAATGCAGCATTTATTTATACAAATTAGGAAAGTTAATCATAAAAACATTAGTCTATTTCTCTTCCTTGGCATTCTATTTATTTTCATACTTCCTAGAAATCTTTCCTTTTAGTTTGGAAAATAAACATCTAAGGTGATGATCCCTTCAGCAATTGGTTCCCATAAATTGCAGCTTTGTAAAAGCTATCTCAATCCATGTCAAAAGAATGGTTCAAAAATATTTTGATTTTATCTACAAGCAGTTAACAGAATTGAAATCTCTATTTGTATTTTAAGTTTTCATGAAAAAATGTATTTAGCATTTCAAGATAGATGGTTCATTAAGTGTGTCTTGAAGACTTTATACATAAGATTTCCAAGAAAAAAAAGCAAATTCTTTATATTTACAAAGGAGATGTTGCAATCGTGATTTGTATTAGTAACTTCTTTTAATTAAGTGAAAAATATTTGATTCAGGAAGACACAGTGATAGTTCTAATAGTGGCACTGACATATTAATTTCATTTATGTCTCACCTTTCTGTGTAAGCAGGACAGGTAATGTAATTAACAATAAAAAACAACTACATTAAACAAGCAGAAATAAAATTTAAGGAACATACTTATAACAAAATTCAAAGCACTAAGGTATACTGCCAAAAAGATTGTTTAAAACTGTTATTCATTTCTTTTCTAAAAGTTTTTGTGATTGTGCAAAATTCATCTATTTTCGAGCTACCTTCTGAATGAGATACTGAAGCAGCAGAATATTGTACCCCTTTACATGTGGGTACAATAAAAGGGAGGGGCTTCATTTGCACTGCTGCCACCAACATTTTGGGGTTGTTGTTTTTTTTTCCCCGTCTCCTGCAGTTGCTGCTGTTCTGAAGTGTGTATGGGGGGAGACAAGCATGTTTAACACAATTATCCCTACAGATCACTGTAGCTAGAAAAAGTCAAAGCAAAACAAACTACTACCGGTAGGTGCTAAATTATTTTAAAGTGTAAGCCTGAAATAACCAAGGCATATCTAACTATTGCTAGACTCAGTTGGCTCAGGAATAATAGAAGTGGTGCATTTATGGAATGTGGAAGTAGTTTTTTTTGCCACAGATGTTACCTGGAGACAAGATATACTGTATTTGAAAATCATTTGTAGAGAATTGTATGATATGGTACTTTCAGGTAAAGCATAATACCACTCACAAATTATTTATTTAAAAGCCTTAAATGGGCATCTTAAAACCACAACTCTGGACAGCTCACAAGAGTTATATAAAACTAAACATCATAAAACAACAACAGCAAAAAACAGTGAAAGCAGAAACAAACATGCAGCACTAGAACCAATCCCCTTCAATGCAGCCAATACTACCATCTTCCATCTCCAACTTCACCCTGTCCAGGCTTGGGGCAATGGCCAGTTCTTAAGACTTAGTTGAGCCCTCATCTTTGCCTTTGATTTCTTTCTAAACTATAGCCATCCATGAACTGGAGAGAGGGGGACAAATGATGAAACAGAAAACCTGATTTCCAACTCCAAATCTGCCTTTTCTCTACCTGCATCACAGTGTTATTCAAGGGAAGAGTTTGCCTTATGACATGGCAGAATATAGCATGACATTGCAATGTATGTTTTATCATTCTGATGACATCTCATTCAGCTGTAGGCTGCCTGCCTAGATCCTCAATCTTGTCTTTTAGAAAAAAAATCAGAAATACTATAGCCTTCAACAATTTGGCAGAAATTTAGAGGTTCTGACAATTTAATTAAATGATGATTCCTGGCAGAGGAATTTATTTATGAATAATTTTTAATGGAAAATTATGGAGGTTTTTTAAAATTGGGAGATTTCTTAATTGGGATGCTGTAGGGGCAGATAGATTCTGGTTATGATTTTAATGGCTTTTGAATTGTATGTCTGATTTTTTTTTTAGTTTTCTGAAAGCTTATATGGAGTCAGTAGTATACAAATAATCAATCAATAAATATGTTTTAGTAAATTTGCCTAATGTCATCTAGCACAGGGGTCCCCAATCTATGGTCCATGGTCCGCCCTTGGGCCATGGGCTCTTGGCCAGCAGGCTGTGGAAATGGCTGGCTGGTGTGCACACGGGTGGGTGTGCATTCCCCCCCTTGTGTTAGTGCACGCAGCCCCATTTGCCCATGTGCACGGGCATGAATGGAGATGCTAGCGCAGGGTAGGTGTCCACAGCCCATTTGTGCATGTGCATGGTGCCAGCACATGCCGCATGTGCAAATGGGGCTGCTAGTGCCAAGCTAGCATGCGTGGCCCCGTGTGCACATGGGCACACATGCACACACCAATTTTGAAGCTGCTCTCCTTCCCTCTGGTCCTCAAGCCTGGAAAGGTTGGAGATCTCTGATCTAGCAAGCTGATTTCAGTTCCAATAGACACATACAATAATTCATTAAGAATGATGATTTCTAGTTTTCCTTCCAACCAGTATAACCTTTCTAACTTAACATAGTCATTTAGTCATCTTATTGAGCTGTACTTCCATATATTCATCATGTTAAATTCTTTCTTAATTAACAGAAGAATAATTTTAAACATGGAACTACTGCATTTTACAGCAATGATTAAGCAATATTGTACAGACTTTAAGTAGTGATAATTTGTTGGGGTTATATTAGGTAAATGGTCTATAAAACAGATTTCTGATCTACATTTGTAAGCATTGCTAAACTATCTTCATGTAAAATTAAATGCTAAAATATATTCATTTGTACAATTTCATATTGGAGGCAATAAATATCAGATAAAATAGCAATAACTAGCACTCAGACTTATATACCACTCCATAGTGCTTTACAGCACTCTGGGCAGTTTACAATGTCAGCATATTGCCCCTAACAATCTGGGTTCTCATTTTACTGACCTCTGAAGGATGGAAGGCTGAGTCAACCCTGAGTCCATCAGAATTAAACTCCAGGCTAAGGGAAGAATCAGCCTGCAATACTGCATTCTAATCACTGCACCACTAGGGTTCAATATCTGAAAATCAAAAAAATATTCTAGATAGATCAGATGAGGAAGTATAAGTTTGCAGAAGAGGGTGTATTTCATCAATTGCTTCACTGAGATTTATTAAAGAAAATCTTATCATTTAGTCTACTTTGATGTTTGGTTTTGGGTTAGTAAATGCTAAATGTCTATTCTCACAAAGTTGTGTTGGGAAAAAAAAGCAATAGGACTTTCAATGTCTTTTCATTCAGAAGTTGTTCAGCCAAAGGGCTTCTAATCACATAGATGTCCAATGAAGAGCACAAAGATATGAAAAGGCTGAAATATGTACCATGACATCACAACACATGTTTCATTTCCTGCCCCTTAACTCACTCCACTGACACCAATGCCTATACTTATGGGTCAATTCACATTGGAAACATCAATATTATACAATGCACAGACATAGAGAAGGAATTCAGCAGGATGGTGGATGGACATGGATGACTTTTTCACACCCCAAATTGATCAGAATTATAGACATGTTCTGATGGTGTTATATTTGCTCAGAGTCTTTCTGACTGAAAAACACATTTGCTTGGTTAAACAATTAACTGAGGCTGCAGGAATGAATAAAACGTTTCCATTATCATATTCTTCATCCACACAGATTCAATTAAATGTTGGCGCTACTTTGCTTTTAATCTTAGAGTGGTGTTAGCTGTTCAGAGATGAGAAAAAAGAGAGATGGAAGTAGGAAGGCCTCTCATTGTCATGCAATTATATTCTTATGAGGCAAACTATTTGTTCCAATTAATCTTAGCTTGACAGGTAATATTTTATCAGATTTCTAAGGTCTAAAGATAAATGGCAATGAAAATAGAGCTATTTATTTCATTAGTTTCTGTTTAGTGCCAAATCATTTGCAAAGCTTTGACAAGTACAAGGTTTAATGACCTGGGAGATAACTAGTTGGGATCAGGTTTTGATAATGACCAGTTTCAGTAATCTTAGTAGAAAACATATGAACATTTGGATATGTGGCAATTTATGAGTATATCCCATTATAGAAAAGATTTGGAATAGGGTTTTGTGAAGTGCCTGTAGGAATTACTGCCTAATAGAACTATCCTATGGATGTGTGTCTGAGGTTCTTCTAAAATATTTTTTTGAAATCAGATTTTAAAATAGAGACTTGAACTGACGTTTGGAACCAATTTTTTTTATGAATGTCAAGAAAATGGATCATGAATCAGTTTTTTAACTGAGTTATCTCCTAACCACCAGTCCAAATACATCCTGTTATTTGTGTCTACTTCACATGCTGGCAGTACATGGCAATGAATTAATTTTTTTACCTAATCATAATATTAAGTATTTACACATACAGTTTGATAGAACAGTGAGAGGGCACACACTTCTCTATAAAAAGGGAATTCAGTCAAGGCTTATTTGAACAAGGCACTTTTGTTACAAACATGGATTCATATTTCATGGATTTCAATACCACTCTCAAGAGTGAAGGCACAGGCATAGCATGAGGAAAGTCTTTTAACTAAAGCTTAGTTCAGCTTCAAAGAAACTCTTTGCACTTTGGGTACTTCCTGAGCTGAAAAGATATTAGGATAACAGTTCAATAAAGAAGGAAGATACTAGTACTAATGAAATTTCAAATTTCCTGAGACATTTAGATTGGAAAAAGCAGTAGAAGGCTTGTAATATAGTAGTTAAGGAGCAGTTGAATGGAATTAAAAGTGATAATTTAACTCAGTGTTTCTCAACCTTGGCAACTTTAAGATGTTACATTGGCTGGAGAATTCTGGGAATTGGTCTATACATCTTAAAGTTGCCAAAGTTGGGAAGTGCTGAGTTAACTGTTGGCTTAATGAAGATTAGATCACATAGAACTATTCCAGTCAATACTGTCCAAAAGGTTTCCTTTTTTGATCAGCTTTTATTGTAATTGTTCTGGGCCCTCCAAACCTAGATGATAATAACAACAACAACTTTATTGTCACTTTGAAAGTATACCAATCAACATACATCAAAATGAAATTTCATTGTATACAGCTCTCAAAGGATAACCACCTCCGATATACACTCCTTGTTCATGGCCAGCTTAAGTTACAAATCTTCCATTTTAGTCTCTAGGGAGCGAACGATGGCAAACAGGACAGATGGAAATGGAGCTCCATGTGGATTATCCCTCAAATTAGCTTGTATTCCTGCACAACAACCTCGCCTCCTTTTCTTTTTCTGATCTTGTCTCTTCCACCTTTTCCTTAAAGAGGCCTCACTCCTTTTCGCCCCTGGAGAACGCTGCCACCACCACCAACTCCTCCAAAAGTCTCTCTCCCATCTTCTGGGCCTGCCGACAGCCTCATTCAGTTCCTTCGCTCCATAAGCCCCGGGACCTCTCCTCCTCTGCCTCCTTTGGAAACAGCCCTTATTTGCAATAGAATCCGTCGCTGGGCCAGCAGTCAGATCTTGCTGCTGGCAGAACAATTTCAAACAGCACCGACTTTTAACGGTCTCACCAACAGTTCCGAAACAGCTAGAAACTCGCCATGCCAGCAAAGATTGTCAGTTGTATGTCGTATGTTACCTTAGCTCCACCACATTGCTCAAACAATGGCTTATTTGCTAATGGCTACATTGCATTAACTAAACTGAGGTTTTCTATCTTTTTAAATAAAAGATTTATTAAAAACATATTATATTTAGACACCCATCATTTTTAGGAGGATCATCCCAATGAACAGATGCTCTGGGAGACAAGTAATAGAACACAATAGTCATATTCATTGCTTATTTTATTTCTTAAGGACAATTTGTTTGGACTTTTCACCCATTCCCATAAATATTACACAGTAGAAAATCCTGTTGTATTCTGAATGACATTATAGCCTCAGTTAAACAAAGCTGGCAACTGTTGACTGTGATCACATCTTTTAATAGGTAGATGACAGCCCTAGTAGAACAATACTGCCCACCCACAATTTGCAAATGTAAAATTGCTTTTTTGTATTAAGTAATAACTCTGCTGAGATTCCAAAAGCTTTGTTAGGGTTCTATATGCTCAATGCATATATGTTGTGTTGTGTGTGTACTGTCATCCGTGATCATTGTCATTCTTGAGGTACAGAACCTCGACATGTGAATGTTGTATAAGCAATAACAATGGCTGGTTTTATATTCAGTGACAAATGCATCAGATTCTAGCTAGGATAACATTTGTGGATTTATCATGGAATATGTGATACTAAACTCATGCTCAAATAGGAGTAAGTTTTAAAAGTCTAAACATTGAAACACACATAAAAGCAGGAGAAATGGCAAGCTATTTGGCTGTTGCTGTATCATTTTTTTGAGCTTAGACCATTGAGGGATGTTTTTGTATAATTGCCAGTTAAATTATAAACTTTATTTTATCAATACACGCCCTTTTCTAGCTAAATTATTTTTAATAGCCAACAGAAGTCTGGCTTCCTTTGAAAAAGATACCACTCATGGTATACCACTTCACTGATAAGAGAATTTTGGGCTAACATTTAATAGTATGATTATTCCCTTTTTATATTTATGTTTTCTGAACAAAGGAAAACAGAGCTTATACATGCACACCATATATTTAAGATGAGCACCACGCCATGCTGCTTAAAATATATTTTAAAATGTTAGGGAAGAGATAAAAGGTCTCTTATACTAATATGCTCTCTACTGTAATTGCTTCCCTCTTTATCTTTTAACTCTACATATTTTTTCACTGCTTGATTTAATATTACCAGTATCTCTGTGTTATTCATACCTTCTAGAGCAATGTTAGTCTCAACAACTGTAAGGTATGTGACCTTCAGTTCCCAGAATTCCCCAGCCAGAATGCTTTAAATATATCTGCTCTATCTCCTAGTCTGATGCTTTAAGTGAAGACTGAGTAGCAAATTTAACAGGGTTTGAATACTACTTAGTGCAAACTATCTTGGTAAGGAGTTGCAGCATAAAATTAGCTTGGGATGGAAACTTTTATTTCACATGAACTTTCTTGACATATTTCAGTCAACAATTTCACTTTAGCACACTTAGTAATAGGGTGATCTATGTGAGAATCAGCAATCCAATTGCTCCTTTTCTGGACTGATAATTGTTTATTGGGAGCCATTATAAGAAATAATGGGAGCAAGTTTGACATAGTCATTAGGGCATAGCAATAGCACTTAGATGTATATATTGCTTCATAGTGCTTTACGGCCCTCTCTAAGTGGTTTACATTGTCAGCATATTGCCCCCAATAATCTGGGTTCTCATTTTACCAACCTCGGAAGGATGGAAGGCTGAGTCAACCTTGAGTGAGTCAGAATTGAGCTCCTGGCAATGAGCAGTGAATTAGCCTGCAATACTACATTCTAACCACTGTGTCACCATGGCTCTTGAGGATAAAAATTGAAAGACTGTGAATTCTAGATCTGCCTTGGGCACAAATACAACTGAGCGACCTTAGGCCAGTCCCTCCTCTCCTCTGTTCTAGGAAGCAGACAATGGAAAAACATTTCTAAAATATTGCCAAGAAAACATAAGGGACTAATCCAGGCAGTTATGAATTAATAATGATTTAAAGACAACAAACAAATAAATGAAAACCCATGAGTTCAACTGTGTCATATCAAGTTTTGCAACAGATGTTTTGAAGGTAATTTTCAACAAATAATTATATGCTAAAGTTTCTATTTCCAGTTATGTAAATACTATAGATTTACAGATTAAGTCAAAGGACTGTATTGTTCTGTATCCTGAGTTTTCAGTGATATGATAAACGCAAGCTTTTACACTAAAAGCTCTTTGGGATAATAAACTCACTGTATGTAACTGATGTGGTCTAATTGGTAGGTGACATTATGAACTGAATCTTGAGGAGATGGTACACACCTCCATTATACCCACTCTCTCACATTTGATTAGTTATGATCATCCCTCATTGCACAGAAAAAGTTAGATCTATCCATGCATCCCTCCTTAAAAATGAAAGCTTGGGATTTGAGCTGTGAAGAAGTTTGTACCAAACTATTTAACAAAGAAATCAGATTGTTTCTACAGCTTCTAGGAAATCAATTATACTTTACTAATAATATATACATTTGGATTGTTTCATGTTATATCAAGTTTATGTATGTATGTACTCACATATATATACATATATGTGAATATATGTTTTGGATCTCACTGAGCACAGCATCTCTCTGCTATTCTTGAAAGCAGTTATTGTCAGTGATTGGACTCTTAAAGCTGGGCCCTCTTTTTACAGTGTTGTGTGATAATCTAAAAAAGTGACATTGCTTTCATTAATAGCAAAGGGGGGAAGTGTGTGTTTACATTTGGTCCAAGGATATTCTAAATTATTTTCAAAGGATGCACTGACAAGGGAGAAGGACACAGAAAAAGAGAAAATCTAATGGTATATAATGAATATAACTTAAGGCTTTATGTCAGTGGCCACACATTAGTGTAACTAAATTAAAAAGGTTTGTTATCCTCAGGAAAATTTTTAAAAACATGATCTCTAAGATACAGTCAATAAAATATTGTGCCATTCTAATGCTACTGTCAATGGGGAACACTCTAAGACAGAGATCCCCACCCTTTTGGGCACCAGGGACTGGTTATGTGGAGAGAGATTTTTCTGCAGACCAGAGGTGGTTTTGTGTGCTGCCTGTATCCAGCGGATGGACTTTGCTTGTTTGTGCAGGCCGGTTGCTGGCATGCCATGGCCCAGTACCGGTCCACACACTGGGAGTTGGAAACCCCTGCTCTAAGATGATGTAATCGAAATATATCCCTATGAACTGGGTCTTTCATCCAAATTGGGGTGGGAGGGAGGAGTCCAAATTGCACTTGATCATGTTCTTCTCATAAAATAATTATTAATTGCTTTACTAATACATAAAATAAATAGCCTTCTACTCTATAAAATAATAAAACAATAGCACACCTTGAATTATTTATGACACTTTATTCTTTTTTCATGCATTTTGGGGCTATTTATTGGTGCTGCAAAAATTCAGATCACCAGTAGATGGCAACAAAGAGATAATAATAATAATAATAATAATAATAATAATAATAATAATAATAATAGTAGTAGTAGTAGTAGTAGTAGTAGTAGTAGTAGTAGTAGTAGTAGTAGTAGTAAAGTTAGAAGGGACCTTGGAGGTCATCTAGTCCAACCCCCTGCTCAGACAGGAAACCCTATATCATTTCGGACAAATAGCTGTCCAGTCATTCTCTGCCATCCAGGAATTTTGCTGATGTTTGCAGGCCAGATCTGATGGTCCTATTCTGGGGTATGGCTATAAAAGGGTTATAATTGCTATACTATTGATTACTTAACTCTGGCATGCTTTCACCCCCCTAACTCAAAAACAGAGGCTGTTATCTGAAGGTGGAGTATCAAAGGGAGGCTTTTATTATTTATGTTCCATCTTGATTTCAGTTTGGATTATTTTTCTCATGTCTGCTGTTTTCATTAAGAAGAAACCATTATGGATACTAAAATCAGCTTTCCTGAAAATACTAGCTGTAGGATAGAATGCTATTTATTTGGATTAGAATTGCAAGAAGGAAAATATTAAAGGTCCCCTTTTCTCACTCTATCTCCTACCATAGTAGTGAGCCAAATTTTGGTGGCCAAGATATGCCGCCAATATTTAAAATTTTGTAATGAAGACTGAAGACCATGAAATGGTATTGGCCAAATCACACCTATATAGTAGCCAGGTTTGGAGGAATTTGGAAGTCCTCCCCAATTTTTTTTAAAGGGGGAGCCCGTTTTAAGGCTTATTGTTAGATTTTAACTTTTCCCACCTCAAAATAAAAGAAAATCTGTGCCACTGATTTTTGTTTTTTTAGCAATTATAGTCAGAGAGGGGCTTTGAAGGTTGAATGATCTTGGGCTGGTGACCTTAAGGTTGTTCCCTGCTAAAGAAAAAACATAAAAGAACCAATGATGTGACTAGAGATACATTCACCTTGGCATTTAAAATAAGTTTATGCTATAGCCATAGCTTTCCCCATGGAATGTAAATTTCTATTATCTGGCAAAAATAACCCATACAGAATTCTTAATGTCTTTCCCTCTTCTCCCAACAATAATTCCCAGGATTCCTGGGATAGAGGGATGATAGTTAAAGCAATAACCTGATACAGGTTTAAAGTAGCCTTTAATGGAAGTGAAGGGAGTTATTTCTTCTTCCAGCAAAACATAATGTATTATGTTACATCAATACACTACACTAAAGCTTTGCAACTATTGTAGACTTCTACTGGCATATATATTTTCTAGCACTGTCACTGCATAAAGGTATCCTTATTGATTGAATGTATGAATTGTAGTCAAATGTTAATGAAAGCTGCATAAATGTATATATGAATAAAGGAATAATTCTGAAGAAAATAATTATTTTTGTTTAAAGAAATTCCATTAATTCATCACAGCAGTACCACTTTTCAAAAGATGAACTTTTATTATGTGAGAGAAAAACCATGTTCTTTCTAAGCTATTTCTTACCATCTCCAATATTAAAAGATCTGTATTAAAAGCATTAATCATTTGAAAAATATATGTGCCTATTTCAGCAGGAGCATATTTTAATTTACAAAAATGTTTGAAAATTACAAATTAATAAATTATTTAACAATGCAGCTCTTTCTCCCATCAATATTTGTAGACCTCTGTCTATCTGTGTACTTTTTCACACTGTAAAATTATATATTGTTCTGGTAGCTTATTCATAATAAAAGACATGCACAGAAAACCAATGTGTAATTTGTCAGGAGTTGTGCAGCTGGGTCTCCTTCTCAGTAAATGTACATATGACTGAAGCTATCATCGGTCTTGCTTTGCAAACAGATGTTTTAACTTTGTTTGGCAAACACTATTGTGATGCCATTAGACACTGATTTTTGGAGGGGGTGGGATTAGACATAATTTAATTTCACATTTTAAATGTTAAGAAAAAAAAGGAAAGATTACCAGAAATAGTATTAAACAAAACAGGAGAAAAGCGTTTGTGTCTTCAACATAATTGCTCTTTGAAAGCAAATCTTAAAAAATGATAAGATATTAAAAGAGATACTTTTGTTTTTTGGAGTATACAAGGTTTAAACTGGGAGATATGAGTAAAAGGACACTCTAGCCCACTGAATAGCTGGACTCTGTACTGCGAATCTTCATTAAGGTTGACAGAAAGTGAACAAAGGAAGAAATGGTGTCTGGGATGACTTGATGGAGGGATCACAGCATAATTCAGTGCACATAATAAAGCCAATAGACAACATTAAAAAGAATAAAAGTGATAGGAAAGACCATTCTGGACCACTTGTCTATGGAATTAACATCAGTCAAATCTGGGATTTTGACTTTGAGCTGTGATGCTCTTCTCCGTAGTCGTCCCTTTTGGTGGGCGGTACGTTTCTCCAAGGTGCTTCTGCTGTTGAGGTCTTTCATAGTAGGTGGTCTCCGGTAATGGATGCTGGCACTGTCATAAGAATACATGGTGGCTCTCGGATCATTCAAACTCTCAAGCACATCGGAGCTGCTGACTTCATTTCTCATTTCCAAGGTAGCAAGAAGGATATTCCCACAAGTGTCAATCTAAAGGAGGGGTACACTTTAGAGAGAGTCTCTGTATCACTATTGCTCTTTACATTTCTGCAGGTTACCTGAAACAATGGACCACTCAAGATTCAATGCCCCCCCAAAAAGAATAGGAAAGTCCATTCTTTTAAAAGACATTTTAAAAACTATGTTATTTATTTGTGAATAGTCTTGTTGCTTTCAGTGAAGTTCAGATTAATCAAAACTAGCTTCAGCACAATACATCTGAAGTTCTATACTGTAAGAAGCACCAAGTCTGGATTTTTTCTAGATTGTGTCAGCTTGTTCAGGGAATATTGAGAGAATTTGCCGAAATAGAATCTTGGTCTGTTTTCCTAAACATTTTCTCTTTTATTTCAGTTTATTCTTTCTTTTCTGATATTGGCAACATTCTTTATTGTCTATTTTACACTAATTTTGCAGCATTAAGAGATGTACATCAGAAAGTTAAGCTTATTTAATGACCACAGTTGTGACTGGAATCTTAAAAGTTAAGCGAAACAGTCACTAAGAGAAACTGCAGTGCTTACAATTTATTTCAGCCTTCTTTTGCTTTACCAATCTATAAAGGTTGTAAATGTGAGGACTGATGTAAAGTTACTTTTCATCATCATTGTAATTGTGAATGATTGCTCAATGAGGCAGTCACTAAATGAGTATTTCCTTAAAATCTAAGAAACTAACATAGCGCTGATGATTTCTAGAATAGAAGCTATTATTTGAGCAAAATCAAGAAGAGAAACAGGGACAGTCTGTGATATGTTAGGGGTAGTTTCCCACAATACATTGTCACTGAGGAATAAGTGCTCTCTGTTGAAATGGGGCAATGATGCCACCCAGTAAGGTTGGGATATACTTAGTGGCATCTACAAGATGGCTGGGATGGGGGCGTGGGCTTAGCAAATGACAAGAGAGTGCCACCCTGATACCATGTAAGGTTCCCTTCTTTTGTTCATGCCTCATGGCAGACCACGGAGACAAAGCTTGTGTTCTGCCATACTATGTCAATTTGACAAATGCAATGGTTCCCACAGCTGCCTCTGGCAGTGACCCACAAGACCAGACTTTATGTCCTGAAATGTTTCATCAAATGTTTTTCAGTAAATAGATGAAAATCTGATTAAGAAACTTTATAAATTCCTGCTAAACTGGAAGATGGAAGAGGAACAAGTGAAAGAAACAATGATAGTGTGGGCAAAGAATTTTGGTTATTCTATAGATTTAGAAGATTGGCAAAAACTATGGGACCGAAATATTAAATTTACTAAAGCAGCTGCATATAAGGAAAACTTATATAAATGTTTTATAGATGGCACATGACACCAGTTAGATTAGAGAAAATGTTTAAAAATGTATTAAATATGTGTTGGAAATGTAAACAAAAAACAGGCACTTATTACCATCTCTGGTGGATATGCCCTAATGCTAAAAAATTTTGGTTTAAGATCCATATGTGGCTAGAAGAGATGATTAAAATACAGATAGAATTTAAACCAGAACTCTGTTTGTTAGGAACATTAGGTTTGAATTATGGAAAAGACAATGAGTATTTAATATTGCATGTGCTGACAGCCGCAAGAATAATATTTGCCCAGTTTTGGAAAAATGAAAATTTACCATCTGACCAGCTATAACAAAAATACTTGAATGTGCAGAAATGGATAGACTGACTTTAGAAATGAAAGAGAAAGAAGACACAATTTACTTTAAAACATGGGGAAAATTTTATTATTGGTTAGAAACACGCTAGAGTGAGAAAAGGTTATGAAATTTAAAGAGATAATTGATAATTTGTATTTATATTCCATGATTATTTGTATGAACTTGTTCTTATTTCTTCTTCTTCCTCTTTGTATATTTGTGATATTAAATAATATGGTAAACTATAATTAATATGTAGTATATTATTATTTTAAAGTGATTATAATTAATTAATATTAAGCATTATTAAGTAGTGAAATGAATGACATTTATTGACTAATTTGTTATTTACATGATTATATGGAAAGTTGTTTAATAATAGAATAATTATTAAGATTTAATATGTAAACCCAGACTGATGGACTTGCTGAAGTGATGTTATTTTGTGGGATTAATCCCACTTTTGTGTGAACCCTTTTCCCTGGTCTAACCTTTTTGTATGTTTCCCGTTGTCTTACCCTTTTTGACCCTATCCCCTTATTATCTTTATAAACTCAATAAAAATATTTATTTTAAAAAAATGTTTTTCAGTAAACCTATGGCAGAGAAATCAGTTAAGTAGGAATTTCCTGAATGGAGAAATAGACAGAAGTCCACAGTCACAAAACAGAGACAAATAACCTCAAACTTTTAAAAATTGTTAGGTGGGTTAACAGATGTTAGGCTGTTTATGAGAACTAAATGGAATTTCCATATCCAATGGTAATGAATACTGCAAGGAAGGGATGCTTTTACCTAAAATAAATATCAATGTTTCATGAGGCTAGAATGCATATGCTGTTTTAGATATCTGAGTGATATCTAGAACAGTATCTCTCTTTCTGCCTACCCTATAAGATCTAACAGATCATCTTCCTGAAGATTCAGATCTTGAAAGCCTTTAAACATTTTTTTAAAAAACTTAGCTTTTTCACCAAGCTCTGGGATAGCTTAGCAGTGTGTCTATTTGATTATACTGTTGGTTTTGGCAGTATTATATATTTCTCTCTATTATATGAGGCTCTTTCTGGATTTCTATTGTTTTCTATATATTACATTAATTAAGATCATATATTGTTCAGAACTGGCCTGAAGCAGCCTTAAAATTAGAAATGTAAACAAACAAATCAACAAAGTATTAATTACCAAGCATTCAAAGAAATTAAATACTTCCAAATGTTGTTATACAGTCACCTGCATTGACAACATAAAGATCATTAATATTATTTCTTTGCTCTGTTGTAAAGGCAAATAACCATGAGCACTAATGGCTTAAATTGGTGGTTCATAGGGCCCCTTCACTTAAAGGACTTGTATGCCCCACAGCTTATTACAAGGCAAGAACGGATGAATTACTGCTTTAAATTAAAGCATTACAAACAAGAGTTATGACGGTTTGTTTAACAAAATCCTGCGGCTGTAGGAAATTAACAGACCTGAGAATCCTTTATTCTGTCCCTTCTCTCATTGTTCCATTACGAAAATAAACTTAAATAAAGAAGTGTTTTGTGCTTAAAAAAACAAAACAAGAGTACTCCATTTTCAAATGTGTTTTTAAATCATTTCAAACCATCTGATTGTGTAAATCATTGGGCTATTCAGAGCTTGTAGTGATGACTTACAAATGAACTCATTTCTTCTAACAGAAGGAGGGAGCGATCATTTGTGTCTTGGCTTACTCTAGTCCTTGTCCTAGTTTACACTTCCTCAATTCCATGTCAATAAGAGTTAATTGACAAGGCAATCTGGGCTTCTGCATTACCAATCAACAATGCAAAATGTCCTAAAATGAGGACATATTTGCTAAATAAAAAGCTTAATTACTAAATAATTATTATTATTCTAGTGATCCGAATGGCCCCAAAGGATGGCTTCTGTTCTTTGAAGAGCAATCACCTTCCTATTTAGGCCAATCAGTCAAGACATATCATGTGAAAATAAAATCTAAGAAGTTCTATTCTATGGAGGATTTGGGCCAGTTATTGCTTCTGTCCTTGGAACCCACAGAACCAACCTCAGATATATTTTCTCTACTCAAACAGCAGGTACTTTAAATTAATTAGGAAAGAAAAAAGAAGGATAAAGAGAGACAAAAGCAGGTAAGGATTATTGAAAGGTATCTATGGATAACTGAAAAGTGCTTCCAAGATCACATTCCTATCACCTACACATTTCATTTGTATTAATATTTATGTGGATGCACATAGAACACAGAACACAGAAAACTGGTTTGGAAGGGATCTTGAGGATCTTCTAGTAGGTCTTCAAAAACAGTAACTGTGAGAGAGACCTTGGAGTCCTAGTGGATGATCACTTGAATATGAGCCAGCAATGTGCAGCCAGAAAAGCTAATACAGTCCTGGGTTGCATAAACAGAGGCATAGAATCAAGATCATGCAAAGTATTAGCACCACTTTATAAAATCCTAGTGAGACCACACCTGGAATACTGCAACCAGTTTTGGTCACCGTACTACAAAAAAGATGTTGAGACCTTGGAAAAAAATCAGAGAAGAGCAATTAAACTGACCAAAGGCCTGGAGACTAAAACATATGAAGAATGGCTGCAGGACTTCGGTTTGGTTAATCTAAAGAAAAGAAGAAATAGGGATGACATGATAGCAGTATTCCAGTATTTGAGAGGCTGCCACAAAGAAGAGAGGGTCAAATTATTCTCCAAAGCACTAGAGGGCAGGACAAGAAACAATGGTTGGAAACTTACTCCTATTTGAGCATGAGAGAAGCAACCTGGAATTAAGTTCCTAACACTGAGGACAAGTAACCAGTGGAACAGCTTGCCTCCAGAAATCATGGGTGCTCCATCACTGGAGATTTTTAAGAAGAGGTTAAACAGTCACTTGACTGAGATGGTATAGGTTCTCCTGCTTGAGCAGGGGGCTGGACTAGAAGACCTCCAAGGTCCCTTCCAGATCTATTCTATTCTATTCTATTCTATTCTATTCTATTCTATTCTATTCTATTCTATTCTATTCCATTCCATTCCATTCCATTCCATTCCATTCCATTCCATTCCATTCCATCCCATCCCATCCCATCCCATCCCATCTTATCCTATCCAACGCTCTGCTCAAGAAGACACTATACTATTTGAGACAAATGGCTGTCCAACCTCTTCTTGAAAACATCCAGTAAAGGAGCACCCACAGCTTATGGAGGCAAGCTGTTCCATTGATTAATTGCTCTCTTTAGTTCTGCTTGGATCTCTTTTTAATTATCTTCTGCTTCTACTTCCTGTCCTGTCCTCAGGTGCTTTGGAGAATAGGTGGACTGCCTCTTCTCTGTGACAGTCTTTCAAGTATTATAAGGCTGCTATCATGTCACCCCCTAGTTGTTCTCTTCATTAGACATACCTGGTTCATGTAACCATTCATCTAACAATTTAGCTTCCAGACCTCTTATCGTCTATGTTGCTTTTCTCTGCACTTTTTTTAGAATCTTTTTCTAGATGCTTTTTTTTAGCATTTTTTGTATTATGGTGACCAGAATTGGATACAGTATTTCAAATGTGGCCTCACTATCGCAGTATAGAGCGGTATTAATACTTCTTGTGATCTTGATGTTATCCCTATTGCTGCAGCCCAGGACCACATTGTTGTTTTTTTTTGCAGCTGTAGCACAGTGCTGGCTAATACTTAAGCTATTGTCCACTAGAACCCCCTACATCACTCTCACAGTTACTATTGTTGAGCCAGGTACTGTCTATTTTATACCTGTGCATTTGATTTTTCCTGTCTATGTGCAGTACCTTACTTTTTTCACCACTGAAGTGCATGCATATTCTTGGATTCTTTACTTACTGTACTCTGATATTTCTTGTATCTCTCAAAAAGTAAACTCTCACAACAAGGTCCATAATACAATAAAAACAGATAATCAGTATAATTTGATCAATAGATTTTCCACACTAATTTTAAAGTTTTTGCTTTATACGTATATTTATGGATGTATGGAATGCACAAATATATTTGTAGGCTCATTTTGAGAGAAATATTTAAACAATAAATACTGGTATTAAAACACTTGACTATTGAATATCATATACTAATTACTGACATGATGAACTATTGAATATTCTGAATCCTTTCATATTCTCTAAATCAAAATTTGTTTTTCCAAAAATTATTTTCCAACCAAGAGGATTAGGCCACTTTATAAAGCATATTTACATTTGTAATATGTATTCACTAACAAATTATCTTGTTAGGAGTGTTATGATCTTCTGCTTCAACCATACTTGTCCAGATAAATAGGAAACTATATCAACTTTCAGAAAATTGGTTACCTGAACTTTATTCATCTCCATTTTCTTCCTCTCATTGGTAGATTTTTCTGCTGCTTTCTTCTGATGTTGAGGGCCTTTACCAAAGAATGTGTAGTTGACAAATGCATATTCCAGTAAAGCAAGGAACACAAACACAAAGCAGCCCATAAGGTAGATGTCAATTGCCTTCACATATGGGATTTTGGGAAGGGTTTCCCTGAGGTGAGTGCTAATGGTGGTCATTGTCAGCACAGTGGTGATTCCTACAGAGAAGGAAAGAGTTACCTTTCTAAAGACATACTTCATTTCTGAAGATACCACTTCATAAAGAATTCCCAGCATCCACCTTGCCATCTGAGCCATTTCTATATTGCTCTAGTTTTCTATGCCTTGTATCTATGTATCAATCAGATTACAACTCTCAAGTCTTGCCACAATGAGTAACTGAGACCTTTAAGACTTTGGGACAATGGGAAAGAATATGAATTTGCTTCTTTCTAAGGGCAGACAAAGCTTAAGTACCATGTTCTGAATAATATATATATAATGTTGTATATTTTATTGCCTCATAAATTGCAGAATATGTGCCAGTTCTTAAGTTACAGGAAGTTCTCTACAACTACATTTCACCAAATTAAAATATTTGACTTGGATGTTTGATCTAGGAGCACATGTTCCTAGGAAAGTCTTATATGCATAAGTCAAAGATTTTGTATAGATGTTTTTGAGTTAAATATATATAATTCTGACAGATATACATTATTGTTGAAAAATCTCTAGCATTTTAGGATAAATTTGCTTCACCATGTTTTCTTCCCACCTGCAGGATTTGATTACTTGATTATGTGCCATCAGATTGCTTTTCATTTTTAGTGACTACATTGACAGATTTTCTTCAGGATGATCTGTCCCCAACCAGGCCCTTTGAGTGTTCTAATGGTATACCATTTGCCATATAATCAAACCTATCCACCTGGCTGTTGGACATCCTCTGTTCTTTCCTTCCTTGTTTTTTACATAATATTTGCAAAATTTGACAATTTGAGCCTAGGTGTTTGTGCCTTGAGTGAGAATTTTGGATTGATTTTATGATCCACTTCTTTGCTTTTTTGGCTATCTATGGTATTCTCATGAGCCTTTTTCAACACCAAACTAAAGTTCAAAAGCATCAATAGTCTTCCTATCCTGTTTCTTCAACTTTTGCTTCCATAGAATGTCATAAAGAAAACCACTGCCTGGATAGCCTGGTTGCTATATATAGAAAAATTCCTTTAATGGTATATTGGATGTGACACTTTTCTATACAGAATTTCATCTTTATTTGATCTCCTTTGAATTAGTTTGGCTACACAAACTACTACTAGACTTCATTCATTTTGTCATCAGCCACTCAGTAATATCTGACCCATGACCACTCTTTGGATCAGCACTTTCCAAGCCCCTCTGTCTCACACTATCTCTTTCAGATACACTATGGTCATCCTGGTGTCATCCTTTATAGTGTTCAACCAATGGGTACTAGGATCACCTGTCAGGGCGATGTCAGGGCCCACTTCAAAACTGCATCCTAAGAAAGCAGGACTCTTGGAACAGTTTCTTTCCAAAAGGAACTTTTATTAAAAGAAGCTGATAGCAGGCATAATAGGCAGGATATGAGGGTTTCCCACTTGGATCAATAGGTTAAAAGAGTCCCAAGTAAACCCCACCCCAATAGTTCATCTGGTCAGTTTGAATGGGCCAATCCTCAGGTGTTAAGTGGGAAAGGAGCTGATAACAGGGTCCGTTCCCATGCCTGTGATGATGTTGTTGGGTCGTCATACCTTCCCTTCTGCAGCAAGAGATAAATCAGATGGCTGGAGGCACATTCCTTTCTCCCCCCAAGGTAACATCAAGGGAGAGACAGTTCAAAGACTAAGTTTGCAGAATTAGTGGAAAGGGTACATTGTAGCAAAGCAGAGAAATATACCACAGAGCCTTCCCCCTTCCCCCTCAGGAGAATGACAGAACCCTCTGTAAGCTAGAATAAAGAGATGAAATAGATTTCCCCCTCCCAGGAAAAAGAATGGGTTCTGACATCCTGCCCCCCTTAAAAGAAAGAGAGATCCACCTGTAGAAAACAAAACAGAAAAAAGGGAGACAAGGATTAGTCCTGTTTATCCAGGTATGCAGCATGAAGTTTCTAAGGAGTCGGTGGGTCCTAATATGACATTTCTGGACCCACTTGTTCTGGGAAGGTGGCAGGTGTTTCCATGCTACCAGATATTGGGTGGAACCATGATGTTTTCTGGAGTCTAGGATTTCTTTAATTTCAAAATGTTGTTCACCTTCTATCATAATTGAAGGAGGGGGAGGCCTTAAGGGCAACTGCAGTTCACATTTTAAAAGACTGCAGTGGAAAATTGGGTGAACTTGTCTGAGTGTCTTTGGGAGTTCTAATTCCACTGTGACAGGATTAATTGTTCTTTTAATGGGAAAAGGTCCCACAAATTTTGGTCTTAGCTTTTTTGAGGGTTGTAGGGATTTTAGGTATTTTGTTGACAGATAAACTTTCTCCCCTACTGTAAATGGTTTGGGTTCACTGTTTTTTATCTGCTTGGATTTTATATGCTTCCCTAGCTTTGTCTAATGCCCTCCTCACAACTGGCCAGGTATTTTGCAATTGTGCTGGAATGTAGCCCATGCTAGTACTGCATTGTTATAAGTGACTTCTGTGAATGGGAGCAGGTTGATCCAGCTGTCTTGTTGGTAATTAATGAAACATCTTAAGTACTGCTCCAGTACTGAGTTCAACCATTCAGCCTCACCATTTGTCTGCAGATGATGACTAGACGACAACCCCTGGGTTGTCCCCAACAGTCCTAGGAATGTTCTCAAAAACTCTGATGTGAACTGTACTCCTCTATCTGATATGATTTGTTGTGGGGATCCATGAAGTCGATAAATATGTTGGACAAATAGCTTTACAAGTGTCTTTGCACTGGGGATTTTTTGGCATGGGATAAAATGTACTTGTTTAGAGAACAAGTCTGTTACCACCCAAATGACTGTGTTTCCCCCCACTTTCCGGTAACTCCACAATAAAATCCATAGAAATTTACCTCCAAGGCGCTGATGGGGTTGCTACTGGTTGCGATAAGCCTGGGGTCTTTTCTTATAATCTTAATGGCAGCATAGATTGGACAACTGGCCATGTAACTTTCAATGTCCTTTTTTATTGATGGCCACCAAAACTGCCTTTTCACCAGGTATAAAGTTTTTACGAATCTGAAACGACCAGCTGATTTAGAGTCGTGGCATAGTTGCATGAATGTCAGTCTCTGGTTTTTTGGGATATATAGCTTCCCTCCCACCCATGGTAAGCTATCAATCATTGTGCATAGGTTCTTGTGGCTTAGAAACTATTCGTCGGTTTCTAGTGGTTTTTTTAATTCAATCCCTGCTTGGCTCGCTAGAGGCTTCTGGAGTTTGGCTTGTGCTCGCTTGGTGACTTGAGCTGCTAATTACTTTGATGGTATAAGTGGGTCTGTTATCTCTATTCTGTTGCTATTGTATTGGGCAGTCTGGACAATGCATCCACTAAGAAATTCTTTCCTCCTGGCAAATGCTTTAAAGTGAAGTTAAACTGGTGGAAATGCTGCAATCATCTCGCTTGTTTATAGGGTTAGTTTCCTGGGTGTTTTTAATGCTTCCAGGTTCTTGTGGTCAGTCCACACCTGGAAAGGAATTTTGCTCCCCTCCAGTAAATGCCGCCAGGTAAGAAGAGCCCATCGGACCCAATACGCTTCCTTCTCCCAAACTGCCCTCCTTTGCTCTGTTTCCATGAGTTTCCTTGATGTATATGTGCAAGGCTGCAAATTCCCTTCATCATTTTCCTGTAATAATACTGCCCTCACAGCCACATTGCTAGCATCGGCCTGGATTATGAAAGGTTTCTCAGTGTCAGGGTGCCTTAAAACTGGCTCTGAGGAAAATAGTTTTTTTAACCTTTCAAATGCGGTTTGACATTCTAACATCCATTTCAATGGCTGGCTTGATTTCAGCTTTCCCTCCCCCTTGGTCTTAAGCAAGTTAGTAATTGGCAGCATGATCTGTGCAAAGGAGGGGATGAATTGCTGGTAAAAATTAGCAAATCCAAGGAAGCTTTGCAATTGCGGGGTGGAGCTCATTCTAGTACTGCTTGGACTTTCCCAGGGTCCATTTCTATGCCATTTGGCAAGATACAATACCCCAGATAGTCAATTTTTTCCTTGTGGAACTCACATTTAGATAGTTTGGCATACAAGTGAGCTGCCTTTTTTCAGTACAACTCTGACTAACCTCACATGTTCTTCCATTGTTTCAGTGAATATCAGGATATCGTCCAGGTAAACAAGCACTCCTTTAAACAGGTGCTCCTGGAGCACATCATTTATTAATTGCATGAATACTGTGGGTGCCCCTTGAAGGCCGAAAGGCAAAACCCTGAATTGGTAGCATCCTAAGGGGCAATTGAAAGCTGTCTTCAATTTGCCTCCCTCTTTAATCCTAATCCTGTTATATGCCTCCCTTAAGTCCAGTTTCGAAAAGATTTTTCCTTTCGACAGGTGGGTTAGCATTCTTTCATGAGAGGGAGGGGGAATAGGTTGTTCTCACTCATTGCGTTCAGAGATCTATATCCACACAGAGGTGAAGAGTCCCATCCTTCTTTTCTCGAAATAATATGGGGGCTGCGATCTTTGGCTTTGCCGGTTGGATAAAACCCCTTTCCAGGTTTTTGTCTATGAATTTCTGCATTTCCTCTAGCTCCTGTGGGCTCATAGAATACAGTTTCAGCTTGGGTAACTTCACCGCTGGGAGGCTTTTGATAGAGCTGTCTGTGGGCCAGTGGGGGGGGCAGTTCATCAGATTTCTCCTCACAATACTTCAGCTAAGTCCATGTATTCCTCTGGGATGTCTTATAACTCCTTTTCTCCCCACACCACTGCTCTTTTGGATGGGCTTCCCCTGGTTTGGGGCTGAGTCGGGGTTCTTGCTGCATTTGTGTCTGGGAATCTGAGCTTTCCTGTCCTCCAGTCCACCTGCGGGTTCCACTTGGTTAGCCATGCCATGCCCAGAATAAGGGGGCACTCTATGCCAGGGGTCACTACAAACATAGTCTCTACATGATCCCCTATAGTGAGCTGGATGGGCAGTGTGGCAATTTTGGCTGGCATCCCCTCTACAATGGACCATCTAATTGACCAAATGAGATCAGTTTCTTCAGCCTCCTCACTGGAATTCCTAAGTTCCTCACTAACGTTGGGCTTTGAGGCAGCGGGTGCAGCCAGAGTCTATTAGTGCTCTGAGTGCCACCCTCTCAGGCATTCTGGGGCTAAACAGTTCTATAGTCCTTGTGAGGGGTGCAATGGGTCCACTTACCAGGGGTTCATCCTCCAAGTCATCATCTGATGAGTTGGGTGGATCTCCTGGTGGTGTTGGAGTTCCCTTCCCTTGTTTTGATGGGGTGGGGAACTCAATGACCTCCACGCTTTTCAGCTTCATTGGGGTCTTCCCCAATTTCCCAACTGGGACTCGTTCAGGCTTATGGGATGTGTGTGTGTGGGGCACTCAGTGGCATGGTGTCTTCTTTTCTGCATTTGAGGCATCCTGTCATTCTTGGTGTGGTTGGTGCTTGCTTCATTGGTTCATGGGAAGGCTCCGCTGGTGACTTCCCCCAAGATCTCCATCCACATCATTTCCTTCTGGCTCGATTGATCTCCATTTCCTCGGCCAGGATGTAGCAGTCTTGGATTCGGTCTGGGTCCCCATACAGGTCATAGTTCAGGCCATCATTGAAATGTCTGATCAAGATATCTTCTGGCCAGTTCAGCTTACTGGCCAGGGCTTGGAATTTTTGGGTATATTCTGCCATGTTTTGCTGGCCTTGCTTGATGGTTTTGATACATTCCCATGCTTTCCAATCAGTCAAGGGCTCTTCAAATATGCATCTGAGGGCTGCCATGAATTGGTTGAAATTCTGCAGTTCTGGGGCATCGGCATCGTAGAGATCCACCACCCAGTCTGCTGCAGTGCCATCTAGAGCTGCTTGTACAATCTGTATTCAGCCGTGATCACTTTGTATGTCACGGCTGTATTCCTTCATGTAGTTCAACACCTGGGTTAGGAAAAACCCCAGTGGATGCGGCTCCCTGCAGTACTTTACTCCTAGTGGTGGGAACTTTTGGATGGACCGATGCCCCTTCTTCCATCTGTGTTGGTGGCCATCTCCATTAGCTGGTGTGGCTCATCCGGGGTGGCAGTGGCTGTAGTGATGGCTGCTGCTTCTGCGGCACTGGTAGAAGGGCCTGGGACTGCTGGCTCACTTCCCCCTTCGTCCATTCCTTCATCTGAGCTCGAGTTGGCAGTTCCCTGGCACAGATCGGCTTTCTCCTCCTTCATGGAATCAAAAGCGATTCTCAGCATGTCAATGGCTTGCTCCAGGAACCGGCTGGAATGGGGCGGGCGGTCATCCTCATCTTCATTAAGATGAAGTGACCTCTCCATCTTGACTTTCCAACCTGGCTGGTGACTGCCGCATCTGAGCGTCACTTTCCATGATTTCTTCTCTCAGACCTCCTTCTTCCTGACATTCATCGACCCCCTGGGCTTATGGCAGTGTTCCATGACCACTACTTTGACTGATGAGCTCGAGGATTGAGAACTGTATTGGCTGGGGTCTGCTAAATGGGAGATCTCCTCTCCCATGGCAGGTTCTTCCCTTTCTGTTCTGATATCTGACATCATTTACTTAGCCCCTGGCAAGGGTCTTCCTTCCAGGCTGACTGTTACTGCAGATCCTGCCTAATATCAGGACTCACTTCAAAACCGCATCCTAAGAAAGCAGGACTCTTGGAACAGTTCTTTCCAAAAGGAACTTTTATTAGGAGAAGCTGATAGCAGGCATAATAGGCAGGATATGAGGATTTCCAGCTCAGATCAATAGGTTAAAGAGTCCCAAGTAAACCCCATCCCAATAGTTCATCTGGTCAGTTTGAAGGGCCAATCCTCAGGTATTAAGTGGGAAAGGAGCTGATTATAGGGTCCGTTCCCATGCCTGTGATGATGTTGTTGGGTCTTCACACCTTCCCTTCCACAGCGAGAGATAAGCCAGATGGCTGGAGGCACATTCCTTTCTTTCCCCAAGGTAACATCAAGGGAGAGACAGTTCAAAGAGTAAGTTTGTGACTTCCAGTTCCGGATTGCGGTGCTCCTAGTCATACGAAGAGACTTGTCTCCTCGTCGGCTAGTTTCCCTCCACCAGTAGACCCTTATGCGGGTCTAAAGTTGCCCTGGAGGGCGCAACTTCCATCAAAGAGGCGGCTCCTCCAGCTGTCCGGGCCAATTCTGAGGGCTGACGGAGAAGAAGACCGGTCAGTAAAATGGCCGATCACCTAGCCGCTAGAAACCGCAAATCAAAGAACATCTAAGCTTGAAAACTCACCATGGTGAATCAGGGTGAGACTTTTTTCTTTGCTCCTCTTTTTATTCTAGTTTGCTGCTTTTTTTTTTTTGCCTGTAAGAGCCCTGTTGGAATTATTTCCCTGGCTTGGAAAAGCAGCTTCTACATGTTTGTGAAGAAAGGCGTTGAACAAAAGAATAGAACAAAATCTTAAAGACCACATTTTTTATACATTTTTGGGGGTACTGAACTTTTTCTTAAGAACTGTACTATCAGTTTATGCTGTTGTTCTTTTTTTGTTGAGCGGTATTATTATCTTATATTGGAAGAGTATTTCTTTTTCCACTTTTTCCTTAAAAAATAGAAAGACATGACTCTTGAAAAAGATTTTTTAGCTTACTGAGGATATCTACTGGTCAAAAGCTAATATTGTAATTATTGACTATTTGGTTTTGACCTGCAACCTTTTTTTTTTAAGAGAAAGATAACCAGATGCAGCTGAACAACTTTTAAAATGGAGCCGCATCCACACTTAAAATGTAAACTTATTTTGGAAAAGATCTATGAAGCTAATGAAGAAATAGGTGCTACAATGAAAGAGTTTACTACAGAATTAAGAGCCAGAATCTCTCCTTTAAACTTCAAAATTGACTCTCAGACTACTTCTGGCTATTCTATAAAACAGACTACACAAGAAGAGGACTTAATTGAGAATAAAGAGAAATTGACTTTGCCTGATAAGCAGTTCACTTATGGTTTTGAGGATCAGGAAAAGCAAAGTCTGAGATTTGAAATGTCAAAGCAACAAAACTTTATGGTTAAGAGAAACAGAGGACCAATGCAGAGGCCAAGATGGTTTTCATGGATCCAAATGATATTGCAAGCAATAAAAAGAGACTTATCAGCTGGAAGGGAAGCTCTGTTATGGAAACCTATCTGGCAGAAGAAGAAGGCCAGAATAAGACTGAAAAGAAATGAAATTTAAAATTTTATGTAATGGACTAAAGGCAATTTAGAATTATGGATTGATTTAAGGACTAAGATTATGAGCTAGATGTAAGAGAAATGGGCAATTAATGGAAGATATATATTAAATTGACTAAGAATGTACTTTTTGGATTGATGGGTTTATCGATATGAAAATTATTATTTTTAATAAGATGATTTGTTTGTTTGATGTCCAATGGATTGAAATGATTTAAGGTTTGATATTATTTTGTCAGCTTAAAGAGATTGACTGATGGATTAGATATGTATATGATAGACAAATAGCTTAAAAAGGAGATATTTTTAGGTAATGGATTAAAGGTAATCTAGAATTATGGATTGATTTAAGGTTGTGACTTAGAAGTAAGAGAAAAAGGGGTAATTAATGGAATATATATATTAAATTGATTAAGAATGTGTTTTTTTAGAACGATAGGTTTATTTGTAAGAAAATTATTATGTAATGTTGAGTTAATCTAATAAGATGATTTGTTTGTTTGATAACATGGATGTTATTAGTTATGAAAATTAACTGGATGAAATTTGAATATTGTTGAATGGATTGAAATGACTTAAAGTCGGATTTTATTCTGTCAGCTTAAAGAGATTGATTGATTGATAGATTAGATACGTATAGGATAGATTAATATTTTATTTTAAATAAGGGATATTAGTGAAAGAAGAAATAAATAAGATTTCTGATAAAATTAAGAAACTAGAACATATTTGGAAGGGATACCCGAACTGATAATGTTTGTAAAAGTTGTTTTGATTATGGTAGTGTAAATTTATAAAGCTTTAAAAACAGGTTTAGGTTGAATAAATTTAAGCTAGAATTGGACTATTTTAAATAAAATATGTTACTTAAGGGAAAAAGAGAGGGAATATTGGATGTATTGATTGACTTATGTATATATGTTTTGTCTTTGGATGTTTGACTACCCTAATACCATGGTGTGTCTTGAGTACTTTGTTTTAAAAGTAAAAAAACCAATAAAACTTCTTTAAAAAAAAGAGTAGGTTTGCAGAATTAGCGGAAAGGATACATTGTAGCAAAGCAGAGAAATATACCATAGAGCCTTTCCCCCTCCCCTTCAGGAGAATGGCAGAATCCTCTGTAAGATAGAATAAAGAGATGAAATAGATTTCCCCCTCCCAGGAAAAAGAATGGGTTGTGACACTTCTTTTTTTTCCACTGATTTCTCCAGAATAATTGTCTTTTCAGGTGAGTCAGCTCACATGATATGGCCAAAAAAAATGACAGTTTCTGTTTGGCAATCTTGACTTCAAATGATTTTTTTTGGTAAGGTTTGATTTAAGACTTCTTTGTTATTTTTGCAGTCCATGGGTTGCATAATAATCGCCTGCAGACCCAGAGTACAAAGGCATCTGCCCTTCTCCTATCTGCTTTTCAAAGTCCAAGTTTTGCAGTCATAAGTAGCAATTGGAAAAATTGTGTTAAATAATATTCATTTGGTTGTGAGTCTGATGTCATTACTCTTTCAGATGTTGTTCATGCCAGACATGCAGTTCTTCCAAGTGCTATGCCCCTTCTGATCTCAGGACTGCAATCACCACTTTGGTTGATTTTAGATCCGAGGAAGATGAATTCCTTTACAGGTAATATGCAAATTACGAGCATTTAATGCTCATTCAAAGTTACGTGATGAGTGCCTCCTAGTGCTTACAAGTAAGTCCCAAAGTTACAAATATTGCAGCACCACAGTAGTCATTCACCCTCACAAATGACCTCAGTGGCTCTGCAACATTCACCCTGGTTATTCCCTCCCTCCCCACCCCTGCCTGGGTCTCCCTAGGCACCAGGCCTTCAATACTCACCCTGCGAAAATCAAGATCCTTCACTTTATTGGCTGCTCCAGGCCTTTGGTGCATTTGCAGAGAATGGAGGTCTAAAGTAATGCAAGATCATGCGAGATCAGTGGAGCAAGATCTCACTCTACTGATCTCGCGTGATCTCATGGTACTTTAGGCCTCTGTTTTCTGCAACAGAGAACAGAACTGAAGCTGGGGGACACTTCTATGTGTCTCCAGAGGCTAGATCTGGGCTCTGGAGGCCTTTTCCAGGCTGCTGCAGCCCAGATCTAAGGCCAGGGGAGGCTTTCATGCCCCCTCGTGGCCCAATCTGGGCTCCGGAGGCCTTTTCCAGGCCTGATCGGGCCTCAGGTGTGGTTGCGGAAGCGTTCCCCAGCCTCAGATCTGGGCCATATCACCCTGGAAAAGGCCTCTGGAGCCTGGATCAGGCCGCGCGGGATGTGCTGAAATGTTCCCTAGCCTCAAGTCCAGGTGGCAGTAGGAACCGTGGCAGAGAGGAGATGGATCCTTTCCAGGTGAGTCCAGTGCAGCAGGAAGGAAGGGGGCAGCATGCGGTACCATAGTGGGTTGGGGAGACCTTGTGGGCCTCTTCCAGCACTAGGCCCTCCATGGCCTTACCCACTCTGAGATACTTCCTGTTCACTTAATGAGCCGCGTGCATTTTAATGAGAAAGGGAGTGATCTCGTACCTCAAACAAGATTCACTCTACGAGTTTTTGATTTATGAGTGGAATGGGCAGGCTCCATTATACTCGTAATTCAAGGTCTACCTATATTGTTTCGATAGTTCCATTGTCAATCTGCACTCTGACCTTTGTTTTCTGCAGTTGCCATTATCTTTGGGTTTTTTGATGTTAAGGTGCAGTCTAAATTTTTCACTTTCATCTTTAACTCTCAGGATTAGCCATTCTAGATCCTCTTGCTTCCACAAACAATGCTGTATCATCTGCACATTGGAGGTTGTTGATATTCCTACCACTTATTTTACCCCATTGGTAGATTCCTCCAAATGTGCATTTCTCATAACTATTTCTGTGTACATGTTGAATAGTATAGGTGACAGGATGCAACCTTGTTGAGTGCCTTTTCCAATTCTGAACCATTTTGTGTCTCTATATATCATACTTACAGTGGCTGCCTGATCAGAGTACAATGACTGAATGAGCTGGATGTGGTGTGGTGATATTCCAGTTCTGTGAGGCAGTTCCAGAGTTTGTCATGGTCCACACAGTGAAAGCCTGTTGTATAGTCAATGAAGCACATGTAGAGGTCTTTTTAGTATTCCTTTGCTTTTTCCATCATGCAACATAAATTGGCAATATGATCATACGTTCCTCTTCCTTTCTGAAACCCTGCTTATACATCAGGCAGTTCTCTGTTGGCAGTTGGATTCAAATGTTGCTGGATTATTTTCAAGAGAATTTTACTCACATGTGGTATCAAGGCTATGGTTCAGTGTTTGGAACAGTTTTTCATATCACCTTTCCTTGTGATAAATATTGAACTTTTCCATTCTTTTGGCCACTTACCAGACTTCCATACGCTTTGACAAAGTGTTGTCAGTGCTTCTGTTGGCAGCAACACTGCAGGAATTCTATCAGCTCTTCGGGCTTTGCAGTTAGGCAACTCATTGAGTGCCCACACTATTTCCTTCTTCAGGATATCTGGTTCTATTTCTGGTACATCAGTTTCTCCTCTTACGGCTTGGCCTTGTTTTTCATTTGGGTAAAATTGTTCTTCATATTTCTGCCATCTTTTTCTGATTGTTTGTTGGTCATGCAATTCCTTCACATCATGCCTCTGATCATAGCCTTTCTTGCCATAAAGGGGTTTCTGTCCTTTTTCACATAAGTGTAACACTCTCTTGTATGACCTCTCATGACTGCTTCCTCCAGTTTCTTACATTGCTCAGCCAGTACTTTTCTTTATGTTTTCTTGCCTCTTTCTGGAACTTTGTATTTAATTTTTACATTTCTTCCTTGTCACTAATGTTTTTGCTTCCCTTCTCTCTTCTGCAGTTTCTATTGTAGCTTCTGATATCCATATGGCCAATTTCTTTTGTTTCTTGTATGTAATATGTTCTTGGGCTACTTTAGTGACAATAATTTTTATTTACTCCCATAGCTCATCTGGTTGTCTTTCTGTGACCTTGAGCAGTGCAAATCTGTTCTTAACTTCAACTGCTAGGGGAATCTTCTTGATGTCAAATTTCTGAATCATGTGTGGTCATTCGACACTGCAGCACCTGAATTTTACTTTGGCAGTTAACACATTACATGAGGATAAAAGTGGATATATCAGAACTGCAGACACAAAGCAGTCTAGACCCAATAGGAAATAGCCATATGTTAAACCAGGAGTCTTCAGACTTGGCCTTTTTATGACTTGTGGACTTCAACTCCCAGAATTCCTCAGACAGGCAGGCTGGCTGAGGAATTATGGGAGTTGAAAGTCCACAAGTCATAAAAAAGCCAAGTTTGAAGACCCCTGTGTGAAGGACATACAAGAAAAGAAATGAATAAAATTTTTATACTGGCAAAGAGATGATATGGTGGTAAATGCCACATTTATCAAGTCATTTTTCTGGGACTACTTCCTCAGGTAGAGAGAAGGATTGGGATCAGAGCATGAAATAATGCATAATCTGATCAATTACAATATACAAATTAGTGCATGGAGCTAATGAGAGAGGGGGATGATAGATACATCACCCCCCATCAAGTTGTTTCCTTTGTGCAGCACAAAGGACAGATCACCTGACGCTTTACTTTCCTTCTCTATGTTGCTGTTGTTATATACATAAATGGGTTAAAGCTGGAACAAGCAAAGATCCTCTCTTTGGGATTATCCTTGCTAATCATCTCCAGTATTGCTTCAGAGACACTAGAAACCTGTGTGCCTTTTGATAGACATAGATAATGTAGATTGTTGATTTTTCTTTTTGGTGCCTTCAAATTGGTGTTGGCTTCTAGAGATTTGTTGAATTGTCCCTGCAGTTTTCTTGGCAAGATTTTGGAAATAGTTTGCCCTTGCCTTCTTCCTAGGGCAGAGAATAACTGGCCCAAGGCCACCCAACTGGCTTTGTACCCAAGGTGGGACTACAACTCACAGTCTCTGGTTTGTAAACTGGTGTCTGAACCACTACAGCAAACTGGTTCTCTTAAATTGTTGCTATTAACTCTTGCCTATTTTTCTCTTGCCTATTGTCCTTGCTTTTGCCTACTTTTTGTCCCATGTTAACAAATGAAATGTTTTTTTGAACTTTGATGATATTTAATAAATAAGCATCAAGCTATATTTTTTTGGCTAGCTGAACTGTGTGACATGGTCTCTGCTTTGTGCTCTAATCTGGATACATGAATTGGCTGGAAGGCTGCTGGGTGCAAACTAAACCCAATAATTTTCCAACAGTAGCATCATCCAAGAAATAATTTACCTAGTGCAACTCTTGCAGCAGATGCATCATAGTTGATCCAGAAGGATACCCAAGACAGAATTGTAATTAGAGTAGAAGGCATGTAGGTTTGCAGAATGAAATAGCCGATATTTCTTTTCAGTCGAAAACTCAGGGACAGACGGGGGTAAGCCCCTATTTAAAAAAAAATGAAATGAAGTCATGTCTCAAATGTATTTGTTTTCTGCTAATGTTCCAGTATATCTTTGCAGCTGCTTGGTGCTTACCTGTTGCAAACACTACTCTTTTTGAGATCATTTTGTAATCAATAATCGAGAACTGAGGGAGCTTGATTTTATTAACTCCACTAACAGCAGATTCCCCTCCATTCCAATAGAATTCAATATCATCAGTTGTGTATCCATCTGCAGTTGGAGACATATAAGTAAGTATGTTAATTTGTCAGCTAAATGTTTTACAGTTAAAATTTCTTTCTAAATAAAATTGTAAAGAAGACATAAGATTAGGAGATGTAATTTAAATTATAGCACTGTAAATATTTCACAGCTGTGTAGCAATAAATCCAACCTACATCATACCTTTTTTGAACAAGCTACTTTTGTTCCATTTAATACTGCATATTAAATTGATGTCCCCTTTTATGGTACTTATTAAATTCTTGTTTTAAAAAGCAGAGTCAAAGTTAAAAGATTTTAGAGAAATTTGTTCATTTTTCTATCAAATACATCATAGAACTGCCAAATATTATAAAATTTAATGATAGAATAGAATAGAATAGAATAGAATAGAATAGAATAGAATAGAATAGAATAGAATAGAATAGAATAGAATAGAATAGAATAGAGCTGGAAGGGACCTTGGAGGTCTTCTAGTCCAGCCCCCTGCTCAAGCAGGAGAACCTATATCATCTCAGACAAGTGATTGTCTAGCCTCTTTTTAAAAATCTTCAGTGATGGAGTGCCCACGATTTCTGGGGGCAAGGTATTCCACTGGTTGATTGTCCTCACTATCAGGAAGTTTCTCCTTAATTCCAGGTTGCTTTTCTCTTTGATCAGTTTCCAACCATTGTTTCTTTTTCCTTCTCTCTGGTGCTCTGGTGAACAAGGTGGCCCCCTCTTATTATTTATTTATTTATTATTAATTTGACTTCTATGCCGCCCTATTCTGGAGAACTCAGGGCGGCTCACAACATAATAGAAAGACCTTGAGATGCGCACCTACCATACCAGTCAGCCGCCCATCAAGCCACCTGTGGATTGGCTGGATTTCAAATGGACATTATGACTTTGGTGGGAGGGGCCATATTGTTTGCTTTAATTATATCATTCATGCGGGCTTTTCTTCAGATCTCGCCTTATATTCCTTACTATCACTAGCCCCTAATAAAAGATTCCTTTTGAGACAATGCCTGTTTCAAGAGTTCAGCTTTCTTGGGTGGTTAGTTGAAGTGGATCCTGACAGAAGGCGAGATCTGCATACTACTCAACCCAGAGAAGTAAACTGCTCTACCAGGGGAGTCACAACCAAATTCTAGATGGAGGAGTTCCAGGCAGCGCAATGGGCCAAAGACCTCCTCAGCCTCGAACCCAGCGAAAGCCTCTCTAGGGATCTGGAAGCAGCAGATACAAAGATCTTGCCGCCTTAATCGCCTTCAAATAGGCTCTAATAAATGAGCTCAATCTGGTTCGATCAGATCCGGACCTACTTTGTCTCCATCGCTTCTCTAGATGTCTCTTATGGCGCTTCATCCCCCTGAGCTCCTCAGTGAACCAAGGAGACCTCCTGGGGCCAGCACCACGGAGAGGTCGCAAAGGCGCAATCCGGTCAATAGCCCCCTTCGCGGCCGTATTCCATGCCGCTACCAGGGACTCCGCCGAATTCTGAATGAGGGAGCTCGGTAATTCCCCAAGTGCCATCTGAAAACCAATAGGATCCATCAGGCATCTGGGGCAGAACCACCTAATTGGTTCTGCCTCCCTGTGGGGAAGGATTGGGGCCGTAAAATTCAGTTGAAGCAGGAAATGATCGGTCCATGACAAAGGCAAAGTATCTACGCCCCTTAAAACCAGATCATTACCCAACTGCTCTGAAAGGAAGATCATATCCGGGGTGTTTCCACCCTCATGCGTCAGACCCTGCACTACTTGGGTCAGGTCCATGGTTGTCATGGCAACCATGAACTCCTGTGCCAACCCTGAGGATTCGCCAAGTGACGGCAGATTAAAGTCCCCCAAAACCATAAGCCTGGGGAACTCCACCGCCAGCCCAGCAATCTCCTCGAGTAGCACAGGCAGGGCTGATGTCACGCAGCTGGGAGGCAGGTACTTAAGCAATAAGCCCACCTGGACCCCTAGGTCCAGCGTCATAAAGATGGACTCGCAACCCGGAATTTCAGAAACAGTGAACCTGCATAGACTGAGGTTCTCCTGGGCCAAAAAAGCCACTCCTCCCCCCCTTCCCTAGGGTCGCAACTGGTGCCATACCTGATAACCTGGTGGGCACATACCCATGAGGGGAACTCCCCCCTCAGGACCCAACCTGGTCTCAGTCACACATGCCAAGTCGGTCTCCTCATCCATGAAAAGATCATGAATGAGGGCGGCCTTATTATTAACCGACCTGGCATTAAGCAGCAACAGCCTGAGCCCAGGGCCCGAGCTACGCCCATCACCAGGATCATGGGGAGAACTAGATTTTTCAGAAGGGCCAGAACAAGGAACTGCTACGAGACAGCAGGACCGAGTTCCCCGAGTGCGGCCTACCCTCCTGCTCCCACCATACCTGCCTCTTCCCTGAATGACCGGTATACTCCAACCCTCATTGACTCCAGAGTCTGCATCCCCCCAGTCCCCGGCCTCCCTCAAGCTTGGCAGGCCTGACCATTCATCTGTCATACATTCTTCAAGCATACCCCCATCCCATACATACATCAGTCACCCCCCAATATAAAAATTTAAAATTTAAATTTAAAAATTTAAAAACAGACGTATAAACATATTAATTAAAAGAGCCACAAGCAGAGATGCAAGAGATAAACCAGTCACCCCAAAGTGCCTCATCAGGGGCACACAGTGAGCTTCAAGGTCAACTGAAAAATGTTCACTAAAAATTGCTCTCAGGAACTCCACAGCCATGTCCCACAACATTGTCTCTTCCACTCTAGTAAGGCTCTCGACTGGGGGCAGCAAACAGTGGACATAATCAAGCCCCCCAACCAAAGCTGTACAAGTTCCCAGTTGTTCTACCAGAGCAAATAAGACCTCATCCTCATCATAAATGGTATCTTAGTTATTGTCCCCCGGTAACCAGCATGCACTTCCACCGACTCCCAGCTGACTTACACACACTGACCAAACTCCCCAGCTAGCTGCCAGGAGCTCTGCGGTCGACAATGACCTCACCAGTTCTCCAAATGTTAATCCTGCCACAATAGTTGTAGCTGTTCCTGTATTAGTCCCTCCTAAGATAGAACCTGTGGTAGGCTTTGAGCTAAAAAGTCCAGAACCAAAACCCACAGAAGTAGTAGTTGTAAAAACAGTAGCTGTTGAACCCAACATCCCAAAATTGGCTTGATTGAAATCACCTGCAACCACCAACACTCCATCCGGGTAGGCCTCTTGCTGTTTGTAAATAGTAGTTAACAAATAACTCATGGCCACGGTTATGTTAGCATCAGGAGGTATATATACTACAGTTATTATCACAATGTTAAACTCATAAGGCAGATAAAAGGGGCCGCACTTCACTGCAAAAAATTCCAAATCAGGCTAACAGTGAGTGTTAATTATTTTAACATTTGTGCTCCAGTTATAATTTATGTAAACACAAAGTCCCCCTCCTCCTGTTCTTCCGAGAGACCATAGTTCTATCTGCTCAATACACTGAGCATCCTGATAATTCAGTAGCCTCTCCTGGAATAGTAGTAGGGTCAAGCCACATCTCTGTAAAGACCATGACACAGCAGTCCCGAATATTTTTCTGCAAGGAGATAATAAGTTCCAATTCTTCAATCTTATTAGGAAGAGATCTAACATTAGAAACAAAAAGACTTGGCAATGCAGGCTTGTAAGGATTTCTTCCCAAACTTACACACAGTCCGGCCCTACAGCCTCATTTCTGCCTGCGTTTCCTTCATCTCCTTCCTTTCCTTTACCCTCTGGCAGGAAAAATAATCCACGGCGTCATTCCAGCCAGTTCAGCTGGAGTGTTGTAACTTGAGACTCCTGGTTCAACTTGTTGTAACTTGAGACTCCTGGTTCAAAAATGCCTGCAGCATTTGTTTACAAGCATCTCTGAGGTCTTCCAGCTCTCTGCCTGCCCCTGCTATTAATATTCTTTCTATTCAGCAACTACCTGAATCTCCCCTCAATGCTAGGGACGTGGCTGCAGAAACTGCCACTGATCACACACTTGCACACATGCTGACATGGGTGTTGTCAGGATGGCTTGAGATGTGTCCAGATGCTACATTTCAAAGTTTCTGGCAAAGGAGACACACACTGTCTACCTTTAATGGGTGCCTTTTATGGGGGAGTAGAGTAGTTATCCCAGCCTCACTGAGGTCTAGAGTCTTGTCCTCTCTGCATGAGGGACATCCGGGCATCATGTGCATGAAAGTGCTTGCGTGCAGCCATCTCTGGTGGCCTGGGCTTGATAAAACTATCGAGGCCCAGGTGCACAGATGCCAGGTGTGCCAACAATCATGGCCTGAAATGCCTCAGGTGGGAGAAGACACAAATCCCTTGGTCAAGGGTACATTTAGATTATGCTGGGCCCTTCCAGGGGCAATTCTTCCTTATCCTTGTGGATAGCTATTCCAAGTGGTTAGATGTTGTACCTGTCTCCTCCACTACTACTGCTAGGACCATCCAGGTGCTAAGAGGAATCTTTGCAACCCATGGCCTTCCTGATGTTCTTGTTTCTGACAATGGTTCTCAATTTACATCTTGTGAGTTCCAGGCTTTCCTTCAGGCCAACCTGATATGGCATGCAACATCAGCTCCCTTCCACCCTTCCACCAACGGGCAAGCTGAAAGAATGGTGCACACCACCAAAGACGCACTCAAAAGACTAATGCACAGCAGCTGGCATCACAGATTAGCAGACTTTCTTCTTCCACACTGCACCATATCTTGCACTGCCAGTGGGAAGAGCCTAGCTGAACTCCACTGGGGCTGCCGCCTCATCACAAAGTTAGACAGACTGCACCCAGACCGGGTGTCTTCACAGGTGTCACAGCCACGGGCTCCTCAGAGACTTCAGGTGGGCAATCCGGTCTGGGCAAGGAACTATGGTCCTGGATATCTCTGGATTCCTACTGTCATCTGTAAGATCTCTGGACCTCTGTCATACGAAGTGACCTTGGGAGATGGCTGTGTCCTGCAACGTCACATCGATCAACTGTGCAGGCGGTTGTCCCCTGTTGATTCCGCCCCTGCCTCCGCTTTGGGGCGTGAGGGGCCCCAGGAACTAGGTCACACTTCAGGTCACCATTTTGAGACCCAGCCTCACTGTTCCTGGGAATTACTGCAGGTCGCTAGGGACTTCCCAGGGGAGGAGCAAGGGCATCCTCACGGTTCAGTTATTATGCTGAACAGGGAGTCATGTGTATCTGCAAGAGCTCCAGACAGGAATTCTCCTGAGGAGGGGTTTGCCATAGAGGCGGCTCCTGACTCTGGCACCCTGGCCACTTACATGGGGGAATGAAATTATTGGGGCACACCTGCAATGCAGATCACGTCCGAGACCGGTCGCAGGCTTGAGGGACTAAGTTCCATGGAGCCATCCAGGGTAATTGGGGAGTCCTCAGCCACTCCAGCAGGTTGGGGAATTTTCTCTGCTCTAAGGGAGCCTGGAGAGAACCCTGACAACTTTGCCAGCACGCATCACCAAGGGTCACCTGCAACATTTGTGCATAAAAGTCCTGGTCTAACGAGCCCACCAGACAGGCCGATAGGTACCTTAAGTACAAATCCTGGTCTGCCTAGCCAGGCAGGTGAGCTGACAGGCCAGGCATCCTCCCTGACTTTGCATAGGTCACAAAGGGCTAAGGCCCCTCCTAAGCATCTAGGTGAATATGTGAGGTTCCTGTCAGCACAAGGAAACCTTACTAGTCTAGGATAAGGAGATGGACCTATGTTGGGTAGAAGATAGACACAGGAAGTCCACATTAAAGGGTGGGTTGTTTAGAGAACCCTATGATTTTATAAGAATGTTGCCTGCATGTGAGCAGGAATATTATTTTCTTATTATTATTATTATTGTGAAAAAATTGGAAGTGTGTGTTCTATCTAGGGGGAGGGGTGTTGTGTCCTGGCTCTGATGAGGAAACTCAGCAGGCCCAGAAATGTTGCAAATGGTCCCGGGCAATCTAAAAGTTGCCCGGGACCAGACTGGCTGGTGCCGGACTACTGCGCATGTGCAAGGCACGAAGAAAGAAGGATTCTTAGTGGTTGGATTGCCTGGGAGTTGGAAAACTATAAAAGGCCTGCATGCCCATTTTGCAGTTTGCTTGGAGTAGAGTTAAGGTGAAATAACTCTACTCGAATCCCGAAACACAAAAGGCACTATCTAACAAAATGAAATTCAATGGTGCAAAAAGTAAGGTTGAACATTTAGGCAAGAAAAACCAAATGCACAGATACAGTATAAGTGGTACCTGGCTCAATAATGGGAACTGTGAGAAGGATCTTGGAGTCCTAGTGGACAATCACTTAAATATGAGCCAGCAGTGTGCTGCAGCTGCCAAAAAAGCCAACACAGTTCTAGGCTGCATTAACAGAGGGATAGAATCAAGATCACATGATGTGTTGACTTCCAGTTCCGGTACGCGGTGACACCGGTCGCATCTGGGGACTTGTCTCCAGCCCGGCCGGGTTTTCTGCATCGGTAGACCCCCTAGTGGGTCAAAAGTTGCCCTGGAGGGGCAACCACCAAGAAGGAGGCTTGCTGGTGGCTGTGGGAGAGCGGTAGCTTCTCCTGCGGCTCCAGCTATTTCCTTAGGGCCAATGGAACAACGATTGTCCTGCAAGATGGCCGATCATCCTGCTGCATCAGCCGAAATCACAATTACAGCTAAGCGATATTAGACCTACCACGGAGGATCCAGGTGAGACCCCTTTAGCCCCTCTCTTTTCCTTACTTGGTTGTTTTTTGCCTGAAAAAACTTGGGTTGGAATTATTACCCATTTGGAAAGGGCGGCTTCTGTATGTGTGGGAAGAGAGGCGTTGAAGAATAAAAACTAAGAAGTAAGAATAAAAACTAAGAAGACTATACTTTATTTTTACTCATTTTGGGATACAGAAAAAAAACCCAACAAAAACACTTTTTTGAATTTTATTAAGAGCTAACATTGAAAGAATATTTCTTTCTTTACTCTTTCCTTTAAAAGAGAAAAAAAGGGAAAAAATGGTGTCTGGAAAAGTTTCTTTTTTATTTACTGGGACATCTAGTGGTGAAAAGCTAATATTGCAACTATTTTTTGGATAGAAACCTGACCTTCAAAATATTCCTGGAAGAGATAAGCTGGTGCAGCTGTGGGAATTGAGGGGGTGGACACTGTTTAATTACAGCCCTCATTAAAATAATAATAATAGTAATAATAATAATAATAGTAATAATAATAATAATAATAATAATAATGAAAAGACTTTCCTTGATTACTTTTAAAATGGAGAAACTCTACTCTCATTTAAATTGCAAGCTTATACTGGAAAAGATTTATGAGGTTTCTGAAGAAATATGTGCTATAAGGAAAAGGATTACTACAGAATGAAGAGTTGATGCTACCCCAAACTTTCAAACTGATCTTCAGATTATATCTGTTTATGCTATAAACCAAAATATACTAGAAGAGGAATTAAAGGAAATTAAAGAGGAATTTGTTACAATGAAAGAGATCACCACAGAACTAAAAATCAGAGATTCTTCTTCAAATTTTAAAAGTGATTTTCAGATTACGCCTGACTACTCTACAAACCAAAATACACTAAAAGATGACTACATTGAGGATACAGAGGAACTTATTTCATCCTACAAGCATTTTATTTATATTTGTGAGGACCAGAAAAAACAAAGATGGAGATTTGAACCTTTAATGCAGTGAGGCTTCAAGAATAAGAGAAAAGGAGGTCCAATCCAGATGATAGGAAGCTTATTACTGCCTCAAATAACACCACAAGCAACAAAGAGAGATTTACCGGTTGGAAGGGAAGCATTGTTGTGGAAACCTGCTTGGCAGAAAAAAAGCCTAGAATAAGACTGAAAAGAGAAATTTAAAATTATATATATTGGATATAAGCCATTTTAGAACTATGGACTGAGTTAAGGATTAGGTGTTTGAATAGAAATAAGAAAAAATGGATGATTAATGTATGAAAATTACTATATAATGGAATGGAGAAAAATGAAGAGATGTTTTAGATTGGGATTGAATTAATAGTTAATTGAATGTGATTTCAATAAGATGATGTGTTCTCTTTGATAATATGGATGATATTAGGTTTGATAATTAATTGGATGAAAATAGATCTTTGTCTAAGGGACTCAAATGATTTAAGGTTGTTATTATTTTGTTAAGAAAAAAATTGATGGATTGGTGGATTAGATATGTATAGGATAGATTAATGTTTATTTTAATTGGGAGAGATTTGTGAAAGAAGAAATAAATAAGATCTATGATGAAATTAAAGAATTAGGACATATTTAGAAGAGATACCTGAATTGATAATGTGTGTATTTGAAGTTAAATTTGATTATGGTCTTGTAATTGCATAAAGATTTAAAACAGGTTTAGGATTAATAGAAATTTAAGGTAGAAATAGACTACTTTAAATATATAAGCTATTTGAGGGAAATAGAGAGGGAATATTTGATGCATTGACTGAATTACTTATATATGTTTTGTTTTTGGATTTTTGATTAACCCAGCCCCACGGTGTGTCTTGAGCACTTTGTATTAATTAAAAAACCAATAAAAATTTTTTTTTTAAAAAAAAAGATCACATGATGTGTTAATACCACTTTATAATGCTTTGGTAAGGCCATACTTGAAATACTGCATCCAGTTTTGGTCAGCATGATTGTCAGAACTCATTGGGGACGGGTTGGTTCTGTCCCTTTCCAGCTTCTTTCTGTGGGTTCTGTCATTCTCCTGAGGGGGAGGGGGAGGCCGTATGGAATGCATTATTTCTCCTTTGCTTACCTACAATGTATCATCTCTGCCTTTTCTATCTGCTTGCTCTTTGAACTGTTTCCCCTTGATGTCAACCTGGGGTGAGAAAGGAATGTGCCACCGGCCATCTGGCTTATCTCTCTCTGCGGAAAAGGTGTGAAGACCCAACAACATCTTCACAGGCATGGGAATGGATTCCGTTATCAGCTCTGTTCCCACAGCGGACCTAACACCTAAGGATTGGTTCATTTGAACTGACCGGATGAATTATTGGGGTGGGATTTGCTTGATGCTCCTTTAACCTATTGATCTGAGTGGGAAACCCTCAGATCCTGCCTACTATGCTTGCTGTCAGCGTCTCCTAATAAAAGTTTTTTTTTTTGAATGAAAGTGTTCTAAGAGTCCTGCTTTCTTGGGATGAGGTTTTGAAGTTTACAACAATGTAAAAAAGATATTGAAACTCTACAAGAGTGCAGAGAAAGCAACAAAGATGATTACAGGGCTAGAGGTTAAATCATATGAATAATGGTTACTGGAATTGAGTATGTCTAGTTTAATGAAAAGAAGGACTAGGGGTGACATGATAGCAGTGTTCCAGTATCTCAGGGGTTGCCACAAAGAAAAGGGAGTCAAGCTATTCTCCAAAGCACCTGAAGGCTGGACAAGAAGCAATGGATGGAAACTAATCAAGGAGAGAAGCAACCTAGAACTAAGAAGAAATTTCCTGACAGTTAGAACAATTAATCAGTGGAACAACTTTCTTCCAGAAGTTGTGAATGCTCGAACACTGGAAGTTTTTACGAAGAGATTGGACAACCATTTGTCTGAAATGGTATAGGGTTTTTTTGACTGAGCAGGGGGTTGGACTAGAAGACCTCCAAGGTCACTTCCAACTCTGTTATTCTTTTATTCTGAATTAATCTAGTAAATTAATTAATTCACTAACCCAGCTAGGCATCTCATCTGAATGTAGCCATGGAGTCTGTTGGAATATTTTTCATTGAGTTATAGTAATGTCTCTCTTAAACCTAGCCTCTATTTCTGTTAAGCCAATTTTATAGTGTCACCCACTAAATGCTCACAATGTGATATTTAATGTTTTACATTTGCAATTAATATTCAGCAATGAATGTTCCATATTTTAGAATAATAGATGATGACTGATAATATACTGTATCAGGGAAAGATGACAGGAATGTTAAAACAGTTCTATGCAGAGGATACTGGTCAAGCAAACACAAATACAGGTAGTCCTCGACTTGTGATCACAACTGAGCCCAAAACCTCTATTGTTAAGTAAGAGATTTGTTAGCAGGGTTTTGCCCCATTTTATGACCTTTCTTGCCACAGTTGCTAAGTGAATCACTGCAACTGATAAGTTAATAGCCTGGTTGTTAAATGAATTTGGCTTCCCCATTGACTTTATTTCTCAGAAGGTTGCAAAAGGTGATAACATGACTAAGGGATACAGAAAAGGTCATATATTTGTAGGAATACATGTTTAAAAATAAAATGATTCTTCAAATCCATTCCCATCCTATGTCTCTCAGAAGGGAGGGGAGGAATGTTTATTGCTTCCTCTATTTACTTCACCTTTCTTTCTTTACCTTTTGATATGTATACCTTTTGCCTTTCGTTACCTTTTGATCTGTATACCCTTTTAACTATTGTTTATGGCTCTTTGAATCCGCTACAATGTGAGTTAGAAACAGGCTGATGTTATTTAACAAGTCAAAAAGTATGACCAAGGGAAGTTTTGAAATGTATGTAATCAAAAGGAGGGGGTGATGTTTTCTGGTTAGGCGAAACGGATATGATTGTAAACCTTGAAGTCCTTTCAAATGGGATCAAAGGGGAGGGGAGTGGGGGGGTCACGATAGGAGTCTATATAATGCTTTGATTTTGAACAATTGGGTGTGATCTCTAATTTAGATACTTCGTGTTGCAAGTATCTCTTAGAGATCCACTGCACTTTGCAAACTGCTTTTTCTATTTCTGCAGAATAAACTCTTTTTCTTACCAATCCAATTTTGTTAGTGTTTTAATCACGTTTCTAACAAATTGGCTGCCCAAATGTGGGGCCTTGGGCATCTGTTCCTGCATCTTTGAGAGGCGAGGTCAACTGAGGAAGGCATGTCCCATTGATTTCAATGGCCCAAAGTTGCAGTTGCAGGTTGAGGAGGCAGAGCGGAGCCAAGCCCACAGACCAAATAGTGATTGGTAAGAACTGAGGAGAGGGGACCAAAGAATTACCAGGACAAAGACCAGGCAACTTTGTGCATGAACCTAGGTGAGTAAAACTTGGGGTAAACCAAGGAATAAAACCTAGGTGGTTGGGGGTGGTTGGGTAGCACAGTTTGAGTCTGAGATCGGTGAGAGGTGTGTGTGAGACACCCCAAGGGTCTACAGGACTGGCAAGACATACACAAGCTGTGAATGTCCTGAGGGTCCTGGAGGACTGGCAAGACATACATGCACTAGGTATGAATGTCCCGAGGGTTTGGACTGGCAAGGCGGAGTGAGGGGACTCCTGAGTAAAAGGAGGAAGTGGCTTGGTGAAGCGAACTGTGGTCTCATTAGATTGGTAAGGATGACAGAACTGTATGGTAAACCATCTATGGGTAATTTGGGAGGATCCCAGGAGAACAAATGTGTACACCCCAAGGGTCTGAAGGACTGGCAAGGCAGAGTTTAGGAAAAATCCAAAACTAAAAATACAACAAACTGAATGCTAAGTTAAATTTAACAAAAGAAGATATGGTAAATTTGTGCTGCTTCATATGGTGGGGAGATGAGAAAATTGAGTAGCCCCGAACAGGAAAAGGAAACATAAACCCATTGTAAGGACACACCCCACTTTGCATCTTAAGGAGACAGAACTCTGGATAGGATGTTAGGATATCCTGTGTGAAACTTTTTAAATAGCTTTGGGGCTCTGATATGACATTTATGGACCCACTCGTTTTGTGAGGCAGGGAGATGTTTCCATGCAACTAGGTACTGAGTCGCTCCATGATATCTCCTAGAATCTAGGATTTCCTTTATTTCGAAGTGTTGTTCACCCTCCACCATGATTGGAGGTGGTGGTGGGGGATTTTTGGCCGTAACAATGACTGATGCTCTCTTTTTAGCAAGCTGCAATGAAAAATTGGGTGTATTTGCCTGAGATTTTTGGGTAATTCTAATTCTACTATTACTGGGTTTATGATTCTTTTAATTGGAAAAGGCCCTATATATTTTGGTTCAAGTTTTTTACAGGGTTGTAGGGACTTTAGGTATTTTGTAGATAAGTACACCATTTCTCCTATAATGAATGGTGTAGGCTCAACCCTTTTTTTATCGGCTTGTGCTTTGTATGCCTGCCTAGCTTCATCTAGTGCTTTTCTAACTATTGGCCAGGTGTTTTGTAATTTTCCATCCATTCTTTCAGTGATGGGATCGCCGGTTCATTTGGGGTTAATAACTTTGACCGGTGCCTATTTGAAAAGGAGTGTGATTTGCTGGCTGGTGATCTGCCTGGGTTGTGCTGGGGGGCTTTTGAGCGGCATTCTACAGCCCGATGCCCTTCTCTCCCACACTTGAAACACCCATTTGCTTCTTGGCCATAGCCGATGGTTTCACTGGTTCGCGTGTCAACTCGGGCGGTGACCAGCTCCATTGTTTTCCTCGGCGGTGCCTCTTCAATATGTCGATCTCTGCTTCCTCTGCCAAGACGTACCATTCCTCAAGTTGGTGTGGGTCCCCTCGGGGCAGGCAAGCATCATATAGGTCATAATTTAGTCCATCTTTGAAGTGGCTAAGGAGGATGTCTTCTGGCCAGTTCAGTTTGCTGACAGTGGCCCGGAATTCTTGCGTATATTGAGCTACCGGGCGTTTGCCTTGCCTCATCATTTTTATCCTTTTGCAGGCTTTGCGATCAGCCAGGGGGTCCTCAAATCGCCTTCTCAGAGAGGACATGAAACGGTTGAAGTCGTTGAGCTCTGGGGCCTTGGAGTCGTGCAAGTTCACCACCCAATCTGTGGCCAGCCCGTCCAGGGCAGATTGCATGATCCGGATGCGGGCTTTGTCGCTGGGGATGTCCCACCCATATTCCTCCATGTAGCTGAGGACTTGGGTTAGGAAAAACCCCAAGCCTGTTGGCTCCCCCTTGAGTCTCATGTCCAGCGGCGGGAGTCTTTGAATGGATCAGTGCCTTCATTGTCAGTGGTAGTTTCTTCCATCCAGATTGCCGTCTGTTGGTCGGCGGGGAGTGAGGACTACTGGATCAGCAGATGTCCCCGGGACTGCAGGTTCCACTTCCCCCTCGGTGTCTCTCCGTTTGTGGCTCCAGGAGCTGGGGTGGCTGTAGGGCTCAGAATTCTCCTCTCCTAAGGAGCTCAGGGTTCTCTTCATCAGGTCGATAGCTTTCTCTAGGATCCAGCCCAAATACGGTGCCCAGCTCCCTTCCTCTTCACTTGCGTGCAGGGATTTCCCATCTCCTGCTTCCATTCTGGTTGGTTGGCCCTCCCGTCTCAGGGTCACTTTTCTTGATTTCTTTTCCCACTCGCCTTTCTTTCCAATGCTCATTGACCACTGAGGTTTGTGGTCCCGTGTCTCCACCACCTCTTCTCCTGAGGAATCTGTCCTCTCAAATCACGACATCTGGCAGGGTTTCAGTCAGGACAGTGGCTCCCTTTCCGGGGAGTTTTCTCCTATCCCTGCTCCATCGTCTGACATGGTAATTTTTGCAAAGTCCACCGGCAAGGTTCTCCCTTCCAGGTGGACTAATTCTGCAGGTCCTCACTTTTATTTTTATTTTTTTATTTTTAAGACTTTTATACCGCCCCTCTCCCGTAGGACTCGGGGCGGTTTACAGCCAAATTTAAAAACGTAACAATAATAAATATTTAAAACATAATTAAATAACTAGGCTGTACTAAAACCAAATTAAAATCCCACACTAAAACCCTAACTACTTAATTTAAAATTACATTAAAAAACCCGAGGAGCTCTAGGCCAGGCCGGCTTGATTGAAGAGATAGGTCTTCAATTCTCTTCTGAAGGTGCGAAGATCATGACATGTCCGGAGTTCTGGAGGGAGCTCGTTCCACATCGTCGGAGCCCCCACAGAAAAGGCTCTCCCCCTGGGTGCCACCAGCCGACATTGCTTAGCTGATGGCACCCTGAGGAGGCCCTCTCTGTGGGAGCGAACTGGTCGATGGGAGGTATTTACTGGCAGTAGGTGGTCCTGTAAATAACTGAGTCCTATGCCATACAGTGCTTTAAAGGTGATAACCAACACCTTGAAAGCACACCTGGAAGACCACCGGCAACCAGTGCAGCTCACGCAGGATGGGGGCCGTTCGTGCCCGCTAGGGTGCCCCCACCACCACCCGTGCGGCCGCATTCTGCGCCAGTTGGAGCCTCTGCGTGCACTTCAAGGGGAGCCCCATGTAGAGAGCATTGCAATAGTCCAGTCTGGAAGTGACGAAGGCATGAGTGACCGTGCGTAGCATGTCCCAATCCAGGAAGGGACGCAACTGGCGTAACAAACGAATTTGGTAAAACATCCTCCTGGCTACGGCCGTCAGATGGTCCTCAAGGGACAGCCGTGAATCCAGGAGGACTCCCAAGTTGCGAGCCCTTCCCAAGGGGGCCACTGACTCGCCCCCAATAGACAGCGATGGAGTCAGCTGACTATACCGGGACGACGGTAACCACAACCACTCGGTCTTGGATGGGTTGAGCTTGAGACCGTTCTTCCCCATCCAGATCCGCATGGACTCCAGGCACTGGGTCAGTATGTCAAGGGCTTCAATTGGGTGGTTCGGGGTGGAAATGTACAGCTGAGTATCATCAGCGTACTGATGGAATTTCACCCCAAAACCTCGGATGATCTCACCCAGCTGCTTCACATAAATGTTGAACAACAAGGGCGAGAGGACCGACCCCTGAGGCACCCCACAGTCAAGGGGCCTTGGGGTCGACCTCTGACCCCCTGTCAACACAAACTGCATCCGGCCAGAGAGGAAGGAGGAGAACCACCGAAAAATGGTGCCCCCTATGCCCAGCCCCTCCAACCGGCGCAGCATAATACCATGGTCGATGGTATCAAAAGCCGCTGAGAGGTCCAATAGCACCAGGACAGAGGAACAGCCCCTGTCCCAGGCCCGCCAGAGATCATCTACCAATGCGACCAAAGCTGTTTCCATACTGTAACCCGGCCTGAAGCCCGACTGGAGTGGATCCAGATGAGACGATTCCTCCAGGTGCTGAGAGAACTGTCGAGCAACCACACTCTCAACAACCTTCGCCACGAAGTGAAGGTTGGAGACAGGACGGTAGTTGGATAAAACAGCGGGGTCCAGGACGGGCTTCTTGAGGAGAGGTCGCACCACCGCCTCTTTCAGAGCGGCGGGAAAGACACCCTCACTCAACGAAGCATTGGTAATTGCCTGAAGCCAGCCTTGCGTCACCTCACTGGAGGCCAGTACCAACCAGGAGGGACACGGGTCCAATAAACATGTGGTTGCTCTAAGACCTCCCAGCAACCTGTCCAAGTCATTCAGTGTCACGAAGTCAAACTCAGCCCAAGTAACAGTCTCAAGACCGGCCTCAGCCACTCCCGCTGGACCCCCTTCATCGAAGTTAAAGCCTTCCCGAATCTGAGCAATTTTGTCATGCAGATATTGCACAAAATCCTCAGCTCTTCCCTCCAAGGGATCCCCCCTCACCTCCCATTGAAGGAGGGAGCGGGTTACCCTAAACAGGGAGGCTGGGCAATTATCTGATGATGCAATAAGGGCAGTGACATAAGAACACTTCTCTGCCCTTATTGCCACTAGGTAAGTCCTAATATGGTCTCTTACCCGTGTTCGGTCAGACTCAGAGCAGCTCGCCCTCCAACTGCTCTCTAGGCATCTTTTCCGGCGCTTCATCTCCCTCAGCTCCCCGTTGAACCAGGGAGCTGATCGAGAACCACGCCGGCTCAGAGGCCGCAAAGGCACAAACCGATCCAAGGCACCAGCAGCAGCCCTATCCCAGGCTGCTACCAGCACCCTGACCGAGTTGTGTATTAGAGCCTCCGGTATTGGCCCAAGCTCCATCTGGAACCTGTCGGGTTCCATCAGTCGCCTGGGGCGGTACCAAATAATTGGTTCCGCCTCCCTGCGGCGGGGGGTGGCGGTCAGAAAGTCCAAGCATAGGAGAGAGTGATCGGACCATGACAAAGGAGTAATAGCTATATTTCCCATATCCAGATCACTGAAACACTGACCAGAGACAAAAACCAGGTCAAGCGTGTTTCCCCCGTGTGAGTGGGACCTTGAATTACCTGGGTCAGGTCCATGGCCGTCATGGAAGCCATGAACTCCCGAACCTCCCCAGACGCCTCGCCAGCTGATGGCAGATTGAAGTCACCCATGACTACCAGCCTGGGGACCTCAACCGCCACCGCCGTGATGATGCCCAGGAGCTCAGGCAGGGTGGTTGACATGTGGCAGGGAGCCAGGTACGTGAGCAACACAGCCCTTGGACCCCCGAGGTCCCACCTCACAAGGAGGGATTCACAGCCTGCCATCTGAGGAACAGTGACCTCTCTTGGTCTGAGACCTTCCCTAATCACAACTGCCACTCCCCCACCCCTGCCCTGAGCTCTTGGCTGGTGAAATGCAAGGAAGCCAGGAGGGCACATTTCCACCAGAGGGACACCTCCCTCTGGACTCAACCAGGTCTCCGTAATACCTGCCAGGTCTGCGGCCCCCTCCATAATTAGGTCTTGTATCAAGGGGGCCTTATTTACCACAGACCTGGCGTTGCACAATACCAGCCTACAGCCCGAGCCCTTTGGCTCTAAACAGCCCAGATCACAAGTAGAGCCATGGGGGTCGGAGTGCGGCACCGCTCGAAGATAGCGGGGACGCGCTCCCATAAATGAATATGGCCCCCTCTCCCGCCGTATCTGCCCCTCCCACTTACAGAGCTGATGGGAACATAATCACCTCTGCCCCTCCATAATCCGCACCCTCGTGGTTCCGGTCCCACCCGTTGCCTGGCCCATGTTTCTCCTCCTCCCTATTCCCTCCCCCTAACCCTCCCCTATCCCAAAGACCTCCCCCCAGGCCTACTCCATTACTAATCTTACCACCCCCCTCCCTGGAACCCCTTAAAAACATTTAAAACCCCTACTTAAAAACCTCCATAACCCCTTTTTTTGAGCATGCCACCTCTCGGGATTCCAAAATCCGTCATCAAGGCAGGCCTTTGAGAGACATGCAGGCCATCTCCGCGAGAGGGGGGCATCTCGCAGTGCAAGAAGGCACATCTTATCCAGCATTTATGCAGCATAGTCACAGCTTGGGTGCAAACAATGATGAGAGTCTGTCCATCTTTGGGCAGATATAATATCCATTTGGCCGGACGATTCAGTTTTTCCTGGGCCTTGGATCACAATCACAGTCATCTAGTTGGTGGAGGGTAAAAATCTCCCCCCGGATGTTCCATGCAGATGTTCCACTTTGCATCTTAAGAAGACAGAACGCTTGGAATATTTCTTTCAACAGACATCTTTATTAAGAGAAAATGGCTGCAGGTGTTCTAGACAGGATGTGGGGCCCAAGCCCTATGGTTCAAGGTTTTAAGGGGTCCCCAGTAGCCCCACCCCACCATCCTTCCAGCGACAATCTCAGGCATTACATTTCCACCCCCTTTTTCCTCACTTGCGGTGGAAGGGAAACTTCAGAGAGGAGTTGTTGAAAGCTGATGGCCCCATTGTTATGATTAGTCCTTTGGTGGTATCCACATTTAGTCCCTTTGAAGTTGTACTGAAGGAAGTGAGGGCCATAAAATCCCTTTGTTCACCCCCCTTCCCCTTCATTGTATGACAGAATCCAGAGAGGGCAGAAATGGGGTTTTCCATAGTCGATAACTAGAGATGAAATATAATTGGATTCTGACACCCATCTTGCTGGCAGCAGATCCTTTGTGTCTGTAGCCAGGGTAGAAAAGGGAGTTTTGAGCTTGAGCTCAAGAACTGCTTTGGAAAGAAGATGAATGAGAGAAATGTGTGTATGTCTCTGTGTGTGAGTGAGAAGACCCTTTTCCCAATCACAGTTGGATTTTCCTCTCTCTGATCTTTCCTAGCTGCAGAAAGGATCTGTTTGAGTGTCAGACCCTGGAGAGCATGGGGGTTTGGCCAAAAAAAGGGAGAGGCTATGTGCAAATGGAATGGAATGGGTGAATGAAAGAATTGGATTTGAGTAACCAGCTGGTTAGGTCCTGTAAGCAAAGCAAAGCAAAGTTAGGAAAAGGGAATTGGCTAAATAAAGGTACTTAAAAGAAAAATAAGAAGTAGTGATTCTCTTTTTCTCTCTCTCTACCTTTCTGTGCAACCATGTGGTATGTTTAAGATTCTTGCCTTCTCTAATTCGAGTTAGCTGAGATTTGTGGTAGGAATGACCAGGATGTGTAGAACTAAAAGTTCTGTTTTCTTTTCTCTTCTCTTTTCTTTGTCTTGGTATGTATATGTGTGTCAAAGTTTTTGTGTGTGAGGTAAATGTGACTGTTAATTGGTTCTAATCCCAAGAGAAAAGAAGCTACCAAAAGGAAATATTTTCACTCAGTTTGTCTGGCCAACAAAAAAGAGTGAAGAAAGATGTGTGTTTGTTTATTTTTCTTTTCCTTTCTCTCTCTCTACTCTTAAGAACAGCCTAAAGTTAGCAGGAATAATAAAGTTGGAAGGAACCTTGGAGATCATCTAATCCAACCCCCTGCTTTTTCTGGCTGTGTTGCTTTAAGAGCGAGAGAGACAGAAAGGAAAAGGGGGGTTGAACTTTTAAACTATTTTTTTCTGTTTAGAATTCTGGTTTGAGGAAGGAGGGGTGGTTGAGAATGTTTTAACCTACTTAATGGAAATTTGTTTCTATCTGAATGGAATCTGATTAAATTAGAATTTGACTAAATTTATATTAAAGGCAAAGAGTTGATACTAGAGTTTGATACAAAACTATTTCAGTAACTCAGATTTTTTGTGTGTGTGGAGTTGCTTTTTGTTGTTATCGTTGTTTTATTTATTTTTTTAATGTTTTTATGTCTGTGAGCAGGACACACTGATAAAAACATTCATGCCTAAAAGAATGGAAGGAATTGGAATTCAACCCTTGTTTAAAACAAAGGAGCTGAGAAAATTTTTGGGATTATAAATGAGTTATGTTGTTTTGAATAAAAATTAGTATGTAAACAAACTCAAGCACAGTTTTTGGTAAAGTGCTCCTTTGTTTGTTCTTTACTAACCAATTTGTTTGTAAATACAGACAAAGGAATGGCTAGGAGAAAGGGGGAAAGAGTGGGGGAAAAGAAAAGACGTAATTAAAATGGAAAGTAGAAGGTGGGGAGGCATTATTTATAGATAGCTCCTCCTGGGTAGAGAGTGGGTTAAGGAAAAATGGATATGCAATTATAAATGGACACACCAAAGAGTTGGTAGAATCAAGCAGCCTGCCAAAGAACTGGTCAGCCCAAAATTGCTAACTGTATGCATTAAACCAGGCCCTAAAATTGTTAGAAAACAAAGCTGGAACTGTTTATACAGATTCAAAGTACACCTTTGGGGTGGTCCATACCTTTGAAAAATTTGGGTGGAAAGGAGGCTGATTAACAGCAAAGAAAAGGAATTGATTCATGAAGAGTTGATAAAATAGATAATGGAATCCCTCCAGTTACCAAAAAGAGTTGCCATAACCCATGTGAGTGCATATCAGAGGGGCAATTCTTTTGAAAGTGTGGGAAATAGAATTGTGGATGAAGAAGTCAGGAGGGCAGCAAATGAAGAAAGCATAAATGTCTTAATACCCATTGTTAGAAACACTAGAAGAAATCCCTGTGTTTTCAGAAACAGAGGAAAAAAGAAATAATGCAGATAGGTGGGCAACAAGGAGAGAAGGGTAAATGGTTCCTCCCGGATGGGAGGCAGGTAATCAATAAACCCATAGCGCGAGGATTATTGGAGAAGTTACATGAAGGAAGCCACTGGGGGTCCAAGCATTGGTGGATGAACTCCTGAAACATTATGGATGCATTGGAATTTATACCTTGGCCAAACAAATCACTGAAAAATGTCTCATATGCAAGAAAACTAACAGACAAGCTATGAGAAAAGAGCAGCTAGGAGGGAGGCCTCCAGCCCTTGGGCCATTTCAGTGCATTCAGGTAGATTTTACTACCCATGTAATACACGTGTAGTAATGCAACAACTAATGTGGTTTCTAGGATACTGTTGGAAGTAATATGTGCATAAACTGTCCAGATATTTTGATTTTCTCAGGAAACAAGGGTTGCTGGCACAAACACCTCCCTTGGAGTTTCCAGTCCACAGATTCCAGATTGGAGATTGGGTGCTGATCCAGAGTTGGAAGGAGGAAAAGCTGGTTCTGAAGTGGGAAGATCCTTTCCAGGTGCTGCTGAAATCCGAAACAGCAGTACAAGCAGTAGAGAAGAGCTGGACTCACTACACCCGTGTAAAGAGACCAGTAACCGGAACTCCTACTGAGTGGAACATTGTGCCTCAACCTGATCCTTTGAAGTTGATAATAAGAAAAAGCAAAATATAGAAACATTAGAAAAGGGGGGGAGTTTTAAATGTGTTGGTTTTGTGACTGTAAATGTTGGTGTAATTGTTGTTGTTGTAGTACCCATTGTGCACCGATACACAGAGACTGTGGAGAAGAGTGTGATATAGTGATCATTGAAGACTGGTGTCATGAGTACCAATCTCAGCCCCTGCTACAGATGGAGGTGTTAAAAGTGAAAGGGAAAAAGTACTTTTCCAGGGGTGGACAGAATTGGGATAATGTTAGACCTTAACATGACCTTCATTAAAGGAATAATTAAGATATAGATTATAGTGGGAAAGTACAGATAACCCTGATAACCGTAATGCTTGCATTAAAACCACTAAAATAGGTAATAAGATAACTGAAACACTGACATATCATAGTCAGATGAACTGCAAGTTGGTGGTGGGAACATATGTCCATAATACCACTCAATTTTCCCTGTGTAATGAAACAGGAAAGGTTACATGTGTTGACCCCTCTAGTGTGGAATATCAAACAACTATTCAGGTATTTGCCCTTCAAAGTGGAAAGAGCCAAAAGCTATTATTATTAGGACAAAACACCAGTACCTCTGCAAATCACAGGAGTAGAATCTGCTTTGATGCCTGCTATGCCATGAAGTTTAGTCCTTGGACCACCTGTGGTGACCTGAGTTGGCAGCGGAGTTACCTCACACAAAGAATATATGTTTACTATGGGGTTTCCCAGACATATTGGTATTCCGATGATAAAAGCCCACCGAGAGCATGGACAGAGAAGGACAGTTGGTTTAATTTAACCAAGGGGGTAGGACAATCTGATTGTCTAGAAGACCATTGTACCCCCATCTGTTTGCATTTTGTAGATCCCAACGAAGGATTACAGGAATATGGGCTGGGAATTGAAAGTGTGGGAAAAGATCCTAACACCCTCATCTCCATTAACATAATCAGGAAAAATCTAACTCCAATAGAAAAGAGGTTATTTCATTCCTTTTATGAGGAAATTGAAAGGCCCCATCACCCTGATACCTTAGGACTCACCTTTCTCACCAAAAATCTGTTTATAGATCTAGCTGAAAGGATAGCTACCACCCTGGGAGTAAAGAATATATGTGGTGGGACAAATATGGAGGAACAATGGCCTTGGGAAGCCAAAGAAGTTGACATCCAAGATACTAATATTACGTCTACATGGACTACTAAATTAACAAAGAGAAATCAAAAGTGGGCTCTAACTACATCCATTATAGTTTACTCCTGCTTTTAGAAAAACTGCTCCAAAAATCAGAAGGAAGTAGGAATTAAGATCAGAGATCTTATGGGGACTCAAGTATTCAGAATTGGGGAAACATGCATAGTATCTCTTTAATAACACTGTTTTACAGGAGTTATGGGACAATGTGTCCCAAGAATGGTTTGCCCCCCAAGGATTTTATTGGATATGTGGAAATTTGCATATACCAGCCTACCTAGCAATTGTGTGGTTCATGTATATTGGGAAATATAAAACCTAGTTTTTTCCTACTTCCCATTCTTCAAGGGAAAAAACTTGGAATAGCAGTATACGAGGATAAGGGAGCTAGGAAAAAGCGATCATTGAAAATTGGAGAGTGGAAGGATAACGAATGGCCCCCTGAATGCATTATATAGGTATATGGGCCGGCTACTTGGGTTGAGGATGGATCATGGGGATATAGAACTCCAATTTATATGCTGAATCGTATTATTAGACTACAAGCAGTTTTGGAAATTGTTACTAATGAGACAACACTAGCATTGAATAAGTTGGCTAAACAGAGTACTCAAATGAGGACTGCAATTTATCAAAATAAGTTAGCATTGGATTATTTATTAGCAGAAGAAGGTGGGATCTGTGGAAAATTTAATTTCACCAACTGTTGTCTGCAAATAGACGACGAAGGGAAAGCCATTGAAGAAATACCAAATAAAATGAGAAAAATAGCCCATGTGCCAGTCCAAACCTGGACTGGAATACTTGATGATGAAGGATTCCTGGGAGGAATTCTTAGGAATTGGAAACAAGCATTATTTATGTTAACAGTGATATTCATAGGATTAATGTGCTTACCCTGTTTGATCCCTATAATACGAAGTATTGTACAAAACACTGTGGAGGGAATGGTAAATACCATTAACAAAAGTGATAAGCAAATTATGTTAAACAAGATAATTGAGCATAATGCAATAATTGATTTTGAAAATGCTGAGGAGATCCGGGAAAGTTTAAAACCATTTGAAAAACAATATTTTTTATTTTTAAATTAGTGTAAAAAACAGAAAAGGGTGGATTTGTAGGAATACATGTTTAAAAATAAAATGATTCTTCAAAACCATTCCCATCCTATGTCTCTCTGTTTACTTCGCCTTTCTTTCTTTACCTTTTGATATGTATACCTTTTGCCTTTCTTTACCTTTTGATCTGTATACCCTTTTAACTATTGTTTATGGCTCTTTGTATCCACTACAATGTGAGTTAGAAACAGGCTGATGTTATTTAACAAGTCAAAAAGGATGACCAAGGGAAGTTTTGAAATGGATGTAATTAAAAGGAGGGGGTGATGTTTTCTGGTTAGGTGAAATGGATAAGATTGTAAACCTTGAAGTTCTTTCAAATGGGACCAAAGGGGAGGGGAGTGGGGGGGCTTCATGCTAGGAGTCTATATAATGCTTTGATTTTGAACAATTGGGTGTGATCTCTAATTTAGATACTTTGTGTTGGAAGTATCTCTTAGACATCCACCACACTTTGCAAACTGCTTTTTCTATTTCTGCAGAATAAACTCTTTTTCTTACCAATCCAATTTTGTTAGTGTTTTAATCACGTTCCTAACATCTATGACCTGAATTTTGATCACAGAGTCCTAGGGATCCTGCAAAGGTTGTAACTATGAAAAATAGTCATAAGTCACTTTTTAAAGTGCCATTGTAACTTTGAATGGTCATTAAATGAACTGTTGTAAGTTGAGGACTACCTGTAAAAATATTGCTCATACAGACATGGACAGTTTGGTATTCAGAGGACTGAACTTAGCATGATGGTTGATAAGAACTCCAACTCCAAGTGCAATTTCTGCATTTCTATCCATTAAGATTTGCATTTTAATTTTGTCTTTCTTGGAAAATCAGAGCAGTCGGCAGGGTTACCTCCTCTTCATTTTATCCTTACAACCACTCTAAAAAATAAGGTAGGCTTGGTTTATGGGATTTAAACTCATGTTTCCTAGGTTTTTGTCAAATGTAAATCACTATATAGGTAATTTATGAAGACCTCATTCATTCAAGGCAGGTTAAAAGCATTTGTCTTGATAGGTCATTATTGTTAAGATCTGTAAGGCTGGCAAACTCAGGAAAGAAGAAGCAATTGGTTTGTTATAAAAATATTTATTTAGTTGAGTAACACAGCTGTGGGTAGTGTGGTCTTCTATATCCATTGATTTGCCATATTTAACTCAGGTTGTGATTACATTCCTCCTGTCAAAGTTGGTGTGCAAACTGGAGTCTTCCAGGACTTCTGTTTAGAGAGCAGGTGGCAATCATGGCCAGGAAAGCCTTTGCACAAATACATTTTGTTCCCCAGTTGGGCCCTTAACTAGATTGGGAAGCACGCATATGGTCATTCAAATTTTAGTCATTCCACATTTCGATTGCTACAAAAGGATCTACCCTTGAAAAGCAATCAGAAGCTGCAGCTGGTTCAGAATATAGTGGCATGGGAGTACTGAGTATACCTATGTAACAGTATTGCTGTGTGCATTGCACAGATAGTCTCCTGAATACAATTCAAGGTACTCGTCACCTTTACCGTCCTACATGGATGGGACCAGGTTATATTTGAGGTTGGCTTAGTTTGTGCATGCTATGATTTGAATTGTATTGGGCGCTCAATATTCCCATTTATGCTTTTATGATTTCTAATGATTGTATTGTGTTTTCATGAGGAAAATATACCTATATGACTGCTAGGAGTTGAAAATAATTAATGGCACATAATCAAGTTTTTTTTCTTGTTCATTGCTCCAAGTTCCTTTTGGTAGATGGGTGGCCATAGAACATATATTTTAACAAATGTAACAGAATCCTGAATATCTACCAGAATACTCTAGTTCTCATGCACAATTTATACCTAGCTTTGAATAATATCAGGGGTGACATGATAGCTGTCTTCCAACACTTGAAGGACTACCACAAGGAATAAGGGGCCAACTTATTTACCAAAGCACTTGTAGGCAGGACAAGAAAAAAATGGATGGAAACTAACCAAGGAGAAAAGCAATCTAGAACTAAGGAGAAAAGTCCTAACAGTGAGAACAATTAACCAGTGGGACAAATTGCCTTCGGAAGTTTTGGGTGCCCCATCACTGGAGGCTTTTAAGAAGAGACTGGATAGCCATTTATCAGAAATAGTATAGGTTTCCTGTGAGAGCAGGGGGTTGGAAGATGATCTCAAGATCCCTTCAAACTCTGTTACTGTTATATACTTATTCTTCTGTTTAATTGTGTCTGATTCTTGGAGACTGCTTGGACAAGTCCCTGAAGTTTTGGCAAAGTTTTTCAGAAATAGTTTACCATTACTTCCATCCTAAGGCTGAGAGAAAGTGACAGGAGCAAATTCACCCAGCTGTCTTTGTGCTAACAAAAATTCTCCTTCTCACCTCTGTGGGTGTTATGTCTCTTCTTCAGTCTTAAGTCCTATACTGACACAGCAGCAGCTGTCGGATCAAATATATTTTTTCCAGAATATGGAATACTCTAGTTTATTTTCCACTTGGATTTTATATCCAAGTTAGCATTATGCAGCTATGTGTTGATATAGGACCCAAGACTGAGGAAGAAACATAACACCCATAGGGGTGAGAAGGACTTTTTTTTTTAAGGGTAACTTTGGGCCAGTCATTTTCTCTCAGCTGCAGGAAGGAGGCAAGGGAAAATCCTTCCTTCCTTCCTTCCTTCCTTCCTTCCTTCCTTCCTTCCTTCCTTCCTTCCTTCCTTCCTTCCTTCCTTCCTTCCTTCCTTCCTTCCTTCCTTTCCAGGGCATTCTGGACAAATGGCTGGTCAATTTTAACTTGGGTGATGGGGCTCCCATGGCTCTAGATTAGCTCTTCTATCAATCAATCAGAATAGAGCTGGAAGGGACCTTGGAGGTTTCTAGTCCAGCCCCCTGCTCAAGCAGGAGACCCTATACCATTTCAGACAGGTGGGTGTCCAATCTTTTCTTAAAATCTCCAGTGATGAAGCACATACAACTTCTGAAGGCAAGCTCTTCCACTGGTTAATTGTTCTGTTAGGAAGTTTGTCCTTAAATTCAGGTTGCTTATCTCCTTGATTAATTTCCATCCATTGTTTCTTGTCTTGCCTTCTAGTGCTTTGGAAAATAAGTTGACCCCGTCTTCTTTGTAGCAGCCTCTCAAATACTGTTATCATGTCACCCCTAGTCCTTCTTTTCTCTAGACTAGCCATACCCAATTTCTAAAACTATTCTTCAGATGTTTTTGTCTCCTGGCCTTTAAGCATCTTAGTTGCTCTTCTTTGCACTTTCCCCCCCAAAGTTTCAACATCTTTTTTGTAATGTGGTGACCAAAATTGGATGCAGTATTCCAGGAGCAGTCTTACTAAGGATTTATAAAATGGTATTAATACTTCACATGATTTTGATTCTATGCCTCTGTTTATACAACCAAGGATTGTATTAGTTTCTTTGGCTGCTGCCGCACACTGCTGCCTCATGTTTAACTGATTGTCCACTAGGACTCCAAGGTCCCTCTCACACTTACTGTTTTTGAGCCAGGTATCATCTAATTTGTATTTGTACTTTTGGTTTTTCCTGCTTAAATGTAGAACCTTTTCTCCACATTAAATTTCATGTTGTTGGATAGGGCCCATTGTTCAAATCTATCAAGATCTTTTTGGATCCTGAGCTTGTCTTCTGGGGTGTTGGTTATTCCTGCAAGCTTAGTGCCATCTACAAATTTTATGAGTTCCCCTTCTATTCCTGCATCTAAGTCATTTATGAAGATGTTGAAGAGTACTGGGCATAAAACGGAACCTTGTGGTACCCCACTGCTTACTTCCCTCCATGTAGATATAGTATCCTTAAGGACTACTTGATGGTTACAGTTTGTCAGCCAGTTACAAATCCATCTGGATTATACCACATTTTTCTAATTTACCAAGAAGTAGACTGTGGTCTACTTTGTTGAATGCCTTGCTGAAGTCTAAGTATACTATGTCCAGAGCATTTCGCTGGTCTACTAATTTAGTCACTTTGTCAAAGAATGAAATAAAATTGGTTTGGCATGATCTGTTTTTAACAAACCTGTCAGGACACACCTCAACACCTCATCCCAAGAAAGCAGAACTCATGGAAGTTCCAAAAGGAACTTTTATTAGGAGAAGCTGATGGCAGGCATACTAGACAGGATCTGAGGGGCTCCCATACAGATCAATAGGTTAAAGTATCCCAAAGCAAACTCCACCCCATAGTTCATCCAGACGGTTCAAACCGGCCAATCCCCAGGTGTTAAGTCCATCATGGGAAAGGGGAGATAACATCGGTCCGGCTCTGCTCATGGCACAATGTTCAAACGGCTCTTCACACCTTCTTTTGAGAGAGGAAAAATAAGCCAGGCTGTGGAGGTTGTATTTCTTTCTCCCCCCTTTTCCTAGGTGACAGGTTAGGGAGAAAAAAGTTCAGAGAGAGATACAGTGCAGGAGCACGAGGTGTTACATTGTGACAATAAAGGAAGCTAAGGTGAAATGTTACACTGTAGAAATAAGGAAAGGAATCAGGGAAGCAAAAGGCTACATTGTATCAATAGAGGAAGCTAAGGAATAAACCCGCGCTCTGTCCCCCCTCCCCTCTAGGAGTATGGCAGAACCCAGGGAGAGAAGAGCATGGAATCGGGAGACAAGAGAAAGAGAGGCAGGGAAGTATGCAATATGATAGATATGGGTTCTGACATTCTGCCCCCCTTAAAAATATGACAGATCAATCTGTTGAGAGACAAAACAAAACAAAAATGGTGAGAGGTTAGTCTGGTTTGTTCGGGTAGTCTATGTCAATTTTTTTAGTAGTTTGGGGGCTCTAACTTGGCATTTCTGCACCCATTCATTTTGGGAAGAGGGGAGGTGCTTCCATGCTACTAGGTATTGAGTTGCTCCATGATATTTTTGGGAGTCAAGGATTTCTTTTATTTCAAAATGCTGCTCCCCCTCAACCATAATGGGAGGAGGTGGTGGGACGGTGGCCAGTCGTAGTGGTGATTGCTGCTCTTGTTTTAGTAAGCTGCAGTGGAAGGTAGGGTGAATCTGCCTGAGTGTTTTTGGCAATTCTAACTCTACTGTTATTGGGTTTATGATCCTTTTGATGGGGAATGGTCCCATGTATTTCAGCCCTAGTTTCTTGGATGGTTGCAGGGATTTTAGGTATTTTGTGGCTAAGTACACCATTTCCCCTATGACTAATGGTTTTGGTTCGACTTTTTCTTATCTGCCTGTGCCTTATAGGCCTGTCTAGCTTCATCTTGTGCTTTTCTAATTACTGGCCAGGTGTTTTTTTAATTGTGCGATCAACTCCTTCAGAGAGGGAATGGCTGGCTCAGTAGTGCTCAGTTCTGGCATGGGGTTGAAGCTTTTGCCCATAGCTACTTGTAATGGGGTGTAGCCCATGCTGGAATGGACTGCGTTGTTGTACCCCACTTCTACGAAAGGGAGCAGGTCGGTCCAGTTTGTCTGTTGGAAATTAATAAAGCATCTTAAATATTGTTCAAGTACTGAGTTCGAACGTTCCGTCCTGCCATTTGTCTGAGGATGATGACTAGATGACAGCCCCTTGGTGGTCCCAGAAGGGATAAGAACTCTTTCCAGAAGTCCGATGTGAATTGCACCTCCCAGTCTGATATTATGTGCTGGGGTACTCCTTGCAATCTATATATGTGCTGGATGAACAATTTTGCTAAGGCTTTAGCAGTGGGGATCTTTGGGCATGGAATAAAGTGTACTTGTTTTGAGAATAGGCCCGTGACCACCCAGATCGCTGTGTTTCCATTACTTTCTGGTAGTTCTACTATGAAATCCATGGAAATTTCCATCCAGGGGGCTGAGAGGTTTGCTCCTGGCTGTAGCAGTCCGGGGGCTTTCCCTTGCAGTCTTTCAGCAGCTGCACATAGATGGTTACCAGAACTGTCTCTTCACTAGATGCAGCATTTTCACGAAACCAAAGTGACTTGCCAGTTTCGTGTCATGGCAGAGTTGCATAAACATGATCCTCTGGGCTTTTGGGATGTACAACTTCTCTCCCACTCATGGCAAGTCATCAGTGATAGTGCATACATTTTTGTGGCTCTGGAACCATTCATCGGTTTCTAGAGCCTTCCTGAATTCTATCCCTGCTTGGCTGGCTATCAGCTACTTTAGTTTTGCCTGAGCTCATGTGGTTACTTGCGCTGCCAGTTGCACTTCCAGCATGAGTGGCTTGGTGATGGTTGGCCAGGAGCTATTGTACTGGGGCATGCGGGATAGGGTGTCTGCCAGGAAATTCCTCCCCTTGGCAAGTGTTTGATTTTAAATGTAAACCGGTGGAAGTGTTGTGACCATCGGACCTGTTTAGGGTCGAGTTTCCTGGGTGTTTTTAGCACTGCCAAGTTCTTATGGTCTGTCCACACCTGGAATGGGATATTGTTCCCTTCCAGGAAGTGCCACCAGGTGAGGAGTGCACACCCCTCACCGTATGCTTCTTTTTCCCACACCGCCCAACATTGCTCCATGTCAGACAGTTTTCTAGATGTGTAGGCACAGGGTTGCAGCTGCTCCTTGTCATTTTCCTGCAGCAATACTGCCCCTACTGTTATGTCACTTGCATCGGCTTGGATTATGAACAGCTTATCTGGGTCGGGGTGCTTTAGGACCGGCTTGACCAAAAAAAAGCCTTTTTAGTCTTTTGAATGCAGCTTGACATTCCATTGTCAGGTAAGTGGCTGACTAGGTTTTACAGAGCTGCCCCCTTTCATTTTTAATAAGTTCGTGATAGGCAGGGCTATATGAGCAAAAGAAAGGATGAATTGACTGTAGAAGTTAGCAAACCCCAAGAAGCTTTGTAATTGCTTCCTCGTGCGAGGTGGTGCCCACTCTAACACAGCCCAGACCTTCTCGGGGTCCATCTCTATGCCTTCAGTTGATATGCGGTAGCCCAAATACTCAATTTTCTGTTTTTGAAACTTGCATTTGGACAATTTTGCATAGAGGTTTATTTATTTATTATTTATTTATTAATCAAATTTCTATACCGCCCCTCTCCCGAAGGACTCGGGGCGGTGTACAGCCTAAAATTTAAAAAACATATAAATATACAAAATTTAAAATAATTAAAAATAAATTAAATAATTTGGCCGAAATCCCCATTTAAAACCCAAAACATACAAAGCTAAAATCTTAAAAAATACTCAGTCCCCCTAAAACATTTTGACCCTATTGGAACCGAAGCTTCTATGCCAGGCCGGCCTGTCGAAAAAGGAATGTTTTTAGTTCCCAACGGAAGGTGCGTAAATCTGTTATTATACGGAGTTCGGGACCCACCTCAACATCTCATCCCAAGAAAGCAGAACTCATGGAAGCAAGCTCCTCCAAAAGGAACTTTTATTAGGAGAAGCTGATGGCAAGCATACTAGACAGAATCTGAGGGACTCCTGTCCAGATCAATGGGTTAAAGTATCCCCAAGCAAACCCCACCCCATAGTTCATCTGGATGGTTCAAACTGGCCAATCCCCAGGTGTTAAGTCCATCATGGGAAAGGGGAGATAACATTGGTCCAGCTCTGGACGTGGCACAATGTTCAAATGGCTCTTCACACCTTCTTTTGAGAGAGGAGAAATAAGCCAGGCTCTGGAGGTTGTATTTCTTTCTCCCCTCTTTTCCTAGGTGACAGGTTAGGAAGAAAAAAGTTCAGAGAGAGATACAGTGCAGGAGCGTGAAGTGTTACATTGCAGCAATAAAGGTGAAATGTTACACTGTAGAAATAGGAAAAGGAGGCAGGGAAGCAAAAGGCTACATTGTATCAATAGATAAAGCTAAGGCAATAAACCCATGCTCCATCCCCCCTCCCCTCTAGGAGTATGGCAGAACCCAGGGAGAGAAGAGAATGGAATCAGGAGAAGAGAGAAAGAGAGGCAGGGAAGTATGCAATATGATAGATATGGGTTCTGACAACCCTTGCTGACTTTTAAATATAACTTTATTTGTTTTTAGATGTTTTCAGAACTGTTTGTTGATATTTTTTTCCAGTATCTTCCTAGGTATTCATGTTAGGGTGGTTGGTCTATACTTTCTTGGGTCTGGTTTCCCCCCCCCCTTTTTGAAGATGTGAACCACATCAGCTCATTTCCAATCCTCTGGTAGTTCACCAGTATGCTAGGATTTTTGGAAAGATATGGTACAATAGTTCTGAGAACTCTGTGATGTAATCTTTCAGGTCCTGTTGATTTACATTAATCAAGGCATTCACTTACCATTTTCTTGCTTATTTTAATTTTTACAGTCTTTTACAGTTATGTTTTTGGTATGGTGGGCTTTTTGTGTGAAGAGTGATACAAAGAATGAGTTAAGCAGCTCTGCTTTCTCTCTACTGCAGGGGTTCTCAACCTTGGCAACTTTAAGACTTGTGGACTTCAACTCCCAGATTCCTCAGCCAGCTTTGCTGGCTGAGGAATTCTGGGAGTTGAAGTCCATAAGTCTTAAAGTTGCCAAGGTTGAGAACCCCTGCTCTACTGCCTGTTACTCCTTGCCATCTTCTCTCTTTAGTGGACTGACTGTTTCCTTGATTTTTTCTTCTTATTTATATGTTGAAAAAAACCTTTTTAAAAATTATCTTTGACTTTTGTTTCAAGTCTTTGTTCATTCTGAGCCTTGCTTTCCTGACTTCACCTTTGCAGATTTGGGCTATCTGCTGCCTTAGTTATTTGTCCCACTTTCCATTTTTTTGTACTTATCCTTTCTGTCTTTCAGTTTATCAGAGAGATTTTTGTGCAATCATGCTGGTTTCTTCTTGGATTTCTATTTTTCTTTTTTAGTGATATTGTGTTGGACTGGGCTTCCCATGCTTCTTGAGTTGTTTTACCATTTAGAATTTTCATCCATGGAATTTGTCTTAGGCTCTTTCTGAGTTTGTTAAAATCAGCTCTTGTAAAGTTTAAGATACTTGTTGGATTATATTCTATTGCTTGTGTTTGCATTATATTGAATTGCAATGTGATGTGAGTAACTCTTGCCCAAGGTTCCTGTAATTTCAGCTTCCTCTATCGCTTTTTCTCTATTAGTAAGAATTAGGTCCAGTATAGTTTTTCCTATAGTTCCTTCCTCTATCTTTCAGATGACAAAGTTGTCAGCTAAATTGGCTACTTACTGCCTAATCAATCTTGATATGTTTTAAAATGATTTTTAGGGAAAGCCCTCAATGTATCTAATTTTATAAAGTGGAATTTAATTTAATTAGTTTTACATTCACATGCCTACATTTGGCTGTAATAACAGTTTGGAGATTTACAATCATAGCTCATTAACTGGAATATTATTAGACTACCATAAAGGTGTTCTTACATACATAATGAAATATGTAAGAGATCTTGGGAACACAGAGGAGACAACAAGACAATTAAGGGGGAAAATATTGGCATTTACAGAAAAGATATTGAGTCCAGAGGAGATAAAATGTGAGAAAGAGATTCAGAATTATTCAAAGCTAGGTAAAAGTTATGCAGGAGAATTATTCTGGTAGGTATTCAAGATTTTGTTATATTTGTTAAACATATGTACATGGCCATCCATCTACCAAATGGATACTCTGGGTGAGGAACAAGAAAACTTGATTAATTGGTTATGTGCCATTAAGTTATTTTCAACTTCTAACAATCATATAGGTAAAGTTTCCTCATGAAAACACATCACTAGACTTCCGGTGGCTCCGCCGGCGTCGCTAGAGTCTCCTTTGTGAGGCTCCGTTCTCTGGGTATGTAAAGCCGCAAAAAACAGCGAACAACAGCTGTTTTTTTGCGGTGAAAAATCCCCTCTTCAGGCGAAGAAGAGGTGTAGAGCATTGGGAGCAATAGGGTTGAGCTCCTCTTAAATCCCTGAAGTTTTCAGGGATAAAGAGTGAGAGCTCCCCGTAGCTCCTGAAGACGCTCCTGCTCAGAGACGCTTCTGTCATCAGACAGGAAAAGACGCCGCGACCGCTTCTGCTTTTTAAAATAGAACACAAGAGAGACTGTTTGCAGACTGAGTGAATACAGGAGTTCTTATTGGATTGCAAGTATTTTTTTATTGTTTTTCTGGCTATATATTTCTAACTGTTACATTCAACATAATGCATTCAAAATGGCGTATAGCTTTCACTACTTTCACTGCTAAAGGAAAGTGTTTGAAAGTGAAAGTGAATTCTCCATTTTTTTCCCTCTTTGTTCTCGTAAGCGAAGCTAGAGAGACGGCTGTAAAAATTGGATTAAAGCCAGAGCGACTGTTTTAAAATTTAAAATGGAGTGGAATTTACGTTTTAATGTCAAACCTATTTTGGATCGCATTGATGAATTTAAAGAAGAAACCATTGCAATATTGAAAGAGACTAATGCAGAAATATTAAAATTAATTAGATCCTTTTTTCCAAATGAAATTGATTTGCAACCGTCTGCTGAACATTTTATACAACAATCCAAACAAGAAGAAGACAGTATTGAGAATAAAGAGAATAATGGGGAATGGATCTTGCTTGATAAACAGTTCACTTACGGAGTGGAGGAAGAAGATTTGTTTCAAGACAGGTGGGGATGGCTATTCCTCTCAGACAAGCAGCAAGAAGAAGATTTAATTGAGAAAAAAGAGAAATTGACCCAGTTTAAGAAGCAATTTATCTATGGTGCTGAGGACCAGGAAAAGCAAAGACAGAGATCTGAAATGTTACCTCAACGAAAGTTTATGGTTAAGATAAGCAGAGGACTAATGCAAAGGTTAAGATGGTTTATATGGACTCAAATGATATTGCAAGTAAAAAAGAGAGACTTATTACTTGGAAGGGAGGCCTTGTTATGGAGATTTACCTGGCAAAAGAAAAAACCCAGAGTACGATTGAAGAAGTGAAATTTAAAATTCTACATAAGGAATTATGGGTAATTCAAAACTATGGACTGACTCAAGGACTAAGATTAGACGTAAAAGAAGATGATTAATGGAAGATATAATTAAATTGAAGAAGAATGTGCTTACTTTGAAATGATCTAGGTTTGACATTAGATTGATTGATTGATGGGATAGATAAGCATTATGTGATTTGATAAGGTTAAAGGACTCTAAGTTAGAAATGGATTAAATAGATTGTGTTTGTTATTTAGGTTTATTTGACATATGAGAAAGCCCAGAAGTCGATTGAAGAAGTGAAATTTAAAATTAAGTGTAAGGAATTAAGGCCAATCTAAGATTATGGGCTGAATTTAGGACCAAGTTTATGAGTAAGATGTAAGAGAGGATGTTTAATGGAAGATATACTAAATTGATTAAGAATATATATTTTTTTAATTGAGGGGTTTATTGATATTATTTGTTTATTTTTCTCAAAAAGATGATTTATCTATTTGATGTTTAATGGTTTGAAATGACTGTTTAGAATGTTAAAAGAGACCGATTATTGGAAGATATATACTAAACTTTATTGTTTGGGTGATTCTACATAACCTCTCAATGAATTGAAGTGATGGACTGATTCTTAGATTGATGGTTTAGATATGTAAATGAAAATTAATATTCTTAACAAGATGATTTGTTTGTTTTGTTTAGTGGATTGAAATGATTTAAGGTTTGACATTAGATGGAATGATTGAGGGATTAGATACATATTAGAATTGACAAGGTTGAATAAATGTTAGGTAGAGATTGTATTTAGTATATAGTTTAAAATTTTTGTTAGGATTATATAATAATTTTGTTTGAAGTAGTGGGTTTTCTTTTGTTCTACCCTGTACTCACTCTGGGAAGTCGGGGGGGGGTTAGGGAGGGTTTATAATTTTATATACTATGTTTTCTCAACTGTAATTAGGGTTGGTGTAAGAATGTGTAATTATTGTTATTAAGGGGTTGTTCGGGTGGCCTCTGGGCACCACATCTGATGGAAAGAGGAAGGAGGAGTGAAGGCTGATGTAAGTAGAAAGTTGATAAGAAGGGGGAAGAGAAGGGATAGTTGGGTGGAGTAGAAGGAGGGAGGTAGAGAAGAAAGGAGGAGAGTATGTAGTTAGTTGGTAAGTGAGGGGGGAAGGTTAGGGTTAGGGGGATGTGGTGGTGGGGGTACCGAGCAGTAATGTTAATTGTTTGGTAAATATGGTTTATGATTATTTTCAGTTGAGTTATTATTATTAGATGTATTGAAATAAGTACTTATGTTATGTTTATGGATGATTTTGGAAATATGTATTCATGTTCTGATTATGTATATTGTTTATTTTAATATTATGATTTGATTTGAGTATTTTTTTTGTTAAAAATTAAAAAACTAATAAAAAAAAAGAAAACACATCACTAAAAACCATTAAAGCAAAAAAGGCAATATTGAGCCCCCAATAAACTTTGCATGTTTTTTTTCTGAGATATATAAATATAAATCAGATATAAATGTGATTAATAAATAATCCACAGAGGCATTTCTATATTACCATTGTCCAGTTACAGCATTGACTTCAATACTAAGCCTGCACCTTTTTCTTGAGCAGGGACCTCCAAGCTGGCAACTTGTAAGACTTGTCGACTTCAACTCCCAGAATTCCCCAGTCAGCATGGTTGGCTGAGGAATTCTGGGACTTGACGTCCACAAGTCTTAAAGTTGCCAAGGTTGGAGACCCCTGCTCTAGAGGATTTCTGAAACTCAGTAAGTAGCAAATGGGTTTTATTTAGGGGCATATGAAAATGTCACTGGAACAGATCAAATGCTTATGTCATCTAGTATTCTGTTCTCAAAGTAGCAACCAAATGACAATGCTTTTTCATTACTCTCTCTACAGGGAGATATGACTTTTATATAACTGGTTTGGAAGAAATTTCCTGATATAGAGCATGCTTCCACTTGTCATTTCTCCTCTGTTGCCATTGTTTGGATATATCTTTCTAGATTATCCAATTCAAGGGATTTCTGCAAGGATGGTAAAAAAAAAGAAATCAATATGGCAACCAGAATGGTGTGATCAAAACTCTCCTGGTGTTATGTAGGCTGTGTAATATAGAATATATGTTGGCAAATATCTGGAAATGTTTTGCTCTGGCCTTCAATCAACACCTTTAGATGTACTTGGTAAAATCTTTCAAATATCAAGGCTCCAGGTTAGGCAGGGAAATTAAGAAAAAAATCTCAGAGATAATGACAAACCACTTTGTTATAGACTTGTCCATATTTTTGTGCCTACAACAATAATGTGGGATGTAACCACTTGATACAAAATTTGGCCATTATTGCCACTGCCATTGGGAAGCACTGTGACCTCCAGTGCAGGAAGTAATATGTACTTATTAACCAATTCAATACAATATATATAACACATTAATTTCATAAAATATCAGTGTCCTAAAGTAATTAATGCTTTGATTTTGCAGATTCCCACATACCTGTTTTGAATGTATAAACTACTGATCTTTGATTGTATTAAATATGGTCTCTATCATAACAAATAACAAACGTTATGAAGATAATGTAGCATTTTCTCAGCATTTACTGCTTTCTTCTGAGTTTGTAGAGCAACATGCACAGAAAAGTAAAACAAATGAGGCTCTTCTATTTGATCTCCTGGATAACCCACACCTACCTCTGCCGGCAGGCCTGGGGATGATTGTTGATTGTGGTGTGACTGAGGAGTATGTGTGGGGTTTATTTTTAATGTTTTTTTCGGATTTATATTGAATTGTTTATTTGTATGTTGTGAGCCGCTCCGAGTCTGCGGAGAGGAGCGGCATACAAATCCGAAATAATAATAATAATAATAATAATAATAATAATAATAATAATAATAATAATAATAATAACCCAGCTTTTTGCATAGAATTATACATACTGCATATGCATGCATACTCCTGATTTAAATGACTGATGATATGACACAAAAGGGGTGTCCTTTTCTTCACACCACTTTTGATACCAAGGCTTTTAATGACAAATTATTCTGGGTAAAGAATTGGGAACAGTAACTTAGAAGGAACCAAAATCCCTCTTTACCATCAAATTTGTGAAGGAAAGTAGGCTTGGACCCTTGAAATGAGGAAGAGCTAAATGAACTATTAAGGGAGAAGGAACTTCAGAAAAGATTACTCATTTCTAGGAAAGAAGAATGTGTGTGGGGGCGGGAGCTACAGATTTGATAAGGAAGCAACATGATATTTCCAAGGATTTAAAGAAATTAATAGTTGGCAAAACCATCATCTAAGAACTTAACCATAACATTTAAACAAGGCCACAAATGATGCAAGGGTGTGTGTGTGTATCCCCAAGTAAAATTGTAATTTTATGTATTGGTGGGGAATAGTAAGACTTACAGCTTTCAATTTCCAGCGTGCAGTTTTGTTCATCCAAAGGATATCTGCGTAAATCCATCATGCAGGCAGCTGTGGTAGTAATCCTAAAAAAAGCAGGGAAAGGGAAGAAAGTATAGGTCAGGAAGGATCTTTATGTCAAACACTTGGTGAAAAATTGATCAGATATTTTGTATTTAGATTCCATATTTTTGTTCAGAACTGAAAGTGACATTTCCTTGTTTGCGAGGAATCCAGATAAATCAATGGTAAACTGTCTTGAAAGCCTTTCTTTCATATTAAAAATTGGTCATAAACAGGTAATCATCCATTTAGCAACATTCAAAGTTACAACAGCACTGAAAAAAGTGACTTACAACTGGTCCCCACATTTATGACTGTTGCAGCATCACATGATAAAAATTGGGAGTTTAGCAACTGGCATGTATTTATAATGGTTACATGGTCCCAGATTCATGTGATCACCATTTGCAACCTTCCCAGCCAGCTTCCAATAAGCAGTCAATGGGGGAAGCTGGCTTCACTTAATGCCCTCATGATGCACTAACAATTGCAGTGATTTGCTTAATAACAGAAATTTTGGTCTCAGTTGGAATTTCTATTTAATGAATCTACACGGAATCTTTTAGTTCCTTATAACCAAGATGGACAACCAATTAGTTCATACTGTGTTGTGTCATGTTTGGATTATTGTAACAGTCATTTTTCCAGGTTATCCAAGATGCCATTTTACTCTCCAATCTATGGCCAGAATGCTGCTGTTCATATTATAACTAGGTATTTATGGAAGATACCATGTAAGTCTCTGGAGATGGCACATCGTGCTTTGCCCAGGTGCATCTCCAGTTTTTTAAAGTCCTGCTACTGGCTCATAGGTTTGTGCAATAGATCCAATTACTGTGTTAGTGTCAACTGATTCTCCAGCATGCTAGAATAACAATTATTAAAGGAAAAGTCTTCATCATGGTTCAGTCCAAGCCAGGAATAAACAACATGGTGAATGCTTTAGAAAGAAGGTTGCAGTTTATTGAAGAGGAGAGCCAGACAGAAAGATGGCTCTGGAAGAAAAGAGAGAGAGTGTCAGAACCCATATCTATCATATTGTATACTTCCCTGTCTCTCTTTCTCTTGTCTCCTGATTCCATTCTCTTCTCTCCCTGGGTTCTGCCATACTCCTAGAGGGGATGGGGGACAGAGCATGAGTTTATTGCCTTAGCTTCCTCTACTGATACAATGTAGCATTTTGCTTCCCTGCCTCCTTTCCCTATTTCTACAGTGTAACATTTCACCTTAGCTTCCTTTATTGCTGCAATGTAACACCTCACGCTCCTGCACTGTATCTCTCTCTGAACTTTCTTCTCCCTAACCTGTCAGCTAGGAAAACGGGGCGGGGGGAGAAAGAAATACAACCTCCAGAGCCTGGCTTATTTCTCCTTTCTCAAAAGAAGGTGTGAAGAGCCATTTGAACATCGTGCCAGGATCAGAGCCACACCGATGTTATCTCCCCTTTCCCATGATGGACTTAACACCTGGAGATTGGCTGGTTTGAATCGTCTGGATGAACTATGGGGTGAGATTTACTTGAAGAAATCAAGATGCCCCATGAAAATAACATTAAGAGTCTGGATGAAGATGGTTACTACAAATACCTGGGTATTCTTCAAGCGGACAACATCAAGCACACAGAAGTCAAGAAAAAGATTAGAAGTGAATCAAGAGAGTGAAGAAGATCTTAAAGCCCAAACTTAAAGGAGGAAATACCATCAAGGCAATCAACACCTGGGCAATTCCAGTCATTAGATACACAATTGGAATAGTGGATTGGACTCAAGTGTAACTAAAAGTAATGGATAGGAAGAACAGAAAAATAATGACAATGAATCATGCCCTCCATCCTCGCAGTGACATTGACAGACTCTATCTACCAAGGCAAATAGGTGGACATGGAATGTTGTAAGTACATCAAGTGGTTGAAGAAAAAAAATGGCTTTGGAAAATTATCTGAAAGACAGTGAAGAAGATGTACTGAAGTTAGTACACCAGGAAGGCTTACTGACTACTGAAGAGACCAAACTGACCTACAAGAAAGACCAAATGAAAAACAGAATGGAGGCATGGGAAGACAAAGCACTATATGGCCAGTACATTAAAAAAATAGCAGGGACCCAGCAGTGGCTAAGAGCAAGAAAGTTGAAGAAACAGACCAAGGAACTAATTCTGGCTGCACAAGACCAATCCTTTAGGACAAATGTATACAAAGCCAGAATTGAGAAGACAGCAACAGACAGTAAATGAACCACCTGGTAAACTGTTCTAAGAAGATTGTCCAGACTGACTACAAATAACAGCATGATAAAATAGCAACAATGGTACATTGGAAGGTCTGCAAAAATATCATTTGCCTGCAAGCAAGAACTGGTGAGACCATAAAATAGAGAAAGTCATAGAAAATAAAGAAGTTAAATTGCTTTGGGATTTTAGAATTCAAACAGACAGGAACCTGCCACATTACACCCTGGACTTAACAATTGTCATTAAGAAAGACAAAAAAAGCTGGATAGTGGATGTGGCAATGCCTGGAAACAACAGAATAGAATAGAAAAAATTGGAGAAGATAACAAAATACAAAGACCTACAAATAGAAATAGAATGACTGTGGCAAAGGCAAGCAAGGATAGTACCAATAGTAATAGACACCTTTTGTGCAATCCCAAAACAACTGGAGCACCACCTGAATACCACTGGCATTGACAAATTTGCCATCAGTCAATTGTAGAATGCGACTTTACCAGGAACAGCTTCCATCCTGCAACAACATCTGTAAGACCATGAAACATCTGCCTATTTCAGTTCCTTGGTAAGGACTTGATAGGTAGACAAAAATGCCAAATCCATGAGTCAGTCCATAGTTTTGAATTACCCATAATTCCTTGCATACAATTTTAAATTTCACTTCTTCAATCGTACTCTTGGTTTTTTCTTCTGCCAGGTAAATCTCCATAACGAGGCCTCCCTTCCAAATAATAAGTCTCTCTTTTTTACTTGCAATATTATTTGAATCCATATAAACCATCTTAACCTTTGCATTAGTCCTCTGTTTCTCTTAACCATAGACTTTCGTTGAGGTAACATTTCAAATCTCTGTCTTTGCTTTTCCTGGTCCTCGGCACCATAGATAGATTGCTTCTTAAACTGGATCAATTTCTCTTTTTTCTCAGTTAAATCTTCTTCTTGCTGCTTGTCTGAGAGGAATAGCCATCCCCTCCTGTCTTGAAACAAATCCTCTTCCTCCACTCAAGGACTAAGATTATGAGTAAGATGTAAGAGAAGATGATTAACGGAAGATATAATATTAAGATTATGACTAAGATGTAAAAGAAGATGATTAATGGAAGATATAATTAAATTGAAGAAGAATGTACTTGCTTTGAAATGATCTAGGTTTGACATTAGATTGATTGATTGATGGGATAGATAAGCATTATGTGATTTGATAAGGTTGAAGGAATCTAAGTTAGAAATGGATTAAATAGATTGTATTTGTTATTTAGGTTTATTTGACATATGAGAAAGCCCAGAAGTCGATTGAAGAAGTGAAAACTTAAAATTAAGTGTAAGGAATTAAGGCCAATCTAAGATTATGGGCTGAATCAAGGACCAAGTTTATGAGTAAGATGTAAGAGAGGTTGTTTAATGGAAGATATACTAAATTGATTAAGAATATATATTTTTTTTAATTGAGGGGTTTATTGATATTATTTGTTTATTTTTTTTAAAAAAAGATGATTTATTTATTTGATGTTTATTGGTTTGAAATGATTGTCTAGAATGTTAAAAGAAACTGATTATTGGAAGATATATACTAAACTTGTTTGTTTGGGTGACTCTACATAACCTCTCAATGAATTGAAGTGATGGATTGATCGTTAGATTGATGGTTTAGATATGTAAATGAAAATTAATACTCTTAACAAGATGATTTGTCTGTTTTGTTTAGTGGATTGAAATGATTTAAGGTTTGATATTAGATTGACTGATTGAGGGATTAGATATGTATTAGAATTGATAAGGTTGAATAAATGTTAAGTAGAGATTGTATTTAGTATATAGTTTAAAATTCTTGTTAGGATTATATAATAACTTTGTTTGAAGTAGTGGGTTTTCTTTTGTTTTACCCTGTACTCACTCTGGGAAGTCAGGGGGGGTAGGGAGGGTTTACAATTTTATATATTATGTTTTCTCAACTGCAATTGGGGTTGATGCAAGAATATGTAATTATTGTTATTAAGGGGTTGCTCGGGTGGCCTCTGGGCACCACATCTGATGGAAAGAGGAAGGAGGAGTGAAGGCTGATGTAAGTAGAAAGTTGATAAGAAGGGGGAAGAGTAGGGATAGTTGGGTGGAGTAGAAGGAGGGAGATAGAGAAGGAGGGAGGAGAGTAGGTAGTTAGTTGGTAAGTGAGGGGGGAAGGTTAGGGTTAGGGGGATGTGGTGGTGGGGGTACCGAGCAGTAATGTTAATTGTTTGGTAAATGTGGTCTATGATTATTTTCAGTTGAGTTATTATTATTAGATGTATTGAAATAAGTACTTATGTTTTGTTCATGGATGATTTTGAAATATGTATTTATGTTGTGATTATGTTTATTGTTTATTTTAACACTATGATTTGATTTGAGCATTTTTCTTTTTCTGTTAAAAATTAAAAAACCAATTAAAAAAATGCCAAATCCAGTCTGAACATCTGGCTGACTGCAATGATAAAACAGTAATTGTGAGAGGGACCTTGGCGTCCTAGTGGATGATCACTTGACTATGAGCCAGCAATGTGCAGCAGCAATCAAAAAAGCTAACAAAATCCTGGGTTGTATAAACAGAGGCATAGAATCAAGATCACAAGAAATACTATTACAGCTTTATAAAGCCCTAGTAAGACCACACCTAGAATACTGCAGCCAATTTTGGTCACCACACCACAAAAAAGATGTCGAGAGTTTGAAAAAAAATCAAAGAAGAGCAACTAAGATGATCAGGGAGACTAAAACATAAAAAGAACGGCTACGGGAATTGGGTCTGGCTAGTCTAAAGAAAAGAACAGGGAGACATGATAGCAGTGTTCCAGTATCTGAGGGGTTGCCACAAGGCAAAGGGGGCCAGATTGTTCACCAAAGCACCAGATTGAAGGACAATAAACAACAGTTGGAAACTGATCAAAGAGAGAAGCAACCTGGAACTAAGGAGAGATTTCCTGACAGTGAGGACAATCAACCAGTAGAACAGCTTACCCACAGAAATCGTGGGCGCTCCATCACTGGAGATTTTTAAAAAGAGACTGGACATCCACCTTTTTGAGATGATATAGGTTCTCCTGCTCAAGCAGGGGGCTGGACTAGAAGACCTCCAAGGTCCCTTCCAGCTCTATTCTATTCTATTCTATTCTATTCTATTCTATTCTATTCTATTCTATTCTATTCTATTCTATTCTATTCTATTCTATTCTATTCTATTCTATTCTATTCTTAATCATCATTATTATTATCATCATCAATCATCATCTCTACCTATCAAGGTAAATAGATGTGTGTGGAATGTTGCAAGTACATCAGATGGTTGAAGTAATAAAAAGGGCTTTGGAAGAATATTTGAAGGACAATAAAGAAGATGCATAGAAATTAGTATATACAGAAGGCTTACAGACTAGTGGAGACACCAAACTGGCCTACAAGAAAGACCAAATAAAGAACAGAATGGAGGCATGGGATGATGAAGCATGACGTGGCTAGTACATTAAAAAAATAGTAGGGAAAGGAGATAATAATAAGACCTGACAATGGCTAAGAGCAGGAAAATTAAAGAAAGAGACTAATTGTGTCTGCACAAGACCCACTCTTAAGAACAAATGCATACAAAGCCAGAATTGAGAAGACAGCAACAGACAATAAGTGCTGCCTATGAAAAAGCTGAAAAGTTGCTATAAGAAGATCACACAGACTGACAACAAAGAATGACATAACAAAGTAGCAACAATGGTACACTGGAAAATCTGCAAGAAATATCATTTGCCTGCAAGCAAGAACTGGCAGGACCATTAAATAGAGAAGGTCATACAAAATGAAAAAGATAAATTGCTCTGGGACTTTAGAATTCAAACAGATACCTACCACATAACACCCCAGACTTAACAATTGTCAATAAGAAAGACAAAAAAAATCTGAATAGTCGATGTGGCAGTACCTGGAGACAGCAGAATAGAAGAGAAAGAACTGGAGAAGGTAACAAAATACGAAGAACTACAAATACTGTAGGAATAGAACGACTATGGCAAAAGCAAGCAAAGGTAGTACCAATAGTAATAGGGGCCTTGGGTTCAATCCCAAAACAACTGGAGCACCACTTGAACACCATTGGCGTTGACAAATTTGCCATCAATCAATTGCAAAAGGCGGCTTTACTTGGAACAGCTTCCATACTGCAATGATATCTGTAAGACCATCAAACATCCAGATCTGTTTAACCCAGGTCCTTGGAAAGGACTCAATAGGTAGACAAAAATGCCAAACACAGTCTGAACATTTTGCTTACTGTGCAATGAACTATAATAAAACAACAAAAACAAAATTGTTAGAACTTACTAATTGAATCCTATACTATCCCAATCATTTTCAAAAGTGATTCTCCCAACCTATACTTATTTTGAACATATAGTCCATTAGCAGATTTGAAAGGCTGGGTGTAGTCAGTGATGTTCCAGGGAAAAGAGGATCAAAAAAGGCAAGACTAGCATCTTACTTTTTTGATACCCCTACTCCACTCCCTGTTGATGCCATTGAGTGCAACCCAATCTTCAGCCTGACTCATACAGAAAATTAATTCCCAGTTTCATTAAATAAGTAATCCTGAGTTTCCCCTTGAACTTTATGCAGGAACACATTTTCATATCTTGATTATGATTTTCAGAACCACCACAGATTGGATTACAGGTAGTCCTCAATTTATAACTGTTCATTTAATGATGGTTCAAAGTTTTAAAAAAACTTATGACTTTTCCTCAAAGTAACAATACTTGCAATAAACCCCATGAACTGCAATTCAGGCTTCCATTTATGATGGCTGCAGTCTTGATTGTGATTTGTGACCTTTGCAGCTGACTTCTGACAAGCAAAATCAATTGGGGAAGATGGGTTCACTTAACAACCATATGATAAAATGGCAATAATATTGGGTTCAGTCATGGAATGATTTGCTTAATGCTTCATCACTAAGTGACCAAAATTCCTGTCCCAATTGTGGTTGTAAGTTGAAGATTACCTGTAAATTAGGCAAGATAGTATCTCTGAACAGACTGAAAGAAAATATGTTTGTGTGAGGAGGGGCGTTGTTTGTGCCTGAAAATTCATCCTGCATGGCAGACCTTATAAAAGAAAATCAATTCCCAAAGTAGTTTCAAAATACAATGAAATGTAACATACCGCAAACTGTAAAGAACGGTTCCATCTGGATGTAGCCGAATCATTCGATTTTTCACAGTAACTCCATGAACAAAGGATTTCTTGTCATTCAGGAAATATGTATCTGGAACCCAGAGATAATCAGCCACTCTGTTATCTAAAGTTAGATTTAAAGGTATGCCAGAGTAGGATAATCTTTTATCCCTCCAGGATTGCTGGAAATACATAGTTAGTGTATAGTCCTGGAAAAAAGTAAAAAAATAGCAATTATTATTATAGATCTTATTAAGATTTGATTTTATAATTGTTATTAACACCAAGATTTATATCCTGATTTTCTTCCAGCAGCTCAAGATAATATTCACTGCATTTTCTCCCTTTTGATGGAGGTTGGATTGAGACAAAACAACTGATTCAATTCGCCCAGTGAGTTTCCATAATTGAGGGTTGACTTAAACATAGGTGTCCTCAATGTCCCCACACTTTACTATACTGTACCGACCTTTCACAGTTAGGAAGTGAAGGCCAAGTTAATGGCAAATGCAGTTTCTTAAACATTCTCATTTTGATAAAGCTATTGATCCAGACATGTTCATTATTTATTAAGGTTCAAGGGGAAAATGTATTGTTTGCTTTGTCTTGTTGTAAACTAACTTTTACCCTTTTTCCTACTGTATTTTCCTATTTAAGGGTAGTGTTGCACACTGGTTTGAAACGTGGCTTGAACTTATCTTTTATCTTCAGGTAAGTCTAAATATTATAACCATAGAAAACTGATTTTGTTCAAGCAGTTGAATCCTATGGGATAAGTAGTTAAAGATACAAAGCACATTAAATATTGCCAATTTCCTGTGTGCTGGGGTTGTATTGTGGCTGTCATACAAAAAACATACACGCACATGTACAAAATGTTTTCTTGTGGCAATGACTTAATATTTTGAAATGCCCCAAGAGATACCAACTATATGGCAGTTCTCCCCATCAACTCTGGAATTCTTTTTCAAAAAAATATCATGTCATATGATGAGATCTCACATGGAAGTGCTTTTTTTAAAGGTAGGGGATATTTCATTACCCTTCAGTCACATCTGTTTCATTAATGTGTGTATTTCAATGTTTTGAAGAGGGAAATTTCAGCCCCATCAATATACTTTCTGAAGTCCCCCATTTTAAATGTTTTCACAGTATTAATTTGTATCCCTCTGTATCTCAAGAGTAGAAAGTTTTGATTATGTGTTACCCAGTTGGTAACTTTTAGATATCACATATTAGATAGATGCTCTAGAACAGTGATGGCGAAACTTTTAGAGACCGAGTGCCCAAATCGCAACCCAAAACCCATTTATTTATCGCAAAGTGCCAGGGCTGCATCAGCATTGTGGTGGCCTCGGGGGGGGAGGGCAAGGAGGCACCTCTGAGTGCTGCCTCTGGCACGCAAAAACTAGGGGTGCAAAAATGGGCCACCATGCTGCAAGGTGCAAAAACGGCCGCTGCCGCACTGCAGGGTGCAGATACAAGGCACTGCATCATGCAAGAACGGGGCAGGGCTAGTAAGTGTCATGCAGGCACTAGCCCCACCCCATTTGCAGTGCAAAATGCTTCCTCCTCCCTTTTCTTCCAGTCCAACAATGGTTTGTTGAGCTCTGCTCTACCACCTCTACTCGAGCTTGCTAGTCAGCTGCTTCGCCTCCTTTGTGCTGGGTGGGGCTCCTGCTCCGGGCAGCGGTGTCGGTGGCGGCCTGATGGAGCTGCTGCTGGCGGTGGTGCACATGCCAACAGAGAGGGCTCTGAGTGCTACCTCTGGCACGTGTGCCATAGGTTCGCCACCACTGCTCTAGAATGTTCTGTCTGCAAGTTGTGCATCTAACACCACTGTAATCAAGTCCATCAACATTATCACTCTCCTCTTCAGTTCCCTTTTAATTTTTCCAGCTTTATGGAATTCTCAGGAGAGCTAGATCTTTACACAGTGTCAAAACTATGATAACTTGAGCCTGGTTATTTGTGTCTTCTGTGATCTTATCATTTGTAGTTTATCTAGAATTTGATTGATTCTATGATCCATTTACTTATTTTCTTGGCTATTGAAGGGCAGAAGCTTTCCACAATTTCATTATCTTTATTTTCAATTCAAAGCTTGTGTCAGAGTCCCTCAATTGTATTTGCCTTTAACCCTTCCCTTTTCCTCTCTCTTCCTTTTGCCTGTTTATTTTTGGGACTTGCCATACTATTGGGGGGAGGGAGCTTGCAGGGGAATTGTTATTTGCTTTGCTCTGCTTTGTATGAGATGCCCTCCCTCTGGGCAAGAGGAATGCGACCTGAAAACATCTGCCTTATCTCCAGACAATGGAGCCTGAGACCATTTGGAAACAAAACCAAGAGAGACCTTGAAAAGCCCGCTGAATCTCCAGCTTCTCATAACATGGTGGCACCTGTGGATTGGCTGGATTTCAACTGGATGTTGGACACTGGGGGGGGGTGGAGTTGCGAATTGCCTTTTTGATGTAATCCTTTATGAGCCAAATGTTAGAACTTGCTTTGCTCTCTTGCCATCACTAACTCTCAATAAAAAGTTATTTTGGGACAATGCCTGTTTCAAGAGTTCTGCTTTCTTGGGAGATCCAGTTGAGGCAGGTCTTTAGAGCTTGCTTGCTGGACTTCCAGTTTTGTGCAGTAGTGCAGCAGCTGAGGGATTGCTGGGCTCTGCATCCTACAGCTGATTTCTGCCAGGGGACCCTAAATGGGCCCTGAAGTTGCCCCGTAGAGGGGGAAAATCCCGCCGATTGTGGAGAGACAACAGTCGACCCGATTGATTTGGGAAAAGCCCTCCAGAAACTGGGAGGAGAAGAGGCTAGTTCAACTTCCAAGTCTAGCCCAAGCTGCAAGCAACTGAAGTCCAAAAGTACTACTACAAGCTGACTGTAAACAACATGTTTGGAACTGGGTAAGAACAGTGATTTTCTTTCTTCTACTTGGAAATTGATTTCCTGGGAAAAAGAAAAAAGAAAAACCCCAAGAAGCAGAAAGCCTCCAAAAGTGAGAAGGAGGGGGACCTTTGCTCCACCTCCTGCAGACAGAAGTGGTGAATTAAACCTTTCAGGGGGAACAGAAATATATTGAAATGAAAAGAATATAAGACTTAATTTGAATAAGTTTGAAATCGGTGGAATCTGTTAAGATTTTCCTTTTATATTGTGAAAATAGAAGTAAATAATTGTCTATTACTGAAAGAACTGGTGCTGACATCTAGTGGTGGATGAAAATATACAACAATAGCTGCTCTATTACAGGGATTGGCAAGGCCCAGGAAAAGATAAATTTGATTCTGGTGACCTTCAATGTCTTAATAACAGAGAAAAGCTGTGATATTTTTTTTGATGCCTGTAGGTTTAGCCCCATTAGTATTTATAGATCATTTTAAATCATCGTGGGGGGGGAAAGCCCTAGATAAAATTAAATCGCTGGGCTTCTCTATGGAAAGTCTGTGTTCATTAGGATTTAGTAATGCTAGAACTGCCTTGAAACAATGAATATGGGATATAGATCTCCAAACAAACGTAAGTAAGGTGGCACATTCCAACATTTGTCACTTGCTTCCAGGAGCATTCTTTCCAGCTTCTTATCTATTTTCCATTACAATTTCAAAATTTCGTAAAGCTTTCACCTTAGCCAGGCTGGATGCATTGCCCTCAGCAGTCCTTTTTGGATGGTTTAAGGGCATTCCTATGCACCTTTGGGTGTGTCCATGTGGTGATGGCTCTGTAGAAACTCTAAGCCATATGTCGCTTCATTGCTCTTTATATAAAGACTCTAGACAGATTCTTATATATCCGATATTGAAGAAACTTCCAGGCAGGGGATATGAATTTTATCTAAAGTTGCTACTTTCAGATAAGGATCCCAAAAAATCAATTCAGGTTGCCCAATTTTGTGCCACCATTTGTACAATGCGTCGCACCATTATTAAGGTATGAAAAAAAATTTAATACGATGTTTTATTTTGAGAATTTTGGATTATTTTATATTGATTGTTTGGTGGTTTTATATCCTGTAAATATAGAAGTAAAATTGCTGCTGTTGTATACATTTTGATTATGTCTGGCCTTACGGCTGTAATAAACAGATTGATTGATTCCAACAATAGCTGCTCTATTACAGGGTTTGCAAGGCCCGGGAAAAGATAAATTTGATTCTGGTGACCTTCAATGTCTTAATAACAGAACAGCTGTGACAAAAAAAAAAGAAAGAAAGAAAGAAAAGAAAAAAGAAAACATCTTGGGCTTTCTACAAAGTGAGAATTATAAATTCTAAAAAAAAAAAGAATTGACCTTTCTGGATTATAAATAGTAATTCAACTGTGACTCTAAAGCTGTCTGCAGAGAAAGGAAAACCCTGATTTTTGCCTATCATGGAAAACCAGAGACCTGCAGAAAGAATATACCAAGAAAAAATAAATACTTTCCAGAAGGAGAACTATGCTAAGTTGCAACTAATCCAAATAACAATAATCTCAAACCAAGAGGATATTAAACATAACCTTGAAAACATAAATGAACACATCTCCAATTTAACTTTACAACATAAAAATTCTCAGAAAATAAAAATAGAGAGTAAGCAGAAAAAACAGACAACTGAATATGAGAGGAGAGAGCTTTCAAGATGGAATTTAATACAAGGAAATATGACTTAACCCAGATAGAAAAAAAATTACAGGAAACTCTGGATATGGAAAAGACAAACTATACTTTATGATTACAAAATAAGTTTGAGGACAAGAAAAAAAACTTGGCAAATGGATTTTGTCAGAAGAATTATGAGAACTTGAGAGACAAAAAATAATAAATAAAATCAAGAAAGAAAAAAGGAAAACATTTTCAATTAATACAAAGAGGCGAAACCTTCCTATAAAAAACTCTTACCTGTTTTGCCTTTTGTACCTGCAACAACATTTATAAGATTATGGGAAGATTCTTTGATTCATCGAAGCATATTGAACAGGGAAGATGTCGGGCAAAAAAAAAGAGGCTAAAGTGAAAATCAAGAAATTAGATGATGGGAATTATCAGAGGGAGTATTTAAAAATTAAACATTTGTTTGAATATGGTTAAAGAAATAGAAAGATTTTGAATATAAATGAAGATTAGTTTAAGAAGGATGAACCCCTCAAGTAATATAGTATGCCTTCTTTCTTTTTTCTTTTGTGTTTGGTTTTTTGACATGAGAAATATAAAAATGTTGGGATGGTTTACATAAAAGAAATGTTTTCTCTGTTTTGTCTTTTTTCTCTCTCTTATTTTTCTTTACGATATGAGAAATGTAAAAATGTGATGGCTTGTATGAGAAAAAAGACTTAAATACTTAAGTGTAACTAATTTTGAGAAAATCTTAACGAGTAAGAATGTTTTGAATATTGTGGGGAAAACAAATTTAAATAAGAATGTAAACAGGATTTATGATGAGGCAATCAAGATTATCAATGAAAAGAAACTTTATATTGATGTAGTTATTATTTGCAGAAACATGAAAAAAATGTTTATATTTAATTTTCATTTATTTAAATAAGATTAATTTAAGGTTGGTAAAAGAATATTATTGGAAGAAGAGGAAATCAAGTAAAGCTATTATATGGACTATAGAATTATAGACATTAATTGTTATTGATTGTTTTTAAACACTAACCCAGACAACATGATGTTTACCAAATATTAAGGTGTATGTTAAAAATCAATAAAACATTTTTTGTAAAAGAGATTGCTTGCTGTACCTGTTATCATTAGTTTGGATTTTATATTTAATCTGAGACCCTTTCTTTTTCATTGTCTCCTTGATTTTCCTGACTAGAACTTGCAGATTTGCATTTTCAGCTATGAGATTAGTGACATCAGTATAGTGCAGATTGGTGATGTTTCTTCCTCCAATTTTAAAACTGCATGTCTTCAGATAGTCTGATCTTGTGGAATGGAGTTGACAGATTATGCAGGAAAGCAAAGATACAGGTGAAATGATCAATGAAAAGCTTAAAACATATGTTGAAGACTACAAACTGCTGCAGATCGTTGTTAATTTGAATACATTTGTAGACAAACACCAAAAGAAAAAACAAGAAACTATGTCTTTACTTAAATATAATAGACTAAAGAGTACATTAAATATAGTCAGTCAATGAGTTTATCAAATTTTGTGTGTAATGATACTGAAACTGAAAAGAAATAGCATGATGCCTAATGTGTATGTATGATAGAATATCTATAATTAATTTAAAATGTCCAAACACATATGCATTAACCAAACATGTTTATGTAAATGTGGGTCACCCCAAACTTTTTATCTTATTATTTAAATTATTTTGCTTATTATTTCTTACTCATATTCTTCACTTGGCATAATGTTGTTCACCCCAAGTGAAATAATCCCCATCTTCTTTCTTTTTGTAGTTGGGCTCTTGTGTGTTCATAAATACTTTTTTGACAAAGATGATAGAATTCAGTGTTATTGCTATAAAATGTATAGCAAACACTCAAATATTTTATTTTAATTCTAGTTATTGTGGGTGCTCAAACACTGGAGTTTTTAAAGAAGAGATTGGACAACAATTTGTCTGAAATGGTATAGGGTTTCCTACTTGAGCAAAGAGTTGGACTAGAAGGTCCAAGGTCCAAGGTCCCTTCCAACTGTGTTATTCTGTTATTCTGGCTCTTCCTCATGGCCAGACTCTTATCACAAGAATGGAAAAAAAACTTATCTAGATTTTAATCAGAATAAAGTTGGGATGGACCTTGGAGGTCTTCTAGTCCAACCCCCTGCTCAAGCAAGAGAACCTATACCATTTCAGATAGGTGGTTGTCCAATCTTTTCTTTAAAACCTCCAGTGATGAAGCATCCACAATTTCTGAAGGCATGCTATTCTACTGGTTAATTGTCCTCACTGTTAGGAGGTTTCTCCTTAATTCCAGGTTGTGTCTCTCCTTGATCAGTTTCCATCCATTGTTTCTTGCCTTGCCTTCTGGTACTTTGGAAAATAAGATGTCCCCCTCTTCTTTGTGGCAGCCCTCAAATACTGGAATACTGCTATCATGTCCCCCCCCACTCCTTCTTTTCTCTAGACTGGACAGATCTGATTTTTTATTATTTTTCCCAGTATCTTTTGAGGCATTGATGTTAGATTGATTGGTCTGTAGTTTCCTGGGTCTGTCCCCCCTTTTTTTCTGAAGATAGGAACCACAGCAGCTCTTTTCCAATCCTCTAGCACAGGGGTATCAAACTCCATTTCACTGAGGGCCACATCAGCATTATGGGTGCCACAAAGGACCAGTTGCTGTCCCCTTCTCTCCCTCAGGCTTGCCCCACAGAAGGCTCTCCTATTCTATCCCTTTCTCTCCCTCAGGATTGCCCCACCAACATCTCTCCTCTCTTCCCTATTGCTTTCTCTCTTCCCTCAGTCCTCCTCCTTACTGCCAAAACCCTTCCTTTTATATCCTCTCCTCTCCCAGGCATTCACCTACTTGAACACAGTGCTCATCAGCTGGAGTTGCATGTGCTGATTCTAGGGTCCCACAACTCCAACTGACTCTTCTCCTGAAGACTCTGTGCAGCCACCGGCCACCCCCAAGACCGCCGGAAGCTCCAATCATCAGGAGCCAAGTGCACCAATCCCAGGGCCTCAGGAGAGCCCCAGCAACACTGCAGCTCCAGCTGACTCTCCCATAGGCCTCTCTGGCACTGCCACTGCTTTAAATCAACCCCCCTGCTACATATGCAATCACCTCCTCCTCCTAGTCAGCTTGGGATATAGTTTCTTTTTGTGTTGAAGACTGATGCAAAGAATGAGTTAAGCAGCTCTGCTTTCTCTCTACTGCCTGTTACTTCCTTTCCATGTTCTCTCTTTAGTGGACCGATTGTTTCCTTAATTTTTTTCTTGTTATTTATATGTTGAAACTTGTTTTATTATCTTTGACTTTTGTTGCAAGTCTTTGTTCATTACGAGCCTTTCCTTTCCTGATTTCATCTTTGCAGAGTCAGGCTATCTACTGATATTCTGCCTCGGTTATGTGTCCCTCTTTCCATTTTTTGTACTTGTTCTTGTTTTTCCGTTCATCAGAGATATCTTTGTGCAACCATGCTAGTTTCTTCTTGGATTTTTCTTTTTCTTTTTCAGTGGTATTGTGTTGGACTGGGCTTTTGTGATCATATTTTTTCAGAGTTTCCCATGGTTCTTGTTTTCCCCTTTAGGATTTTCAACTATAAAATTTTTCTTAGACTCTGTCTGAGTTTGTTAAAATTAACTCTTTTAAAGTTTAAGATAGTGATTGGATTATATTCTATTGCTTGTATTATACTGAATTCCAGTATGATGTGGTCACTCTTGCCCAAGGTTCCAGTAACATCAATACCTTCTATCACTTCTTCTCTATTAGTAAGAATTAGGTCCAGTACAAAAGCTGTAGTTTCCTCTTCTACCTTTTGAATGACAAAGTTGTCAGCAAAGTTGGTTAGGAATCTGTTCGATGTCCTGCTGCTGCAGAGTTTGTCTCACAGTTGATATCAGGGTAGTTAAAGTCTCCCACTACTACTGTAGCATTTTTGTAACTGGAACTAGGAAAAGAAACAGAACTATTTGGCCTAACTGCTGCTATCTCAGTTCTGTAATCAGTGTTTGCATCAGGGACAAATTTCATGCAGGCATGGGAAAATACGTACATGGATGTACTGAGGAGGGAATAAAGGAGTGTTCAGGAACGATTGATGTCTTCCTTTTATGGCAATAACTCTATTGTCTCATGTTGATTGGCTAACAAAGTTTATAAAGCGATGCCATTAACTTTCTAAGGTGTGGCATATCTGAACACAATTGCTGCCAGCATTTCAGATTGTGTTTCACCCAGCACTTCATTTGATTGAATAAAAGTACTGTCTCTTTAAGAAGCCTCTGCCTGAGCTTTCCTTATTGGATTTTATGGTATCTCAGGTTTCATCAAGGGCCAGTGATGTTACACTACTATGGTATGTTTCCTACATACATTTGTTAATTTATTAGCAAAGAGTCCATCTATTTCTACTGCTTGGTTGGGGGGGGGGTTGTAGTATATGCCTATAGCAATGTCATTTTTTCCCTTTAATGGATTCTAGGAGGTTTTCATCCTTGGTTTTCTTTATTTCTGTAGAGATGTAGTGATCTTTTATATATAAATATATAAAAGATCACTACATCTATATATTTCTATCTTCAGGACATATATAAATTGTGTGTAGTAATCCAGAAAGATGAAGTGTAAATCTAAGTATAATGAAAAGTAAAATATATATGATAGGGTCACTTATTACAGTGATATGTGGTCTTCCCTGGAAAATTGGCTTGTAAAGTAATCCTGATAAGCTTTCTAATTGGTTGCTGAGATGCTGTCATGGTTCCGACTAACGAAACACTTCAAAGAACTTCCAGGCATTGTTTATCCTAAAAAGTCTTTAATCGTGAAATTAAGTGTTGGCACAGCATGGTGGATGCCAAGACTGAATTCCCCTCCCCTGACCACATAATATTCAATCATAGTTCCCTCCTTTAATTTTCAGTCATAAATCACGCTCTCCAATCAGTTTGAAGGGCAAAGTTTCCCTTCCATTCTGTAGCCGTGGTTTCTTATCTTAACTAATCCCCACACACATTCTTTCTCCTCCCCTCCCAATATCATCTAATTTAACTCTAAAAAGTACCACACAGCTTATACAGAGAGTGGCTGCCTTTTCATAATTTGTCAAAGCAAGAACATCCAATGCTAGCAGCGTGGACATCTGCCAGCCCCCCTTACAAAAAGGGTAGATCCTGCCTGTAAACAAAGCATATGTTAGGGACTATCTCTCGGTTTGTTGGGGTGTTTCTTGTAAAACCTTTTAATAAGTCTGTCAGCTTTCACATCACTAGACTTCACCCAAGTGGCTTCACACAACAAGTACCCCTTCTATTGTACTAGGTATTGCAATTTCCCTTTAAAAATTCTAGAGTCAAGAAGACATTTCACTTTGATATGCAGGTTCTGAGGTTTTGCTGGTTAAAGAAATACAGGAAACCAGAAAGTGCCTTTAAGTTTTACGTTTTTATTCAGCTGATTAGAGATAGACTCCTCTAAATGAGGGGAGCAATGAATGACAAGAAATCCTTGTATTTATTCTGTATTCTGTATTTATTCTGTATAAGCAACCCATCCAGCAAAGCTGACACACATAAGATAAAGATTGCACCCAGTAAGTCTGGCACACTGTAGATAAGAAGGGAGAAAGCAGAAGTAGCTAAACATGTTCCCATTTGAGTGTTCCCTAAAGATATTGCATGTTCTTGGGTGGGTTAGGACATTGGGTGTTGTCCTTGCTGTCCTTTCCTGACCCTACATCCAGGATTACAAGTGACCAAATAGAGAGAAGCCGTCTATATGTATTCACAATTAATACCGTCCCCTAATTCCTGGTCATCAACTTCATAGTGAGTCTGACCCGCTACTATGAGGGTCCTGGGTGCCTTCTTAGGGGGAGGTCTTAAAATAGAGCCCCGACAAGATTTTAACAAGCTGCAATGGAAGACAGGGTGAATTCACCCTAAAAGCCTAGGGAGTTTTAATTCTACTGTGACCAGGTTGATGATCCTCACGATGGGGAAAGGCCCCAAGAATTTCGGTCCTAATTTCTTACTGGGTAATTTAAGGTGTAAATATTTAGTCCACAGATAAACCTTTTTCCCCAACTTGGAATGTTCTTTGGGGAGCCCTCTTTTTATCAGCCTGCTTTTTATAGATGTTGGAAGTCTTTTTTTAAGGCAGTCTTCGTGTTTCTCCAAACTTCTTCCCACCCCCTCACCCATTGATCAAGTGTCTGAGAGTATTCAGGTATTGGGCTGAATTATTTTCCTGTGGCTACTCTGAAAGGCGTGTAGTTGGTGCTGCTGTGAACAGAATTATTGTAAGCCACCTCCACAAAAGGGAGGAGGTCGGTCCAGTTTGTTTGTTGGTATGAAACATAACATCTGAGATATTGCTTCACCATCTTGTTAGCGGCTTCCACGGCCCCATTAGTAGATGGATGGAAAACAGATGATAGGCCTTGAGATAATCCAATTAATTTGAGAAAGTTCCTCCAAAACTTCACCGTGAACCTGACCCCCCTGTCTGAAATTATCTGCTTAGGGGCGCCATGCAGTTGGTAGATATTTTCCAGGAACAATTTAGTCAGTTGTTGCGCAGATGGGAGTCCTTTGCAGGCAATGAAATGTGCCTGCCTCAAAACCGGCTTCTGGTTCCGGGTCGTGGCGTTGCAGTCGTGTAAAGAGAGTCGTCTCTTCGCCAGCCGAGTTTCCTCTGCCGGTAGACCCCTGAGAGGATTGAAAAGTTGCTCTGGAGGAGCAACTACCATTGAGGAGGCCCTCGTATGACTGTAGAAGGGCAGACACATCTTCTGCAGTCTGAGCAAGCTCCTTTAGGCCGACAGAGTAAAGATCGGTCAGTAAAATGGCCAATCATTTAGCTGCGCTAGCCGTAAGCCATAAGATCACCTAAGCGAATAGATCCACCGTGGAAGATTCAGTGAGACTTTACCCTATCCCTATTTTTCCTACCTATTCCTGTGAAAAGTTTTATTTTGGGGGGGGGGAGGATTATTTCCCTACTCCATTAAAGCAGCGTTTTTGATGGGGGAAGAGAAGCTTTGGAACAAAAGAAAATCAAATTTTTATTATAACAATTTTTATTGGTTTTTTAACTTTTACAACAGAATGCTCAAGACACACAGTGGTGGTTAGGTGGTCAATCATCCAAAAACAAAATCATATAATAGCTCAAGTAAATACATTAAATGTTCCCTCTCTATTTCTCTCAAATGATATAACCTATTTAACATAATCCATTTCTACATTACATATCTATAAATCCTAATCCTGTTTTGAGCTTTATTAATTTACAATTACCATAGTTCAATTTAACCTTAAATAAATGTATTATCACTTCGGGTATATACTATACCAGGTATATTCTAATTCATAATCTCATAAACCATTGATTTTATCACAGATCTCTCTTATTACTTCAAATAGCATTTAAATCTCATTCAAATAATTATATCTAAAGAAACCACACCTATTATTACACAAAACATCGTCTTACTAACTTAATACATTCAATTAGTTGTTAAAGCTATCTGAATTTCTAAAAGCCTCTTTCATATTCTTATTCTCATTCCATTACGAAATAATTTTCATACAAATAAACATATTATTCAAGAAAATACTTTCTTACTCTGTTTAACATATATATTCTAATAATCACAAATTTTCAACTCTAAATCTTAATCCTTAAATCAGTCCATATTTCTCAAAACCTTTTTAATCCATTACATTTTAAATTTCTCTTTTTAGTCTTATTCTGGCTTTCTTCCTATGCCAAGAAGGTTTTCATAACAAAGTCTCTATTTCAGCAAATAGAACTCCCATTATTGCTTGTAATATCATTTAGGTCAGTAAAAGACCTCCCATCCTCTGTTTTTGATGCCTGGTTCCTGTCTGCTGGATAAAACAATCATGTCCAATTTTATAATTAATAGTTGATTATCAAGGTTGTCATAATTCTCCAACAGTTGTAATTTCAAGTCCATTTCTGTTAGTTTTACAATTGTAGATAGTCTAGTTACAATTATTTTTTGGTCATTCAAAGTCTCCATAGGTTGTGTGTAAATTAATTCTTCTTCTGTTGCTTTTTGGTCTGTAGAATGATCAAGTAGAGTCTGAAGGTCAGTTTATAAATTCACAGTAGCATTTCTGTTTATTATTTCTGCAGTTCTCTCTCTTATTTGGGAACATATTTCCTCAGTAGCTTCATAAATTTTTTCCAGTATGAGTTCACAATTGAGTTGTGAGTATGATTTCTCCATTTCAATAGTAAAACAAACAAAAACAGTTACAGTTAAATTTCTCCACAAGATGTCCTCAGTAAACTATAGAAGTCTCTTCCAGACATCAAGAATGAGATTAGCAAAGTCAGAGCTTTTCCGGCTTCTCATAGAGTTGTTGTTGTTTTCAAACAATAAAGATTTATCCCTTTAAAAAAGTAAGTCGAAGACATAGGAAGACACTATTCTCCAGCTTAGAAGATATAATAATTAAGTTTTATGACAAGGATTTTTCCAGGGCCCCCAAGTAGCCAAAAGTAAAAATAGTCAATAAGAAGTTTTTTCCTTTGTTATGGAAAGCTCTTTTTCCCAGATAAACAAAAGCAGCTCTTTCAAAGCAGGGAAGTAATTCCAAAAGCCTTTTGACAGGAGAGTAGTTAGGCAGAAGGAGAGAGGGAAAAATCTCACCGGGATCATTCACAATGGTTTCTTAACACTTAGATGTTCTTTTGACTTTCAGCTGGAGCAGCTAAATAATCGGCCATGTTACTGGCTGATCTTTCTCTCTGTCAGCCCTGAGGAGCTGCCTCGGACCGCGGAAGGAGCTGCCTCCTTCCCCTGCAATCAACAAGAGTCCTCCTCATCAGTAGTCACCCCTCCAGGGTGACTTTTCGACCTGATTAAGGGTCTACTGGCAGAGGAAAAGCAGGTCACAAAGAGAGGGAGCCTCTTCGTGTGCCTACAGCCACTGCAACCCAAACCAGAAGTCAAAAGAAAATCAAATTTTCATCTTATAATGGCTGATTTTACTTTTGGGCATTTGGGGATCCCAAGAAACTTTGTCATAGAGATTTAATATGCTAATTATTTGGAGAATATTGTTTTTTTTTCTATTTTTATGTGGTCTGGAAAGACTGAATAACCCTGGTTAATCCTTGGGGGACATCTTGTGGTGAAATTATTTACTGCAATTGTTATTTTCTCATTTGGAGTTTGATTGTGGCCTTCAAATTATTACAAAGGAAAAAGATAAAGAAGCTCTATAGCTGGGTGGAGGCGGATATTGACTGATTGTTCTTAAATATACCCTCGTCCAAAAGAATAATAGCTTCAAATATTATAGAAATGGAGGAACCCTACTTAGACCTTAACTATACATACATATTGGATAAAATTCTTGAAAATACTGGACTGATAGTTGCCTACACAAAAGAGATTATTTTTCAATGTTAAATTAAAGCACAAGGTCTAAATAAGCACTTTGTAAGCCAAGAAGCAGTAGAGGGAGTATATACCCAAGAGACTTGTTCTCAACTTTGCTTACAACCTACTGAGATGGAAGAATTAAGTTTAAATTTGGATTATCAACCTACATTGGAAAAAATCCCTGATGCTAATGAACAAATGATTTCTAGCATGGAAATGAAGGATTTTACCTCAGAAAGACAAGCTGATTTGCAGACCCCAACTGACTTCTTGACAGATAAAAAATCAATAGAAGAAGAACAAAACATGACTAAAGAGGACTATACATAATTTTATTCACAATCTACTAAGGAAATGACTATAATTAAATTTTTTGCAACCTCAAAAAGAATGGGAAACGATGTCCAGCCATGAGCTATTGAGAATCACTATAATTCGCTTACTACTCTATTAAAATGGATAAGAGGAGACTCCCCATCGGTTTACATACTTTGGCAAGAGATAAAGGGAGACCTACTCGCAGATCTAGAGACTTTATTATGGAAACCTATTTGGATTAGAAAGAAAGCCAGAATAAGATATAAATATTGAATTTAAGATTATAGTTATGGATTGCAAAGGTTTTATAGAAATCTGGATTGATTTGGATTTGGATTCTTGAAAAAAAGATGTCATTAGGATAAGATTTAGAACTTGATATTGAAATATAGTAAGAATATACCTTTTGGAATAATAGATTATCCTTTTCTTCCTCTTTTTTTCTTTTTTCTTCTTGGTTTATCTTTGTCTTTTTTGTGTTATTTTTCTTCCTTTTATTTTTTATTTTTTATTAATATTAGATATGATAATTAACTTGTTGAGGCATAATGAGAAAAAGATTGCAATAATGGAAGAGACGAAATTAATAAATGAAGAATTATTGCATAAGAACGGAATATGGTTGAGAAATGTAAGAATTTAATTATGGAAATAATATGCTTAAATAAGAGAAATTAGGGGCACCCGAATAGTAAACAATTGTCTAAATTTAAATATTTAGAAATTAATAAAGCTAAAAACAGGATTTTATTGGACAGATAATGAGTTGTTGATATCTTTTATTGGTTAATGGAATTTTTATTTAGGAATTTGTAAACGAATGAATTTGATTTAGAAATGTATTAACTTGAGTATACTATTCTAATTGATAGAGAGGGAAATCTTAAGGAGTATTATTTGAGCTGTATATTTATAATGTTATTGTATTTAATCATTACCACGTTGGTTCTTAAGCATCTTGCTGTGAAAATGGAAAATCAATAAAATTGTTTGGAAAAAAAACAGGTCTATTACAGTCCAGATGACAGTGTTTCCTCTACTTTCAGGTCTACTATAAAGTCCATAGCTATTTCTTCCCATGGCTGAGAAGGGTCTGCCACCGGATGCAGCAACCCGGGGGTTTTCCCTGGAATTCTTTTCATGGTGGCGCATACAGCAGAACTCTTGACATAGTTTTCCACATCCCATTTTAGCTCTGACCACCAAAATTGCTGGCGAATGAGATGTAGAGTTTTTAAATATCCAAAGTGTCCAGCCTTTTGTGTCGTGGTTGTGTTTTAAAGCTTTGAGATGGAGGGCTTCAGGCAAATACAGTTTACCCCCCTTGTAAGCCAAACCATCCATACATGTCAGGGAGGTTTGATTGTCTTTGAACCATTGATCAGTGAGGAGCTCTTGTTTTATCTTCTTTGCCCCAGGGTCATCAGGATTAGGGGCCCTGTGAGGTGAGTTGGGCAGCAGTTTGTGGACTGGAGATAATTGCCTCATTAATCTCTTTGTGTTCACTTTTCTACTGGGGCAATCTCGATAGTGCATCAGCTAGGAAGTTTTTTCCTCCCGGTATGTATTTTAGAGTGAAGTTGAAACAGTTAAAGTACTGTGCCCACTATAGGGGACAGTTTGCGAGGAGTTTTCAGTGCTTCTAGATTTTTGTGATCTGTCCATACTTTAAAAGGCACCTTGCTCCCTTCTAGATAGTGTCCCCAGTTTAACAGGCCACACCTAATTGTGAAGGCTTCCTTCTCCCAGATTGCCCATGTCCTCTCGCTTTCAGTGAATTTTTTGGAGGTGTAGGCACAGGGTTGCAGGACTCCACTTTTGTTCTTTTGCAGTAATACAACTCTGACTGCCACATTGCTGGTGTCACCTTGAATTATGAAGGGCTCCCCTGGGCAGGGATGCTTCAGGACTGGCTCAGCAGCAAATAGTCTTTTTAAATTCTCAAAAGCTGTTTGACATCCCATCATCCATGCTAGTGTTTGGTCCGGTTGCAGCTTTTCTCCTCCTTTGCCTGTTTTGAGTAGTTCTGTAAGGGGTAGGGCAATCTCTGCAAAGGAGGGGATGAATTGATGATAGAAGTTGGCAAAACCCAAAAAGTGCTGCAGCTGTTTGTGAGTCTTTGGGGGTGCCATTCAATTATAGTTTTCACTTTGGCTGGGTCCATTTCTATGCTCTTGTTGGAAATTCTGCAGCCAAGATAATATAATCGTGTCTGGTAAAATTTACATTTTGACAATTTGGCATAAAGCTTGGCATTCAATAGTTTCTTTAACACTTCTCTCACCAGCTTTATGTGATCAATCATATTCGTGCTGTATATGAGGATATCATCAAGATACACCAGAACCCCTTTGTACAAGTGATCATGTAGGACCTCATTAATCAACTGCATGAATATGGCTGGGCCCCCCTGTAGTCCAAAATGCATGACTTTGAATTGATAGTTCCCCATGGGGCAGTTGAAGGCAGTTTTCCACTAATTTCCCTCTTTTATTCTCACCCGGTAATATGCCTCTCTCAGGTCTAATTTAGTGAAGACACACCCCTTAGCCAGATGGGTTAATAAGTTCTTTAGGAGGGGGAGAGGGTATTTATTTTCCACACTCACAGCATTGAGACCCTTATAGTCTACGCAGAGATGAAGAGACCCATCTTTTTTTCTTTGAACAACACAGGGGCTCCCACAGTAGACTTGGCTCATTCAATAAACCCCCTCGCTAGGTTTTTATTCATATATCATTGCATTGAGGGAGGACATAGCATACATTCTCGGTTGTGGGAGTTTGGCTCCCAGCAAACAGTTCGATTGAACAATCATTGGGTCTGAGAGGGGACAGGGTATTGCATTCTTTCTCACTGAATGCTTCCCCCAGGTCCCAGTACTCGCTGGGGATGATTGGCCTGCCTGGTGGTGGCGAGGCAGCCATGTGCACTCGCTCATTTAGTGGCCTAAACTGTCCTGCAATGTTGGTTGAATCAGTGGGAGGTTTAGGCCCTATAGGTACTCACAGTTCTCATTACTTTCTCCCACCAGATAAACGGTTTCCATTTGTCCAACTAGGCTAATCCTAGGATCACAGCCTCAGCCATTTTGGGGGCACCAGGAAGCAAATAAACTCCCAGTGCTCACCTATTTCTAGGCAACTCCCAGTGCTCACCTATTTCTAGGGTTTAGTTAATTGTGTGACTAAAGTCCCTCCCATCATGGAGCCATCTGCTTGCTCAATCCTCATGCGTTTGGAGAGCTGTTTGGCCCATAGGCCCATTTCTATGGCAAATGGCAGACTAATGATGCACCGGGAGCATCCAGAATCGATTAGCACATTTAAGTCTATTTGTGCCCCCGACTTAGGGGTGATAAGTTTGGCAGGCAGTGAAACAGGTGGGATGTGTTGAGTCACCATCAGGTCGTTCTCTCCTTTGTCATTGCTTCAAAGGAGGGTAGAGTGGGGGCAGGTCCAGCCGGAGTCCCAGCGTCCTCCTGTGTGGGGGATGTGACCTGGGCAACAGGTTTCTGTATGATCCGGTTGGATTTCTCTCTCATTAGCCGCTGGACAGGTTTCTTTCTCGCTGCTGGTCCTGGTCTGCTCTGTTGTTGGGGATAGAGTACTGGACAGTTTGCTGCTTGATGTCCCTGCTGTCTGCACCGGAAACACTTAATTGATGGGTCTGAAAATGGCCTGGGTCTTTCAGCCATTGCAGTAGTTGGAGATTTTTGTGGGGATGATTGCCCTTTGCATTGCTCTGGCTTTGGCTCGGATTCAGGTGGGGGAGGCTTCTTATAGTGGGTGAGCTGAACGTCTAGTCTCACCGCTGTCTGGTACCATTCTTGCAGCTGATCAGGTAATGCTCGATAGATACCGCCTTGAGAGAGGTGGTTGTCTAATCCCTCAATGAAGTGATGGATTAGGGATTGCTCAGGCCACTTCTCTATCCGATTTGCTATCTTGCAAAACTCTTGTACATACTCCAAGGCAGGCCTGCCGGCTTGTTTTATTTTGTGGATTTGTTCTCCTGCTTTGAGGCCAATGGATGGGTCCTCAAATCTTTCTCTCAGCCCTAGGAGGAAGAGGTGGGGGTCCTCCAATTCGGAGGCTTGCTCATTATATAAATTGTTCAGCCATTTGGATGTTTCTCCCTCTAGGCTGGATGCAATCACATCGACCATAGCACCTGGGTCTGGATAGAGATAGGCCCAGCAGTTCAAATGAGAGCGCACTTGGTTGAGGAAGAAAATCAGCTTTTCTGGGTCCCCATCGAAGTTTGCTCTGAATGGTGGAGCAATTAATAGCTGCTGCCCCCCCCCACTGTTGTACCCCCCAGTTGCTGCTGGTTCCCATTCTGACTGCTGCTGCATGCCCAGGGGTTGCACGTTCAGGGGCTGTGGCCATGCCCCCTGCTGCTGTAGGCCCCTCAGCAGTTGCTGTACATTTGGAGGCAGTGACCAATCTCCTTGCTGTTGTTGTCCTCCCACAAGCTGCTGATCTCCTGGCTTCTGCATCACCTTAAGCTGTTTCAAGGCCTCTATTAGCTGTGACAAGCTCAGAAGTTGCTGACCATCCACCTGTGGGGGATGCAAAACTCCCATTGCTGCAGAGGCCTCAGACTGGGGTTCCCTCTCTTTGTAGGGCTGGAGGCCCTGACAGGGTAAGACAGGGTCTGGAAGGTTGCCTGATCTGCAATGAAGGGGCTGTAGGCTCCTCTCATCAGGAGTTGATTTCTGCTTCTCATCTCTAGCTTTTCAAATCTGACTCACCTGAATCTTCAGTGGCAGATGATCTGGTAGCTCTCCACCAGTCTGCTTTTGAAGCCTTTGAGGGTGGCAAGGCAGTATCGAGGCATCTGGGGTCTCTGCTGGACTGGGCCCAGGCTGATGGCCAGATCAGCTCTTCTAGCTACTTGGGTCCCACCCCCATCTGCAAAAACTCTTCCTCCCACAGCATGCTGTCTGTTACTTCCTCCTCTGGGGTATCAGCAGTTGCCAGGTCACTGTCTTCAAGCAGGTTCTCTTTTCCCATGATGAAATTTTCTCCTGAATCTTTGCCAGCTTTTCTCAAGCCTAGAGACAGCAGCTGGAGTTCAGGACCCCAGATAGTTTGAAAAGAAAGTGGATCTTGGTATGATGTCATGGTTCTGACTAACAAAACACTTCAAAGAACTTCCAGGCATTGCTTATCCTAAAAAATCTTTAGTCGTGAAACAAAGTGTCGGCATGTTTTGTCAAAGCAAGAACATCCAATGTTAGCAGCATTGACAACTGCCATATGGTGGATATGGGGGCTTTCTGGGTCTTGCCACTCTTACTCAATGTTGCATCTGTTCCAAGTCAGCTTGTCCAGTGGGAATGGAAAATCAAAAACAAAAGAAAGTACAACAAATTGGCTATCAGGAGGCCTTTCATTAAAAATGCAAAAAAGATGGGGAACCTATTGTATGCAATGCCACCAAACTCTACAATTGCTGGGAAAAGTGTTATTTAGATTCTGCAGATATTGTTCAAAAATAAATGATTTTCAAATTATATGAGACTCAATGGTAATTTTTTTTAAAAAAAAATCAAAACCCAGAACTTATTTTGTGAAAAAATATTGATGAGATAGAAGTCAGACGTTTTCAACCTGAAGTTCAAAAGCTGGTTTTATGAAAATGCCTGTTATTCTATCCTGTCTCTCATTTGTATTTTACTCTAGATTACATGACCCTAACTCCTATTTTCTAAAGCTGCAGTATTGCACTATAGAGAATGATACACAAATAAAAACTCTTTCTATAGTACTTGTATGGAACTTTATTTGCCATATCTTCAATTCTCTGTAATTGTTGCACAGTTGCCTTTTCATAGAGCCATTTATAATTTGCCAGTTCTTCCCACAGCAGCTCTAATACAGCAGCTCTGTTTCTCTTCAGAATATATAAATACAATGGTGGGATTCAGCCTGTTCACACAGGTTTGGTAGAACCAGTAGCTAATTTCTTTTGAGTTCAGAGAACCGGTTGATGCATGGCAGAAATGCCCCCCCCTTCCTGCCCCTGATCGGACCCATGCGACACCTTCTTTCCGGCTCCGACATGGTCCTCTGTCATTTCCTCCACTGCCATGGGCAGTCCCACAAACAAAAGAAGTTTGTGGGACTAAAAAAAAGTTCAATCAATTCCAACTTTGTGAAATCTTTCTTCTTTTTTTTGCGAGAAGTTAGAATTGATTGACCAAACTTTTTTTTTAGTCCCACAAACTTCTTTTGTTTGTGGGACTGCACATGGTGGCAGAGGAAGTGATGGGAGGAGCTGGAAAGAAGGTTAGAAAAGAAAGGTTTGGGAAACGAGGGCATCTGGGTGGTGGTGGGTGGGGCAACCTCTCCAGCTCTGCGGCAGCAGAGAAATGCTTTCCAGCTCCAGTGCTCCACCTGCCGCTTCATTGAGGGGCCAGCCAGCTGAGGGGTTTGGAGCAGCAGGAGCAGCAGCAGCCACCATCCTTGTCAGAGCGGATGGGACTCGGGCCAGGCAAGGGCCTCCTTCCAGCCATCCCATGGCCGTTTCTGCCTGTGTCGATTGGGCTGTGCTGGGGAAGGGAGACAGTGGTGGCTCTGATTCCCCCCTGCTGCCCCCCCTCCAGCCCCCTGCCCAGCACCCCTTCTACGCAATCCTACATGACCATGGCACGTGACAGGGGGCAGCTTTCTTCCATGGAGGCGTCCTGGCCCTCCCAAACCCCTAGCCCACGGGTTGGCAACCCGTGGCTCTGGAGCTGCACGCAGCTCTTTGAGCCATCTCCTGCAGCTCTAGAGCCTCCTCCTCCCCCTTCTTCCTCCTGCTGCCCCCCCAGGCGGCAGTCCTGGCTGGGGCAGCGGTAGCATTGCTTCCTGGACCATCCCTGGGTCACCGAGACGGCCACGTGTCTTCCCGGACCGGGCCAGGTGGCAGTCCTGGCTGGGGTGGTGGTGGCGGGGGCATCACTTCCTGGGCCATTCAATGGGCAGCCGAGCCAGCCATGTGTCTACCTGGGCCAGGCTAGGGGCATCGCTTCCTGGGCTGTCCCCAGGCCATTCCCTGGGCAGCTGAGCCGGCCACACATCTCTGCAGGAGGGGCTGGGCAGGAGTCCTGGCTGGAGCAGCAGTGGCAGGGGCATCATTTCCTGGGCCATCCCCGGGCCGCTGAGCCGGCCACACATTTCTGCGAGCCAGTCTGGGTGGTAGTCCCACTGGAGCGGTGGTGGGGGGCATCGCTTCCTGGACCATTCCCTGGGTAGCTGAGCTGGCCACACATCTCCGTGGGCTGGTCTGGGTGGTAGTCCCAGCTGGGGCAGTGGCAGTGGGGGCATCGCTTCCTGGGCCATCTCCGGGTCACCAAGCCAGCCACACACCTCCCTGAGCCGGGCTGGGAGAATCGCTTCCTGGGCCATCCCCAGGGCATTCCCTGGGCAGCTGAGCTGGCTGCACATCTCAGCAGGCCGGGCTGGGCAGCAGTCCCGGTGGGGGCATCACTTTCTGGGCCGTCCCCAGGCTGCCAAGCCAGCCATATGTCTCCCCAGGCCAGGCCGGGTGGTAGTCCCAACTGGGTGGCGGCAGGGAGGCATTGCTCCCTGGGCCATCCCCGGGCCACCGAGCTGGCTACACGTCTTCCCAGGCCGGGCTGGGAAGCAGTCCTGGCTGGGGCAGTGACGGGGGACCATTGCTTCCTGGGCTGTCCCCAGGCTGCTCACCGGACTGCCGAACCGGCCACGCATCTCCCCGGGCCAGGCCGGGTGGCAGTCCCAGCTGGGGCGGTGGGGGCATCGCTTCCTGGGTCATCCCCGAGCTGCTCCATGGGCTGCCAAGCTGGCCATGCATCTCCCCGGGCCAGGCCAGGCAGCAGTCCCAGCTGGGGTGGCAGCAGGAGGACATCATTTCCTGGGCCGTCCCTGGGCCTCTCCCCAGGCTGCCAAGCTAGCCACACATCTCCCCGAACTGGTCCAGGTGGCAGTCCCTGCTGGGGCGGCAGTGGGGGCATTGCTTCCTGGGCCGTCCCCAAGCTGCTCCATGGGCTGCCAAGCCAGCCATGCATCTCCCCAGACCAGTCCATGGTGTCTCGGGTGCCTTTCAGTGCCTTCTGCTGCCTCCTGCCCCTCTCCCCTCCCTGCCCCTTTGACACCATCTGCCTTTCATTTTCTCTCTCTCTCCTCATCTGGAGAGATAGAGAGGCAGAGGAAAGAGAGAAAAAGAGGGGGGCGACTTGTTCTAGTGAAGAACCAGTGGGGGCAAGGTGAGGTAAGTCAAAAGACACAGAACTTTTGTGCTAGCTTCTCCCAAGAAGGAGAGAGACAGAGAAAAGAGAGAGAGAGACAAAAGAAAGAGAGAGGAAAGGGAGAAAGAGAGAGAGGAAAGAAAAAGAGAGAGAGGAAAGGAAGAGAAAGAGAGGGAGAAAGAGAGAGAAAAGAGAAAGGGAGAAGGAAAGGAAAGAGAGGGGGAGAGGGGGAGAGAGAGAGGAAAGAGAAAGAGAGAGGGGAAAGAGAAAGAGAGGGAGAGGAAAGAGGGAGAGAGGGAGAGGAAAGAGGGAGAGGAGATAGAAAGAGAGAGGGAGAGGAAAAAGAGAGGGAGAAGAAAGAGAGAGGGGAAAGAGAAAGAGAGAGGGAGAGGGAAAAGAGAGAGGGAGAAAAAAGAGAAAGGGGAAAGAGAGAAAGAGAAAGAGAGGGGGGAAGCGCAAGTGCCCCCCCTCTCTCTCTCTCTCTCACACACACACACACACACACTGAGTGGGGGAAGAGGACTGGCAGACCAAGGGCAGAGGGAGGGATATATTGTTGGAATATTCATGAGCAGGAAGAGTCATGTGGTAACTCAGTCAGCCAATGTGAAGAAAGTGCTACTGAGTCTGTGCAAAAGGTATTGAGATAGAAGCTGAATTTTCACTCTCAGGTTTATCTCTGTATCTCTCTGTAAGAAGTCTTCATTTGTGCTATGTTGCTGTAAAGAAGAATGTATGGTATTGTAAATATTTTGATATAAATATAAAGAAGTTATTTTGAATCAGCTAAATGCAGTCAACTGTGAGAGGTTCTGATTTATTTTTTCACCAATAGAGAAATTAAAATTCTCTAACAGGTTATGGTCCCAGAGCTTACTAAGGACTGCATTGTAATTTAAAGCTGGAAGAAATTTCCTGTGTATAAGAACAAGGCAGAATTAGCAGAATGGCTGCAATGGAATTTAAGGAAAGCTCTGTGCCTCATTTGGGCCAGAAGAATTACATTGTGTGGGCTGCTAAAATGGAATGTTTGCTCAAAGCAAAAGAGCTGTGGTATATTGTAGAAAACCCACCACAAGTGTTTGTAGCTGCTGATCAGAAAAGTCATGATCGAGCAATGGCTTATCTCATCTTGAATTTAGATGATAAACAATTTCTAAATGTTGCAAATTTAAGGACTGCAAAGGAGATTTGGTTGAAGTTGAGAGCTGTGCATGTGAATGTTTCTGCATGCAATATAGTGCAATTATCAAGAAAACTTTACAAGGCCTGTTTGCAACCAGGTGAATCTGTGGAACAGCATTTAAATAAAATGCAAAGTTTATTTTTGGACTTACAACAACATGGGATTAAATTCACTGAGTCCCAGAAGATTTTATTGGTGTTGAACAGTTTAGATAAAACCTGGGACACAGTTTCTGCGATATTTGAGTGTAAAGAAGAGGAAGACTTAAATTTTGAGGCTTTAAAGGCATGTTTGCTTAATGAAGAAGAAAAGCAACATTTTAGGAACAGTCACGAGGAGGTGAAATTCCTGAGGAGAGGGTCCAGACTGCAAGTATCCGGAAAAGAAACAAGCAGATGGGACCAAGTTGCAAAAAAAGAGAGATTTTGCAAGCAGAGGGCTCAGCAAGAAAAGAATTGCTATATTTGTGGAGCAAACACACATCTGAAAATGAACTGTTTGCAGAGGAACAATTTACAGCAAAGAACATTTGTGCAAGCAAAAAAGACTGATTTGCGAAAGGAACATTTTGGTGTTGCAAACGTTTGCTATAGCAACAGCAGAGACAAGTGGCTAATAGATAAGGGGCAAGTCAAACAATTGTTAATGACACTGAATTATTTTGCAGGTTTGTTCCAGTAGCACAAGAAGCTGTGGCTTTGGCAAATGGCCATAAAGCAAAAGTCATCGGAAGAGGCGATGTAAAAATTTCATATTTGGAATCAAAGTTTACCAATGTGCTTTGTGTACCTGAGATGGAACATAAATTGTTAAGTGTGTCTAATTTAGACAAACAAGGTTTTGAGACCATTTTTGTAAATGGGAAGTGTCTCATCAAAAGGAATGGTAATATTTATGCAGAAGGCATAAAGGAAGATAATCTATATGTATTGCAGGGACAAAAGGTTCAATGTTCCCATATATTTAAGAATGTTGCAGAGCATGATTCATGTGTTCATCTTCTACATAGAAGACTTGGCCATGGAAGCTTTAAGGTTTTGGAGCAAATACAAGAGTTTGCAAAAGGGCTAAATTTGAAGGGATGCAAAACATATTTGGACTGTGCAGTATGCAAAGCATCAAAGTCAAAGGCATTCCCAGTTAGTAAATATAGCACAAGACAAACAAAAAGAGCTCTAGAGCTGGTCCATGCAGATCTGGTGGGACCTATGCAAGTCAGTTTGGGAGGAGCAAAATATGCACTGGTAATTGTTGATGATTATAGCAGGTATTCATTTTCCTACTTGCTTAGAGGTAAGACAGAGGTGCTACAACAATTCAAACAGTGGGTAAGTTTTGTAGAGAGAAGGTACCGACAACAAGTGTGTCAGTTGCAAACTGACAGAAGTACTGAATTTGTTTCAGCTAAATTCCAACAATGGTTGGGGCAGTTGGGGATAAGACACAGACGTACAAATCCTTACACAGCAGCAGAGAACGGTGTAGCTGAAAGAAGGAATGGTGTTTTGCAAAAAATGAAAGATTCATTATTAGAGGATTCTGGTATGAGCAGGTCATATTGGGGAGAAGCCATATTGACTGCCAATTATATAGTTAACAGGCTGTGGAGTTCCTCCATTAATAATACTCCATATGCCATTCTATGTGGGAGAAAGCCATCACTGGCACATTTGAGAATTTTTGGAAGTACTGCATGGGTACTGTTCTGTCTGGCCCCTCTCAGCTCATTAAAATCCACATAAATATGTCTTTAAGAGGTTTATTTAACACATTTCAAAAGAATTCACTTCAAAGCACGCTGCTGGCATTTTGCTGGCAGAAACAGCCAAGTCTCATTTATTTACATTTAGATTAAAACATGCTCCTTCCATACCTTCCAATTAACTCACTCTTTCTTTATCACATTGGCCAAGACCTCATTATTCTCCCGTAGATTTCCAAAACATCAGAAGACTGAATTCAAACGCACGGCTCCAGATATCAGGCTACTCCTTGATTAACGTTGCTCGTGACAAAGGCGTAGTCTCTCTGTCCCCTTCTAATATAGTGTCCGATACGTCACTTCCCCCCATTACTTCCTTTTTCCACTTAACTGACACCTTCGTTTATCAAACCTTCGGAATCTCAGATCAAGCCATCTATCTTCTTGATCCAAATCTGACCCCTCACTTTGTGAATCTGACCCAGACTGCCTGTAAATCTCCTCCCTGTCTGGCTCAGCTGCCGGGAGGGGAAAATACCCAGAGGGGACTGGCTGCTCTTCCTCGGCTGCCGGGAGGGGAAAACACCCAGAGGGGCCTGGCTGCTGATCCTCATCCTCTGATACTTCCCAAGCTGGTCTAGGGACACTCACAACACTATCCCCCCCCCGCAGGCCCCTCCCCTCGGGGCCGTCGCAGGGGATGTGGTTTGTAGGGAAACGCAGAATGAAAATCCCAAATTAACCGAGGAGCCTCAATATCACGAGCATCGACCCAACAGCCAGCGGCTGGCCCACCCCCGGTCCAATAAACCAAATATTGGAAGCGGTCGTTGAGCCATCGGGAATCTCGGATGCCGGACACATCCAACCGGGAAACAGGAACGTGAGCACGGCGAGCTGTCGGGCCCGGATCAGGAGGTCGAAGCGGAGAATCAGGGTTAACAGGAACAAGCAAGGAGCGATGAAACACGGGATGTACACGAAGAGACCTAGGTAAAGTCAAACGATAGGTCACCGGATTGATGACCGTCTCCACAGGAAAAGGACCCAGGAAACGTTGATCAAGCTTGCGGTGAATTCGCCCTGGAAACAAGTACTTGGTGGAGAGCCAAACCCGATCTCCAACAGCTAACGGCGGCGTGTCGCGACGAGAGCGGTCTGCAACCCTCTTGTAGTCTTCCTTGGCCTTAGTCAAATGGTGCTTAACCATCTCTTGGACAGACTGGAGTTCGGTTAAATAGTCCTCTGCAACTGGAACTGGAGAATCAAGGAGCGTGAGCGGGAAAAATCTGGGATGATAGCCGTAGTTGGCAAAAAATGGAGTGGTCTGAGTGGAAGTGTGCTGAGAGTTGTTGAAAGCGAATTCGGCCACGGAGAGATATTTGGACCAATCGTTCTGTTGGTCGTTGATGAAACAATGCAAATACTGCTCCAGGATGCCAATCACTTTCTCTGTACCCCCATCAGTCTCTGGGTGATGTGTGGAGGCTAGATTGAGTTAGACTTGAAGCGCAGACATGAGTTCTCTCCAGAACTCCGAGGTGAACTGGGTTCCTCGGTCGGACACTATTTTGTCAGGCAGACCGTGTAGCCGGAAGATATGTTGAATGAACAGCTGAGCAGTGACCTTGGCTGTCGGTATTCTTCGGCAAGGAATGAAATGTGCCATCTTGGTCAGCATGTCCACCACTACAAAGACAACGGTGTAGCCGGCAGAAACAGGTAGACAAGTCAAGAAGTCCATGGAAATAGCCCCCCAGGGTCTCTCCGGCGTGGGCAAAGGCTGTAATAATCCCGGAGGGGCTCCTGTGGCATGTTTTGCCTGACGGCACCGTACACAGGAATTCACATAAGACTGAACATCATGGTGAAATCTGGGCCACCAAAAAGTCCGAGACACTAAGTGGAGAGTCTTAAAGAACCCAAAATGACCTGCCGCAGGGTTATCATGGCATTGATTCAGGAAGAGACCACGGAGTGGGCCTGCTGGAACATATAACAGGTTGCGGAAGCGTAATAGACCCTCGGACAAGGTCCAAGGTGAGTCGGGACCTACCTCTTGCCTCTTCTGTGCCGCAAAGTCATCTAGTTGTTGCGCTTCCCGAATCTGTCGTCGTAGATCTACCGGATCGCGCACGGCTGCGATCGATTCGATAGGCAGAATGGTTCGAAGCGGCAAGGGTTCCTTGATCTGTAGATACTCAGGTTTACGGGACAAGGCATCTGCTCTTTTGTTGTACCCTTTCGGAATGTAGGTGACTTTGAAGTTGAATCGAGCGAAGAACAAAGACCAACGGATCTGACGTTGATTCAATTTCCTGGCAGATTGCAGATATTCCAAGTTTTTATGGTCAGTCCGAACTTCAACTTGGTAACGGGCTCCTTCCAGGTGGTGTCTCCAGGTCTCAAAAGCAGTCTTGATGGCCAATAGCTCCTTTTCCCAAATGGTATAATGGCGTTCGGAGGGACTCAGTTTCCTGGAATAATAAGCACACGGGAACAGGGTGCCGCCATCTTGGCGTGTTTGAAGAAGCACGGCCCCTACAGCAACATCTGAGGCGTCGGCCTCTACTACAAAGGGACGACAAGGATCTGGATACTTGAGAATGGGTTCCTGAACAAACGCCTTCTTGAGGGTCTGAAACGCCTGTTGCTCGGCATCACCCCACCGGAACTTAATGCCTTTCCGTAACAGTCTAGTAAGGGGCGCAGTCAAGGCAGAAAATCTCGGAATGAATATCCTGTAATAGTTCGCAAATCCCAAAAGTCTTTGGACATCTTTTGCTTTACACGGTGGTTGCCAGGTTTGCAAGGCCTCAACCTTGCCAGGATCCATGGCGATGCCTTGTGGAGAAATCACATGTCCCAGAAACTCAATGGTGGTTTGATAGAATTGACATTTCTCTAACTTGGCGTAAAGGTGATGCTCTCTCAAGCGTTGCAGAACTTGACGGAGATGCTGGAGATGAGTTGCTCGTGACGGGGAGTAAATCAGGATGTCATCGAGGTAAACCACCACAAATTGATCTAATAAATCCCGGAAGATGTCATTCATAAAATGTTGAAAGACGGCCGGAGCATTGGTGAGTCCAAAGGGCATGACGGTATACTCAAAATGACCATACCTGGTCCCAAACGCGGTTTTCCACTCGTCCCCCTCTCTGATGCGAACCAGGTTGTAAGCACCCCGTAGATCTATCTTGGTGAAGATGGTCGCTGATCGGAGACGATCCATGAGATCAGGAATCAAAGGCAGAGGGTACCGGTTGCGCACCGTGATGGCATTGAGCTTGCGATAGTCACAGCATAGGCGTAAATCTCCGGTTTTCTTCTTCACGAATAACACAGGAGCTGACAAAGGCGAGGAAGAGGGACGAATGAAACCCCTGGCCAGGTTTTTGTCCACAAAGTCTTTTAATGCGGCCAACTCGGGTTCTGACATGGAGTAAAGGCGTCCCCTTGGAAGCTTGGCATTTGGCAGCAAATCAATGGCACAGTCATATGGTCTATGCGGAGGCAATTGGTCTGCTTCTTTCTCACTGAATATATCTGCAAAGTCCGCTAGGTCGGCCGGCAAGGTGATGTCAGGGTGGGATGGTAGCTGGGCTGCGCAAACTTGGCGTACGTGGTCTACGCATTGCAAACTGGGAAATGAAACACAGTTCTGGGACCACACCACACAAGGATCATGGGTTCTCAAGCAGGCTAGGCCGAGAACTACGGGGAAATGAAGTCCCTTGGTAATATAGAATTGGATGGCTTCTTCATGTTGTCCTATGACCAGGCGTATGGGCTGGGTCATGAACTTGATCGGTCCAGACAACAACTCACGACCATCGATTGTCTCAACCAACATAGGCGGCTTCACAGAGCACAAAGGTATGGCATGCTGACAAGCGAAAGCTTCATCCATGAAATTAGTGGTGGCTCCGGAATCCAACAAGGCGTGTGCCGGAATGCCCTGTGCATGATTTCCCAGAAGTATATTGGTTGCTAGGATCAGATGTCTCGGAGGACCGGGGTCTTCGTCTGCGGAACTGGGACTGGGTTTGGCGCCTGCCCGACCCAACGTTTCCATTAGGCCGGGCTCTGGCCGTTTCCTGGCAAGGTGGCTTGAAACTGCTGAGTGGGAGGCCGAGCTGGAACAGGAGTAGGACCTGCCGTACCACATCGTTTCTGGGGGCAGGCCATGACGTAGTGACCCATCTCTCCACAGTACAGGCACAATCCCTCAGCTCTCCGTCTTGCCTTCTCAGCCTCGGTCAAGCGAGATCTGGCTGCACCAAGATCCATGGGCTCATCTCTGGCCATGGGTACAGGACGCCTCTCAGTGTAAGCCGGCAATGGTTGGAAAATACGTCTGGGTGCCGGGATAGGTGGAGTGATAGGTAGGGTCTGGAATCCTCTGCGTGGTGCAGGAACTGGCTTGGCAGTTCCGGTAACTGGAACCATCTGTTTGACCAGGCGGGCATCCGTGGCTTGCGTTTGCGCCTCAATAGCCAAACAATGTTGGTATAATGCATCCAGGGTCGCGGGTATTACAGTATGTCTCAATCCATTCAAGATCTGGGAAGACAGCCCATCTTGAAAAATTTCCATGAGAGCCTCGTCATTCCAATTGATTTCTTGAGCTAGGCGGTGAAAATCTGATATATATTCCGCTACGCAGCGCGATCCTTGACGTAACTCTCCTATCCGCCTGGTGGCATTTTGTCTACGAAGGGGGTCAGCAAATTCTCTTTCCATCAGCTGGCAGAATCCTGCATAATTGCGCAGAACAGGATCTGGTCCTTCTATCAGAGGAGACGACCAATCAGCAGCTGGACCAGAGAGTAAACTTAAAATGAAAGCCACTTTAGTTTCATCAAGCTGGAAATCTGCTGGAGTTGAGGCAATGAATGTTCTGCATTGGTTTAAAAACGCTGGAAATTTACTACGCTCTCCAGTAAACTTATCAGGCAATGCTAAATAGCATCTGCTTTGTCTGGGTGGGGGGGGGTGGAGCTGGGGCTGGGACTCCGGCACCTTGCTGAATCTGCTGTTGCAAATCGCCAATTTGTTGCTGGAGAGCTTGAACTAATTGATACAAAACAGGATTATCTGCGAGCAGCTGCTCCATGACCTCACTGAAAGCTCGGACTAATTTTCCGTCTTTTCTGCTTTTGGGTCACGAGCAATCTGTTCTGTCTGGCCCCTCTCAGCTCATTAAAATTCACATAAATATGTCTTTAAGAGGTTTATTTAACACATTTCAAAAGAATTCACTTCAAAGCACGCTGCTGGCATTTTGCTGGCAGAAACAGCCAAGTCTCATTTATTTACATTTAGATTAAAACATGCTCCTTCCACACCTTCCAATTAACTCACTCTTTCTTTATCACATTGGCCAAGACCTCATTATTCTCCCGTAGATTTCCAAAACATCAGAAGACTGAATTCAAACGCACGGCTCCAGATATCAGGCTACTCCTTGATTAACGTTGCTCGTGACAAAGGCGTAGTCTCTCTGTCCCCTTCTAATATAGTGTCCGATACGTCACTTCCCCCAATTACTTCCTTTTTCCACTTAACTGACACCTTCGTTTATTAAACCTTCGGAATCTCAGATCAAGCCATCTATCTTCTTGATCCAAATCTGACCCCTCACTTTGTGAATCTGACCCAGACTGCCTGTAAATCTCCTCCCTGTCTGGCTCAGCTGCCGGGAGGGGAAAATACCCAGAGGGGACTGGCTGCTCTTCCTCGGCTGCCGGGAGGGGAAAACACCCAGAGGGGCCTGGCTGCTGATCCTCATCCTCTGATACTTCCCAAGCTGGTCTAGGGACACTCACAACAGGTACATATTCCGAAATCAATCAGAAGAAAGGGACAGCAAAAGGCAAGAAAGCTCAGGTTTGTGGGCTATGAGCCAGGGTCAAAAGGATATCGCTTTAGCGATGGAAGTAAAAGAATTGTAATTTCAAGGTCTGCTAATTATGCAGAACAAAATTGGGACAGAATTAATGCAAATTCTGGGTATATCTCACTTAATGACAGTGATCTATTTAATGACAATAACTCATCTAATGATGGAAAAATGATTATTGAAGATGTCAATGTTCAGGGAGGAGAGGCTGAACAAGACATGAAACCAGAAAGACTTGAGACACAGGAGCAGTTAGTACCACGTAGGTCAGAGCGATGTAACAAAGGAATTCCGCCTGACAGGTATTCTGCCAGCAAGGTAAAGGTTTGCAATGTGTGGTATGAGCCAAGAAGTTATAAAGAGGTGTTGGCATTACCAAAAGCTGAACAAGAAAGATGGAAGGAGGCCATGGATAAAGAGATGAAATCCATGGGAGACCATGAAGTATTTAAATCAGTGACTTTGCCACAGGGAACCAAAGCTGTGGGTTGTAAGTGGGTATATAAGAAAAAGGAATTTGCCAAATAATGATGTACAGTATAAGGCCAGGTTAGTGGCACAAGGTTTTTCACAATTAAAGAATTTGGGAGAAATAAAAAATTATCTCGGTGTAGAGATACAGAAAAATGAAAAAGGTGGTTATATTCTCAGTCAAAGAAGAAAAATTGAGCAGTTATTGTAAAAATATAATATGAAAGATAGCAATACTGCTCCCACACCCATGAGTATGGATTTTTATAATAGTTTAAGTGCGGACAAAGGTGAAACCTGTGATCAAGAGATATATCACTCAGCAATAGGGAGTTTGTTATATCTATCACAGTGGTCCAGACCAGACATAGCTTGCTCAGTAAGCATTTTGAGTCGTTTTACTGCTGCACCTACAAAGTTACATTGGATGGCTGTAAAAAGGGTTCTCAGATACTTAAAGGGAACTATAAATGTGGGTAATACAGATTACTGAGGAATTGAAATTAAACTGTTATGTCGATAGTGACTATGCAAATGACATAAACACAAGGAAATCAAATTCTGGGATTATAATAATGTTTGGAGGGACTCTGATTGGATGGAAGTCCAGAAAACAAACAACTGTTGCTATTTCAACAGCGTAAGCAGAGTTTATTGCTTTATCTGAATTGTGTTCTGAAGTAACATGGTATGTACAGTTGTTGCAAGATTTAAATATTAATGTAAAAGAATCTGTAAAGGTATTTGAAGACAATGCTGCCTGTATAAAAATGGCAACTGGTGACAGGGTGAAGAACAGAAGTAAACATGTAGACATTAAGTATTGTAATGTCAGGGAAGCTGTAAAAGGAGAATTGATTAGTTTACATCATTGTTCTTCTGAGGATAATTTGGCAGACATGATGACTAAACCATTGGGTGGTGTTCACTATGGAGAATGTATTAAGTCAATAGGTCTGATGTCTCTACCTGTCATGAAGGGAGGAGTGTTGGAATATTCATGAGCAGGAAGAGTCATGTGGTAACTCAGTCAGCCAATGTGAAAAAAATGCTACTGAGTCTGTGCAAAAGGTATTGAGTTAGAAGCTGAATTTTCAGTCTCAGGTTTGTCTCTGTATTTCTCTGTAAGAAGTCTTCATTTGTGCTATGTTGCTGTAAGGAAGAATGTATGGTATTGTAAATATTTTGATATAAATATAAAGAAGTTATTTTGAATCAGCTAAATGCAGTCAACTGTGAGAGGTTCTGATTTATTTTTTCACCAATAGGGAAATTAAAATTCTGTAACATACATACATACATACATACATACATACATACATACATACATACACACACACACACACACACACACATATATATATATATAAAAGGTAAAAAAAGATATATGCAGTGTTATCTTCATTTTAGATATCCAAAGGGTTTTGCAGCTCTCAGTGTTTTGTTTTTGGTGGGAAATGGGTCCAAGTGGCTCTTCGAGTGTTTTGGGTTGCCTGCCCCTGCCCTAGCCAGACCCCCTCTTCTTCTCCCAGCTGGGGCCTGCTGACACCCCCCACCCTCCTGCATACACCCTGCAGCCCCCCCCAAACATACCCTCCTGCTCCTCCAGCTGGGGCCTCCAGCAATTCCACAACCAGGAGCTCCTGGTCCCCCCTGCTGGGACCTCCTGCCCCCACCCCAGCCGACCAACCTTATCCCGAGCAGCCCATCCTGACCAAGGCAGAGGGAAGGCAAGACAGAGAACCATTTGTTAAATTATTTGAAACCCACTACTGTATAAATCTATCGGTTTATTTCAATACGCACTTTTCATCTTGCAACACATCAGACAGTAGCATTTCATAATGTTTCTGAATAAATTTGAGAAATAATTGTCAAAAAGCAATTAAGGAGCCTGGAGAAAGCATCTATCTGGCACTGTCAGTAGAGCTATTGTTATCCAATCTGATGTTGCTGTCAATACTTTAGTGATTTCAGTGAGGGCATGATGATGAAACTAAAGATTTTTGGTGAGTTTGGAGGAGATATTCAGAAAATGCACTTTGATTACCTTTGAACAACTAGAAAAAGACCAAACAATGGATAGATTTCCTTTAAAATTCAGGGATGAACAAATCCTCCTGATCTCAGGTGACAACAACAGACAGTCTGAGAGTGGACTAAGATAAACATGCCATCGATTCCTAAAGATCTTCCAATACATAAAAATATTAGACTCTCAATCTCTCACCAGACTGAGAGAGAAGAATGGCAATTAAGATAATAGTAATAGTAATAGTAATAGTAATAGTAATAGTAATAGTAATAGTAATAGTAATAGTAATAGTAATAGTAATAGTAATAGTAATAGTAATAGTAATAGTAATAGTAATAGTAATAGTAATAGTAATAGTAATAGTAATAGTAATAGTAATAGTAATAGTAATAAAGTTGGAAGGGACCTTGGAGGTCATCGAGTCCAATCCCCTGCTCAGGCAGGAACCCTACACCATTTCAGACAAATAGCTGTCCAGTCTCTTCTTAAAAACTTCCAGTGTTGGAGCATTCACGCTTCTGGAGGCAGGTTGTTCCATTGGTTAATTGTTCTAACTGTCAGGAAGTTTCTCGTTAGTTCTAAGTTGCTTCTCTCCTTGATCAGTTTCCATCCGTTGCTTCTCGTCCTGCCTTCAGGCACCTTGGAGAATAGCTTAACTCCCTCTTCTTTGTGGCAGCCCCTGAGATATTGGAACACTGCTATCATGTCCCCCCTCATCCTTCTCTTCATTAAACTAGACATACCCAATTCCAGCAATGTTTTAGCCTCCAGTCCCCTAATCATCTTTGTTGCTCTTCTCTGTACTCTTTCTAAAGTCTCAGCATCTTTTTTACATTGTGGTGACCAAACTGGATGCAGTATTCCAAGTGTGGCCTTACCAAGGAATTGTAAAGTGGTACTAACACTTTACGTGATCTTGATTCTCTCCCTCTGTTAATGCAGCCCAGCACTGTGTTGGCTTTTTTGGCAGCTGCAGCACACTGCTGGCTCATATTTAAGTGATTGTCTACTAGGACTCCGAGATCCCTCTCACAGTTACTACTATTGAGCAAGGTACCCCCTATACTATACCTGTACATTTGGTTTTTCTTGCCTAAATGTAGAACCTTACTTTTTTCACCATTGAATTTCATTTTGTTAGATAGCACCCAGTGTTCAAGTCTGTCCAGGTCCTCCTGTATCTTAAGCCTGTCTTCTGGAGTGTTGGCTATTCCTGCCAGCTTGGTGTCATCCACAATCAAACAAATCATACAGATATAATGAAAACTACTTCCAGGAATGCAGTTGCCCCCCAAAATATGGAGTCACCTGAATATAATCAGGACAGGTTATGCCAGAACTAAGGTAAAGCTCTTTAAGTGGGGTATGACCGGAGCCCACAATGTGACTGTGGTGTACTTGAACAAACTATAACACATATAGTTCAAGAATATCTCCTCAGGAAATTTTAAGGCACATGGGATGATATCACCACAGCCACACCAGAAGCAGGTAGATGGTTAGCTTCCTTAGACCTTGAATTATAACATCTATCCCATTGCAATTTCATGGCTCATGGTTTTATCTTAATTTAATATATTATCTCCTATATTATATTGTCCACATATTTCACACACATACATGCATACATACATCCTGGACATAGAGATTGACATAGTGACTTGCAAAATATGTCATAGGTTTGAGCTTATGCCCACAGAAGACCTAAACTATATATGTATCAAATGTAAATCATATGACTTACTAGAAGAAAAAATAAAGAATCTAGAAACAACTCTAGCTACTCTGAAACTCAATGAACAAAGTGAGAATCACCAACCTAAACAAGACGACACCAAAATTAAACACAATAGGGAGCAAACAGCTTCTAAAAAAATAGTGCCATTTAGAACAAAAAGAAGAAAACTGATACATTCAAATTGAACACAATAGAGAACAGCTTCCGAAAAAAATGACTCTATATATGAACCTAAAAAGGTTGACCGATGGAAACATGTCACTTTTAGAAGAAAACAGCAACTAGGAGCAAAGCCCCTACTATCTACACTAGCCCATTTCAATGAAGCCCACCTGGAACTGAATAATTGCTTTCATAGCCCCTTGGAATAAATATGCAGACACCTATAAAAGAGCAGGCATCATTAGTTTCTAAAAATGAGACACAACCCAACATTCCTGTGACAGGAAGAATAATATCCCAGACTTCCTAGGGGAAAAAAATGTGAATATTGGTGATAGGAGATTCAATTCTTTGGGGAACAGAAACTATAGTCTGCAGATGGAACAGTCAATCTAGGGAGGTATGTTGTATGTTGTAGGAGATATAAACATACCACAGACCCATAAAGGACTCAAATGTCTATACACAAATGCTCAAAGTTTAGGGAACAAACAGGGTGAACTTGAAATACTAGTACATGAAGGTAAATATGGTATAGTTGCCATTACAGAAACATGGTGGGATTAAACTCATGACTGGAATGTACTGATGGAAGGATACAAACTATCCAAAAGAAACAGACCTAACAAAAGAGGAGGTGGAGTTGCATTATATATAAAAGATCATTACATCTCTACAGAAATCCACAAAACCAGGGATGAAAACCTCTTAGAATCCATATGGATCAATATAAAAGGAAAAAAGGGAATGTCATTGCTATAGGTGTATATTACAGGCCACCCAATCAAGCAGAAGAAATATATGAACTTTTTGCTAAACAACTAACAAATGTTTGTAGGAAATATACTAAAGCAGTAATAGGAGACTTTAACTACCCTGATATCAACTGGGAGACAAACTCTGTAGCAAGTGGGAGATCAAACAGATTTCTAACCAACCTAGCTGACAACTTTGTCATCCAAAAGGTAGAGGAGGGAACTAGAGGAAAAGCTATACTGGACCTAATTCTTACTAACAGAGAAAAGTAAGAGGGAGTTGAATTTGCCAGAACCTTGGGCGATAGTGACCATGTCATATTGGAATTCAATATAATGCAAACACAAGCAATAGAACATAATCCAGCCAGTGTCTTAAACTTTAAAAGAGCTGATTTTAACAAACTCAGAGAGAGCCTAAGAAAAATTTTATTGTTGAAAATCCTAATGGGAAAACAAGTGTGAGAAACTTTGAAAAATATGATCACAAAAACCTATATCAGCACAATACCATTGAAAAAGAAACACAAGAAATCAAAGAAGAAACCAACATGGTTGCACAAATATCTCTTTGATAAACTGAAAAACAAAAAGGACAAGTACAAAAAATGGAAAGAGGGACATATAAGTAAGACAAAGTATCAGCAGATAGGCTGAATCTGCAAAGATGAAGTTAGAGAAGCAAAAGCTTAGAATGAACAAAGATTGCAATAAAAGTCAAAGATAATTTAAAAAGTTTCTTTTAACATATAAACAACAAGAAAAAGGTCAAGGAAACAATCAGTCCACTAAAGAGAGAAGATGGCAAGGAAGTAACAGGCAGTGGAGAGAAAACAGAGCTCCTTAACTCATTCTTTGCATCAGTCTTCACACAAAAAGAAACTATAGCCCAACCTACCAAAAACCTAACTCTAAAAGACAGACTTGAAATAAAAATTAAAATAAGCAAGAGAATGGTTAGAGAACATCTATCTGATCTTGATGAATATAAATCCCCGGGACCTGATGGATTACGTTGTAGAGTTCTGAAGGAGTCGGCAAATGTTAACTAAGAACCATTGTATCATATCTTTCAAAAATCCCAGAACATCAGGGAATTACCTGAGGACTGGAAAAGAGCTGATGTGATTTCCATCTTCAAAAAAAGGGGGTAAAAAAACAGCCCCAGGAAACTATAAGCCTGTGGTGGTGAACCTATCCACATGTGCCACAGGTCTCTTTTGGCATGTGCGCCATTGCTGGGCCAAGCTGCTCCGTCCTCCTCTCCATGCATGCGCAGCTCTCTGTGCATGCACAGTCTGGGAATAGACGAGAGACTATAAAAGGAGCAACTTTGGTGGGAGCAGCACTTGGTGCATACAGCGAGCAAGCTCGAGCTGACAGTGGTAAGTTTCAGTGGCCAACCACGCAGGGCAGCAGGAGGAGGAGGGGCGGCGGGGGCAGCAATGGCAGTGGCAGTGAAAGGGGCGGAGGGTGGGGGCGGGGGCCACCTACCTGCTTAAGCTGCCTTGCCTTGGCCTCAGCCTCATGGGGCGAGGGCTGCAGCAATGGCAGCAGCGAAAGGCATGGAGGGTGGAGGGCAGGGGGGTGCCCTACCTACTTAAGCTGCCTTGCCTTGGCCTCAGCCTTGGCCTCGTGGGACGAGGGCAGCAACAATGGCGACGGCGAAAGGCATGGGAGGGCGGTCTGCATGTTGTCTGAAGCTGCCTCAGCTGGCCGCTGGCTTCAGCAGGCCCGAATGAGGCAGCATTCACTCACCGGCTGCCCAGACTTGTGGGACTGTGGCAATGGTGGCGGAGAAAGGTACGTAGGGGGCAGAGGCCTGGTGTCTGAAGCTGCCTCAGCTGGTTGCTTGACCTCAGCAGGCCCCAACAAGGCAGCATTCACACTCACTGGCTGCCCAGCCTCATGGCAGCAGTGAGGGGTGTGTGTGTGCCACAATGTGAAAAATGATCTTAAGTCACTTTTTAAAGTGCCGTTGTCACTTCAATCACTAAGTGAACTGTTGTAAGGTGAGGACTACTGTACTTTATCACTTTTTTCTTTTTGGGGGGGGGTCATCAAGTTTACATCAAGTTTTTGACACTTTGCTAGGCGACTGGAAAAGCCCTGTTAGAATACCCAGATTGCAGCTGCTTTCTTGCAGTATGTGGAATGGCATGGGACCCACAGGATTTGCAAAGTTAAGTGAGGAAGTTGGTTACAGCTTATTAGGAAAGATAAAATAAACAACCAATGCTTTATTGACCATTCTTTGTCTAGATTTTATATCAATTGCATCTGCTAATACAGGCATCCTGCTTCAGATTTCTCTGTTATTTTCAGTATCTGGTAAAATGAATGAGTACTTTTCCAACAACCTGTAAAATCCAAGACACTGCTTTCATTGTTTAATTCTCCCCTCCTAGATTGTTGATTCAGGGAATATCCATTTCTTTAGTGTTAACTAATAGTTTTAGTTATTTAGGGATAGATTTGTATTGGTTGCTTCATTTTTTTTAAATTTTGTGTTTTTGTAAACTCCAAGTCTTGTACACTCACCCAAAAATGACTACAGCCAAAAAAAATCAAAAACAGATAGTGGAAGATCATTCCAAGAGGCCTGGACAGAGTCATTTGGAGTGATTGAACACAGTGGGAAAGCGTTATGTGTTCTATGCAATTAAAGTGTTGTGTGTCACACATCAAGTGTCAGATGGCACTTTGAAACCAACCACAAAAATGTTGCCCAACTTGGTGATACTGAAAGAAAAGAGTTTATTGAAGGGAAATTGAGGAACTATCATTCCCAGCATCTTAGTTTTTCCAACTATCTTTCCAGAACAAATCATCTGACAACTGCCAGTTTTAAAATTTCACTGTGCATAGCAAAACATGGTAAGCCCCTCTCTGATGGGGACATTATCAAAATGGCCATGTTGTCTGGGAGTGATTCTCTTTTTCATGATTTCCCAACAAGGATAAAATTATTCAATGCATCTCTGAGATACCACTGAACAGAAATACTGTGAAAGATAAGAGTCCAGCGCATGGCAAGTGATGTTAGTCAGCAGTTCACCACTGACTTACAAAAGGCAGCCTGTTACTCCATGTGCTTGGACAAAAGGATAGATATCAATAATCATGCAAGGCTAGCAGTAATTTTGCATTATGCTGTTGGTGACATCATGAGAGAAGAGCTGGTGAAACTGGCATCTTTGCCTGAAAGAACAGAAGGTATAGATATCTATAATGCTGTGAAGGAAGCTTTTTTTGTCACAAGACATAAGTAAGGTGACCAACCATCCTCCTTTAGGGAGGACAGTCCTCCTTTTTAAAGTTCTGTCCTCCCTCAAAAAGTGTCCTCCTACATGTCCTCCTTTTCGATATTTGAAGACTAATCTGCAGGGCTTTTTTTTCTCATAGAACGCTCAGAACAGTGTTCCGGCACCTTTTTTGATGGTTTTTTTCAACTTTTGCATGAGCTGTGTTACTCCCCCTATTGGCTTTCGAAAGCCAATAGGAATTGCTGCTGAGTGCACCAAAACACCCGGCCAGCAAACTTTGCACATGTAAGTTGTCTGCAGCAAAGGCGGATTGGCAGGAACTTTGCACCCCTTCCTGCTACCTAAATATACCATCTCCTAGTTAGTCCCAAAGATACCTGGAGGAGACTGGAGCGGCGACGCCATGGTAACTCTCTTGATCTTCAGCCCTGCTAGGGCAATAATGGCTGCGGGCACAAGAGGCAGGGGCAGTGGGGCTGCTGCGGGCATGTGTGTGTGAGGGGCGGTGGTTGCCAGTTGCCCCCCATGCTGTGGGAGCTGCAGGGCCTGCTCTACACGGGGCTGTGTAGGGTGGGTGGTGGTGCTGGCGGGGCAGCTGCAGGTGGGGTGTGTCAATGGCGGGCTGCCCCCCAGGGCTGGAGCTGGTGCAGCTGGTGCTTTGGGAGCCGCAGGGCCCGCTCTACATGGCGGGGCAGCAGTGCTGGCGGGGCAGCTGTGGGTGGGGGTGCGGCATGTAAGCATAATTACAATATAAAATGTTATTGTTACAAATGTTTTTTATTATGCATTTATCATATTATAGTGTATTCTATATTATTGTTGCAATGAATAAAATGTTTCTTTTATTTACGATATTTTTTCTTCAATTTATTTGTGTCCTCCTTTTCATTGTAAAAAAGTTGGTCACCTTAACATAAGACCAGAAAAGGTGGTTTCAGTTACAAGTGATGAAGCACCTTCTATGGTGGGGGCAACATCTGGTTTCATATAGTTGTTTCTTAAAGAAACAAAGCATCAAATAATTCAGTTTCATTGCATTATACACAAGGAAGCTCTTTGTGCCAGGGAAAGCAACAAAAAAAAATTGACGATGTCCTCAAAGGTGTCACAAAAATAGTGAATTACATCATGGCTCATGCTCTGAATTGGCAGTTTCAAGTACTTCTTGAGGAGGTTCAGTCACAGTATAATTGTTTATTTATGTACAACAATGTCTGGTGGCTGAGCAGAGGACGAGTCTTGGCAAGATTTGTAGCCTGCTTGGATGAAATTAGGCTGTTTATGAACGAAAAAGAGCAGGAATATCCACAGCTCACTGATATGGCCTGGCTTACCAACCTCATGTTTTTACAGACTTTATACAACACTTCAGTCTACTGAACAAACAATTACAAGGTGTAGGGAAAACAGCAGAAAGGATGTTTTGTGATATCAAAACATTTGAGAAAAAACTGCAGGTTTTTTAAAGAGACCTTGAAAGTGGGCAGCTGAAATATTTTCAAATTTTAAAAGTTCATTTAGAAAATTCCACAACATTTGCAGACAGTCCTACAAGCCATCAAGAAATCTACAAGGAATTTTCTAGCATTGTGGCAGCTGCAAAGGTGAATTTTAGTAACAGATTTTTACAGTTCCGTAAGATGGAGACAACCCTGTGTTTTCTTACTTCTCCAGATAAAGCCAGATTTGAAGAACTTGATTTTTCCTGTTTACAGTGGTTAGATTTAGGAAATTTGGAAATGAAGCTACTGGAATTTCAAGAAAACACTATCTGGAAAAATAAATTCTGTGATCTGTGTGAAACACTAGAGAAGATGGAAGGGATGAAAAAGGACAGCACAGTTAGTTCTGAGAACGAAATCCTCAAAATGTGGGATTCTCTGCCAAATAATTTTAAATCAATGAAAGCACTTGGGATTGCTTTCCTTGCTTTATTTGTGAGCAGCTGTTTTCAGCTTTGAATTATATCAAATCTGACATCAGAAGCAGATTAACAGATGACCTGAGTGCTGCATGTATTGCTCTCAAACTTACAAAATATGAGCTAAGGGTAGATAAATTATCAGCAGGCATACAACAGCAAAAATCACTGCTAGGAAGAAGAGAGCAAAGTCACTAAAGGGGTAAGACCAGGCTTCAGCGCCCTGGTTGGAACAGCATTCTCCCCTTATACCTGCCCTACACAAACGCTGGAGGTATAGCCTTCCTAAGGGACCCGTCCCTAGGAAACTCACAGACGCCCTAGCAGCATAAGGCATTGGAGATACTGAAACAGCCAAACCATGACCAAAGTTGGCAAACTTTCAGAGTTTGACGTAATGCACCCCGAGCGATGGAGTTCGTACATCTGAAGAGTAGAAAACTACTTCAGAGCAAATCAGGTCAGAGAAGACAATCTAAAAGCCACAACCTTGTTGTGCATGTGTGGCCAAGCCACCTTTGATATAGCAGAGAACTTAGTTGCTCCTGCTCCCTTGGAGTCAGTCACTTTCGCTGACTTAAAACATAGACTCAAGGAGCACCTTGAGCCATGTTTGTCCATTATCACATACAGACATGCATTCGAGATGAGAGAGCAGCAGCCAGGTGAAACCATTGCTGAATTCGTGGCTGCCCTATGCCAAGCGTCCCGGGTCTGCGAGTTTCCCGACCTAGAAGACAGGCTCCAGGACCGACTAGTCTGTGGCTTGCGTAGCAGAGACTTACAGCAAAGACTGTTCGCTAAAGAAACCCTGACCTTCCAGGACACTCTAAAAGAGGTGATGGCAGAAGAAGCCGTAGATGGAGCCATCAAGGCTTTACATCCTTCAAAGAATCTTCCCAGTCAGTCAACTGTGCATCATGAAGAATCAGAAAGAAGACCCATATGTCGACATTGAGATTGACCGGATGTAGAAGATCCCAGATAGAAGGCAGTGGACACTTGACAAGGCAGTTCCCTTCCTTAGCTGTCTTGGCTGTGGCAGACAGCACCAATGCTCAGAATGCCAGTTTTGCACAGCTGTGTGCCAGGTGTGTGGCAAACAAGGCCACATTGCCACCATCTGTAAAGGTTGCCAGAAGGAATCTCTATGCAAAGACTTCCCCAGGAGAAGTAATGGGGCCCCGGGGCAGAATAGAGTGGGGTTTTGCTCAGGAAGAAGGAACATCCTCAGAACTGGAGCCCGTTGCCCCCTAAAATAAAAGCTTAGACTAAAAGTCAAGCTGCAAGGAGTTCTATGCATCACGGAACAGGACACTGGATCAGTTATGTCTATAATCTCCTATAAGATTTTTAATTTTATCTGCAGAAACAGCGGAAAATGAGTCAGACTCAAGCTGTCAGATTTAGTTTTGACAGATTTTCAAAACTCCTGCGTAGCAGTGAAAGGAGAAGCTACGATAAAAGTGACATTCAAAGAGTTTGAGTGTCCCCTCAGTGTCGTGGTGGTGGAAGGCCAGCGAACAAGCCTGATTGGCTTAGGCTGGTTTGATGCCCTGGGCATCCATGTGACTGGCATCAACAGAACTCAAACAATGGATTTGGCAGCTGTCTACCAGGAGTTTGCGGATGTATTCAGTCCCACTTTAGGAAAGTACAGAGGAGCACCAATTGCTCTCCACCTTGATCCAACCGTAGCCCCAATCACAGTAAAGCCTCATAGAGTGCCTTTTGCCCTTAAGCCCAAGACTGATGCAGAGTTAGATAAGCTCATTCAACAGGGAGTCTTACAACCTGTTGACAGCTGTGTGTGGGGAACTCCCATAGTTACACCGGTCAAGCCTAATGGAGAGGTGCGCATCTGCGCTGATTATAAGTGCATTATTAATAAGGCACTGCAACAGTATGCGTATATGGTACCTGTAGTTAGCCACATTCTGGCATCCTTACAAGGAGGTCATTTATTCGCAAAGCTGGACCTGGTACAGGCTTATCAGCAACTGCCTGTGGATGATGCCGCTGCTGAGGTTCAAACAATAGTTACCCATAGTGGGGCGTTCAAGGTTCATCGCCTGCAGTTTGGGGTCAGTGTAGCCCCCGGGCTCTTTCAGAGTGTGAGGGGATACTTGCTGAATGCTTAAGGGCTGTTCTTCAGCTCTTCCGCGAAGCAGGGCTGAAGCTAAAAAGGGAAAAATGCCAAATTGGAGTCAACTCCACAGAGTTCCTAGGTTTCTGCATCACGCTGCTGGAATAAACCCAGCTGACTCAAAGCTCAAAGCTATTTTGCAGGCTCTCAGACCAAAGTCAAAGGGGGAGCTGCAAGCCTTCCTGGGGCTACTTAACTTTTATCATGCTTTTGTACCTCACAAGGCTGCATTAGCAGAGCCTCTACACAGGCTCTTAGATAAAAGGGCACCATGGCCCATGAAAACAGTTTCAAAGCAGTCAAATCACTGCCATTTTAATGAAAAGCTGCCTATCAGCATTGCATGTGATGCATCTCCCTATGGAATAGGAGCTGTGTTGAGCCATTTAATAATCAACGGGAGCCAAGCTCCCATAGCTTATTATTCAAGGACATGTCACCGGCGGAATGTAACTACACCCAAATAGATAAAGAGGCACTGGCCATCATGGCTGGCATCAAGAAATTTCATGATTTCCTTTATGGTCGCCCATTCATGGTATTCACCAACCATAAGCCATTACTTGGTCTGTTCACAACGGACAAACACACTCCTCAGATCTTATCTCCAAGGATGCTGAGATGGTCCATTTTTCTTGCTACCTATAATTTCAGTCTAACTCCCAAACTGGGCAAGGAAATGGGCCACGCTGATGTGCTCAGCAGACTGCCCCTGCCCAACTCGGAGCCTGACCCCACACCTGCTGCACACATCCTGTCAATTCAGGACTTGCCAGAATCTCCCCTTCATGCAGGGGATGTGGCTACTGAGACAGCCTCTGACAAAATTCTCAGCTGAGTTTTGAACTGGATGCTGAGGGGGTGGCCAGGAACCAGTCCTGGAACAGAGTTTTAGTAGAAGACAGGACAAGTTGTCTGCACACAAGCTGTGTCGGCAGCAGGCTAATCTAACCCTCACTGCCGACCAAGAGAAGAGCCGAGAATTGCCTGATGGCAGCAGCATGTCTCAATCTTCAGAGTCCTGTGCGACTCAAAGGGACAGGCTGGACGACTCAGCCATGGGAGAGTTGCTTCAGACCAAAGAAACAGTGCCAGCAGATCAGAGTATGCTGGAAGACTTATTCCCCAGCATGTCAGGGACTGCTTCACTCCCGGACAACCGTACTGGTCTACCTGGACAGATCAGCCAAGCAGAGACTGGTCTACCTGGCCAGCAAAGACAGAGACTGGTCTACCCAGCCAGCAAAGACAAACAGTGACTGGTCTTCCCGACCAGTTGTCAAAAAGACTCTGGTCTACCCAGCCAACCAAGGGTAGACCGGGAACCTCAGGCACAAATGAGGCGGTTGAATCGATCGTAGAAACCGCCTGCTTATCTAAATAAATATGTACAGTTTTTGGATATGTTTTGATTCAGGGGGAAGGGGTGTTATGTATTAAGCAATTCAAAAGGGTCTGTTAGAAAGAAATGGTTAACTGATTGTTTTATTTGAATGATAAACTGTCTGTATAACTTTAAGCCTGTTGTTTTGGCACAAATAAGTACTTTAAACTGATTGGCTGCCGCCTAGTATAAATATAAGTCAGGCAGCTGCTACAACTTGCTTCTGTGAGGATCTAATAAAGAGCTGTTGATTCAACCTTGTGTCTTCAACGCCTCTCTGTTCCCACTACACAACACTTCCCATGCTTGTAGCTGCCTCTGAGCCCCTCATTCTTGGAAGTTAGCATTGCCGGCACCCAAGAGCTGTTTTAAAGTTAGGGAATCTTTGGGGGATAATCAACTAGCACCCCGACATGCCCCCCATACCCTCCCTTCAACACCAGAAGCTGAATTCCCCCTCACAGCCCCTGCAATCACCTATTGGCAATCACACACAGCACCATGGCTTCTATCTGCCACCTGATTGGCTGGCAGCTATTTGTTCCATGCAACCAAAAGCAATGCCCCTGCCCACAGCCTCTGCAATCATCTATTGGCAATTGCATGCTGCCCCCCACAGTACCATGGCTTCTGCCTGCCACCTGATTGGCTGGCGGCTATTTGTCCCATGCAGCCAAAGGCCTGGGAGAAAGGGGGCCTCAATGAATTCACCAGGCCAAATGGCCTGGGAAAGAGGGCAAGAGGCCTATTGGCCACGAAGAATGGCTTGGGAAGAGCCAGCAGTGAAGGAAAACTGGCTGCAAATAGGCAGAGGTTGAAGGCTGGAGGAGAAGGAGTTGTGGCCAAAGGCCAGTGCCTAAACGTCCCATTCTGCTTCAGATTCAATTCCAAAAGGTTGTTGGCAACTGATTCACATTTATGGTGGTGCACAATGTACCTATCTGTACTTCTCTGTAATACTGTGGCCTGCTTTTATTTGCTATGAGCATGCTCACTTCTCTCTGATCATTAGCAACTTCCTTCCATGCCCATTTTAGCTTGAGGAGCAGGAATGATTTGATGAGCAACACTTGTCAAGCATGATCAGTTTCCCTTATCTACATACATAGTTAAATGTCCAAAATAATAGGAAACTTGTAGAGAAGAGGTGTATGGAACAGTCTTTCTGCAAATGCTTGTCAATATCTTCCTGGGAGTCTCCATCCCAAAGATGTAGATGTGGAATAGGGGATGGATGGTGGAGCAGACAAAAGAATAGGTTAAGCATGATGAAGCAGAAAATGGAGTAGAATAACAATGATGGAGCATATGAAAGAGTAGAGAAAGATAATGGAACAGGTAATTAAACATGGGAAGAGTGATGGAGTGGGCAGACCAACGGGATTAGGTTCTCAACCTTCCTAATGCCGCAACCCTTTAATACAGTTCCTCATGCTGTGGTGACCCCCAACCATAAAATTATTTTCGTTGCTACTTCATAACTGTAATTTTGCTACTGTTATGAATCGTAATGTAAATATCTGATATGCAGGATGTATTTTCATTGTTACAAATGGAAAAAAGTGATAAAGTACAGGTAGTCCTTGACTTACAACAGTTTGCTTAGTGACTGTTCAAAGTTACAACGGCACTGAAAAAAAGTGACTTATGACCATTTTTCACACTTATGACCGTTGCAGCATCCCCAGGGTCATGTGATATACATTTTGATGCTTGGCAACTGATTTATATTTATGATGGTCACATTGTTCCACGGTCATGTGATCGCCTTTTGCAACCTTCTGACAAGCAACGTTAATGGGGGAAACCAGATTCACTTAACAACCATGTTACTAATTTAATATCTCTCTCCCTCTTTCTTTCTCTCTCCCTCTCTCTGTCTCCCTCTTTCTTTCTCTCTCTCCCTCTCCCCCTCTTTCCCCCTATTTCTCTCTCTCTCTCTCTCTCTCCCTTTCTTTCTCTCTACGTCTCTCCCTTTCTTTCTCTCCTCCTTTCTCTCCCTCCCTCCCTCCCTCTCTTTCTCTCTCCCTCTTTCTCTCTCTCTTTGTCCCTTTTTCTCTCCCTCTCCTTCCCTCTCTCCCTCCCCCCCTCTCCCTCTATTTCTCTCTCCCTTCCTCTCTCCCTCTCTTTCTCTCCCTCTGTCTCCTTTTCTTTCTTTCTCCCTTTCTCCCTCTTTGTCTTTCTCTCTCTCCCTGTAACTCTCTCTTTCTCTCTCTCCCTCTCTTCCTCTCAAAGTTCCTTAAAATCCTTAAAAGTTATGCTTGAGTGGAAGACTTTTTCTTTTACCGATGGGGTGGGTTGGCAGACAAGTACTCAAAAAAGGGGGGGAAGGGCGAATAGGCGTCCAGTTTGAATGACTTCTTTCTCTTGCCACTGGCTTCTAGGAGGAGCAAAGGACATCCAACACTGCAACCAGGTGCCCTGGACTGGCCATTCCAGAGCTTCCTACACTGGCTGACTTAGTTGTCTGCAACCTGCTGTTGTCGCTTGAGGGGAGAAAGGACACGGGCGGGAGAGATTCCTTCTTTGTCATCTAAGGAGGGAAGTTATGTTGAACCGTTGACTCTGTGTCGAGCCCCATGGGACCGATATTTGCGGGCAGACAGAAATCCGCCCGCCGAGCCACCACCTCCCCATCGCCCTCCACACCGGCAGACCTCGCAGCTGACAAGCGCATATTCCGGGGGTCACCAGCTGACTGGCACAGAAGATCGGTGCCACAGTGGTCTCCCAGCCACCTGCTTCTTCGGCTGGAGCAATTGCCAGGGCTTGCATGGTCGCCAGCGGTGGAGAGTGCGTCAGCGGCCATTGGGGACACCAGCAGTTCTGTGCCATGGAGGCTTGAGGCGCAGGACGCAGAGCGGAGCGGTGCTGTGGGAGGTGGCAGGAGAGGGGGGATGGGTTACCTGCATCCTGCCAGCTGAACTCTGGAAGCCTGCCTGAATGAAGAATTTTAGGGGGAGTTGAACGCGAGACAGGTCCTAAGACCATCGGAAATATGTTTTCTGATGGTCTTAGGCGACCCCTGTGAAAGGGTCGTTCGACCCCCAAAGGGGTCGCAACCCACAGGTTGAGAACCGCTGAGCTAGAGCAATGAGAGTAGAAGAGATAGAACAATGGAGTTAGGTTCAGTATATAATAGAGATAGCAAGGGGGCAAGAGACAAGACAGCATCACATATCTGCCTTCCTACCAAAGCAGAATAGAAATTGACTAGCAAAATAAAAGCAAATTGTATATGGGAATTTGGAATGTATTTGGAAAAATAACTGATTCAGCTTATTTTTAAACCAGGGGTCTTCAAACTTGGCCCTTTTATGACTTGTGGACTTCAACTCCCAGAATTCCTCAACCAGGCATGTGGACTTCAACATGCTGGCTGATGATTTCTGGAAATCCACAAGTCATAAAAGGGCCAAGTTTGAAGACCCCTGCTTTAAACTAAATTAAAACTGAGGGGGGAGGGTAATCAACCTTTACGATTTTCTTTAGAACCTAATCCAAAGCATGGACTCCAGGACAATCAATCAAGCAGGGAGATAGAGGGTGATAGGAGGGAGGAGATGGTTAGACACAGATTTGGAGATGTATGAAGCATACATCTGCATATGTTTACGAGTAGTCATGCGCTCCGACCCCCAAGGCTCTACCTGTTCTCGGGGTTATTCAGAACCACAGGGCCCTGGCTGTAGGCTGATGTTGTGCAATGCCAGGCCTGTGGTAAACAAGCCCCCCCTCATCCAAGATTTAATTTCAGAGGGGGGAGCAGACCTCGCAGGTATTACGGAGACCTGGTTAGGACCGGAGGGCGGTGTCCCTCTGGTGGAAATGTGCCCACCGGGTTTCCTTGCATTCCATCGGCCGAGAGCACGGGGCAGGGGTGGGGGAGTGGCGGTCGTGATTAGGGAAGATTACAGGCCGAGGGAGGTCACTGTTCCTCAGACGGCAGGCTGTGAATCTCTCCTGGTGAAGTGGGACCTTGGGGGTCCGAGGGCAGTGTTGATTACGTACCTGGCTCCCTGCCATGTGTCAACCGCCCTGCTTGAGCTCCTGGACGTTGTCGCCGCAGTGGCGGTTGAGGTTCCCAGGCTAATAGTCATAGGTGACTTCAACCTGCCATCTGTGGGCGGGACGTCCGGGGGAGCTCAAGAGTTCATGGTTTCTATGGCAGCCATGGACCTGACCCAGGTAATTCAAGGCCCCACACATACAGGGGGGAACATGCTTGACCTGGTTTTTGTCTCTGGACAGTGGCTGAGTGGTCAGAATATAGGGGATATAGTTATTGAGCCCCTGTCATGGTCTGACCACTCTCTCCTTCGCTTGGACTTTCTGACCGCTGCACCCCACTGCAGGGAGGCAGAACCAGTGAGATGGTACCGCCCCAGGCGGCTGATGGAACCCGAGCGGTTCCAGATGGAGCTTGGGCCAATTCCTGAGGTTCTGATACACGACTCGGTTGAAGAGTTGGCGGCAGCCTGGGATAGGGCTGCGGCCGGTGCTCTAGATCGGGTCGTGCCTTTGCGGCCTCTGATTCGACGTACGTCTCGATCGGCCCCTTGGTTCACTGAGGGGCTGAGAGAGATGACCGAACACTAGTAAGAGACCATATTAGGTCCTACCTAGTGGCGATAAAAGCAGAGAAGTGTTCTTATCTCACTGCTCTTATCGCGTCATCAGATAACCGCCCAGCCTCCTTGTTTAGGGTGACCCGCTCCCTCCTTCATCAGGAGGTGAGAGGAGACCCCTTAGAGGGTAGAGCTGAGGATTTTGGAAAATATCTGCATGATAAAATCGCTCAGATACGGGAAGGCTTTGATTTCAACTGGGTATGTCCGGTGGGAGAGACGGAGTCTGGTCTTGAGACTGTTATCTGGGCTGAGTTTGACCCTGTGACTCCCGAGGACGTGGACAGGTTGCTCGGGGGACTTAGGGTGACCACTTGTTTATTGGACCCGTGCCCCTCCTGGCTGGTGTTGGCATCTCGGGAGTTGGTACGAGGCTGGTTCCAGGCAATTATTAATGCTTCTTTAAGTGAGGGTGTCTTCTCTGCCGCCTTGAAAGAGGCGGTAGTGAGGCCCCTCCTTAAGAAGCCTACCCTGGATCCAGCTGTTTTATCAAATTATCGTCCTGTCTCCAACCTTTGCTTTCTTGCAAAGGTTGTCGAGAGCGTGGTTGCCCGACAGTTCCCGCGACACCTGGAGGAATCGGTATACTTGGATCCATACCAGTCGGGCTTCAGGCCTGGTTACAGCACGGAAACAGCATTGGTCGCGTTGGTGGATGACCTCTGGCGGGCCCGGGACAGAGGTTGTTCCTCTGCTCTGGTGCTATTGGACCTCTCGGCAGCTTTTGATAACGGTTGGAGGGGCTAGGTATGGGGGGCACTGTTTTGCGGTGGTTCTCCTCCTTCCTCTCTGGCCGGATGCAGTCTGTGTTGACAGGGGGCCAGAGGTCGACCTCGAGACCCCTCGTATGTGGGGTACCTCAGGGATCGGTCCTCTTGCCCCTACTGTTCAACATTTATGTAAAACCGCTGGGTGAGATCATCCGTGGTGTTGGTGTGGAGTACCATCTGTATGCTGATGATACTCAGCTGTACATTTCCACGCCGAACCACCCCAACGATGCTCTTGCCGTGCTGACCCAGTGCCTGGAGGCCGTGCGGGTTTGGATGGGGAAGAACGGACTCAAGCTCAACCCTTCCAAGACCGAGTGGCTGTGGCTACCGTTGTCCCGGTTTAGTCAATTGACTCCTTCATTGTCCATTGGGGGCAAAACAGTGGCCCCCGTGAAAAGGGTTCGCAATTTGGGAGTCCTCCTGGATTCACGGCTGTCTTTAGAGGACCATTTGATGGCCGTGGCCGGGAGGATGTTCTATCAGGTTCGCCTGGTACGCCAGTTGCGTCCCTTCCTAGACCGGGACTCGCTATGCACAGTTACTCATGCCTTCGTCACTTCCAGGCTGGACTACTGTAATGCTCTCTACATGGGGCTCCCCTTGAGGTGCACCCGGAGGCTTCAGCTGGCCCAGAATGCGGCCACGCGGGTAGTGACCGGAGCACCATGGCGCTCCCATGTAACATCGCTCCTGCGTGAGCTGCACTGGTTGCCGGTGGCCTTCCGGGTGCGTTTCAAGGTGTTAGTGACCATCTTTAAAACGCTCCATGGCATCAGACCCGGATATCTACAGGACCGCCTTCTGCCAGCAAATACCTCCCGCTGTCCGGTACGCTCCCACAGAGAGGGTCTCCTCAGGGTGCCGTCGGCCAAACAATGTCGGCTGGCGACCCCCAGGGGGAGGGCCTTCTCTGTGGGAGCTCCAACGCTTTGGAACGAGCTCCCCCCCGAACTCCGTACGATGACGGAATTGCGTTCCTTCCGTCGAGAGTTAAAAACATATTTATTCCGACAAGCCGGCCTGGGATAATGGCTCCAGCTCCAACAATGGCCATAATTGTTTTTAGGGGATTGCGTTTTTAGATTATGTATTGGGTTTTTAAATATTGGGCCAAATTATTTAATTTATTTTTAATTTTATTTTTTGTATGTTGTCGTTTTAATTGGGCTGTACACCGCCCCGAGTCCTTCGGGAGGGGGGGCGGTATAAAAATCTTAAAAAATAAAAAATAAAAATAAACTTAGGGTCAGCCATAAAGGGCTCAGATGCCTATACACTAATGCTCAAAGTCTGGGGAACTAAAGTACTAGTACACGAGGGCAAGTATGATATAGCTGCTATTACTGAAACTTGGTGGGATGAAACTCATGACTGGAATGTACTGATGAAAAGATCTAGCTTACCAAGGAGTAGGTTGTGGTCTATTTTATCAATTGCCTTACTGAAACCTAAGTATACTATCTCAGAGGGCAGCCATGTTATATCTTCGGTTCTTTAGGCATTGAATGAGGCAGAGTGTTGAAACAGCAAACAAGTTTATTAACTCAGAACAGAAACAGCCCTAAAGGCTGCTGCACAGCTATTTATACAGTTAGCCTCTAGGTGGCAACCAATAGCTTTAAAGTACAGTTTCCCACCCCAAACCTTATTATCAGCTTGGAGACAGCCATTCTGGCTTTCAGTAACAGCAACATTAAACAATACAGCAATGTAGGTCAGATATTAAGCAAGTGATTTAAAACAGTTGTGGCCAATACATTACACGTACATTCCCCCAAAAGCTGAACAGTTACAAACAAGTGCTGTATTTATGTTTCTGCAGATTCTGAAATTGAATATGAAGCAATGTATAGTTTTAACAGCTTCCTATTTCAAATTATATCATCTATCTTTGCTCTGTTAGAGACTCTATTGTTAATTATACTGAGTGGGGTTGTGAACCTTTGCCTCCAGGTCCATCCTTGCCAGAACCATTCACTATGTAAGCAGAGGGACCAATTGCATTAAAGTGCAGGAATTCTGCATATTCATCAGTGCACAGACAAAGCTAGCACAGTTTTGTATGTTATAATCCAGGAGAAGAAGGGCAGAGAACAGGAAAAAAGGACTTCTTCATTGTGATAGATATTTGTATACATTTTAAAAGGCACAGATTCCCTACTTTTCATTGTACAAGGTCACTGAGTTTACGTGATTTTTATTCTCTTTGTTCCTCTTCTGAACCAAAAGATATTTAGTAAAGCCATCTCACAATTCCAGAAGCTTCTTGGTCCCTGAGAACAAAAGCAATCCCATTTTGCAAAAGTTCATTTTATGGACCACTCCATAGGACACGATGTATTTTGAAAGAACAAAGTGTCTGACAATCCCAGACATGGCAATAGCAGAAAACTTACTGATTCAGCGAGGCTTGGAAAAATGGCTTTGTTGTAGACAAGAAAGAAATCATATATGCAGAAGATATACCTACTGCCAGAACATGGATATCAAGCCTTGAAGATATTTCAACCTTAGAGTTTGAACCTTAACCATCTTCCTCCTTTTCGAATCAATAAACTCTTGACCATTCTTTTTTAGGCTTAAAATAGAAAGGTATCTTGGTCAGCTTTAATACTGCTGGTTTCCAATTTGCCAGCTTCAATTCTTACATCAAAGGAGGAAAAAGAGTCCAAGATGAAAAAGCAGGCAGCATTTACCACATAAAGTACTAGGACTGTAACAGCCACTATGTAGGACAGACAGGCAGAAAATGCAAAGTACATCCATGAACATCAATTAGCAGACAGAAGACATGATGAAAACTCTTTAATCTCATAACATATGGACAGTCAAGTATAGTTTCAACTGGGAATCTATGAGCATCTCAGACCAACCTAACTCCAAAAATGCTAAGGAATTCCTGGAAGCATGGTGCTCAGACAAATCAGCCATTTGCTTAGTTCAGATGGTCTGTTATGGTATTTTTGGTAAATACTGTAATTGGAACCATTTTGTTTTCATTAAAAAACCTAAATATTACTTTATATTCATGGGTCATATATATCCAGTTATGAAGTGGAGATGGTTACAGTTTTGCACTGTGAGTGAAACAATGAAAGACTGCTAGTTTATTCTGGCTATTAAAAGATAAGTGAATTCATTCACAGTTTAATCAACAGCTGCAGACCTGGGAAAAGAGCTGTGAAATGGAGATCCATTATTCTCATACCAAATGTAATTGCAGATGCTTTTTTTTTTTAAAAAAAATAATCAATAACTGTACAAGAAGGATTTGCACCTAGGATTTAATGAGAAATCAATTGCATTTTAAAAACCAAAGAATTTATGGTGGGTTGCTAAATGTGTTACATTTAATAGCAATAGCAATAGCACTTAGACTTATATACTGCTCCATAGAGATTGTACCACTTTTAGGACATGACAATATTTGAGTACCACCAGTGCTTAGCACGGTGTCAAAAACTTGATGACTAAAAAAAGGGGGGGATTTGGGTTTAACTGTTAGATTCATTTATTGTTATAGAAATGGCTAGTTTATAATGTTACGGAAAAGTAAAAAGTTGCAGTTCAATGTTAATGCTTCCTTCTGCTGCAACAGAGAAAGGCAGAAGTCAATGCCTTTTCTTTTTCTCTCCTCCTCCTCACTTTTTTCCTTTTTTTCTTTCACCCTTCACTCACAAAGGCCCTTTGCTTGCTCTCACACATTCTCCCGGAAAGCCTTTCCTCTGCCTCTCTCACACGCGTCTCCCAGAAAGCCTTTCCTCTGCCTCTCTCACACACTTCTCCCAGAAAGCTTCCTCTGCCTCTCTTATACACTTCTCCCAGAAAGCCTTTCCTGTCTCTCACACACCTCTCCCAGAAAGCCTTTCCTCTGTCTCTCACACACTTCTCCCAGAAAGCCTTTCCTCTGTGTCTCACACACTTCTCCCAGAAAGCTTCCTCTGCCTCTCTCACACACTTCTCCCTGAAAGCCTTTCCTCTGTCTCTCACACACTTCTCCCAGAAAGTCTTTCCTCTGTCTCTCACACACTTCTCCCAGAAAGCCTTTCCTCTGCCTCTCTCACACACTTCTCCCAGAAAGCTTCCTCTGCCTCTCTCACACACTTCTCCAAGAAAACTTCCTCTGCCTCTCTCACACACTTCTCCCAGAAATCCTTTCCTCTGTCTCTCTCACACACTTCTCACAGAAAGCTTCCTCTGTCTCTCTCACACACTTCTCCCAGAAAGCCTTTCCTCTGTCTCTCACACACTTCTCCCAGAAGGCTTCCTCTGCCTCTCTCACAAACCTCTCCCAGAATGCCTTTCCTCTGCCTCTCTCACACACTTCTCCCAGAAAGCCTTTCCTCTGTTTCTCACACACTTCTCCCAGAAGTCTTCCTCTGCCTCTCTCACACCTTCTCCCTAAAAGCCTTTCCTCTGTCTCTCACACACTTCTCCCTGAAGGCTTCCCCTGCCTCTCTCACACACTTCTCCCAGAAAGCCTTTCCTCTGTCTCTCTCACACACTTCTCCCAGAAAGCTTCCTCTGCCTCTCTCACACACTTCTCCCAGAAAACCTTTCCTCTGTCTCTCACACACTTTTCCCAGAAAGCCTTTCTTCTGTCTCTCACACACTTCTCCCAGAAATTGTTTCTCCCCCTTTCTCTTTCTCCTCACCACTTCTCTGACAAAAGCCTTTTGTCTTCTTCTCTTTCTTCAGAGTCTTTTTTTCTCTTCCTCTCTGGCCAAAACTGACTCCTTTTATAACCTCTCTTGTCTCCACCCCCTCCTCCTCCTTTCTTTTCCAGGTGAGCAGGAAGTGTCAATCTTGGAGCCTTTGTCTTGGCCCAGCAGCCCTGCAGCTCCTGAGGACTCTCTCATGGCAAGTGCCTGCATTGTGCTGCTTTAGCTCATTCCCTCCCCCGCTACTCTTGTCTAGGCTAGGCAGCATCGTGTGCCACCTGCCAGGTGCCAATGTACCACCAGTGGTACATGTACCACTGGTTGAAAAGTCCTGCTTTACAGCACTTTCTGGGCAGTTTACAACATCAGCATATTACCCCCAACAATCTGGGTTCTCATTTTACTGATCTTGGAAGAATGGAGGGTTGAGTCAACCTAGAGTTGGTCAGGATTGAACTCCTGGCTATCGGCAGAGTTAGCCTGCAATACTGCATTCTAATCACTGCAACACCAGGCCTCATTTAACCCACACTGCAGTAGAATATAGTTTAAATGTAACTGACAACCAAACTATATAAAAAAGCAGTATACTTTGACAGAGGTATGCAGGATTTCTCCAAACTATAACTATTGATATAGATAGCAATGGTCAGGTTAATATATTAAATTAGTTAATGCAGAAAAAACATAGTTTAAAATACCATTAGCTTCTACTTTAAAGCTAGTCCTGGCAATGGATTTAACAAATAAATAGGGTAAGTATTGTGATACATTGATAAATATTGTGGGTAACAAGTATGCTTATATGATAACTACACATTTCCTACAAATAGGATCTTCCAGCTTAACAATTATACTACTGTCCCCCACTTTACAATATTCATAGAAATACAGTTATTTATATGAGCCATACACTACTTGGAATTTCTGGCTGTGTTCACTGAGGATTACATTCAAATTGATGTTTCTTCTCTAAAATATGTCTTGACTCTGGAAGGATTGGTTCAAGAAATTCTTTAGTATTGCCAGACAATGGCAATGCCTGTATTATCTATCAAGATATTGAAACAAATTTAAAAATATTCTAAATCAGGGGAATCCAACCTTGGCAACTTTAAGACTGGTAGCTGGCTGGGGAATGTTGGGAGATGAAGTGCACCAGTCTTAAAACTTACCAAGGTTGGACCCCCCCACTCTAAATAAAGAACAATTTTACTCAGAAATAGAACATGAATTGGTGAATAAGACATTAGCTGCATTCAGATGTAACAGTGAGCCAAAGGATGAGAACATGCAAGCTGCAGGAGTCTTGTTCATAAAGGCACAATCCAAGCACTTAGTGGAGCAAGTTAATGGCCCTAATTGTTCATTGTCCTAATTGTAGAAAGTGGTATCTGCAGAATGACAGATGTCTATGGAGATTCTCAGTCATCCAGTCATGGTTGGCCCAAAGGCAACTGGACTTCATTTTTCCTTGAAGATTTTTCACTTCTTTGTCTGATCTTCATGAATATAAATCTCCAGGACCTGATGGATTACATCCCAGAGTTCTAAAGGAACTTGCAGATGTTATCTCAGAACCACTGTACCATATTTTTCAAAACTCCTGGAGCGCTGGGGAACTACTAGAGCTGGACTTTTCAACCTTTTCACCCATTGTACCACTTTTAGGATATGGCAATATCTGAGTACCAGCAGTCGCCTAGCAAGGTGTCAAAAACTTGACCAAAAAAAAAAGAGAGGAAAAAGTGATAAAATACAGATACTCCTCAACTTACAACAGTTTGCTTAGTGACAGTTTGAAGTTACAACAGCACTGAAAAATGTGACTTATGACCCTTTTTCACACTTATGACTGTTGCAGCATCCCCAGGGTCTTGTGATTTACATTCAGATGCTTGTCAACTGATTCATATTTATGACGGTCACTGTGACCCAGAGTCACGTGAGGGCTTGGTTGGGACCAGGGACTTGATGCTGTGGCTGATGGTGGAGTAGGCAAAATGGCATGGGCCCTAGCAACTGGATTGGGACTTTGGCAAGGGGGTGGAAGTGATGGATAAGCCTTCGCCTTACTCCACTGAGTACTCACACCGAGCTGTAGGAACCCCTTCTCTGACCTCCAGATGGTCAAATTTCTCCTTCAGCTGCTTGATTGAGGGACTGTGAACTACAGTCTGGTACTTCCACTCAATGGAGTTGTCCCATCCAGTCAATCCCTTCCCTTTATTCTGCGCTGCAGATGATGGACCCTGGAGTGGAATTAGCAGCTCCTCTTTGGCAGGCTTAGGAGTGCTTCTGCGCTGAGGGATTGGTTCCGATTGATAGAGGTCCACAAGGATGGTGGTCCCCTCTTGAGGCATCAGTTTCCATGGCTGGATAATCTGGTTCTTTGGCCAGGCCCCCATCATCAGACTCTCTTTGGTGGCTGGAGCAGCTGCTTGTGGTCCAATAGCCAGCTTCTGGTGCAGCCCTTCAAGAAGGACGAGGCTTCCTCCTTGTGGTAGCAGGGTAACTTTTGTTACTCCTGTCTTTTCTTTGTCCTATGTGTTCTCCAATCAAGTTCCTCTTCCTCATCACTGACTGGCTGTAGCTGCATGCTTTTCCCAAATGAAGTCTCAGGGCTGTCCTGCTGCAGCTGTGCTTCAGCCAAATCATTCTCAGCCAGCTGTTCATCCAGTGTCTCTCCCATCAACCACTCCCCTCACTTGGACTTGCAACCTCTGCCTCAGAGCTATTGACCAACTCCCATCCTGACATGCCTGAGACTGATTCAGCCTCCTCTGAACTGATATCTGGAGAGGCATCTGGGGAAACATCTGGGGGAGTCATCACACCAGCCCAAGAATAAAACACTGAGACACAAAGTGGGCAATGTGATATATATGCAGTACAATGCATTGAGACATGTACAAATCAACCACTTCACAAACACATGGCACAAAATAGGGGAACAAACCTGTTAGGACAATATTCAGGAGTCCATCTGCACTTGAAAGACAAAGGAATATCAATCAGAATAGAGCTGGAAGGGACTTTGTAGGTCTTCTAGTCCAACCCCCTGCTCAAGCAGAAGATACTATACCATTTCAGACAATTGACTGTCCAGTCTCTTTTTAAAACCTCAATTGATGAAGTACCTACAACTTCTGAAGGTACTATTCCACTGGTTAATTGTCCTCACTGTTAGGAAGTTTCTCCTTAATTCCAGGTTGCTTCTCTCCTTGATTAGTTTCCATCCATTGTTTCTTGTTCTGGTGCTTTGAAAAATAAGTTGACCCTCTCTTTTTGTGGCAACCTCTCAAATACTGGAATACTGTTTTCCTGTCCCCCCCCACTCCTTCTTTTCTCTAGACCAGCCAAACCCAAAACCTGCAACTGTTCTTCACTTGTTTTAGTCTCCAGGCCTTTAATCATCTTAGTTCCTCTTCTTTCAATTTTTCCAAAGTCTCAACATCTTTTTATAATATGGTAAGCAAAACTGGATGCAGTATTCCAGGTGTGGCCTTACTAAAGCTTTATAAAGTGGTACTAATGCTTCATGTGATTTTGATTCTCTGCCTCTGTTTATATAACCAAGGATAGTATTCACTTTTTTGTCTGCCGCCGCACACTGCTGGCTCATAGTCAGATGATCATCCACTAGGACTTCCAGGTCCCTCTCACACTTACTGTTTTTGAGCCAGGTTTCACCTAATCTGTACTTCTACCTTTGGTTTTTCCTGCCTAAGTATAAAACCTTGCTTTTCTCCAATTAAATTTCATGTTGTTGGTTAGGGCCCATTGTTCAAGCTTGTCAAGATCTTTTTGGTTCCTGAGCTTGTCTTCTAGGGCAGGGCTTTTCAACCAGTGGTACATGTACCACCAGTGATACATTGGCACTGTCAGGTGGTATGCGGCCTTGCCCAGCCTAGCCAAGTTTAGCAGGGAGGGAACAAGCCAAAGCGGCACAGTGCAGGACTTGCCCTGAGAGAGTCCTCAGGAGCTGCAGGGCTGCTGGGGCAAGACAAAGGCTCCAGGATCTTCTGGCTCACCTGGAAGAGAAAGGAGGAGGGGGCAGAGACAGGAGAGGATATAAAAGAAGGCAGTTTTGGTGGGAGAAAGAGAGAAAAAAAGACTCTGGAGAAAGAGGCAGAAGAGAAAAAGCTTTTGTCAGAGAGAGGAAAAGGGAGGAGGCTTTTGGAGAGGCGTGTGCATGAGAATGGGAAGGATTTTGGAGGGACGTGTGTGTGAGAAAGAGAGCGAGAGATAAGATTTTTTGTAAGAGCAGCAGTGAAGAGAAAGAGAGAAGAGAAGAGAAGGAAGGAGATTTGAATGAGAGGGAGGAAGGGTCTGAGGGAAGTCCTGCCTTAGCACTTGGCCAACAGCAGCCTTTCTGCCCTTTTGCCATCCCCTTGCCCCCTCCTCCTGGCCTATCCTGGTGGTCTTCCATCCTATTGCTAAGGATGATTTGGTTACAAAGCTGGGTCTCCTCACATGGAGAGGGAGTGGACCTCCCTCTGACCCACACACTTTGCCCTCCTGCATCCACCATGAGCAACCTGGCTAAGAAGAATGAGCACAGCAGCAGAAGCCTCAAGGAGGCTCCCTTGGGGAAGTGGAGCCGGACTGGGTTGGGCTGTGGGGTCCTGGTGTCCAGGGAGCTTGAGGGCTGGGCTGGGCACTTGTCCTCTTCTGCCCAGGGCTCTGGACAGCCCACACCACCGTCTGGGAGTCCCCCGCCTGGCCCAAGAGGGATGGTGAGGCTCCTCCAGTGGACCATGCCCCAGGTTCCCCCCTCCACCAGAAACCCCAGATCCCCCTCACAGGCACCCCCAACCTGAGTGACATAGCGCTGGCCACAAATACCCACTCCTGCCTCCCAACAGAAACCACAATGCTGATGCAGCCCACAATGAAATCAAGTTTGACCTGATATAAAAGGACCGGGGGGGGGGGGAGAGGAGAGGATATAAAAGAAGGAGGATAGAGGAGAGGATATAAAAGGAGAAGATGCAAGAAATTTGTTAAATGAGTTTTGCCCCATTTTACGACTTTTCTGGCTACATTTGTTAAGTGAATCACTGCAGCTGTTAAATTAGTAATACGGTTGTTAATTGACTCTGGTTTCCCCATTGACTTTGCTTGTCAAAAGGTTGCAAAAGGAGATTACATGACCCTGGGACACTGTGACCATCATAAATATAAATCAGTTGCCAAGCATGCAAATGTAAATCACATGACCCTGAGGATGCTGCAATGGTCATAAGTGTGAAAAATGGTCATAAGACACTTTTTTCAGTGCCGTTGTAACTTTGAACAGTCACTAAGCGAACTGCTGTAAGTCAAGAACTACCTATACTTTCATTTTTTGCTTTTTTTTGTTATCAAGTTTTTTACACTTTGCTAGGTGACTGGTGGTATTCAAATATTGCCATACCCTAAAAGTGGTACAATCAGCAAAAAGGTTCAAAAGCCCTGTTCTAAGGTTTTGGCTATTCTTGCCAGCTTAGTGTCATCTGTAAATTTGATGCATTTCCCTTCTATTCCCTCACCTAAGTCATTTATGACAATATTGAAGAGTACTGGGCCTGAGAGGTCACCAATGACGTAGCTGACTATAGACCCTGGAGACAATTCTCCGTCCCCAGGGTCCGGAATTCTTTCACTGGTGGGCCCACCTGGGCTGAATGATACCCTGGAGGGATGGCCACCGAGGGATGAACCTTTGAGGTTCAGCTCCCTGAACTCAAAACAGCCCCTGGAACCGGCAAAAGAAGGGCAGAGTGCTTTTGTGATCGCCACCATCACCAGCTGATCATCAGAGACAGAAGACAGCTGATTGAGAACAAGCAACTGCTCCAGGTGAGATAACTTCAATATTTATGGCAAACTGGACCTTTTGAAATAAATTGCCTGCCTTTGAGCTGAAGCTGGAAGCTCAAGGGATGGAGAAGGGGTTTTTGGTTCCCCCCTCCCCCAAAGTGGCGGTTTAAGCTTTATTATAAAATTTTCAAACTCTTTTTCAATGGAATTAAAGTAGAAGATCTTATGTTTTAGAGACCTTCAAGAGAGAGCTTTGTTGTTGTTTTTTTTGGCCTAGTGTCTGGCTTTTTGCTATCTGTGACTGGTTGTATTTTCTGTAGTAAGGAAACTACACAAAAAGATTTTGCAAAGCCGCAATTGGATTAAAACTTGGTTACTGTTGCCTTGTAGGCTTGGGTTTTTTTCTTTTCTGGGTTATTTTTTCTTACTCTTTTTCTAGAGACTTTGGGTGCTTCTTTGTCCATATCTTTTTTTTCCCTTTTTCTAGGTCTCCTCGATAATTTTTCTTTTTTGGATAATTTTCACTTCTTTTGAATTTTATTTTTCTTTCTTATTTTTTTAAATTATTTTTGTCCTTGTCTCCTGATAATAGGAGGGCACTGGACTACTATTTTTATCCTTATTTCACGTTTTTGTGCATTTTGGTGGATTACAATTGGCCAGTGGGTCTCCATGTTGGATTACAAATAAAGTGGCCATTGGGCCTGTTATTGGATTACAAATTACAACTATAATAATTTGAAGAGGAGTACTCTAAATTTGGCGAAAAGGGTGAAAAAGGGTTCTTCAGCCCCTGCCTCAACGTCAGTGAGTCCAGCTCCTCAAAAATCCATCACTACATTTCTACAGCAGGAAACCCAACAAGCTCAACAAAAAGATACACAGGCCATACTCCAGGCAATTGCAGATTGCAGAATGGATATGAAAAAGGACTTAGAGAGAAACTATGAAGATTTGAAGAATGATATTCTTAAGATGGACCAAAGAATGCAAGCATTTCAACAGGTGATGATAGATTCACAACAAAGAATGCAGAAAATAGAAGACAAGTCAGCAGTGGTAGATGAGAAATTAGTAGCCCTACAAGATGAAAACCAGAGATTGGCACAATCTAATGCGGAATTGGAAGGATATTTGGTGGTCATGGAGATGGAATGGACATCGTATTTCTTAAGATTTCAAAATGTGATAGAAGAGAAAGATGAGAATTTATTAGACTTAATGAGTGGACTACTGGTGGATTTACTTGGAATGGAAAAGGACCAAATGAATAGGGAATTGGACCAGGTTTTTAGAGTCAACTCCAACTACGCAAGAAGGAACAGGGTGCCCAGGGAGGTCCACGTCAGATTTCTTAAAAGAAATCTGTGAGATGAAATTTTGAGAATTGTAAGGGATCAACCTATGAAGTATAAAGATAAAGAGCTTGTAGTTCTTAAACAGAACTAGAAAAATAAGGGAAGCACGAAGAGATTACCAATATTTAACAAGGAAACTGATTGATAGAGGAGTGAATTTTAGATGGTTGATTCCAGAAGGGCTACTGATTTTTTGGGACTCAAAAAGATATAGACTGGACACCCCATTCCAAGCAGAGAAATTTTTCAATAAGCACAGAGCCTTTTTGGAGAAAGGTGATATGGAATTTAAGAGATCAGAGGGAACGTCTACTGCAGAGACTTCTAAGCAAACAGAGGAGGAGATACCAAAAAAGACCCAATCAGAGGAAGACATCAGACCTAAAGATCAGAGGCAGATAAGCTCACCTAGAAGATTGAGATCCCGAAATAATCAAAATTATGGAGGAAATTGAAATATATTCAATAAATATAAATGGTCTCAACTCCCCATCAAAAAGGAGTAAAATATTTCATAGGCTACAGAAACTTAAAATGGACATAATTTGTCTACAAGAAACTCATATTAAGAGACAACACTCTAGAATTTTAGAACAGCCAAAACTTGGCAAACTTTATTTCTCTTCGGCATTGCAAAAGAAAAGAGGGATAGTAATATATATAAAAGAAAAGTTGAATCCAAAACAAATTTATTCTGATGAGGAAGGAAGAATAGTAATGGTGGAGATTTCGTGGAATCAAAAACAAATATTGTTGGTGGCAATATATGCCCCCAATGAGAAACAAGAGCAATTTTTTCAACAACTATACGACAAACTTGTGGACTTAAACTACCATAGTCTTTTTATACTGGAAGACTTTAATGCAATTGTGGATGCAGTTTGAGAGTACAAAAGCCATAAACAAGGGAAGAAAGGAAGTAATATTTTACCTAAATCTTGTTTAAAAATGAAAGATGAATTATGTTTGCAGGATATATGGCGAGAGATGAATCCAGGAAAGACACAATATACTTTTTACTCTAACAGGCGTAAATCTTGGTCAAGAATTAACATGATATGGATTTCCCATGACTTGAAGACTATGATACAGGAAGTTGAAATAGAATCAAATATTTGGGCAGACCATAACCCAATTAAAATGACATGGAAATGATCTAAGAAAAGATTGAGATGGTCTCTGAATAAATCTATTTTGAAGGAAAAAGAATTTTTACAATTAGCAACAAAAGAAATGGAATTTTTTTTAAGATCAATAAAAAGGAAGATACTTCTATTCAAAATGTTTGGGACATGGCAAAAACATACTTTAGAGGTTTAGCTTTAACCTATGCTGCTAAAAAGAACAAAGAAAAAAGAATCACACAGTCAAAATTGAAAAAACAGCTTGGTATATTGGAGCTGGAGTTATAAACTGATCCACAAAAGAAAAATTTGAAGATACAAATGGACTTAATAAAACATAAATTAAATCTACGTGAGACTGATACTATGGCACAACAGATTAAACGAGCCAAACAGAACTTTTTTGAAAATGCTAATAAACCGGGTAGATGGCTTGCATATAGATTGAAAAAAGAAACAGAAAAAAGATCAATAAGTAAATTACTGGATGAAAAGGGTTAAATACACTGTCATAATGATGGTATTAAAAAAATCGCTAACGCCTTTTATGAGCTACTTTATAAGGCTGAGATGATTTCTGAAGAGGCAATTTAGGACTATTTAAAAAAAGCAAATCTTCTAAAAATATCAGAAAATATGTGACATAGGTTAAATGAGAAGATATCAATGATGGAGATCACAGAGGCAATTAAAAGACAAAAGAAAGATAAGACACCGGGGCTGAACAGACTACCTGCAGAATTTTATGTAGCTTTACAAGATACTGTGACTCCTTTTCTGAAGGACTTGTATAATGAAACTTTTATACAGACAAAAGTTCCGAACTCATGGACTGAAGCTAATATTACCTTGATACCTAAAGAAGATACAGATCCTACACAAATTAAAAACTATAGGCCAATATCGTTACTAAATGTGGATTATAAAATCTTTGCTGCAATTTTGGCAGAAAGAATGAAAAGTTTTTAAATAGAATTTATTCACCCAGACCAAAATGGCTTTCTTCCTAAAAGACAGATAAACAACAACTTAAGGATTATTTTAAATATTTTGGAGTATTATGAAAATCATCCAGGGAACCAGATGGCACTTATATTTCTTGATGCACGAAAAGCATTTGATAATTTAAATTGGCAATTTATGTTTCAACAACTACAGGAAATGGACTTTGGTGAAAACTTTATTAAAGCAATCCAAGTGATCTACAAGAAACAATCAGCAAGGATACTTATAAATGGAGATTATACAGAGAGCTTTGATATTAAAAAAGGCACGAGACAGGGATGTCCACTCTCCCCACCTGCTATTTATTTTTACTCTGGAGGTATTGACTAGAAACATCAGGCAAGCCATAGAAATTAAAGGTCTTGAGATTAAAGACCAGAAATATAAATTACAGGCTTTTGCGGACGATCTGGTCTTTATCTTAGAGGAGCCTTTGGAAACAGCCCCTAAACTTTTGCAGAAAATTGAGAAATTTGGAGAAGTGACTGGACTGAAAATAAATAGGGAAAAAACTAAAGTGTTAACAAAAAAATTAACTGATAAACAGAAAACTCAACTCGCCAAAAAGACAAATCTTCAAATAGTTAAAAAAGTTAAATATTTAGGTATCTATCTTATGGCAAAATATATATTACTAAAACAGCGGTTCTCAACTTGTGGGTCGCGACCCCATTTGGGGTCGACCGACCGTTTCACGGGGGTCGCCAAACACTGCAGTCCGCCATTTTTTTCCCCATTTCCCCTCGGCCGTCGCACGCGCACCGCACATGCGCGGTTCGGCCCATCGTGCTGTGCATGCGTGGTTCGCCCGTCACGCATGCCCCGCGAATGCGCAGTTCGGCCCGTTGTGCCACAAATGCGCGATTCAGCCCGTCGTGCGCGCACCGTGCATGCGCGGTTTGGCCCGTCACGCCGCGCATGCGCGGTTCAGCCCGTCGTGTGTGCACCATGCATGCGCGGTTCGGCCCGTCGTGCCGTGCATCTGTGGTTCAGCCCGTCGCGCACGCGCCATGCATGCGCGGTTCGGCCCATCATGCCACGCATGCACGGTTCGGCCCGTCGCGCCATGCATGCGTGGCGCAGGTCGGGGTCATGCCGCGCATGGGCGGCGCAGGTGGGGTCTCGGCCTGAAAAAGGTTGAGAACCGCTGTACTAAAAGAAGATAATTATGAGAGACTAATAAAACAAATAAAAATCAACTTGGAAAAATGGGAAAATCTCCAACTATCATTACTAGGAAGAATAGCGACTGTTAAAATGAACATTTTACCAAAGTTAATTTTTTTATTTCAAATAGTTCCTGTAAAGCTGGGTAAGAAATTTTTTGATGATTTAAACACAATGATATTAAGATTTATATGGCAAAGAAAGACAGCAAGAATTAAATGTAAACTTCTACAAGACTCAAAAGATAGAGGGGATTTTGGACTTCCGGATTGGAGACTTTATTATCAAGCAGCTATTTTGCTTTGGCTTAAAGAATGGATTACTCTGAGAAATAAGTGAATTCTCTATTTAGAGGGATATAACCTTCAACTAGGCTGGTATGCCTTTTTATGGTATGAGAAAGCTAAAATACATAAGTACTTTCAAAACCATGCTATAAGAAATGTTTTAATTTCTGAATGGGAGAAAGTTAGATACAAAATGTATATGAAAATTCCTGAGTGGCTTTCAATGATGGAAGCATTTGCTTACCCATATTTGATTAATTATGATAAACTTGTTAGTTATAAAGATATTTTGGACAAGGATGGAAAACTCAAAGACAGGCAAGCCCTTCAACAACAAGGTATTGACTTAACATGGTGGTCCTATTTACAAATTCAAACAAGATATGAAAAAGACATAAAAATAATGCGATTTTACAAAGAGCTGACTCCACCTGATAAAATACTTTTAAAAACAGATGAACATTTGATTAAGAAGCTTTATAAATACTTATTAAATTGGAAGATCGAAGAAGAACAAGTAAAAGAGACAATGATAGTATGGGCAAAGAACTTTGGATATTCTATAGAATTAGAAGACTGGCAAAAACTGTGAGGTAAAAATATTAATCTTACTAAAGCAGTAACATACAAAGAAAACTTATATAAAATGTTTTATAGATGGCATATGACACCAGTTCGCTTAGCGAAAATGTTTAAAAACTTATCGGATATATGTTGGAAATGTAAGCAAAAACCGGGTACTTATTATCATGCCTGGTGGACATGTTCTATTGCAAAAAAAATATTGGTCTAAGATTCATAGATGGTTAGAAAAGATGATGAAAATCCAGATAGAATTTAAACCGGAACTGTTCCTGTTAGGTATATTAAGACCTAACTATGGCAAAGAAAATGGTTATTTAATATTACATTTATTAACACCTGCAAGAATAGTATTTGCCCAATTTTGGAAAAATGAAAACCTACCATCAGACCAGATTATAATTTTGAAAATCCTAGATTGTGCAGAAATGGACAGATTAATGTTAGAGATGAAGGAGAAAGAAGATTCAATCTTTTATAAAACCTCGGGAAAATTTTATCAGTAGGTTGAAACGCATTAGAATAAGAAGAGATTTTAGAGTTTTACTGTATTAAGTATTAAGGTTGATGATTAGAAATAGTTGTTATGCTATTAACTATGTTAATTATTTAAAGGAATATTAGTCTTTTACCAAATGTCAGTTGTAACTATATCGATTTATTCTTATAAATGTCTAGTATTATATAAACAATAATACTTAATATGAAGACCCGGATGACAGCTTGTTCGCTGAATTATGTATTTACTGTAGTTATCCACATCCTGTCCCTTTTATCCCGATTTTCCTATACCTGCACCGACCCTATCTTTTCCCTACCCATATAAAATCTAATAAATTTAAAAAAAAAAAGAGTACTGGGCCTAAGATGGAACCTTGTGGTACCCCACTGCTTACTTCCCTCCAATGTAGTACCATTAAGGACTACTCGTTGAATACAGTTTGTCGGCCAGTTACAAATCCATCTGGTGGTGATGCTGTCTATCCCACATTTTTCTAGCTTAACAAGAAGTAGATTGTGGTCTACTTTATCAAATGTCTTACTGAAATCTAAGTATACTATGTCCACAGCATTGTGCTGGTCTACTAGTTTAGTCACTTTGTCAAAGAATGAAATAAGATTGGTTTGGCATGATCTGTTTTTAACAAACCCATGCTGGCTTTTAGTTATAACTTTATTTGTTTCTAGATATTTGCAGATCTGTTTTTTGATTATCTTTTCCAGTATCTTCCCAGGTATTGATGTTAGGCCAATTGCTCTGTAGTTTCCTGGGTCTGCTTTTTCCCCCTTTTTTGAAGATGGGAACCACATCAACTCTTTACCAATCCTCGGGTAATTCCCCGTGTTCCAGAATTTTTGAAAGATATGGTACAATGGTTCTGAGATAACGTCTGCCAACTCCTTTGGAATTCTGGGATGTAATCCATCAGGTCCTAGGGATTTATATTTATCAAGATTAGATAGGTGTTCTCTAACATTGTCTTGCTTATTTTATTTTTTATTTCTAGTCTGTCTTTTAGAGTTAGGGTTTTGGTATGTTGGGCTATAGTTTCTTTTTGCATGAAGACTGATGCAAAGAATGAGTTAAGCATTTACTTAATAATTTAATCCCCAAATTCCTACAGCATTCTTTCACACCTCTAGCATTCTTCCCTCCCAAATACCCTCTCCCCTTTGGTTATGGCAGTTGCTAGTCAGCTTCAAAGAAAGCGAAGATAGGCATCTGACATTCACCTCCCCTTTTCAGAGGCATTAGCCCTGGAAAAGAAAGAAATGAAAATTTAAATAAGAAATTAAGTGGGATTAGGCATTCAGGGTTTTGGGGGGTATTTCTGGTGGAAAGAATGCAAAAGTCTGGCTGCCCAAATGTGATGTCCATCAACCCACTTGGATTGGGATGCAGGGAAATGTTTCCACACAATTAGGTACTGCGTTTTCCTCTTGTGTTTTTGAGAGTCCAGGATTTCTTTTACTTTGAAGTGTTGCTCTCCTATAAAAATGGGAACGGGTAGCGAAGTAGGAGGTGGGCAAAGGGGAGAGGTGACTTCTGGTTTTAGTAGGCTATAGTGGAAAATGGGGTGAATTCTTTTCAAGTTTTTTTGGCAGTTCTAGTTGCACCATGACCAGATTTATAATTTAGCTAATAGATAATGGGCCTATGTATTTAGGGCCCAATTTTTTGGATTGCTGGGTGGACTGTATGTATTTAGTAGAAAGGTATACTCTGTCACCCACTTTTTTGGCTTGGCGTGTTTTTTATCACTTTACCACTTGTATGCTTCCCGCACCTCTTCTAATGTTCTGTGGGAACATATTTTGCAACTGTTGTATCCATTCCATTAATGAGGGGGGTTAGGGTTTCTCCTGAGGTAGCTTGGGGATTGCTACAAAGTCCTGACCTAAGGCTACCTTAAAGTGAGTAAATTATATGGCACCTCTGCAAATGGCAAAAATCAGTCCAATTATCTTGTTAATAATGTAGCATCTGAGGTATTGTTCCAGCATTGAATTGGCTATCTCATTCTCCCTCCATTCATTTGAAGTTGATGGGAGGATCTTAAGCCCTTGGCAATGCCCATCAATTTCAAAAATGCACACCAAAAATGTGAAGTAAATTGTACCCTCCTGGGCAGAAATGATGCAATCAGGGACATCATGCACCTGGTAGACATGTTGTACAAATAGTTTAGCTACGGTGCAGGCTGCTGGGACTTGGGGGCATGGGATGAACTGGACTTATTTTGTGAATAAGTCCATGACTACCCAAATTATGGTGTTCCTTGTACTCTCCAGTAATTCTATTATAAAGTCCATAGAAATTTATTTCTAAGGTGCATTGGGATTCTCCATTGGTTGTAGTAATCCCATGGGTTTTTCTGGTTGTCTTTTAACCAAAGCACACACTGGGCAGCTGACCACATAGCTCTCAATGTCTTTTTTGAGGGACAGCCATCAAAATTGATGCTTGACCAAATGCAATGTTTTTACAAAGCCAAAAATGCCCTGCCACTTTTGAGTCATGGCAGGTCTGCAAAATAGTAGCACACAAGGGGGCAGGAACATAAGCTTTGCCCCAATCCAGGCCAGTCCATACCTCAGAGTGCATTCCTCTTTCTCAGCTATTAACTATTCATCATTTTTAAAGGGAATTCTCAGTTTGTCTAGTATTTCACAGGGGGTGCCTGGTTCGGCTTTTTCCTGGCCTCTGATTATTACTGATGCTGCCAATTGGTTTGACAGGATGACTGGTTGGATGATTTCAGGTCTGGCACTGTTGGACTGCAGTAGCTGAGACAGGGCATCCACTAAAAATCCCCCCTCCTGGGATGTAGCGCAGGGTAAAGTTAAAGTGGTTAAAGTATTGTGCCCAGCAGGCCTGCTTAGGGGACAATTTCTGTGGGATTTCTAAGACTTCCAAGTTCTTATGATTTGTCCATACTGTAAGGACCCACCCCACTTTGCATCTTAAAAAGACAGATCTCTTGGAATATTTCTTCCAACAGGCATCTTTATTAAGAGAAAATGGTTGCAGGTGTTCTAGACAGGACCTGGGGGCCAAGCCGTATAGTTCAAGGTTGTAAGGGGTTCCCAGCAACCCCACCCCACCCCACCATCTTTCCAGTGACAATCCCAGGTGTTACATTTCCACCCCATTTTTCCTCACTGCCGGCGGAAGGGAGACTTCAGAGAAGAGCAGATGAAAGCTGATGGCCCCATTGTTATGGTTAGTCCTTTTGGTGGTATCCACATTCAGTTCCTTTTGAAGTTGTACCGAAGGAAGTGAGGGCCATAAAACCCCTTTGTTCACCCCCCTTCCCCTTCATCATATGACAGAATCCAGAGAGGGCAGAAATGGGGTTTTCCATAGTCGATAACTAGAGATGAAATATAATTGGATTCTGACATCCTGCCCCCTTAAAAATAAGATAGATCCACCTGAAAGAAAAAACAAAAAAGGTATAAAATTTAGTCAGGCTTGTTAGGATACTCTGTGTGAAACTTCTTTAATAGCTTTGGGGCTCTGACATGACGTTTATGGACCCACTCATTTTGTGAGGCAGGGAGGTGTTTCCATGCAACTACCCGTGTTTCCCCGAAAGCAAGACAGCATCTCACTTTCTTTTTATCCCCAAAACCCCCACTACGTGTTACCTTCGGGGCATGTCATATACCTACCGTGTATCTCCTGCTTAGTCAGGAGGTCAGGAGATTACAAGATAATTACAAGATAATATGTTTCCTACCGGTATAAACTCTTTTAACTGTCAAAGATCTGTAAATCCTTGCGGTGTGATCTTAGGCTAATTTGGTGTCTGTTTCAGATCGTAACTTCAGTTATCTCAAACATATAGCCTGAGGATTTGTTTGTTTATGTGTAAGCCAACAATTGAGGAGCAGTCTTTTGATCTGAACAATTGCCTTGCCTTGAAGGCTTGTAAATCAGGCAATTAGCACAGCCAAAAGGGTAGAAGCCTTTTGAATACACAAAATGCTTACGGCCAGTTCAAGTGGGGTGCCAAGGAATAACTGAACTTGACAAGTTAGGGTTAACAAAATCAGATGTACTTTTGTTTTATCGTAAGGAGAGTGGTGGGGAGGAAGAGGGAGAATTTGTAAGCCCACGTAAAGGCGAACCAGCCGGAGATACACTGCCTTATGATTAATTATTCGTTTATCCAGCGAACAACGTGGGTCTATTTTGGCCACTTTCCTGTCTTTTTAAAAAGTAATTTTTCAGGACTGATTAATATTTTGGTGGTTTGGCTTGTCGTTGACTTTTGCTGTGCAAGACCTTTGCCCCTCCCGTCAATTTCTGCCTGCTTTTCACTCAGCCGCCCCCGCCTTCGGAGCGTACGTAGAAAAGGTGCGGGTGAAATCTTTCCATTCCCGGCGGGCGCCACGAAGCTTTGCCTGTGTGGCAGGGGCGGCTGGCGCTCCCCTCCCCTCCCTTCCCTTCCCCACCCCGCCGCCGCCGCCACCAGCCCAGAGCAGGCCTGCACGCCGCCCCAGACCTGTGCAGGTCCCGCGCGCTCTGCTGCCCGGTGGATGGGGAGGCGACAGCGGCAGGGATTGGGTTGAGAGGCCGGCAGGACGTGGCCAGCGCCCACAAATGCGGCCCGTGCCGGCGGAATGCTCCCCTAACTCACCCGCCGCTTCACTCGCGCTGCCTTTTCCGGCGACCAACCTCCCTTTCTTTTTTGAGGTTGGTCGCCGGAAAAGGCAGCGCGAGCAAAGCGGTGGGTGGGTGAGCGGCGGCGGCGGCAGGGCGGGGAGGGGAGCGGAGTGGAGCAAAGCTCTGGATTCCGCTCCCCCCTGCCACGCCAGCCCCATCGCCTCACTCACCCGCCGCTTCACTCACGCTGCCTTTTCCGGCGACCAACCTCCCTTTTTTTTTGAGGTTGGTCGCCGGAAAAGGCAGCGCGAGCGAAGCGGTGGGTGGGTGAGCGGTGGCGGCAGTGGAGCGGGGAGGGGAGTGGAGCAAAGCTCTGGATTCCGCTCCCCCCCGCCACGCCAGCCCCATCGCCTCACTCACCCGCCACTTCACTCGCGCTGCCTTTTCTGGTGACCAACCTCCCTTTCTTTTTTGAGGTTGGTCGCCGGAAAAGGCAGCGCGAGCGAAGCGGTGGGTGGGTGAGCGGCGGCGGGGGCGGGGGCGGGGAGGGGAGCGGAGCAAAGCTCTGGATTCTGCTCCCCCCCGCCACGCCAGCCCTATCGCCTCACTCACCCGCCGCTTCACTCGCGCTGCCTTTTCCGGCGACCAACCTCCCTTTCTTTTTTGAGGTTGGTCGCCGGAAAAGGCAGCGCGAGCGAAGCGGTGGGTGGGTGAGCGGTGGCGGCGGCGGAGCGGGGAGGGGAGCGGAGCAAAGGTCTGGATTCCGCTCCCCCCGCCACGCCAGCCCTATCGCCTCACTCACCCGCCGCTTCACTCGCGCTGCCTTTTCCGGCGACCAACCTCCCTTTCTTTTTTGAGGTTGGTCGCCGGAAAAGGCAGCGCGAGCGAAGCGGTGGGTGGGTGAGCGGCGGCGGCGGGGCGGGGAGGGGAGCAGAGCAAAGCTCTGGATTCCGCTCCCCCCGCCACGCCAGCCCCATCGCGCTGGGCCGAGAGGGCGGCGGGGCTGTGCGGAGCAAGCGAGGGAGCCTCCTTCCCTCCGAGCTTGGCGAGCCAGCCTCGCCCGCAGCGGCTGGGGCAGCGGCGGCGGCTCTCCCTGCACAGCCTGCTGGCCCGGCGCGCGGCTGGAGAGGCTCGGGGCTCGGCTTGCGTGGGGAGGTCCAGCTGCCCCCCTCAGCGTCTCTTCCCCAGCCCCGCCGTTTCCACCGGGCGTGCGCGTCCATCTTCCCTCCCCTCCGCCCCCGTGTTTCCCCGAAAGCAAGATCCACATCTTACGTTCGGGGCACGGCTTACATTAGCCGACCCCCCCGATACGTCTGACAATCGGGGGTGTCTTGCTTTCGGGGAAACACGGTAGGTACTGAGTCGCTCCATGATATCTCCTAGAATCTAGGATTTCCTTTATTTAGAAGTGTTGTTCGCCCTCCACCATGATTGGAGGTGGTGGTGGGAGGATTTTTGGCCATAACGATGACTAATGCTCTCTTTTCAGCAAGCTGCAATGAAATATTGGGTGTATTTGCCTGAGATTTTGGGATAATTCTAATTCTACTGTTACTGGGTTTATGATTCTTTTAATTGGAAAAGGCCCTATATATTTTGGTCCAAGTTTTTGACAGGGTTGTAGGGATTTTAGGTATTTTGTAGATAAGTACACCATTTCTCTTATAATGAATGGTGTAGGCTCAACCCTTTTTTTATTGGCTTGTGCTTTGTATGCCTGCCTAGCTTCATCTAGGGCTTTTCTAACTATTGGCCAGGTGTTTTGTAATTGTTCCATCCATTTTTTCAGTGATGGGATCGCCGGTTCGTTTGGGGTTAATTCTGGCATGGGGTTGAAACTTTGACCAGTAGCTATTTGAAAAGGAGTGTAACCTGTGCTGGAGTGGACTGCATTATTGTAGGCAACTTCTGCGAAAGGGAGTAGGTCTGTCCAATTTGTTTGCTGAAAATTAATAAAACATCTTAAATATTACTCAAGTACTGAGTGACAGCATTCTGTTTGTCCATCCGACTGAGGGTGATGGCTAGATGTCAGTCCCTGAGTGATCCCTAAGAGGGATCAAAATTCCTTCCAAAATGCAGATGTAAATTGCACTCCCCTATCGGAGATGATGCATTGGGGTGCCCCATGCAATCTGTAAATATGCCTGATGAAAAGTTTCGCTAAGGCTTTTGTGGTGGGAATCTTTTGGCAAGGGATAAAGTGCACCTGTTTGGAAAACAAGTCAGTGACCATCCAGACAACAGTATTCCCATTGCTTTCTGGTAATTCCACTATAAAATCCATGGCTATTTCCCTCCAGGGGGCAGAGGGATTTGCCACTGTTTGTAACAGTCCGGGCGATTTCCCTTGCAACCTCTTTGCAGTTGCACACTTTGGGCAGCTGGCCACGTAACTTTCTATGTCCTTTTTTATGGATGGCCACCAAAATTGCCGTTTAATTAAGTGTAATGTTTTTACAAATCCAAAATGCCCTGCTGATTTTGTGTTGTGGCAAAGGCGCATGAATGTGACTCTTTGAGTGGTTGGTATATATAACTTTTCCCCCACCCAAGGCAGCCCGTCTCTCATTGTGCACACATTTTTGTTTTTATGGAACCATTCATCTGTTTCCAAACTTTTCCAGAATTCAATTCCAATTTGGCTGCCCAGCTGCGGTTTTAATTTAGCTTGGGCTCTGGTGGTTACTGGCACTGCCAGTTGTGATACGGCACTGCCAGTTGTGATACAACAAATGCTTAAGCATAAATTGGAACTGGTGAAAATGCTAGGACTATCAGCCTTGCTTGGGGTTGAGCTTCCTGGGTGTTTTCAGGGCTTCCAAATTTTTGTGGTCAGTCCACACCTGCAAAAGGGATTTTGTTGCCTTCAAGGAACTGGCGCCACGTAAGTAATGACCAACATATCCTGTATGCCTCTTTCTTCCATACGGGCCAGCGCTGTTCCGTTTCCGTTAGTTTCTTGGATGTATACGCACAGGGTTGCAATACCCCTTCATCGTTTTCTTGTAATAGTACAGCCCCCACTGCCACATCACTTGCATCCCCCTGTATTACGAAGGGCTTATCCATGTTTGGGTGCCTCAGTACTGGTTCGGCAGAAAAAAGTCTCTTTAATCTCTCAAACACTGCTTGGCACTCCATTGTCCAGGTTAGTGGCTGGCTAGGTTTTACTGAGGATGCTCCCTTCATTTTTAGTAAGTTCTTGAGGGGCAGGGCTATGTGGGCAAATGAGGGGATGAATTGGTGGTAAAAGTTTGCGAAGCCCAGGAAACTTTGCAGTTGCTTTCTTGTGCGAGGTGGTGCCCATTCTAATACTGCTCTGACCTTCTCTGGGTCCATTTCAATGCCCTGTGGGGATATGCGATAACCTAGGTAGTCTATCCTTTCCTGGTGGAATTCTCATTTCGAGAGTTTGGCATATAGGTGGGTGGCTCGCAGTTTCCTTAAGACCGCTCTGACTAGGTTGACATGTTCCTCTTTTGATTCGGTGAAGATAAGAATGTCATCAAAGTAAACCAGGACCCCCTTAAATAGGTGCTCCCTTAGAATGTCATTGATCAATTGCATAAATACTGCGGGGGGGGCCTTGTAATCCAAATGGCAAGACTTTGAATTGGTAGCACCCCATGGGACAGTTAAATGCGGTCTTCCATTCATCCCCTTCCTTAACTCTCATGTGATAGTAAGCTTCCCTTAGGTCTAGTTTAGAAAAAAAAATCCTTTCGAGAGGTGTGACAACATGTATTTCATGAGGGGGAGAGTGTATATGTTGCTTTCACTAATTGTATTCAGGGCCCTATAATCCACGCATAAGTGTAAAAAGCTGTCTTTCTTCTCTCTAAAGAGAATCAAGGCAGCCCCTTTAGGCTTGGCTGGTTCAATGAACCCCCTTTCTAGGTTTTTCTTTATGAATCTCTCCATTTCCTCCTTCTCCTTTGGGCTCCTGGAGTATAATCTGGGCTTCACGAGTTTTGTCCCAGGCTTGAATTCAATGGCACAGTCTGTGGGTCGGTGGGGGGAGCTCATTCGTCCTCTCCTCACTGAAAACTTCAGCAAGGTCTCTGTATTCCTCTGGTATTTCTGGTAGTCCCTTTTCCTCTCCCATGGATACTTTTTCTGTTCTTGATTCTGGTAACCCCCCTTGGGATTTTAAGTCCATAGGGTCCCCCTTCGGGAATTTGATTTCTACCGTCCTCCAATAAAACCAGGGGTTCCATTTTTTTGTACTGGGGGCTTTTGAGCGACATTCTACAGCCCGATGCCATTCTCTCCTGCACTTGAAACACCCAATTTGCTTCTTGGCCATAGCCAATGGTTTCACTGGTTCACATGTGAATCCAGGCGGTGAGCGGCTCCATTGTTTTCCTCGGCGATGCCTCTTAAGTATCTCAATTTCTGCTTCCTCTGCCAAGACATACCATTCCTCAAGTTGGTGTGGGTCCCCTCAGGGCAGGCAAGCATCATATAGGTCATAATTTAGTCCATCTTTGAAATGGCTAAGGAGGATGTCTTCCGGCCAGTTCAGTTTGCTGGCAATGGCCTGGAATTCTTGCATATATTCGGGTACTGGGCATTTTCCTTGCCTCATCGTTTTTATCCTTTCGCGGGCTTTGCGATCAGCCAGGGTGTCCTCAAATCGCCTTCTCAGTGAGGACATGAAATGGTTGAAGTCGTTGAGCTCTGGGGCATTGGAGTCATGCAAGTTCACCACCCAATCTGCGGCCGGCCCGTCCAGGGCCTGTATTCCTCCATGTAGCTGAGGACTTGGGTTAGGAAAAATCCCAAGCATGTTGGCTCCCCCTTGAATTTCACGTCCAGCAGCGGGAGTCTTTAAATGAGCCGGTGACTTCATTGTCGGTGGTAGTGTTTTCCATCCAGATCGCCATCTGCGGGTTGGCGGGAAGTGGGGGCTACTGGATCAGCAGATGTCCCCAGGGCTGCAGGTTCCACTTCCCCCTCAGTGTCTCTCCCTTTGCAGCTCCAGAAGCTGGAGCAGCTGTAGGGCTCAGAATTCTCCTCTCCTAGGGAGCTGAGAGTTCTCTTCATCAGGTCGATAGTTTTCTCTAGGATCCAGTCCGAGTATGGTGCCCAGCTCCCTTCCTCTTCACTTACGTGCAGGGATTTCTCCATCTCCTGCTTTCATTCTGGTTGGTTGGCCCCCTGTCTCAGGGTCACCTTTCTTGATTTCTTTTCCCATTCACCTTTCTTTCCAACGCCCATTGACCACTGGGGTTTGTGGTCCCGTGTCTCCACCACCTCTTCTCCTGAGGAATCTGACCTTTCAGATCCTGACATCTGGAAGGGTTTCAGTTGGGGCAGTGACTCCCTTCCTGGGGAGTTTTCTCCCTTCCCTGCTCCATCATCTGACATGGTAATTTTTGCAAAGTCCCCTGGCAAGGTTCTCCCTTCCAGGTGGACTAATTCTGCAAGTCCTGTCTAATGTAAGGACCCATCCCACTTTGCATCTTAAGAAGACAGAACTCTTGGAATATTTCTTCCAACAGGCATCCTTTATTAAGAGAAAATGATTGCAGGTGTTCTAGACAGGACCTGGGGCCCAAGCCCTATGGTTCAAGATTTTAAGGGGTCCCAAGCAGCCCCACCCCACCCCACCATCTTTCTAGCGACAATCCCAGGTGTTACATTTCACCCCCTTTTTCCTCACTGCCGGTGGAAGGGAGAGTTCAAAGAGGAGCAGATGAAAGCTGATGGCCCCATTATTATGGTTAGTCCTTTTGGTGGTATCCACATTCAGTCCCTTTTGAAGTTGTACCGAAGGAAGTGAGGGCCATAAAACCCCTTTGTTCACCCCCTTCCCCTTCATCATATGACAGAATCCAGAGAGGGCAGAAATGGGGGTTTTCCATAGTCGATAACTGGAGATGAAATATAATTGGATTCTGACACATACTTCAAATGGGTATTTAGACCCCTCTAGGAAGTGTCACCAGATGACTAGTAACCATTGAAATGTATAAGCCTCCTTCTCCCACAGTGCTCACCTCCGTTCTGTATCAGTTAGCTTTTTGGAGGTATAGGCACAGAGTTGAAGGATTCTATGGGGGGTTTCCTCTAGCAATACTGCCCCTATGGTCACATCACTTGTATCCGCTTTGGGTGCCTTAGCATGTGGTCCGCTGTGAACAGTCACTTAAGTTTCTTGAAGACATTCCATAGTCCAAGGGTTGACTAGGTTTGGGCTTTCCCTCCCTTTTTGTCTTTAATAAGTTAGTGATAGGTAGGGCGATTTGCACATAAGGCGGAATAAATTGCCAGTAAAAGTTTGCAAATCCTAGGAAACATTGAAGTTGCTACCTTGTGTGAGAGGTAGGCAGTCTAGAACCACTTTTACTTTCTCTGGGTCCATTTCCACTCCATGTGAGATCTGATATCTTAAGTATTCAATTTTGTCCTAGTGGAACTCACATTTTGAGAGTTTAGCATAAACCTTGGCTGCTCGTAATTTTTTTAGCGTTGCTCGCACAAGCTTCAAATGCTCGTCCCTTGTTTTGGCATAGATTAGAATATCATCTAAATACACCAGCACCCCCTTGTACAGTGTTCATGCAGGACTTAGTTTATTAGCTGCATGAATACATCAAGTGCCCTTGTAGGCCAAAGGCAAGTACTCTGAATTGGAAACACCCCAGAGGGCAGTTGAATGCTGTTTTCCACTCATCCCCCTCTTTAATCCTGATATGGTAATAGGCTTCTTCTAAGTCCAACTTTGTACAAAAGTTCCCTTGGCTAGCTGGGCTAACATGCCCTTCCTGAATGGTAAGGGGTACACATTCTTCACACAGACCAAATTAAGCCCATGATAATCCACACACAAATGAAGAGAGACATCGTTCTTTTCTCAAAATAGAACTGGATTGGCTACATGGGGCCTGGCTGGCTGGATGAACTGACATTTTAGGGTTTTGCCTATGAATGCACAGACTTTTTCCAACTCTCATAAAATACAGTCTGGATTTTGGAAGCCTGGCCCTGGAGAGAATTTTGATGGAGCAGTCGGTTGGCCGGTGGGGTGGGAGTGCATCAGATCCCTTTTCACTAAAAAACCTCCCTTAGATCTCAATATTCCTTGGGGATTTTGGGCCATTCATCACCTTGTTTGGTTTTGTGCCACAGTGGCCAGTTCCATCATGCCCTGAAGGTTTTCGCTGCTAGCCTTCTGGTGAAAAACTTTTTCTTCCTCAGCCCCCCACCCCCACCATTGGATCTTTAACAGTCTCTTTCTCCAGTTAACATAAAGGTTCCATTTTTGGAGCCATGCTGGTCCCAGTAAGAGGGGCCTCTCCATCCCAGAAGCCACAATAAAGCCCAGGATTTCCCAATGGTTCCCCATCTGCATTTGCACCAGCTCCATAATAAAGTAAGCCAGGGATCCCAGCCACAGTCCTGTCTAGTTGGCAAAATGCTATAGGCACCCTTAATTTCTGGAGCCTCAATCCTAATTTCTCCATCACCTCAGTGTTCACCATGCACCTGGTGCAGTCTGAGTTCAATAAAGCCAACATCTTCCCCGATGATGGCACGATCACTTGACTGGGATGGTGATGGGATTCACAGGGCGACTTACCAGGAGGTCATCATTGGAGTCTGTATTGCTCCTCTCCAGAATGGATGGACTTCCCTGGTCTCTGTAACTAGGCAGGGAGAACTCAAAACTCGTGGAGCCTTGGGTTGAGTTTTCCTACCTTCTTCCCTGTGTTGCTGTTGTATTTTAGGGTTGCTTTGTAATTCAGCAGTTAATGGCACGGCGCCCTTCCTTCCCATATTTGAAGCAGTCTGTGGGTCAGCGTTTGGGGATGAGGTTGCATCGAGGTGCTCTCAGGTATCTTTCTTCTCAAATGGGGAGAATCGGTGTTGTAACTGTGGTACCTGGCCAAGTCAATTTACACTCCTCGGTTAACACATACCACTGGTAGAGAATGCAGGGGTCTCCCTGCGAGATGCAGGTGTTGAATACTTTGTTGTTAAGCCCATCTTGGAAGCATTCTATCAGGATTTCCTCTGGCCAATTGTCCAGCTAGCAGGCCAGCTCATGGAACTCTTGGTTGTAAACTGCTACTCCCCTTTGATCCTGGTTGATGGTTTTGATGCAAGTTTGTGCTTTGTGTTGGGTGAGTGGGTCTTCGAACTGCTTGATCATGAACCGATCAAAGCTTTGGAGCTCTGGTACATTGTCATTGTAGAGGGACACTATCCATTCTGCTGCAGTGCCTTCCAGAACCGTGGTCATGCACCTGACCCAGGCTGCTTCAGTAGCCAGGTCCACTCCATACTCCTGCATGTAGTTCCACACTTGGGCAAGTAAAAAACCCAGTTGTTTCGGGTCTCCTCCATACTTCAAGCCCAGGGATGGGAGACTTGGTGCCCCTTGCCTTGGGAGAATGCCCCACACAGTGGCAAGGGCTGCACTGCTTGAGTAGGCAGAGCTGCCTAGACCAGAGTGAGTCCAGATGCCATACCTCCAGCCATGGCCACTTGCATCATGGTGCCATCCCCCACTGGTTCTGGCACAATTTGAGGTCTGGCTAAATGAGCTAGGAATTCTTTGGCTTGCCACGTCCTGAAGGCATCTCTCAGTACTCTTCAGGCTTGCCCCACTAGGTTCTCCTGCTTGATTACCTCCCCTTAGAGTTCTTCTTCACCCCAACCACCAGGCCACTCCCGTCTTCTGGCTTGATGGCTTTCCCTCATGTATGTTATGCCAAGGGCTTTCTCCTCTACTTCCTCATCTTTCATTCCCAGGATGAGTGACCACTGGGGTTTCAGTTCCTCCTCACTGATGCTCACATTCCCCAGCCATTCAAGCTCCTCTTTAGGGTGATGTGGTTTGGCAGGGGGCCCTCTGAGAGCTCCAGCCTCTTCCAAGCCACTTTCATGGTTTGTCATTTTTTGCTCAGTTCCCTTGGTAGACATTGATCTCCTGGTTAACTACTGTCAGACTGGTCACAGCCTGCTCCCTAGGAAAGGATGACCCTTGACTCTATAGGTGTTAGAGAAAAGGTACTTTTACTAGAGATGCTGAATGAGGCAAACTCTGAAGGAAAACCACACAGACAATCATATATTGAAAGCAATCCCCAAATTCCAAAACCCTCTCCCCTGTGAGATTAGTGCAATAAGATTTTGTTCCGATGTTTTGGGAACCTGGTGCCTCAGGTACTGCTGTATATTCCTTTCCCAGGGTGGGCATTCTGGAAGGTAGGAAGATGGCTCAGCTTGGCACTTCTGGTTCCAGTTAGTGTCCATACTCCCCAAATTCCCACAGCATTCTTTCATATCTACAGCACTCTTTCCCTCCCAACTGCCCCCTCCTCCTTGATTATGGCAGTTGTTAGCAAGCTTCAAAGAAAGCGAAGATAGGTATTTCACAGATGTGGCAACTTCAACTCCCCCTATCACTTCTTCTGTATTAGTAAGAATTAGGTCCACTATAGCTTTACTTCTAGTTCCCTCCTCCAGCTTTTGAATGATAAAGTTGTTGGCTAGATTGGTTAAGAATCTGTTTGACCTTCCACTTGCTGCCAAGTTTGTCTCCCAGTTGATATCAGGGTAGTTAATGTCTCCCATTACTATTGTGGCATATTTCCTATATACATTTGTTAGTTGTTTAGCAAAAAGTTCATCTATTTCTTCTGCTTGATTGGGTGACCTGTAGTATACACCTATAACAATGTCATTCTTTTTTCCCTTTTATATTGACCCATATGGATTCTAGGAGGTTTTTATCCTTGGTTTTGTGGATCTGTAGAGATGTAGTGATCTTTTATATATAATGCAACTCCATCTCTTTTTTTGTTAGGTTTATTTCTTTTGAATAGTTTGTATCCTTTCATCAATACATTCCAGTCATGAGTTTCATCCCACCAAGTTTTAGTAATAGCAACTATATCATATTTATCTTCATGTACTACGTAGTTCCTACAATTATTCATCATATGATTTAGCCTCCAGATCCTTTATCATCTGTGTTGCTCTTCTCTACATTCTTTCTAGGGTCTCAACATCTTTTTTTTATCATGGTGACCAGAATTGGACACAATGTTCCAAGTATGGTCTCACTAATACAGTGCTACCACTTAATGTGATAAAATGCCTGTGATATAATTGCCTAAAGGGCAACTACAGTTTTAGGCTGCAACAGGATATAGTTTTTAAATCACAAAAACCAACAATTCTATTATTATAATTCTGTTCAGTTTTTATAGCTGCCCATACTCTGGGTACTTAGAATTAAAATATATATATTATATTCTGCTTTAGAAATAGCAGTAGGATCAGAGCTGGTACTGTTCTACTGGCCCAGCTTCAACTATCCCTCCTGTTAGGCAATTATAAGGTTTAACATTTTCATTAGTTCAATTATCTTTTGTGGCCTTTTTAAAATCACAACAATCAAGTTGTGGTCCAGATTAATAAGTGAGCATAAGCAAATGGTGCCATAGTTAGGTGAAGCTACTGCTGATACCCAAATACTTCCAGCTATACCTGCTCCTATAGCTAGGCAGCTTCACTCTAAGTTCATTGTCCAATAAGTGCTGGAAAAGTTTGATGCTTTCATCCCTCAGTGAAAGTTACTGTATATATTTCATGAGACTGGCAGATTTTCCCATGGAAATTTCTTGGGTAAGATTTATCCTTGGACTTCTGACAGATGGAGTTGTCAAATTGACAACTCCCATTGTAGAAAATAATGAATCAATTTTAGATTATTATGCCAATTTCATGCTGTAACTGCCTTTGATGATTCTAGCAAAAGAGCTGGAGCTAACCATGAAATTTGCAGAGTATATCAATGTAAATGGAAAATACAGATTTATCTAGCAGATTTTCAACTTTATTCTAGAGATATGGGCTTGAACAAAGTATCTTTAACTGACCAATTTAAATAAGGTTCATCTAATGAACTATGGGATGAGATATTTTGACAAGGCACATAGGACATCTTAAGAGAACCATTCCAGCATTGTCTGGATAGATAGAAGGCTTAAACATTTGAGAGAGTTTGGGGGTGAGAAAGAAAGGAAATGTTATACCTTTTTTTTTTGTACTTTTCCCTATTTGTCCCTTAAACCCTCAGACCTTCTGGAATAAAAGCAATATAACTGGATACAAATAAATCTCTATTCCCAATTACAGGGGGGGGGGAACCAAGCCACAGAAACACATTTGGTCTCTGATTATATCATGGATATTTGGGGTATGTTTCATTTGCTCTGAATTCTGAATATACTGTTTACCTTCATCATAAACATTAAAACTTCCTAATTATGTTTAACTTCTTATTTGAATATCCTTATTGGGCAGGAGATGAATTGGTTATAGACCCATAATATAGAGATTCTCTGGGATAGAGGAATTATAACATCAGCTCCAGTTGTCCAGTAACTCACAGATGAGTAGTCCTTTCAGGCATATAACTACCCCATTTAACAATTATGCAACTGTCCTTTGGTTATTCTTCAAAGTATTACCAGGTAATGTGCATTGTAATAATGCAATCATGAAGTTATTAGGGTTAGGCTATTCTTGACTAGGTGATGTCACAGCTATAGACCAACTGAGGCTGAGTATAGTCCTTACAGAGGAGGTCCCCTGATTCTCTAGTGAAAAGTGGAATCAATGAGAACCCTCCAAAATAAGCATTAGTTCCTTTAAAATGATTGCTAATTTATTCTGAATAGGCTTCCTTCCTAATTGCTAGGTGGCAGCAGACCAATGGCTGTGAGCAGCATGGCAGACAGCTGAGCAGGGCTACATACTTGGCTTTTGAAAGTAAGGCTGTCTGGAGATGGCAGTCAGGGTTAAAAGTTGGAGGTCCCTTTTCTGCTGTCTTTGTAGGGAAGGCATGAAAACTGTCAGTCGACCAAGGGTGCAAGGCCCTCCCCTGGAGTTGGTGGGAATGTAGGAATAAGCCTTTATGTCACAGAGAACGAACCAGCCTAGGGGAAGATTGATATGCCTATAGGTGAACGGAATGACCTTAGTATGGTTGCAGGTGAGTGCAGAATTGTCTAGGGTCTGGCAATCAGGTGTTTTCAAGGGAGTACAACCCTTCATCCTAAAACATGAGGCTGCCTTGGTAACTGTGGCAGTGTATAGTGCAAACATGGTCCTATCCTTATATTCAGTGTTGGGCCTCTAGTCAAACATGGTAGAATATGATGGTAGAATATACAAAGATGAAGTCAGGAAAGCAAAGGTTCAGAATGAACAAAGACTTGCAACAAAAGTCAAAGATAATTTAAAAAGTTTTTTTCAACATATAATAACAAGAAAAAAATAAGGAAACAGTTGGTCCACTAAAGAGAGAAGATGGCAAGGAAGTAACAGGCAGCAGAGAGAAAGTAGAGCTATTTAACTCATTCTTTTCATTGGTCTTTATGCAAAAAGAAATTATAGCCCAACCTACCAAAAACATAACTATAAAAGACAGACTAGAAATAAAAGTTAAAATAAGCAAAAAATGGTAAGAGAACACCTGTCTGATCTTGATGAATATAAATCACTGGGGCCTGATGGATTACATCCCAGAGTTCTAAAGGAGCTTGCAGATATCATCTCAGAACCATTGTATCTTATCTTTCAAAATCCTGGAGCACAGGACTGGAAAAGAGCTGATGTGGTTCCATCTTCAAAAAAAAAGGGGGGGGGGAAACAGATCAAGGAAACTGCAGACCAATCAGCCTAACATCAATACCTGGGAAGATACTAGAAATAAAAAAACAGATCTGCAAACATGCAGACATGAGTAAAGTAATAACTAAAAGTCAGCATGGGTTTGTTAAAAACAGATTATGCCAAACCAATCTTATTTCATTCTTTGACAAAGTGACCAAATTAGTAGACCAGCAAAATGCTGTGGACATAGTATACTTAGACTTTAGCAAGGTGTTCAACAAAGTAGATCACAACCTACTTCTTGGTAAGCTAGAAAAAAGTAGGATAGACAGTATCACCATCAGATGGATTTGTAACTGGCTGACAAACCATACTCAATGAATAGTCCTTAATGGTACTATGTCTACATGGAGGGAAGTAAGCAGTGGGGTACCACAAGGTTCTATCTTAGGCCCAGTACTCTTCAACATCTTCATAAGCAACTTAGATGAGGGAATACAAGGGGAACTCATCAAATGTGCAGATGATACTAAGCTGACAGGAACAGCCAACACCCTGGATGATAGGCTCAAGATCCAGATGGATCTTGACAGACTTGAATGCTGTCTAACAAAATGAAATTCAATGTAGAGCAAAGTCTTACACTTAGGCAAGAAAAATCAAAAGTACACATATAGATTGGATGAAACCAGGCTTAATAGCAGTAACTGTGAGATGGATCTTGGAATCTTAGTGGACAGTCAATTAAATATGAGCTAACAGTGTGCAGTGGCAGCCAAAAAAGTCAATGCAATCCTAAGTTGCATTAACAGAGGTATTCAATCAAGATTGCATGAGGTACTGATACCACTCTATAAAGCCTTAGTAAGACCATACCTAGAATACTGCAACCACTTTTGGTCACCACACTATAAAAAAGATGTTGAGACTCTAGGAAAAAGTGCAGAGAAGAGCATCAAAGATTATTAGAGTACTGGAGCCTAAAACATATGAAGAATGGTTACAGAAACTGGGCATGGCTAGCCTAGTGAAGAGAAGGACCAGGGGAAACATGATAGCAGTGTTCCAATATTTGAGGGGCTGCCACAGAGAAGAGGGAATCAATCTATTTTCCAAAGCACAGTCCAGACAAGGAAAAATGGATGGAAACTGATCAAGGGTTTTAACCTGAAATCCCTGAGTTTAGTAAAGTTCTGAATAGCTTGAGGTTGAGTCTCTACGCCTATAAGATATGTTGCTAAGATGTCCTTGACCGATTTTTTTCCCTTTCAGGCAGACTTCAGTTATGTTTAACACTGCATTGGCTAAGTATTCCCATATATTTCCCTTTTCTGGAAACAGATTAGTCCCCATAAATCCATCAGAGAGGTGACTCTCAGGTAAATTATACAAAATATCAAAACAATTTCCCCATCCCCCCATTATTCTCATTGCAAAACAGAGTCTTTATTGCCCACTTGTCAGTTTTTTAGTCTTTTTGTAGTGGAACCTTTGATGCTGGAATTGGGTTTATGCTGTGGTCAAAAACTTCATGCTTGATGTATGTCCAATGTATTCACATGTTCCTCTCAGCCACCTTCACTGCTGTTTGGATTGTGAGGAGGATCTGGAAGGGTCCCTTCCACTTAGGCAACAGTGGTGATTTCCATATGAATGACAATCTAGATCCAGTCTCCAGGCTCAAAGAGGTGAAGATTGTCCTTGAGTGGCAGGGTCTGGGTTAAGGCACTGTGTCCACAGTATGTTGATGCAAGACTGAGAGATATGATGACAAGACCACTTCCCCCTGTTCTAAACTAAGGGAGTGGAGGTCTAAGCCTTTTAGGGTGTCTGGATGGCAGCCAAATAGTAATTCAAATGGAGAAATGCCCAGATCCTGTCGGGGCCGGGTTCTGAGGTAGAACAGGGCTATGGATAGTATTTGGGACCATGGTAGGTGGATTTCCTGGCAGAGTTTTCCCAGGAGGGTCTTAACTTCCCTATTTTCTCTCTCTACACCCCCAGATGAGCAAGTGTACAAGGGGATGTGAAGGTTCTAGGAAGTCTCCAGGGTCTGGAGACATAGGTAATAACTTGTGACATAAAATGTGTCCCTCTGTCCATGTCCAGGAGTCTTAGCATCCCAAACCTGGGGACTATGTCCTTTAGGAGGTGTCTTGCTGTCTCAAGGGTGGTGGCATGATGACAGGGTAAGGCCTCCACCCAATGGGTTAGTTGGTCCCTACAAACCAAGACACACTGAAAACCATTGGCCCTGGGTAGCTGAATATAGTCCAATTGTAATTTTTTGAAAGAGCGTTGTGCCCGGGGCCTTCCTCCTTCATGGATCACTTTCCTAGATGAGGCATTGTTAGCCTGACAGGTCTGGCAGCACTTGACCATTTGTGCAGCCTCACTATATACCTCAGGTGCATACCAGATCACCTGCTGGTAGCTACAATGGCCTGGACCCCACAGTGATCCTTAGAGTGTAGTTGCTGGCATATGAGCCTGAGGAGTCCCATCAGGGACTATCCAGAACCCTTCCCAAAAGTTGGCCTCATATTTTCTCACTCACAATTCTGCCTCCCCCATTTCTAGAGGATTGGTAGAGGATTTTTGTGTCTACTATCATTGTGAGGGCGATTGATATGGGCCTAAGCAGTAGGGCAGCCCACTTGGCTGTGTGATCCACATACTGGTTACCTTTAGTGATCTGGGTGTCATTCCTTTGGTGGGTCTGGCAATGTATAATGGCTACAGCTGGGAGCAATTGTATGGCTTCTAGTAATGTGGAGACCAAGGTGGCATGGGAAATTGGATGTCTGGTTGAAGTCAGGAACCTCTGTTGTTTCCACAGAGCCCCAGTTGTGTGGCAAACCACAAAAGTGTATTATGAATTTGTGGTAGACAGGTTCGTTGTGGCTTCGCATGCTTGAATCAGTGCTACCAGTTCAGTGGCTTGAGTGCTGTAGGAAGGCAGCACCAGAAAAGCCCAGACAATCTTGTGGAGGGAAACAACTGCTGCACCAGAAACTCGTGTTCTATTGTATAGATAGGATGACCCATTGGTGAAGAGTTCCAGGTCTGAGTTCTGCAGGGGCACATCTGTCAGGTTGGGTTGCAGCAGCTCAATGTTATAGACCAGGTGTAAGCAGTCATGCAGGATGGAATCTGATGATTCCATTGACAACAGGGTGGCTGTGTTCAGAGTGGAGCATGGTTTGAAGGTGGTGTGGTCAGTGGTGAAAAGCTCAGCCTCATATTGTGCCTACTGTTGCTGGGTAAATGCTTGGGTTTGAGATTTTAAAAAAATTGCAAATCATGTGGGACCCTTAGTGTAAGGGGATGACAGAGAACAATGTCCTTTGATCTTTTTATGATTTCTACCATTGCCGCTACTGCTCACAGGCAAGGGACAGTCCCTTGGGCTACTGGGTCCAGTTGGACAGAGTAATAAGATATTGATAAGGAATGTGGGGCCGAGTTCTTGAGCTAATAACCCTGATCTCACTCCCTGTTTTTCATGGATGAATAATACAAAGGGTTTTGAATAGTTGGGTAACCCAAGGCTGGGGCAGAAGACAGAGTTTGCTTTATTTTCTCTTTTTTATTATAATATTTTATTGGTTTTCCAGTTTTACATCTGAGTATTTGGAAGGCAACGTGGTGATTGGGTTAATTAATAGTTCAATAACAAAATCTTTAGTACATATCTCAGGTTACATCATCAAATGTTTCTTCTCTGTTTCCCTTAACATTTGCTATATCGTATTTAAGCTAGTAAATTTCTAATTGTATCAAACTCAGTGAAAACTTGATTATCACAGTTATCAATACATTTTTGCTTATGCGTATCTTAATAGATCTTCATAAACAATCCATATCCTGTTATTAAGTTTTACCTATTTTTTTTAGTTTTAATTACAGTACTCCAATTTAACCTTTAATATCCATAGTATTTGACTTTCGGGTAACCCAAATTTCCTTTGTCTCACTTCATAAAAATTAAATATATTCTTATTCTATTTCGTAATGTTTTCTATTTCTCACCCTAGTACATCACCACTTTAATAGTAGAGTATCCTTTGTTAGCTCAAATCCATCATCTATATTATCTGGGCTAATCAATAGTTCAAACCTATTTCCTAATAGTTAGTTTTCATTTCCCTTGTAAGTCTAAATCCTCAGTATTACACAGATTAATCCCTTATTTTTTTTTACTATTTTCCAACTATTTTAAATCTAATAATCAAATTTCCCCTTATCTCAAAATCTACCTTTAGCCCATTGTGACAATTTAGAATCCTCTCTAGTAAATCAAAAGAGCCCAGTTTTTCAACCTAATTCTAACTTTCTTCTTTTGCCAACCAGGCTTCCATACCAATGCTTTTAAATCATCAAATAGACCTCCCTTCATTCTTGTGTATGTTACTTGAATTAAAGGAGACCATCTAGTTGCCAATTTTTTGGAAGAACTGGCCCATTTATAATCATTAAATTGTTGCCCTGGTGGCCCAGATCCCCATATTTGCTCTGGTATAGTTTTCTTCAATTTGATCTGGTCTTCTTCTTTCTCAGATTTCTTCTGGTTTGTGTAGAAAGTCATTTCCATTTTTAAAGTTGTTTCATTGTCTGAATTTTAGGTGAACTATACTTGTTGATCTTTAAAGCCCCTCTGTCTTAGTGTTCACTTCTTCCACTTCTGTTGTTTTTTGGATTGTTGGTTCTTTAGTTGCAATCAAGGTTTTGCTTTGTACATCTGGGTTGGCAGCTTGGTCTTTCTGATTAGATCTCATTGTCTCTCTGGCTGTAAGAATAGTTTCAAGTATAGATTTTAGCATGGCCAAGATTTTTTGCTGACCCTCCTCCATTTCTGGCATAGTTGTAGATGGTCTTTCTAGTGAAGGCTGTTTATTAAAGAAGAGTCAGTAAATGTTCACCTCCACAGTTCCTAGAGACCATTTTCACTGCCCAGCTGCTCTTTCAGCATTGAATCTCTCATAGATAATACCAAGGTCAGGTCTGGGCTGTGAGCAAGTCTCTTTGTTAGAAATAATATATTGCTGTACCAAGCTTTGCCGCAAGATATCCCTGATAGCATTTAAAGTCTTTTTCAGATCCCGGGCTGGTTTCTTATCCAATTTGAATTCTTTTTTGCAAATAGAATAAAATAACAGGTCCCAGTAAGAGTAGGAACTTTTTGGGTCCCCAAATTCCAAAAAAATGTAAATCCAATTATATTAAGTTGTTCTTTTCAATGCTTTGTTTTCCCTGGGTAGTCAGACACTGCCATTTTAGAGGGTGGGAGGAAAAAGTTCCCTTCCCTCTCTCCTCACAGGGGGAAGAAATTTCAAGAAGCTTTTTACAGGAAAATACTTGGGGTACAGAGAAGGTAAGATCTCACCCAATTCCTCCATGTTGCTTTCACATTGATAAATTTGGCCTTGGCTGTCAGCAGCTTAGTGATGGACCATATTGATGGCCGATCTTTTCCCCATCAGTTTGAAGAGCTGCCCCAAATCAAACGGGAGGGCTGCTGCCCTTCCGCAGTCACTCAGGGGTCTTCTTCTTGCTCGTCGCCCCTACAGGCGACTTCCGACCCTCTTCAGGGTCCCCCTTGGGAAAAAACCAGACGGTGGAGAAAGTGATCGCCTCAAATGTCTGCCAACACCGCAATTGCAAACCGAAAGCCAAAGTTTGCTTTATTTTCTCAAAAACCTGCTTTAGTGACTATGTCCATTTTACAGAGTCTGCCATTTCTTGTTATTAGTTGGACAAAAGATTTGGCTAATTCCCCAAATGACAGAATCCAGGATCAACAGAACCCCAAAACTCTCAGAAAGGCTCTAACCTGTTGTTTAGTTTATGAGGTTTCATGCCTAATATCATTTTAATTCATTCTGAGGCTAGTTTACGAGTTCCTGGGGAAATAACATAGCCCAGGTAATTCACCTCGTTTTGCAGGTATTGGAATTTGGTAGGTGAAGCCTTGTGTCCTCTCTCTGCCAGGCAGCTGAGCAAGTGGGGGGTGTCAGCTCTGCAATCTCTTTCGGTTTCTGAAGCTAACAATAAATTGTCCACATACTGGACCAGGGTAGAATTTCGTGGCAGATGGATAGATGCCAAGTCTGCCTTTCTAAATTTGAGAGAAGAGGTGGGTGATTCAGTATACCCCTGGGGAAGGCGGGTCCAAGTGTATTGTTGGTCCTCCCATGTAAAGGCAAAGAGATATTGGGAGGCTGGATCTACAGGGATGCTGAAGAGGGCTGCACAAAGGTCAATTACAGTGAATATTTTTGTTGTAGCTGGTATTCCACTGATTAAAGTGGCTGGGTTGGGTACCACCAGGGCTCTGGGTATTACATAGGTGTTGGTGAGATGAAGAGTGTGCCCGAAACAAAAGATGGGCTTGCCTTCAGAGTCAGTCTTTGATTTTTGGACAGGTAAAATTGGAGTATTGCAAGAGGAAGTGCACTTCAGCAGGACTCCTTGCTCCATGTATGCCTTTATTAGTGTCCTAATTGACTCAATTACCTCAGCTGCAATTCTGTACTGGAGAATGCATGGTAGGAGACTTGACTCAACTTGTATTTTGATCAGTGTGGCTCCTTTTAGAAATCCTACTTCTGTTGAGTCCCGGACCCATAGTGAAGGGGACAGGTCCTATAAGTCTGGGTGCAGGGATTTAAGGGGGTTAAGACCATCATGGCCAGAGTGCATTTCTCAGGGGCATCTAGGGTTAACCGCTCAGGGGAGCATTTTATGGTGGCTCCCAGCTTGCATAGCAAGTCTCTTTCTAATAGCGACATGGGAGACTGAGGGCAAACTGTAAATGAATGATTTAATAGGAGGAGTCCTATTTCCACCCATATGTCATTTGTGAATTCTACGGGAATTATTTTCCGACCCACTATGATATTGTCCCTAGCTCCTGGCACAACTGATCCCTTAAATGGGGGTTCTGTGATTAGGGAAGATGTGGCCCCTGTATCTATCAGGCACTATATGTTTTTCCTCATATTGTGAGGGAGAGGAGCAGCTCCCCCTCTTGGCCATTCCTTAAGTGAATTACGAGGCCTGTGAAGGTTGCTCTGTATTCCACTGGTTCCTGGCTGAGTCAGAAAGGCTCAAAGTGGTCCTCAAACTACACATGTTGAGATGGCCTCGGGTTTCCATTCTCACTTAAGGCAGAAAGAATAGCCATGTTTATCCTATTCATGAACCCTTCGGGGCACTCACATTGCTGGACTGCATGGCATTGCAAGGTATGGAGTAGATGGATGTGTGTGTGTGTGTCTGCAACAGATAACGGCTGGGACATCAAGTGGGTGTACGGAATGTAATATGCCTACACTGCACTTATCAAGAAGTAACAGAACAAGGAGTGGGCGTACATGAATCATCTGTAACATTTCTTTCTTTTTTTTGAAACACATTTTATTGTTTTTTTTTAATTCTTAAAACAAAGTACTCAGGATACACCATGGTGCTGGGATAATCAAACAACCTAGAACAAAACATATATACATAGTACAATCAATACATCAGGTATTCCCTCTTTTCCCCTCAAATAGCATAGTATACTTAAAATATCCAGTTCTAGCTTAAATTTATTCCACTTGAACCTGTTTTAAAGCTTTATAAATTTACAATACCGTAGTCAAATTAACTTTAAATAAAAACCTTATCAATTAAGGTATCCCTTCCACATATATTCTAGTTCCTTAATTTTATCATGAATTTTATTTATTTCTTCTTCCACTAATCTCCCCTATTTAGAATAAAATATTAATCTATCTTATACCTATCTAATCCATCAATTAATCAATCTCTTTAAGCTGACAGAATGATATCAGACCTTAAATCATTTCAATCCATTAGACAGAATTCAAATTTTATCCAATTAATTATCATAACTAATAACATCCATGTCATCAAACGAACACATCATCTTATTAAATTAACTCAATTAATTAATAATTCAATCCAAATCTAAATCTCCACACCGCCTGGAGTTTCCTTCGTCGGTAGACCCCCTAGGGGGTTGAAAGTCGCCCTGGAGGGGCGACCACCGAGGAGGAGGCTTTCTGGTAGATAGGGGAGGGTGGCAACTTCTCTCATGTCTCCAGCTATCTCCTTAGGGCCGATGGAGCAAAGATCAGCCTGCAAGATGGCCAACCACCCTGCTGCACCAGCCGAAAGTCACATTGACATCTAAGCGTTACAGACCCACCGTGGATGATCCGGGTGAGACACCTTTTGTTCCTCTCTTCACCCCATGCTGTTTTTGCCTGTAAAAGCTTGTTTTGGGAATTATTTCCCCATCTGGAAAGCGGCTTTTGTAATTGTGGGAACAAAGGCATTTTATAAAAGGACAGAAAAAAAATCTTTTAAAGACTATACTCTATCTCTATCTATGTTGAGGTACAGAAAAAAATTGTTCTTTTTTTGAGCGGTATTATTTTATATTGGGAGAATATTTCTTTTTCCACTCTTTCTTTAAGAAATAGAAAAGAAAAGGAAAAAAAATTGCATTTGAAACAGGCTTTTTAGCTTACTGAGGACATCTACTGGTCAAAAGTTAATATTGTAATTGTTGACTAGAGATGATTTTGGCCTTCAAACTATTTTTCAAGAGACAAGATAATTTGAGCCAGCTGTGAGATTTGTGGGGATGGATACTCTTCAACTGTAGCCTCCACTAAAAAAAGAAAAAGAAAAAAAGGATTGCTTTTCAACTATTGTTAAAATGGAGAAGCCTCAATCACATTTAAACTGTAAACTTATACTGGAAAAGATCTATGAGGCCAAAGAAGAAATATGTACTACAATAAAAGAGTTTACTATAGAATTAAGAGCTAGAATTTCTACTGTAAACCCCAAAATTGACTCTCAGATTATACCTGACTACTCTACAAAACAGATTATACAAGAAGAGGATTTAACTGAGAATAAAGAGAAATTTATCTTGTCTTATAAACAATCTACTTATGGCTTTGAGGACCAGGAAAAGCAAAGACTGAGTTTTGAACTTTTGAAGCAATGAAGACATATGGATAAAAGAAACAGAGGGCCTATGCAGAGGCCAAGATGGTTTTCATCGAATCAAAGGACACTACAAGCAACAAAAAGAGACTTATCAGCTGGAAGGAAAGCTCTGCTATGGAAACCTGCCTGGCATAAGAGGAAGGCTAGAATAAGATTGAAAAATGAAATTTAAAATTTCATGCATTGGACTAAAGGCAATCTAGAACTATGGACTGATTTAAGGATTAAGATTATGAGTTAGAAGTAAAGAGATGTTTTAGACTTGGATTGAATTAATAATTAATTGAATGTTAATTAAATAAGATGACTTGCTTGTTTCATAATATGGATGTTATTAGCTATGATAACTAATTGGATGAAATTTGTATTCTGCTTAATGGATTGATATGAATTAAGGTTTGATACTATTCTGTCAGCTTAAAGAGATTGATTAATTGATGGATTAGATATGTATAGGATAGATAGATATGTACATTTAGATATATATAGGATAGATCAATATTTTTGCTTAAAATGAGATATTTTCTATATAATGGACTAAAGGTAATCTAGAATATTAAGAATGTATTTTTTAGAATGATATGTTTATTTGTATGAAAAGTATTATGTAATGGAATGAAGAAAATTGAAGAGATGTTTTAGATCTGTAACATTCCTGATGTGCTATGAATTTAGACCTGGAATAAACAAGTTGGATATAAAAGGAGAAATAAAATGCAATGGACTTCGGAAGCATGAGATCTCCATGGAGAGTGGGGGATGCCCTGAAGTCTAAGCTATTGTAACAAACTATATAAGATAACAAGTAATAAGTAACATGTATTATTAATCAACTATGATTGAGCACCTGCCTTGTTTTCTGTCCAAATAACCCAAGAATAAAAGAACTATTATTAAACCTTATCTTGACTGAGTTTTGATTTATTCATTTTATAACATGGAGCTTTCGAAGGGGAATACTGACTCCTAGGTCCAGGAAAACTGTCTCTGCATTTTCTCCTTAGGTGTCCCTGCCTTCCACATATAAAGCAGTGAGAGTATCTAATTCCCAGTTCCCCCATCTTCTCGCACCAGGGATATCTGGATTGTGGAAGTTTTTTTTTTAAAAAAAAACAAACGAAAACAAGTTTTATTAATTTTCCAATTTTACAAAGCTCCAAGTGTTAAGGAAGCAACATAGTGATTGGATAGTCCATAATCAAATAACAAGCTCTTTCATACATATGTCAGGTTACATCATCAAAAATGTCCTCTTTTCATCCCTACACATATCATTTGGGTCAAGGGAGATCATCCAATTATCAATTTTTCAAAGAAGCTGGCCAACTCTTGTTGGGGCTACCTGCCCTGGTGTTACAATAACTGGTCTTTTTGCAATCTCCTCTGTTTTCTCAAACAATTTCATAGTTTCATTCTTCATGAGGAAGATATGGAGCAACAGAGTCATATATAATGGATACGTTATAACTCTATCAAATAAAGAAATAATAAAGTCATGTGCCACTAAGAACCGGTTGTCTTCTTTTTATTGCATTTCTCAAATGGTCCAATGAAGTTTTTGATCCTGCCTCCTGCCCCAAATCAATCAATGAGATCTGAAAATGTCGTTATTGAAAGAAAACACATATGAAGATGAATAAACAGCAAAACTGACCACACTTTAAAAAATGTAGACAGATTTCAAAATTAGATGGAATAGATTTATGTTTTATTTAAAAAGATAATTTATATGTTAACTTTTCTCAGTTTAAAAAGCATTATCCAGACAGATTCATCTATACTTAAATGAGTAGGCAGGAGGCCGTTTTCAACTTAATGCATGTAGAAGCCTAGGATTTTCTGAGATGGAAATCTCTACTTTCCAATGAACTGTCCTGACCCATGCAAGTGAAATCAAGGGAGAAATCACCTTGGATGAAAGCAGCTGCAGCATAATCGGCTCTATGTCCAGACAGAAACAAAAACCCAAACACACATATACTGAAAAGCAAAAGGCAGGCCAAAACTGTTTTCCAAACTGGTGCAGATCCTGGGATCTGCTCAGGATATTTACATCCTGTTCTGACAGCAGCATTTGTTTTCTTGATTCCTTCCCACTAGGTTTGTGTGCCACATTTATGACCAATTTTTTATTGAGAAATTGGAAAAGTGATGTTATTCCAGACATTAAGGAATGACTTTTAGAAATGTGTGACTTATCTATCTTGAAAAAGGCATTTTTTTGTACCCATTAAAGGACGAAACAATACAGGTAGCCCTTCCTTAATGACTGGTTGCTTAGCAACTGTTTGAAGTTATGAACCCCCCCCCCAAAAAGCTGCTTATGACCCGATTCTGGAATTCTGATGGTGGCAACTGTGCCCTGTGATCACATAAAACATTAACAGAATCCACAATGGAGTGAGAATCAGCATCTCCATTAGATAATTGACAGTCAAGTTAAAATTAAATTAATCAAGTAAAAATAGCAAATGGGAGAAAATCTTTTACCCAAATTTCCTCAAACCTCCAAATAAGTTACCCAGACCTAATCAACATATCAAATGATAAGATCTGCAAACAAAAATAAAGTTAATTAAGTTAGGTCTCCCAGCAGAATTGTATGTTCACAAGAATAAACACATAGACATACCTAAACACATAAACACACTTCAATTGTTACCCTAAAATCAGCACATAGACACTTCCACACCCCGGATATGGTCCTCCTATAAAAGTCTGCCACTGTACCCCATTTCTATGCAGCTGCTGCAAAGGCAAACTATTTGCTTTTAGGAATAAATATTTCCTCACAGCCGTCTGGTTCTCATTTTTATTTATTCTTGCCAGCCCCGGCTCGAATTGGAACCCCAAATTATTCTTCTCAAATAAGAAAGATAAGAGAAACTGAATTCTAGTTTTCCCTTAAGGCATGGTAGGCCACTACCATAGGTGCCTCTAGCCTTCCATGCCTTAAAGAGATCATCTAGGCTAGGGCAAGAGTGTCAAACTGCTGGCCCGCGGGCTGGTTACATCATGTGGAGGCCGTGCCCACCCCAGCTCCGGCAATGCAAAAAAAGTTGCAATACATTGCATCACATCATATAACATGGTGAGTTTGATACCTGTGATCTAAGAGATCATCCACCGAGGGAAGAAAGGAGAGGAGAGAGAAAAGAGTAAAGGAGGGGAGAAGGAAGTAGGAAGTAGGAAGGTTGGAGTAGAAGAGCAGAAGTGGGGAGAAAGGGGAGGAGAGTGGTGAAGGAAAGAGAAGAGGGAAGTAGGGAAGAGAAGAAAGGGAGAAAGAAGGTAGAGAAAAAGGAGTGTGGATACAGTGAAAGGGGAAATGGGCGAGCAATACCAAAAGTCATGTGTATGTATTTATTTCATGTTATTAAAAGTATCTTATATATGAATGTAAAAAGAATGTATGTTAACATCTCATAAATATCACGGTATACGTATCGGGGAGAGTTTGGAAAAATAAAAAAATTATTAAAAATAAATAAATAAGAGATCATCCACCCTGGACCATTGTGGCAGATTACGGTCCCCACCCTTCAATGACGATATCGTCATTCTGCAGGGGATTGATTCAGGATGATAATAGACATTCTAGGTTCTTGGAAAGAAATCAATGTATACAAAGGCAACACCAACCAAAGAATTAGCAGCTGTGATTTCACATTGTTGTATACAATAATATATTATTAATATTTGGTCACTATTATTAATGATTCTTAGTTCCTTGGTTAGAACTTGAATTAAGTTTCCACCAGATTACACACTTAGACTGTAATCTATTTGTAGATTACCAATGATGATGATGATCTTTTAATAAATGAGTTACTGCTTTTTTATATCTTTGCTCAATAACAGAATAAAACATTAGATCTAAGCTTGTCATTGGTTGTAAAAAAATGTCTACATTACATTGACACTGGATTTTTGATTCATTTTAGACATATAATTTAATGTTTAGGCCAGACATGTCAAACTTGCAACATCACATGACATCGTGCGACGTATCGGAGCTTTTTCTCCATTGCCATCAATGGGGTAGGCACGGTTTCCTTGTGTCATGTCTGGCCCGCAGGTCGGCAGTTTGGTTTATGCTATTAATCATTGTACATTAGACTTTACAGTATATTTAATTATTTACATAATTTTGTAGAACTGTAATTTTACTTACAGAATTTAGAGATGCAATGCTTTACGTGTTAGCAATATTATGTTAGTTTTTAACTGGAATAAAGATTTTGTTGTTTTCTCAATTCATGTGCTTCATGCCTGTCAGACTTCACCTAGTATTAGCTCTGACCAACTCTTGACCTCTTCTGGCTTTGAAACATATAACACGTCTTTTGAATTACTAGCACTAAGGTTTGTTTTTTGTTTTTTTAAAAATCCTCCTTTTTGTTGTATTCATTTTACTCCCTTTCTCTGTCTTCAGAAAAAAAGTTAAGAATCCTGAGAGAATAGCAATCTGAGAAATCAACAAGAGCAGCAATATCCATTCAGTATGGCCAAAAAAGTCAAGATGGCAACCACAATGGTATGATTGTATCACACATAACAAAACAGTGGTGTCTCAAATTGCACCATTGACCACACTCTGTGGACATCCCTGAAGATGAGTCATTGTCACAATCAACATATTTAATTCTCAACATGCTGTTTTGAATATAGATTCACATATTACATTTTTCTAACTATACAAAGTTTTTATTTTATAGTCAGGTCTGATATATCTAACTTGTACTATGAGAAAATGATCTGGAAAAAAACAAAGAGTTAATGTGCAAAAGAACTCACATTAACCTAAACATTGAGGTTGGTAACATTTCTTGAACACATCATCCCTGCCCATCTCTATTAGCTGTTAAACCTAACCCTAACCCACGGGTCTGCAACCCACGGCTCCGGAGCCACATGTGGCTCTTTCAGTCGTCTCCTGCGGCTCCCTGTCCTCAGCCACCATGTGCAGTCTGAAAAAAAAGTGGCACTAAAAAGGTTCAACCAATCAATTCAAACTTCTCACAAAGTTTGAATTGATTGGTTGAACTTCTTTGGTTTGTGGGACTGCCCACAAACCTCTTTCCTTCTTCGGATTGCACGTGGTGGCAGGGGAGGAAGAGCCAGGAAGATTGCTGGAAAGGTAAGGAGCCAAGGATGGCCAGTCTTGGGATGCCTCTTCCCTGCCAGATGGGTCTCTCCTCGTCCTGCTCTGCTGCCACCTCTGTTAGTCCAGGGGGGTTGCTGGGGTCTCGGTAGCTTCCCCTCTCTGCCTACACCTTTCGGCCATCTCGCAGGCAGCAGATCTCTGTGCCCAGCCCTTTCCCCACCTGCTGCGTGCTGTCTATAAGCCGTCCTCCTGCCACCGCCACTGCCGCACAGCTCTCCACCACCCAGGCCCACCTTGGTCCTTTCACCATCCTGTTGCTACTGCCGTGGGGCTCTCCACCACCCAGCCCCACCTTGACCCCTTCGCCGTCCTGCTGCCGCTGCCACGGGACTCTCTGCCACCCGGGCCCACCTCGGCCCCTTCGCCATCCTGCCACTGCTGCTGCTGCCATGGAGCTCTCCACCACCCGGGCCCACCTCGGCCCCTTCACCATCCTGCCGCCGCTGCCGTGGGGCTCTCTGCCACCCGACCTCGCCTCAGCCCCTTTGCTGTCCTGCTGTTGCTGCCGCTGCTGTGGGGCTCTCTGCCACCCAGCCTCACCTCAGCCCCTTGGCTGTCCTGCTGTTGCTGCCGCTGCTGTGGGGCTCTCCACCACCCAGCTCCACCTTGGCCCCTTCACCATCCTGCTGCCGCTGCTGCAGGGCTCTCTATGCACAGTTATCTTCATTTTAGATATCAAAAGGGTTTTGCGGCTCCCAGCGTTTTGTTTTTGGTGGGAAATGCTCTTTTGTTTTCAGTGGGAAACGCTCTTTGAGTGTTTTGGGTTGCCTACCCCTGCCCTAACCTAACCATAACCTTAATCCTAACCCTAAAGGAGTTAAAACTGGAAACACACACAGCCAATCCTTTTGTGTTTGTGTTAATTAATCACTGCATTGTATTTGGTGGATCTGTGCCTTTTAATATAGAGTTATAAATACAGTAAATTGTTGCCTCCTGGCTCTTAGGCTCTTCTTCCTTCCTGCTATTTTTTCACACCTGGTTCTGGAGGTGGCTTTGGGGCTAATTATCTGCTTTTTTGAAAAAAAAAATGGTTGTACTGAGAAAAGAGGGAATTGTGAAACTAGAAGCAGAGTGAACAGGTTATGAACTGGAGGCTACAGTGAGAACACTTTATTGATCAGTTGGAAGGTGTATTGGCTGGTTGGCTCGTCTTCATAGGTTATTGTGAAGTTCTTGTGGTTCGGAAAATATAGACTATGTTTCTTGACTCAGTGTCTATCATGTCCTAGTGCAGAGATTCTTAAAATGAGGATTATTGCCCCCTAAGAGAGTAATTTAGGCATATCCTCAAGGTACTGGAGTAATTTATAATTGCTTGTTTGTAAGTCAAGGATCCTGTTTGGAACTGCTGCTGAACTGGTCTTTTGGGGGGGGTCTTATAAACCTGGAAAGGAGCATTAGTAGTAAGCAATAGTGTGACTGCATGTGTTGGGGGTCTCATAGGCAGGGAAAAATCAGTCATGGGCAATAAGGCCAGTAAAGGGAAAAAGGTGTCTGCAGAGACTAACCTTAAGATTCCCCCAGAAAGTCCCTTAGGGCAAATGTTGGCAGGATGGAATGGACCAGTCTATAAACCATACACTCGAGGTAAAAGTAAAAGTATTATGATAAAATATTGTTCTTTTACTTGGCCAGGATGTCCAATTTTACAAGATGCAGTATATTGGCCCACATTTGGAAGCATGGAAGCATACCTGCAGAAATTTAGTAGAATATGTAATTAAGGAAAAACCAGTCATAAGAAATAAGAGTAGTAAAGGACTAAAACAGGAAAGCCCACTGGAATAAATTCTAGCAGGATGGGATGGACCCATCTGGGGAAATACATTCGGGATAAGAGTAAAGGTACCATGATTCAATATTCTTATTTTGAGTGGCCAAGAAGTCCTATTAAAGGCACTAATGCATTTGGCCAAAATATGGAAGTTTTGAAGATTGGCTATGCCAAGCACTAAACATATATATATTAACAATTGAAGTGATATGCCTGTTGGATTCCAGGCAGTATATTTGTAGTTAAGGAAAAGAAAAATAGTTCATTTTTGTTAGAGGAGTGTGGAGGTAGTGTATATGTGTGTCTGTACTGGGCTGTGCTGTCTTATTTCCAAAACTTGGGAGAGGGGTAAGACTCTTTAATAATAATAATAAACAAAAAGGCCTAATGGAGCTCATTGGCTTGTGAAAAGCTCCCTGAAATAATAATAATAGTGATTGATTTGCCTGGAGAAAGTATGAAAGGAAATAAAGTATAAAAGGAAATAAAATGCATGTGAATGCACTCCATCACTGGGGATTTTTAAGAAGAGACTGGACAGTCACTTGCATGAAATGGTATAGGTTCTCCTACTTGAGCAGGGGCCTGGACCAGGAGACCTCCCAGGTCCCTTCCAGTTCTATTCTATTCTATTCTATTCTATTCTATTCTATTCTATTCTATTCTATTCTATTCTATTCTATTCTATTCTATTCTATTCTATTCTATTCTATTCTATTCTATTCTATTCTATTCTATTCTATTCTATTCTATTATTCTATTCTATTCCATTCCATTCCATTCCATTCTATTCTATTATTCTATTCTATTCTATTCTATTCCATTCCATTCCATTCCATTCCATTCCATTCTATTCTATTCTATTCTATTCTATTCTATTCTATTCTATTCTGTTCTGTTCTGTTCTGTTCTATTCTATTCTATTCTATTCTATTCTATTCTATTCTATTCTATTCTATTCTATTCTATTCTATTCTATTCTATTCTATTCCATTCCATTCCATTCCATTCCATTCTATTCTATTCTATTCTATTCATCTTTTGAAACATTTCCCCCCTTTTTTTCTTTTTTTCTCCTGTTTCCTTTTTCACTGGCTGTGTTGACTCCTAAGTCAAGAGAAGCAGAAAAGGGGTGGGTGGGTGCGGTTTTTCGGTGCCTTTTAACCCTTTTTTTGCTTAGAGCTCTGACCCAAGAAAGGAGGGTGCGTGTGAAATCTGATACCTGCTTTTATAGATTGGTTTGCACTAAGGAAAGTCAGTTTGCAACAAGCAGTTGGAAAAAGTAGGAAAGTATTCTGTATTCAACTCAGAAGAGGGAGCGAGAAGGCATTGTATTGCTAGACAAAAGAAGTCTTAGTTGAGCAAGAAATAATGTTATTTGTAAACAAATGGAACAGTCATGGTTCCGACAGATGAAACTCTACAAAATAACTTCAAGGCATTGTTTACCTTAAAGAATATTTTATTCGAGAAACAAAGTATCAGCACTACATAGTTGAAACCAGAAACTAAATTCCCCTCCCCTGGATACAAAGTAAAAAGGTGCAATTCCCTCCTCCAATAAGCAGTCATAAATCACATTCCCCAATTAGCTTGAAGCGCGGGCTTTTTCCCCAGCTCTCCAGCCTGCCAAAACACTATCAGCTCTGGGCCCAGCAGCAACTAATTCTAAAAGCAATAGAGAAAATGGCTGCATTTCCTTCTGTCAAAGCAAGAACATCCGATTTAAGCAGCGTTGACATGCAGCCCCCCTTACAAAAAGGACAGATCCTGTAATGCACACAAAATCATAGGTTAAGGGTTACCTCTAGGTTTGTTAGGTGTTTCTTATAGAATCTATTAATGAGTCTGTCAGCTTTTACATCGCTAGATTTCACCCAGGTGGCTTCAAACAACAGATACCCCTTCCATTGCACTAAGTACTGCAATTTCCCTTTAAAAATTCTAGAATCAAGAATACACTTCACTTCATAGTGAGTCTGTCCTACTACTACGAGATGTTTAGGTGCCTTCTTAGGGGGAGGTCTTAAGGTGGAATACTGAAAAGGTTTCAGTAGGCTACAACGAAATACAGGATGAACTTTCCCTAAAAGTCTGGGAAATTTTAGTTCTACCATGACCGGATTAATAATCTTTACAATAGGGAAGGGTCCTAAGTACTTTGGTCCTAGCTTCTTACTAGGTAACTTAAGCTGTAAATATTTTGTGGACAAATAAACCTTTTCCCCAACTTGGAATGTCCTTTGAGGAGCCCTTTTTTTATCTGCCTGTTTTTTATATGTCTCGGACACCTTTTTCAAAGCAGTTTTAGTGGTTTTCCAGACTTCCTTCCACCCCCTCACCCACTGATCAAGAGTTTGGGAAGTGGAGGGTCCCTGAGGGTATTTGGGTATTGGGCTGAACTCTTTTCCTGTGGCCACTTTAAAAGGCATGAAGCTGGTGCTGCTGTGAACAGAGTTATTGTAGGCCACCTCTGTGAAAGGGAGGAGGTCAGTCCAGTTTGTTTGTTGATAATCCACATAGCATCAGAAATACTGTTTCACCATTGAGTTCACAGATTCAGCCGCCCCATTGGTAGATGGCTGAAAGGCCGATGATAGTTCTTGAGATGAGCCAATTAGTTTAAGAAAACTCCTCCAAAACATAGCTGTAAACTGCACCCTCCCTGTCAGAGATTATTAGTTTTGGTGCAGTCTGTAGATGTGTTTCAGGAACACCTTGGTTAGTCGCTGAGCAGACGGGAGTCCTTTGCAGGCAATAGACTTTAATTCTATTCACTTTCAAAAGCCAATAGGAATTGTCCAGGCTTTCTCTGCCCTGCTGAGCCCACCAAAAGTCCCAGTCTGCAGACGGTGCTGCAAATTGTCTGCAGTGAAGGCGAGCTGTCTGGAAGTTTCCACCCCTCCCTGCTGAGCAACTACTAAAAATGTAAGTAAAAGAGGGCCAGGGGTGGGAGGTGGGAGGCCGGCGGGCGCAGGGAGGGTTGCTGGCATGCGTGGGGCCCGGCGGGTGTTACCTCTCTTGGCCGGCGCAGGGGGCGGCACCATGCATGTGCGGCACTTCCGGGCAGGGAAATAGTCCTCGACTTATAACCAGTTGGGGGTCCTTGACTTACGACCGGTTGGGGGTCGCGGCATAAAAAAGGTTGAGAAACACTGTTGTAGATAGTGGTGCCAGTTTAATAGAGCCCAATGGATTGCGAAGGCTTCTTTTTCCCACACTGCTTACCTCCTCTCGCACTCAGTGAATTTTTTCGAGGTGTAGGCGCAGGGTTGTAGGGTCCCACTCTGATTCTTTTGCAGTAGCACAGCTCCAATGGCCATGTTGCTGGCATCGGCTTGAATCACAAAGGGCTTCCCTGGGCAAGGATGCTTTAAGACTGGTTTGACTGCAAATAGCCTTTTTAAATTCTCAAAAGTGGTTTGACAGTTCATAGTCCATGCTAGTGGTTGGCCTGGATGCGGCTTTCTTCCCTCTTTGCCTGTTTTTAGTAATTCCGTAAGGGGTAGGACAATTTTAGCAAAGGAGAGGATGAATTGACAGTAGAAGTTGGCGAATCCCAGGAAGCTCTGGAGCAGTTTGTGAGTCTTTGGAGGCTGCCATTCAATTACGGCTTTTACTTTGGTCAGGTCCATTTCAATGCCCTTGCTGGAAATTCTGTAGCCAAGATAATCTATTCGGGTACGGTGAAACTCATACTTTGATATGACATAAAGTTTGGCATTCAACAGTTTCTTTAGTACTTCTCTCACTAGTTTTACATGGTCAGTCATATTTGTGCTGTATATCAGGATGTCACAAGATACACCAAAACTCCTTTTTATAAATGATCATATAGTGCCTGATTAATCAGCTGCATGAAGACAGCTGGCGCCCCCTGTAGTCCAAATGGCATGATTTTAAATTGGTAGCTCCCCATGGGACAGTTAAAAGTAGTTTTCCACTCATCTCTCTCCTTTATCCTCATTCAGTAATATGCTTCTCTCAAGTCCAACTTAGTGAAGACACTCCCCTTTGCCAGGTGGGTTAGTAAGTCCTTCAGGAGGGGGATGAGGTTTTGTTTTCCACACTCACAGCATTTAGACCTTTATAGTCCATGCAGAGAGGAAGTGACCCGTCTTTTTTTTTTAAATAACACCGGAGCTCCCACGGCAGACTTGGCCCATTTGATAAATCTTCTCGCTAGGTTCCTATCCACATACTGCTGCATCTCGTCCATTTCAAGGGGGAACATAGTGTACATTCTCGGTTGTGGGAGTTTGGCTCCCAGTAACAGTTCGATAGAATAATCATTAGGTGAATGGGGAGGCAGGATGTCACATTCTTTCTCACTAAATGCCTCTGCTAGATCCCAGTACTTGCTCGGGATGAGTGGCTAGCCTGGTTGAGACAGGGCAGCTATTTGCGCTGGCTCGTTAGGTGGGCTGAGCTCTCCTGTAACGTCTGTTGAGTTAAGAGGGGCTTAGGTCCTATAGGTAATCTCTCTTCTCCCACCAGATAAACGACTTCCATTTGTCTAACCAGGCTAGCCCTACATTCACAGCCTCAGTCATTTTCAGAGCCACCATGAAATGAATGAACTCCCAGTGCTCACCTATTGCTAAGTGGAGGGGTTCAGTTAATTGTGTGATTAAAGTTCCCCCCATTAGGGAGTCATTGGCTTGCTCAAACCTCATGGGTTTGGACAGCAGCCTTGCTCATATGCCCATTTTCAGGGCAAGTGGCAAACTAATAACCCACCAGGAGCATCCTGAGTCCACTAGCACTTTCAGATCTACCTGCACCCCCGTCTTAGGGATTATGAGTTTGGCAGATAGAGAAAAAGGCAGAATGGGTCAACTCACCATTGGGTTGTTCTCTCTTTCATCATTGCTGTCATAGGAGGGTAGAGCAGGAGCAGGTCCAGCTTGGGCCTCGGCACTCTCCTGCATGGGGTATGTGACTTGGGCAATGGGTTCTCTTTCTCTGGCTGCTGGGCTGGTTTCTTCCACACCAGTAGTCCCAGTCTATTCTACTGTTGAGGGTAAGGGACTGGGCAACTTGCTACTCAATGACCCTGTTGGCCACATCTAAAGCATTTAATCGGTGGGCCTGCAGGTAGCTTGGGGTTTTCAGTAGCCACAGCAGTTGGAGGCTTTCCGGGGGGGTGGCAGCCGTTTGATCTGGCCTCGGCCTGGCTTCTTGTGGTGGGGGCTTCCTATAGTGGACAAGCTGGATGTCCAGTCTTAGTGCTGTCTGATACCATTCTTGCAACTGATTTGGGACTGATCGATAGACACAAGCCTGGGAGAGGTGGTCATCCAGTCCTTCCTTGAAATGATAAACTAGGGATTGCTCAGGCCACCTCTCTATTTGGCCGGCTATCTTGCAAAACTCTCGCACATATTCCAGTGCAGGTCTGCCAGCTTGTCTTATCTTATGGACTTGTTCTTCCACTTTAGGGCAATGGATGGGTGATCGAATCTTGCTCTCAGTCCTAGAAGGAAGAGATGGAAGTCTCTCAATTTGGGTGCTTGCTCATTGTATAAATTGTTCAGCTACTCAGATGCTTCCCCTTCTAAGTTGGACACAACCACGTCAACCATAGCGGCTGGGTTCAGGTAAAAATAGGCACAGCGGTTCATGTGGGAATGCACCTGGTTGAGGAAGAAGATCAACTTCTCTGGGTCTCCATCGAAAGTTGCTCTAAGGAGTGGCACCATCAGCGGGTGCTTTGCTCCCCAGGGAGCCTGCATTTCCGGTGGTTGCTGGCCTCCCCATGGTGGCTGCTGCATCCCCAGTTGCTGCAGGCCTCCCAGTGGTTGTTGCACATTCAGGGGCTGTTGCCAGCCCCATGACTGTTGCTGCACTGCTGGCAGCTGTGGCATCCCCAAATGCTATATGACCCCCAATGGTCTCAGCAGCTGCCGGAATGGCACCCCCAGTTGCTGCAGGCCTCCCAGTGATAACTGCATGTTTGGGGGCTATTGCCACCCCCACTGTTGCTGACTTGCAGGTGGTTGTGGCATCCCTAGCTGTTGTAGGCCCCCCTGTGGCCCTGGTGGTGGTTGTTGTGGGATCCCAGTGGTTGTAGGCCCCTCAGTGATTGCTGCATATTCAGAGATGGCAGCCAGCCACACTGCTGCTGCTGTACCGCCAATGGTTGCTGGCCTCCCCATGGTGGCGGCTGCATCACCCCCAGCTGCTGCAAGGCCCCCAGCTGCTGCTGCACATTCAGGGGCTGTGGCCACCCCCATGGCTATTGCTGTACCAGAGGCTCTTGGCCTCCCAGCTGTGGGGGCTGTGGCATCCCCCATTGCTTTGGGCTGGGTGGCTGGCAGGCATGCTGATCCGAACTTCGGCAGTCCCGGTGATGGCTCAGGCTCTTGTCTCACCAGTGGTGGTCTGGGCTTTTGGAGGGGCGATGACTGGAGCTGTCCCTCCCCATGGGGCTGGAGGCTATGGTAGGTGGCTTCATGGATGGGGAAGCCGCTTGACCTATGCAGGTGGGGGTGTGGCTTCCCTTTGGCATAAGTTGGTGGCTGCCTTGCCGATCATCATGATCACTCGTGTATGGAGAACTGGAAGGTTGTTCCCCACTTTTCATCTCCAGCTCCTCAAATCTTTTCACCAACTTCTCCACTGACTGACTATGGACTACAGACAGGTACTTCCACTCACCAGAGGCTTCAGCGGTAGACGATTTCATGGCTCTCCACCGGTCCAGGGAACGCAACTTGCAGGAAGCCTCTCTTTGCAGCTCATCCACCATTGAAGCACTTGATGATGCCAAGGCCGTTTCGAGGTATCTGGAGTTTCCACTGGGCAAGGTCCATCGTGATGACCAGATCAGCTGTCCTCGCAGTTTGGGCCTTGCTCCCATCTGGGAGATCTGAAAAGGATCCTTCTCCACTGGCGCACTGGCCTGCGCTCCCTCCCCTGAGGTAGCAGCCACTGCTGTGGTGCTAGTTTCAGGCGTCCCTCCCTTTTCCATGTTGGGATCTTCCCAGAATCTTTGTTGGTCTATCCCTCAACAGCAACTTGGGCTTGGGACCCCAAGATAGATAGGTAATGCCAAAACATTATCAGCTCTGGGCCCAATGTCCTTGGGTTCCCACAATTAAGTTATTATTGTTATGACTAGCTGGACTCTCATTCCTATTCCCCCTCTCAGCAGCAACTAATTCTAAAAGCAATAGAGAAAATGGCTGCATTTCCATCTGTTGTCAAAACAAGAACATCTGACGTTAGCAGCTTTGACAGAGACATGAGAAAAAAAACTTGATATTGGAATACAATTTTGATTTTTTTTCTGGTAATCTTTGAGGTTTAAAATGTTTAATTAAATCTATATATCCATCAACCAAAGAAATTACTCTGAATTGTTTTGCTTAAATTTGTAAATGTTTTTAGCCTACTTAATAAGAATTTGCTTTCATCTGAATGAAATCTAATTAAATTGGAATTTGATTAATTTTTTATTAAAAGCAGAGAATTGATACTAAACTTTGATACATAACTTTAGCCTTTGCAATAGGCTGACATCGGGGACGCTTACATAGCCCTATGGTGGCCTGTTTCCAGGTGGCAGTGGCCTGAAAAAGGCCTCCAAAGCCCAGATCAGGCTGCAGTGTGTGTATGGCATGGAAGCATCCACTGGCTTCAGATCTGGGCGGCAGCAGCCTGAAAAAGGCCTCCAGAGGCCTGGATTGGGCTGCGGGGTGTGTGTGTGGGTGCAGAAGAGTCCCTGGCCTCAGATCAGGGTGGCAGCAGGAACTGCAGCAGAGAGGAGACGGATCTTTTCCAGGTGAGTCTGGTGCAGCAGGAAGGGAGGGGGAAGCATAAGGTATCTTAGTGGATTGGGGAGGCCTTGGGGGCCTGTTCCATTACTGGGCCCTCCATGGCCTTCCCCACCCTGAGATACCTCATGTTCACTTAATGAGCTGCATGCATTTTAATGAGCAAGGGAATGATCTCTACGAGTTTTTGAGTTATGAGTGGAATGGACAGGCTCCATTACACTCGTAACTTGAGGACTACCTGTATACCATCAAGCTATTGATTTATGTTTATTGCATTGGTCACCTATCCACTTGAGTTTTATCTCTTCATAGAAAGTCAAGGAAATCAACTCTAGTGACCTCATGCCAACTATTTATCCATGTAGCTCATTCAAAGGGATTAATCTAGCTTCTTCAATATTACTTTTCAAGTTTATATGAAAATAGGCTTCCATTACCACCTATTGCTATTGCTCTATGCAATTCTCCCACTAAAATTCTGGGATATACTGTAGTTTTTGGAATGATATTTATTGCATATCTTATTAAGCATCATTCTGATATCCCACTTATGCTATCAGTGAAAATATGATACTACAGGTAGTTCTGGAAATTGAACTGTAATGAATCCTCTCCATTATGGTCATGAAGGGATCAAAATATAATCTTTTACATATAACCCAGCCATTGTTCATTCTTTCTTCTTTGCAATCTGTACTTTATTCAGAGATAACCTAACAACAATTGTGCTGAGAAAGAAAAAGCTTAATTGCAACTTTAAACGAGATTACTATGGCCTGTGATGTGTTATTTCTCCACTGAAACTTACAAATGTATTCTAGGGGAGAAAAAGCCCCTGCTGCTTACCAGCAATTGTGTATTCAGAAGTGTAGTGCTGTAACAAACTGACCTAACTGTCAAGGCGCAAAAATGCTCTGTTCCTATTGGTTGACATTGTCCGGGTTTCTGGCCATATAAAAAGGCCTGCATGCCTTTTGCTTTTGCTTGGTTGTTGTAGTACGAGAATAAAGCGTTTCTTTAACATCGCCATGTGTCTTCATCATTCGCACGCAAACGAAGTACACAACACTGGCGACGAAGGTGGGATCCTTTGTAAGCTGGAACAAAAGATTTTGAGGACTTACCCAGGAAGTCCTGAAGAGGGGAAGACGGTGTCTGAATCAGCATCCCAGCCTGCCAGTACAGCATCGCTGGAGGTTGAGCTTGGCTAAAGGACCCTTTCCCCAACAGCAGCTTGTAGAGGAAGCAAGTGGTGAAGGTCGTAAAGCTTACGATGTTGAAGATTGGCCGCTTGACTGATTTCGATGTCTCCCACCCAGAGAGATGGAATTCCTATGTAGCACGGGTGGAGAATTACTTCTGAGTAAATCAGATTAGACAAGATGGCCTGAAGGCAGCAACTCTTTTGTGTGCCTGTGGACAAGAAGCTTTTGACATCACAGAAAATCTGGTGGCCCCTGCACCTCTGGAGTCAGTAACCTATGCTGATTTGAAGAAAATGTTGAAGGAACATTTCCAGCCGAAGTTATCTGTCATTGATTGGAGGCACGCATTCAAGCAGAGAGACCAGAGGCCGGGTGAATCTGCTGTGGACTTTATTGCGGCCTTAAGGCAAGCAGCCAGACCTTGTGAGTTCAAAGATCTGGAAGAGAGGCTGCGAGATCATTTTGTCTGTGGCTTGAGAAGCAGAGACTTACAATAAAAGATTTTTGCAAAAGAAGATGTCTCCTTCCAAGATGCATTGCGAGAGGTGGCAGCTGAGGAAGCAGCAGGCAGGCTGTGAAGGCCTTGCGCCTCACCAGGAATCCTCCAGACACAGCTACCGTCCATCAAGAGGACGCTCGAGAAGGATCAGAAGTGGATCCTGAAGAGGAGGTCAACAGACTTCACCAGCCAGCTGAGAGGAGGTAGAAGGGACAAGGCCCCAGCATCTCTTCAATGCTTCGGGTGCGGAGGATGCCACAAGCGAGCTGACTGCAGGTTTCGCTCCGCCATTTGCAGGGCGTGTGGCAGGAAGGGCCACATTGCATCCGTCTGTTTGGGTCACCCTTGGGAAGAATTGCTTCAGAAAGGTACCAGGGTCCCCAGCCAAAACAGGGTGGGTTTCTGCGCATCACGCAGGAGCATTCTAAAAACAAGGACACACAAGCCCCTTAAAAAGAAACTTTCTATTAACATAAGGTTGCAAGGGATTCCCTTACTGATGAAGTTGGACACAGGGTCCGCTCTTTTCATTATTTCAATTAATAGCTTTAAAAGGATTTGCAGCAGTAGTGGCCTTCGAGTTAAACTCAGGCCATCGAATCTAATACTCACTGATTTTCAAAATTCTATGCTGTGTGTTAAGGAGGAGGCCACCCTTGGGGTACAGTATAAGGATTTTGAAGGTTCCCTAGATGTGGTGGTTGTTGGGGGTGAACGTACGAGTCTTATTGGACTCAATTGGTTCAAGGCTCTGGGAATCCAGGTAACTGGCCTGCACAGCTTGCAAATGCTGGGCCTTGCAGAGGTTTGCGAGTAGTTTGCAGATGTGTTTAGTTCAGAGCTAGGATCCTACAAGGGGCCTCCCATTTCACTATGGTTAAACCCACCCATCCCACCCATCAGGGTTAAGCCTAAAAGTGTACCTTTTGCCCTCAAAGGTAATATTGATGCTGAGCAGGACAAATTGCTCCAGCAGGGCATTCTAGAACCTGTGGATTCAAGTCCATGGGAAACCCCCATAGTAATGCCTCTAAAGGCTAATGGGGACATATGTATATGTGCAGACTATAAATGCACAATGAATAAGGCACTGCAACAGCACCCTTATCCAGTGCCTGTGGTAAGTCACATTCTGGCCCCCCTCAAGGGGGGTGCATTTTTGCGAAGCTTGACCTGGCACAGGCCTATCAACAGCTACCTGTTGATGAGGCAGCTGCAGAGGCCCAGACTATTGTAATTCACAGGGGGGCCTTCAAGGTCAAGAGACTGCAATTTGGGGTAAATGTAGCCCCTGGCACATTCCAAAGTGTCATGGAGAGCACACTTCGAGGTATTCCTGGGGTCTGTCCCTACTTTGATGACGTTCTCATTGCTGGGGAGTCATCTCAAAATTTAGCAGAAAGATTAAGGGCTGTCTTGCTTCATTTTCTAAAAGCAGGCCTTAAACTAAAAAAGGATAAATGTAAATGACTTCTTAGGATTCAGGATTGATGCTCAAGGCATTCACCCTGCTGAAACTAAATTGCAAGCTATCCAGCAGGCCCCAAGCCCTAGTCTAAGAGTGAGCTGCAAGCCTTCTTGGGGCTATTAAATTTTTACCATGCATTTCTCCTACATAAAGCTGCAGTGGCAGAGCCATTACACAGGCTCTTAGACAAGCAGGCTCCTTGGCAGTGGACTAAAGTCCATGACAAGAGTTTCAATAAGGTTAAGGCCTTGCTCACTTCTAATGCTGTTTTAGCGCATTTCAATGAGCAACTGCTTGTTTGCATCGCATGCGATGCATCTTTTTATGGGGTGGGAGCTGTACTTAGCCATCTGAAGGCTGATGGGACACAGGTCCCTGTGGCCTATTATTCTAGGACTCTGTCTTCTGCAGAGCAAAATTACGCTCAAATTGACAGAGAAGCCTTGGCCATAGTGGCTGGCATTAAGAAATGTCATGATTTCTTATATGGCCACCTTTTCACGGTCTATATTGACCATAAGCCTCTGCTGGGTTTGTTTACCACTAACAAACAGACCCCACTTATCATTTCTCCTTGTATACTGAGATGGTCCATTTTCCTGTCAGCATATGACTATACATTAGTTCACAAACCAGGAAAAGAAATGGGTCATGCAGATGGCCTGAGCAGATTACTCCTGAACCAATTAGAGCCAGATCCTGCTCCAGCCATTAATATTCTTTCCATTCAGGAGTTGCCTGAGTCTCCCCTCAATGCTAGGGACATGGCTGCAGAAACTGCCACTGATCACACACTTACACGCGTGCTGACATGGGTGTTGTCAGGATGGCCTGACAAGTGCCCAGATACTGAGTTCCAAAGTTTCTGGCACAAGAAGCATGAGTTTTCCACTTTCAAGGGTTGCCTGTTATGGGGTAGCAGGGTAGTGATTCCAGCCTCATTAAGGTCTAGAATCTTGATCTCTCTGCATGAGGGACATCCTGGTATAGTCAGGATGAAAGCACTTGCATGCAGCCATGTTTGGTGGCCTGGGCTCGATAAAGCCATCGAGGCCCAGGTGCACGGGTACCAAGTGTGCCAACAGTCTCGGCCTGAAATGCCTCAGGCCCCAGTACATAGGTGGGAGAAAACTCAAACCCCATGGTCTAGGGTGCATATAGATTACGCTGGGCCCTTTCAGGGGCAATTCTTCCTGGTTTTTGTTGATAGCCATTCCAAATTGCTAGAGGTTGTTCTGATTCCTCCACTACTACTGCCAGGTCCATCCAGGTGTTGAGAGGAATTTTTGCATTACACGATCTTCCAGATGTGCTGGTTTCAAATAATGGCCCTCAATTTATGTCTTCTGAGTTCCAGGCTTTTCTTCAAGCCAACCTGATCCGGCATGCACCATCGGCTCCCTTCCATCCATCCTCCAATGGACTGGCAGAGAGAATGGTGTGCACCACCAAAGATGCCCTCAAAAAACTGACTTACGGTAAGTGGCATCACAGGTTAGCAGATTTCCTTCTTGCACACCACACCACACATGCACAGCCACATGGAAGAGCCCTGCTGAACTCAGCTGGGGTCACCGCCTCATCATTAAACTGGACAGGCTGCACCCTGACCGGGTGGCTTCACAAGTGTCACAACCGTGGGCACCTAGGAGACTCCAGGTGGGCAATCCGGTTTGGGCAAGAAACTATGGGCCTGGACATCTCTGGGTCATAGCTGTGGTCTGCAAAGTCTCGGGGCCATTGTCATATGAAGTTGCTTTGGGTGACAGCCGCGTTCTTCGCAAACACATAGACCAATTGCTTTGGAGACTGGACTCTCACCCTTTCGCTCCTGGCTCTGCTCTGGGGGGGGGGAGGACCATAACATGCATTCTGTGTCACAGTTTCCCAGGACTAACAGACCCAAACTAGCTGCTATTGAGGCTGTTTGGGATTCATTCCATGGTTCCGCAAGTGCTCCTAACAGGAATTCACTGGATTGGGGGTCATCCCACACATCCATAATTACTCCAGACAGGGAGTCACACCTGGGGTATCCACAGTATTCACAGATGTCAGATAGTGCTCCAGACAGGGAGACTGACCGGGGGTATCCACACAAATCACAAGCAGCAAGAGAAAAAGAATTCCATCAGGGATGCTTGCCAAATTCTGCAATTGCTCCCAAAAGGAGGTCACCAGCAAGGGGGGTTGCCATGGAGGTGACTCCTGACTCTGGCACCTCGGGCATGTGCTTGGGGGCCACAGAGTACTGGGGCACTTCCGCCACGCAGCCCTCTCCATCTGCTGGCCTTGGGCTCGAGGGACAGTGTTCCCAAGAGGGGTCCATTGTGGACTCGGGGACTTCCACCCCTCCAAGGTATGCTGGCTTGGACTTAAAGGGTCCATCCAGCCAGCAGTTGGGCGGGTCAACCAGGTATTTGGGGCGGCAAAGTCATGGCATGCCTAGCCTGGTAGGTAAGCAGGTAGGCCAGGCACCCTCACCAGGGTTACCTGGGGATTTAGGGCAGCAACACCCTGGCCCGCCTAGCCTGGTAGGCGAGCAGGTGGGCCAGGCAATCTCTCTGGGCCTTAGAAGTTCGCAGGGGGCCAAGTGCCACCCAAACATCTGAGAGACTTTGTGAGGTTGCTGTTAAATCATGAGGCCCCTGAATAACGGGAGTACTCATGGGTAGATTATTTTGTATTATTTTTTTTATTTCGGATACATTTATTATATTAATCAATATTGAAGAGGGTTTGCCTGAGAGCAGACTCAAGTATTCCACACTCCTTGCATTTGAATAGTGCAACTGTATGCCACTCTTCCCAATGCATGATGTACATGAGTGTATGTGAAGTATGTTTCATCTAGGGGGGATGGGTGTTGTGTCCTGAGCCTGCAAAAGCAGGCTCAAGACGTTGCATTGGTCCCGGGCATTCCAAAAGCTGCCTGGGACCAGACAGAGCAGCGCCAGCCTTCTGCACATGCTCAAGGCGCGAAAATGCTCTGTTCCTATTGGTTGACATTGTCCAGGTTTCTGGCCATATAAAAAGGCCTGCGTGCCTTTTGCTTTTGCTTGGTTGTTGTAGTACAAGAATAAAGCATTTATTTAACATCGTCATGTGTCTTCATCATTCGCACACGAACAAAGTACACAACACTAACCTGATAAAGAAAACATGTATTCAGACAAAAAGAATTTTTTTAGCTTGTTAGGTTGAGAAAATGTTTTAGCTATAAAAGGGAAGATTTTTTTATCTGTGTCTCTTTGTCTCTCTTTTCTCCTACATCTCGCTGTGTTGGGAGGAGAAGGGGACACTTGGCTTCTCTTTGATCAAAGAATAAAGCTGTTCTTTTTGCAGTAGCCTCGTGTTCAGAGTCTCATTGGGATTTTTTATGATTCTGAGCTGAAAAACCTTATAGTCACATGTCACAGCAGTGGTTAGGTGAAATGTGTCACCTAACAACCACACCATCCATGCGCTCCCCAACAAAACATAAAACAAACATGCAGGTCATTAAGTGGAGTGTGAGTGTACCCTGGGTGAGGGAGCCCTTTGGAGGCCTAGTACAGCTCCAGGCCACTTGCCCTGGCTCTCCCAAGGCCTCCTCCTCCAAAATGCCCATTGCTCCACTTCCTGTGACTTGGGTCACAACAGACCTTTTCCCAGTCTCACCAGGTCTTTCCAGGCCTTAGGCCTGATTTCCACCCCACCAGGCCAAACACTCTTCTCATCACTTATCTTTTCAAGAGTTCCAAGGCCTTCTAGAATGCTGAATTTTTTATTTGCATGGTCACATGGCACAGTTCTGAAAGTGGCCACCATTTTGTCCCACCCACAAAATGGCAGTCACATTTGAGTTACTGCCGCATGGCCTAGGGACAAACTGCTTAATTTTGCTGCCTTAAAAAGCTCTGCAAAACTTTTGCAGCATCCAGAAGCTTCTGCAGCACTATGGGTGTTGTATACTTCATTCGCGTGTGAATGATGAAGACACATGGCGAGGTTGAACAATTCTTTATTTTCCTTCTAACAACACCCGAGCAAAAACAAAAGGCATGCAGGCCTTTTTATATGGCTAGACACCCAGACAATGTCAACCAATGCGAACAGAGCATTTTCGCGCCTTGAGCATGTGCACAAGGCTGGTGCCGCTCTGTCTGGTCCCAGGCAGCTTTTGGAATGCCCGGGACCAATGCAACGTCCCAAGGCTGCTTTTGCAGGCTCAGGACACAACACCCATCCCCCCTAGATGAAACATACTTCACATACACTCATGTACATCATGCATTTTCGCGCCTTGAGCATGCGCACAAGGCTGGCGCCGCTCTGTCTGGTCCCAGGTAGGTTTTGGAATGCCCGGGACCAATGCAATGTTCCGAGCCTGCTTTTGCAGGCTCAGGACACAACAATGGGGACCTTTTTTTTTTTTTTAAATATTTTTTATTATTTTTTTTCTAATTTTAACAGAAAAAAAAAGCTAATCATATCAACTCTTAATATACAAATAAACAATCAACAACAAAACATAAATACAATTTCCAATACTTCTAATAATAATAACTCAACTGAAAATAAACATCTCAAACAATTAACCATCATCCTTCTCTAACTCAATCCTATTCTTCCCCCTTCTTATCAACTTCCACTTAAATCAGCCTTCAATCCACCAAAGGCCATCCGAACAACCCATTAGTAACAATAATTAATTATTCTTCCACCAACCCCAAATACAGTTAAGAAAACATCATATCTAAAATTATACGGCTTCCCAGAATGATTACAGGGTATAACAAAAGAAAGCCCCACTACATCAAACAAAATTATTATATGATCTTAACAAGAATTTTAAACTATATAATATGTGCCTTCTCTAAATCAAATCAATCTCAAAACACAAAAAAAGGAAAAAAAATCTCATCTTATTAAAATTAAACAAATAATATTAACAATAACAATATCAATAAATCCCTCGATTCAAAATAATAATAATAATAATAATAATAATAATAATATTCTTATTCAATTTAATTTGTCATAATATATCTTAATATATATCTTCATATAAACATCCTCTTCTAAACCTTACTTATAATATAAACAATCAACTCATCTTGTTAAGAATAATATTTAGCATTAACATCTAAACCGTCAATCTAAGTCAAATCTACTAAATTTAATTTGTAGTAATATATCTTAAAATATCATTTAAACATCCTATCTTACAACTTACTTATAATCTTAATCTTTAAATCAACCCATAATCTTAGATTAACCTTAATTCTCTCATTTAGTTATAAATTTCTTTTAATCAATCAACTTCTGGACTCTCTCACCTGACAAATAAACCTCCATAATAAAAACAAACTATTTATAGCATTTCTAACTTACATTCCAATCTAATGTCAAACCTAGATCACCAAAACAAATACATCCTTCATCAATTTAATTATATCAACCTTTAGTCATCTTACTCAAAATCTTAGTCCTTAATTCAATCCATAATTTTAAATTACCCATAATTCCTTACATACAATTTTAAATTTCATTACTTCAAGCGAATTCTAGGTTTTTTTTTTAACCAGATAAAACGCCATAGCAAGGCCACCCTTCCAAATAATAAGTCTCTCTTCTGTATTTCTTCAGCCCCGTAAATAAATTGCTTCTTAAATTGAGTCTTCCTTTCTTGAATCAAATCCTCTTGCTCTCCATAAATAAACTGTTCATCAAACAGGATCCATTTCGCTTTATATCTAATTGCTTCATAAAGTAAAACAATGTCTCTCTTTTGTCAATTAAGTCCTCTTCTTGCTGCCCAGCTAGACAGAATTCCCCTTCTTGAAACAAAACCTCTTGCTCTCCATTAACAAACTTTTCATCTAACAAAATCCAATTATAGTCTTCATTCTCAAAACCCTCCTCTTCTCTTCCCTGTTGATCTTCTAATTTCTCTTGTGTTATGTAGTAATCAGCAGACAATTGTAAATCAGTTTCCTTTGAGGAAAAGATTTCAATTAATTGATCTAACTCTTCTCCATGTTCAGATTGTGAAATAAATTGTTCAGCAGTCGGTTGTACATCAACTTCATTTGGAGGAAAGAATTTAGCTAATTTAAATAATACTTCTGTAAAAGCCTCTTTCAAAAATGCTTTAAACTCTTTAACCTCTTGCGCAAGAATCTTCTGTGTATCAGACCTTTTTTCATAAAATTCATCAGTACAATCCAGCTTAAGTTTAGCATTTGGCTGTAAATTCCACTCCATTTTAAATTTCAAATCACAGCCGTCTCTCTAGCTGCGCTTGAAAAAACAGGAAGAGAGAAAAAAGTAACAAATTCCACTTTCAGTTTCCAGCACTTTCCCTAACAATGAAAACAGTGAAAGCTAAACGCCATTTTGAAACATTGTTGATTGTAGACGTTAGAAATGTATAACCAAAAAAAAAAACAATAAAAATACTTGCAAACCATTTAAAACTCCTGTCGTCATTCAGCCTACTTACAGTCTCTCCAGTGTTGAATTTTAAAAAAGCAGAGGTGGTCGCGGCGTCTTTCTCTGCCCGAAGACAGAAGCGTCTCTGGATAGGAGCGTCCTCCGGAGCTATAGGGAGCTCACTCTTAATCCCTGGAAACTTATTTTCCAGGGATTTAAGAAGGCTCAACCTTGCTCCCGATGCTCTTCACCTCTCCTTTGCCCGGAGAGGGGATTTTTCACCGCGAAAAAAACAGCTGATGTGCGCTGTTTTTCGCGGCTTTACACATCCAGATGACGGAGTCTCACAAAGGAGACCCTGGCGGCGCCGGCGGAGCCACCGGAAGCCAACAATGGGGACCTTTTTAAAGCAGCAAAATGAAGCAATTTGTCTGGCAGCTATCATTTTGTTCCTGCCTGTTTGTGGACAGGGACAAAATGGCAGCTGCATTTGGGTCACTGCTGCATGACCCAGGGACAAACTGCTTCATTCTTCTGTCTTAACAAGCTCTGTATAGTGCTACAGAAAGCTTCTGCAGCATTCAGGAGCTTCTGCTGACTTCTGTAAAGCAGCAAAATAAAGCAGTTTATCTGGTGGCTGCCATTTTGTCCTAACCTGTTTGTGGGTGGGGACAAAATGACCACATTTGGATTGCTGCAGCATGGCCTGGAGACAATGGCCTATGTTCCTTTCACAACATAAGGTCTGGAGAGTTTCATAAGTCAAGTGTGGGGTGTGCTAGTCATATGGGGAGGAGGCTCAAGCTCTGCAGGCTTCTGGTGGGGTGGAATGGGGAAGAGAAACAGGAGGGTGCTGCAGAAATCCTGTGGTAGGTCATTAGTGCGAAGGACCACAGGGCTGCTTCAGCCATCGTAATTTTGAAATGGAATCATAAGTACATTTTGGGGGAAGGTCTATCATAATTTCAAATGTTCATTAAATGGCTTGTCATACTTCGAGGATTACCTGTATGCTATACAATAATCCCTAAATTACTGTTTCCCCCCAAAATAACAAGAAATCTATGCTCCACCTTGAACTCTCCTATTAGTGTTGTGCAAGGCTATATTTTCTCATAGTCTTTTCTGTCTTGCTGAAAACAGCCATCCTTTTTTTACAACAAATATACAAGACCAAGCTCTATAGGAGACCATCTTGACATTGAGCATTTTGACAAGTGAGTCTGGAATAGTTTTGATTCAGCCACATGGAAGTAATTCTTTCTATCCTCTTGCAAAGCATGAGTCAGTCCTGTAAATATGCTATAGCTCAGGGTTTCTGCAGTGACTTCAGATTTTCCCAAAATGACAAAACATAACATCTTGATACAAGCTCAGTATTGGATGTGATGTTGTGCACAAGTATTAAAGAAGTGGAGTCTGCAGCACAACTTCACAATATGCATGTTCTCATTTGCCTGCTTTGTTCTCTTAAGAGATGCCCAGAATGAGCTTATTAATTGTAAATGAAAATTCTAACAGATCATATTCTGGCTTTACAAACATTAATCTAAAATATAATATTTTGATGTACTAATATCAGCTTTTTTACCCCCAAAACCTGAATGGAATGGGATAATACTGTACTTAGCAAAGTATTACTGTATGTGGAGTTTGCTTTTTGCTCGTCTTTAACATTTAAAGATCAAGATTGATGATCACAGAATATAATTTCTCTCTTTTGCTAGCATTGGTTTATTATTTATAGAAAACTATTTTTGAATGAGTGCCAAGTATATTGGTAATATTCATCTTATCATGCCAGTTCTGCAATCATATATGTCCATTTCCTCCCCAGCAACTTATTATGACTTCACAACATCACCTTGTCATCACTGAAGTGATATAAAGCCCATTGTATTGCTATTGTTTTGGCACAACATTGGTTAGATGTCTCTAAAACAGCGGTTCTCAACCTGTGGGTCGTGACCCCATTTGGGGTCGAATGACCAGTTCACGGGGGTCGCCAAACAACACAGTCTGCCATTTTTCCCCCTTTTCCTTAGCTGTGCTACTCCCTCTTATTCTATTGGCTTTTGAAAGCCAATAGAATAGACTCTCTTGAATAGAGTCTAATTCTATTGGCTTTCAAAAGCCACTAGGAATTGTCCAGGCTGTCTCTTCCCTGCTGAGCCCGCCAAAAGTCCCAGTCTGCAAACGGTGCTGCAAGTTGTCTGCAGCAAAGGCGAGCTGTCTGGAAGTTTCCACCCCTCCCTGCTGAGCAACTACTAAAAATGTAAGTAAAAGAGGGCCAGGGGTGGGAGGTGGGAGGCCGGCGGGCGCAGGGAGGGTTGCTGGCACGCATGGGGCCCGGCGGGTGCCTTACCTCCCTTGGGCTGGGCCAGCTAGTGGCTCAGCCAGTGGTCACCCTGCGCTGTCACTGCCCCTTGCCAGCTACGCCTCGGCCAGTGCAGGAGGCGGCACCACGCATGCGTGGCACTCCTGGGCAGGAAATAGTCCTTGACTTACGACCGGTTGGGTAGTCCTCGACTTACGACCGGTTGGGGGTTGCGGCATTAAAAAGGTTGAGAACCACTGCTCTAGAAGATGTAAATTGTTAGTGAGAAAACAGTGCTCACTGTAATGAGGTTCTACTTTCTTGGAGTTTGGATATTTCTGTTTTCTGTGAATGTTGATGAAAATGAAAATAGACTTCTTTATATGTAAGGAACAGTTGTTTTGTTTTTTAAGCAAAAATATTGATTTCTACTTCAGTTATTTCAACTGGCTCATAAATGGATTTATTCAGATGTCAGTTTCAAGTTCAGTGAAAAAAGTTCTATGGAACAAACTTTTCTATGGGAAATATTAACTTGCCTGAAAGTTAATTCAAGAATACTTTAGAATAATTTCATTTTTAACATTAGAATGTATACAAGCAATAATAATAATAATAATAATAATAATAATAATAATAATAATAATAATAATAATAATAATAATAATAATAATAATAATAATAATAATAATAATAAAGTTGAAAGGGACCTTGGAGGTCATCAAGTCCAACCCCCTGCTCACGCAGGAAACCCTACACCATTTCGGACAAATGGCTGTCCAGTCTCTTCTTAAAAACTTCCAATGTTGGAGCATTCACCGCTTCTGGAGGCAGGTTGTTCCACTGATTAATTGTTCTGTCAGGAAATTTCTCCTTAGTTCTAGGTTGCTTTTCTCCTTGATTAGTTGCTTCTTGTCCTGCCTTCAGCTGCTTTGTAGAATAGCTTGACTCCCTCTTCTTTGTGACAGCCCCTGAGATATTGGAACACTGCTATCATGTCCCCCCTTGTCCTTCTCTTCGTTAAACTAGACATACTCAATTCTAGCAACCGTTCCTTAAATGTTTTAGCCTTCAGTCCCCTAATCATCTTTGTTGCTCTTCTTTGTACTCTTTCTAGAGTCTCAGCATCTTTTTTACATCGTGGTGATCAAAACTGGATGCAGTATTCCAAGTGTGGCCTTACCAAGGCATTGTAAAGTGGTATTAATACTTCATGTGATCTTGATTCTATCCCTCCGTTAATGCAGCCCAGCACTGTGTTGGCTTTTTTGGCAGCTGCAGCACACTGCTGGCTCATATTTAAGTGATTGTCCACTAGGACTCCGAGATCCCTCTCACAGTTACTACTATTGAGCAAGGTACCCCCTATACCAATGGTTCTCAACCTTTCTAATGCCGCGACCCCTTAATACAGTTCCTCATGTTGTGGTGACCCCAACCATAAAATTATTTTCGTTGCTACTTCATAACTGTAATTTTGCTACTGTTTGGAATCATAATGTAAATATCTGATATGCAGGGTGTATTTTCATTGTTACGAATTGAACATAATTAAAGCATAGTGATGAATTACAAAAACAATATAGCAATGCTCACTGGAGAAGCTTACTCTTTCTTGCTCAAAAATGTTGGGAGGGAGGGAAGGGGAAGGAAGGAAGGAAGATTGAAAAGGAAAGGAAGGAGATGGAGAAGGAAGGAGATTGAAGGGGGAAGGAAGGAAGGAAGGAGAGAGATTGAAGGGGAAGAGATGGAGATGGAGATGGAAGGAAGGAAGGAAGGAAAATTGAAGGGGAAAGGAAGGAGATGGAGAAGGAAGGAGATTGAAGGGGAAAGGAAAGAAGGAAGGAAGGAAGGAAGGAAGGAAGGAAGGAAGGAAGGAAGGAAGGAAGGAAGGAAGGAAGGAAGGAGAGGGAGATTGAAGGGGAAGGGATGGAGTTGGAGATGGAAGGAAGGAAGGAAGACTGAAGGGGAAAGGAAGGAGATGGAGAAGGAAGGAGATTGAAGGGGAAAGAAAGAAAGGAAGGAAGGAAGGAAGGAAGGAAGGAAGGAAGGAAGGAAGGAAGGAAGGAAGGAAGGATCTTTGGAGAGTCATGTTTTCCCAAATGATGATGAACTGCAACTCCCAGCATTCACTACTCTTCCTTCCTTCCTCCAACACACACGCGGGCATCGCCCTCTTCCCCGCTGCCTGGCCACTTCCGAGGCCCGGAGCTCGGCAAGCCAAGAAGGAGCCGCTCCTGCCCAACAGCCCCAGGGCCACGCTGGGCGCCAGAGGGCCAAGGCGGCCTCCGATGGTGAGGGAGGTGGGCCGGGTGGCACAGGGGGAAGATTTGGCACGGAGGGTGGCCGGAGGCGGAGCGCCGCTGGGCAACCAGGAGGCGTGGGGACCGGCTCAGTGCCGCAGCTCAGCTCAGCCAGCAGCGGTGGCAGTGGCGGAGCAGCCCAGCGACAGCAGCGGCCCAGACCCGGCTTGGACTGGCCACCCCCGCCCCCATACCCCCACCTGCAGCTGCCTCGCCTGCCCCACCACTCACCCCGTGCAGCCCATCCGTATAGAGCAGGCCCCACAGCTCCCACAGCACCAGCTGCACACCACACTGATGGTGCAGAGCTTGCAGTTGCCAAGCCAGATGCCAGTACAGGGCAGCGGGAGGGCACGGACTGCGGGCAGGCTGAGGCGGCGGCAAGCGTCGTGGGCCAGGCGCTTCAGGGCAGCCATGTAGGCACAAAGGGTGAGGCAGTGGTGGCGCAGGTCCAGCACTGGCTAAGCCAGCAGCTGGCCCGGCCCAAGGAAGGTCAGCCACCTGGGTCTTTTGGCACGCTCAGCAGTGCAGAGACAGCCAATTCCTATTGGCCTTCGAAAGCCAGTAGAATAGAGGGTGTAGCACAGCTCATGGAAAAGTTGAAAAAAATCCATCAAAAAAAGGTGCCGGAATGTGGTTTTGAGCGTTCTATGAGAAAAAAAGCCCTGGTCTTAGGCAACCCCTGTGAAATGGTCGTTCGACCCCCAAAGGGGTCATGACCCACAGGTTGAGAACCGCTGCTTTAAAGCATATAGGGAAATTGGAGGGTAATGTATAAATAAATTGTGTAACAACTAATCCTAATGGAGGTTACTGGGAATGAGAATAAAATATACTATTAACAATGGCTTAAACATTTTTGTATCTGCAATTAAAGTGCAATTTTGGCCAGAATGAAATAAATCAACATGGAAAATGAATGGCACTGATGGGAAAAAGAGTGAGGCAAAGAAAAAGTAAAGAATGAAGGAAATATTAAAAACTAATGAAGGGAAGACTTTGAGGACTTACTATGCTAATTTTATATCTGAAGTGCATATCACAAACTAGAGAAATTGTGTTTGATTAAAAAAGTGCCTTAAAAACTATTTCAAAAGAGAAAGCAATTACTGAAAAACTCACAAGACAGAATACGGCATTGGTGTACTTCTATTGATGTGATATGGTCAAGATATACAATACATATGGGTATCATCTTTGTCATTCCACAGCAAGATTCCTCAACCTCAGCAACTTTTAAGGTTTATGGCCTTCAACTCCCAGAATTACTCAGCCAGCATACTTGACTGAGGAATTCTGGGACTTGAAGTCCACACATCTTAAAATTGCTGAGGTTGAAGACCATTGTTCTACAAGCTTCTTCTAGCAATTGGCAGCCTTCTTAGCTTCCCATGTTTTTGTTGAATCCTGAGAGTAGATATCACAAACAAATTCTTCCATAATGCTCTTTCAAAATTACTTTTATCTGTGGGATGACTGTTTCTCACTGGGACCAATAAAAGTTTCTGCTATGATGTTGGTCCTCTTCCTCTTCAAACTGCAACAAGTTGAAGTTTAAAGCCCCATGTCCTTTCCAGAGTTCGAATTAACAGAACAAAATAACAGAACTGGAAGGGACCTTAGAGATCTTCTAGTCCAACCCCCTGCACAAGCAGAAGACCCTATACCAGGGGTGTCAAACTGCCAGCCTGCAGGCTTGATGCATCATGCCGAAACCACACCCACCCCATTGTTGGCAATGGAAAAAAAGTCACAATACATCGCAACATGTCACATGATGTTGCGAGTTTGACACCCCTGCCCTATACCATTCCAGAGAAGTATCTTCTTGAAAGCCTCCAACTTCTGAAGATGAGTCATTCCACTGGTTAATTGTTCTTACTGTTACACAATTTCTTGTCTTGTCTTCTGGTGCATTGGAAAATAGGTTGACCCCCTTTTCTTTGTGGCAGCCCCTCAAATATTGAAACATTGCTATAATGTCACTTCTAGTCCTTTTTTCACTAGAGTAGACATACCCAATTCCTACAACCATTCTTCGTATGTTTTAGCCTCCAGTCCCCTAATCATGTTTGTTGCTCTTTTCTACACTCTTTCTAGAGTCTCAACAACTTTTTCATATTATGGTCACCAAAACTGGATGCAGTATTCTAGGTGGTATTAAAGCTTTATAAACTGATACTAATACTTCATGTGATCAGTTCTGCCACCTTCAGCTTGGCACATTGCTGGCATCCTGCCATGAAAGGCTAGAAGGAGTGGGGCACAGAGGACAAGTAGGCAATAAACATGTATGGGGATGTGATGGGAAATAGGGAGGAGGGATGACAGCTTGACGAAGACCAGGGAAGCATGGAACCAGTTTGTGCCAGTACCCAAAGCCATGTACACTGAGAAAAGAATGTGGATTGCCCAAAACATCCCAGCAATTCTCAAAACACCTATGCAGCTCTTCATTGGCTAAAGACGAACTGGTCATGGGGAGAGGGCTGGGATGAGGGGAAACATTTGTAACCTAATTTATATTCCTTGCAAACCCATTTGCACTATTCTGGTGACCCTGAGGGCACTCCTAGTGGCTTCAACGACTCTCAGAAAGAGTGCTAATGACCAGATAAGTGCAAGGAATATAAATCCTTCCATCCTCCACCATTCAGTCAGAAATGAATGAATATACTTCTTGGATGAGAAGTGAAATGTCTTTAAGGAGAAACAAAATCCAGTTGCCTTTTGAAAGGAAAAAAAAGAACCTTTGGGATCTCTGAGAAGAGGGATCTTGAAGATTGCAATTCTTAATAGGACTGATGGTAGAGCTGGGTCTTTTTTTTCCTTTCAGTTATTTTTTATTTTTAAGCACATCCTGGTTTTAACTGCACCTTTTAAAGTTTTTCAATTTTTTTTTATATATACTGTCAATGCTGCTAATATCAGATGTTCTTGCTTTGACAACAGATGGAAATGTAGCCATCTTTTCTCTATCGCTTTTAGAGTTTGTTGATGCTGGGAGTGGGAATATGGATGAGAGTCAAGCTAGTCATAACAATAATAACTCAGCCATGGGAACCCAAGGTTATTAGGTCCAGAGTTGATAGAAATTTGACGGGCAGGAGAGTTTGGGAGAAAGCCCGCACTTCAAGTTAACTGGGGAATGTGATTTATGACTGTTAATTGGAGGAGGGAATTGTGCTTTGCTACTTTGTGCCAGGGGAGGGGAATTCAGTTTTTGGCTTCACTGTGTAGTGCCGATACTTTGTTTCTCAAACAAAAGATTCTTTTAGGAAAACAATGCTTCCAAGTTCTTTTGAAGAGATTCATCTGTCGGAACCATACATTAAGCCAAAAACTCCAATTTTTACCTATCTTGGGATCCCGAGCCCCAGTTGCTGTCCCTAGAATTGAAGGATAGACCGACAAAGATTCAGGAAAGATCTCAGCATGGAGAAGGAAGGAATGCCTGAAACCAGCACCTGGCAGTGGCTGCTACCTCAGAAGGGGGAGCACAAGTCAGCACACTAGTGGAGAAGGAACTTTTTCAGGCCTCTCAGTTGGGAGAGAGACCCAAGCCACAAGGACAGCTGATCTGATCGTCGGAATGGACCTTACCCAGTGGAGACTATAGACACCTCAAGATGGCCTTGCCATGGTCAAGAGAAAGTGGACGAGGTTGAGTTGCAAAGAGGGGCTTCCTGCACTTCGCATTCCCTGGACCAGTGGAGAACCACAAAATCAACTACCACTGAGGACTGGGGTAAGTGGAAGTACCTGTCTGCAGCTCATAGTCAATCAGTGGAGAAATTGGTGGAGAGATTTGGAGCTAGAAATGAGAAGTGGAGAACAACCCTCCTGTTTCCCATATGCGAGTGATCATGATGATTGGTGAGGCAGCCATCCACTCATGTCAAGGGGAAGCCCCAGTCCCACCTGTGCAGGTCAGGCAGGTTCCCCATCCTCGAAGCCACCAACCATAGCATCCAGCCCTGCAGGGAGAGATAGCTCCAGATGTCACCCCTCCAGAAGTCCTGATCACAACCAACGAGATAAGAGTCCAAGCCATCACTGGGACAGCCAAACCCTGGATCAACATGCTTACCGGCCACCCAGTCCAGGGCCCATATAGCAATAGGGGGGTGTTGCAGCCTCCCCAGATGGGAAGCCAGCAGTCACTGGCTGTGCAGCAACTGAACTGGGGGTGGCCACAGCTCCTGAATGTGCAGCAGCAGATGGGGGCCTTGCAAGAACCGGGGATGATGCAGCCACCAGGAAGTGTGCAACCGCTGGAAGTAAAGCAGCAGCAGTGGGACTGGCCACTCCAATTGTGCAGCAACCGCTGAGGGCCCCACAACCAATGGGGATCCAGCAACAACCACTTCCAAGGCCACGGGGGCCTACAACAACTGGGGATATCACAACCACCCGCAGGTCAGCAACAGTGGGGATGGCAGCAGCCTCTACACATGCAGCAACCACTGGGAGACTCACAGTAACTGGGAGTACCAACACGCTGAGACCGTTGGGGGTCATATAGCAGTTGGGGATGTCGCAGCCACCATGGGGGGCAGCAACCAGTAGGGGTGCAACATCCACAGTGGGGAGGCCAGCAACCAGTGATGGCACCACCTCTTAGAGCAACCTTCAATGGGGACCCAGAAAAGCTGATCTTTTTCCCCAACCAGGTGCACTCTCACTTGAACCGCTGTGCCTATTTCTACCTGAACCCAGCCGCTATGGTCGATGTGGTTTCTTCCATCTTGGAAGGGGTGGTGTGATTCCGTGCCAGCCTGTGATCTTGGTAGTTGAGTCTGGGGAATCAGAGGAGGAGAGGAAGAGGAGGATGAGGGGCCTGGAGAGCCATCAGAGTTGAAGGGAGGCTCTGGTGAGCTGCAGGACTTACAAACTAATGAAGAGTCTGATCCTTCCACTCGTGATCAAGCTGAGAGACAGTTGTGCTGGGAAGCTGAGTCGGACTCAGAGGAAGCACAGCTGGAAGACCTCAGAGATGCTCGTAAACATAGACAGGTCACACAAGTAGGACAGAGGGAGGCAATGGGGCAACTCCAGGGGGGAGGAGAAAGCAGTGAGAAGCCACACCTTGGGGGCTGCATAACAAAAAGGGAATGTGTGGGCAGGGCTGGTTGTTGGAGGCAACCATTTGCAAAGAACTTCAGAGTCAAGAGATCATGGTCTGTTTATTTTGCCTGAGAGTTATTTCCTGTTTGACTCATGCTCTGTTTTGCTTTTGGACAAGGTCTCCATTGGAAAAGTGTTCTATTGCTTTTGTTTTCTGAGACAATTATCAGGTCTGTAATGTACTGTTAAAAGAGGAGTTGTTTTTGTGAAGTAACAAGGACATATGTAGGCTGGGACAGAAGAAGAGGAAGCATCCGAGTGGCTGAACAATCTATATAACGAGCAAGCCCCCGAGCTGGAGGGCCCCCATCTCTTCCTCCTAGGAAAGGTTCAAGGACCCATCCATTGCCCTCAAAGCGGAGGAGCAAGTCCACAAGATAAAGCAAGCTGGCAGGCCTACACAGGAATACGTACGAGAGTTTTGCAAGATAGCCAGCTGTATAGACAGGTGGCCCGAGCAATCCCTAGTGCATCACTTCAAGGAGGGACTGGATGATCACCTTTCCCAGGATTGTATCTATAGAGCAGTTCCTAATCAGCTGCCAGAATGGTACCAGGCAGGAGTAAGACTGGACGTTTAGCTTGCCCGCTTTAAGAAGCCACCCCCACAAGAAGCCAAGCAAAGGCCAGATCAACCCAAATGATAGCCACCACCTGAAAAGCCTCCAACTGTCATGGCTTCTGACAATCCCAGGCTACCTGCAGGCCCACCGATCAAGTGCTTCAGATGTGGACAACAGGGACATCAAGCAGTGAGTTGCCCAGTCCCTTACCCTCAGTAACAGCATAGACCGGGACCAGCAGCGAGAAAGAAACCAGTGAAACCAGCAGACGGTGAAAGAGAAATCCAACCAGGATCATGCAGGAACCTGTTGCCTGCTTCTGGTTTGGCAGAGAATAAGACAGACATGAGAGGCTAGAACTCCAGCTTCTCAGTCTGGTTTTGCTTCGCCCAGTGTCTCTTAAAGGGATGGAAAGTTGCCCTGGAGGGGCAACGAAGAAAGAGGGATACTTCAGGAGCTTGGATCTGGTGGCAACCCATCTGGGCGAACTGGAGCCCCCTCTAAAGGGGTGAAAGAAAGGCTGCCGGGGGAGCCAAGGCAGCCCAAGTTTTCTACAGCTGGAAGGGAAGCTATGCAAAACAGCTAAACTTCAACAACGAGCTGAGTCTGGGTGAGCTGAAGTCTTTTCCTTCTCCTTGTAATTGAAAATGTTGAGACCCTGAAAGGGAGAAACTGAAAGAGTAAAGACCCCCAAAGAGACTATTCAAAAGTGGCAGTTTATCATTAAGGGGAAGCAGTTCATGAATATTGGAGTATCGGAGTATTGGAGACTGATAAATAAGCCGAGGAGGACATCTAGTGTCAAAAAACAAGAAATAAAAAGAAAAAGGTCTTATATTAAAAATGACCTTGGAGAACTTGAGAACAAAACAGTGCCTTGGTTTGAGATTACAAGTGAAAAGACTGTTTATAGCTATACTTGTTGATGCTGGCTAAAACCAAATAGACACTATCTGGGGGGGGGGAGAACATTTTGGACTTAAGACGTGACTGGAGGAGGTGGATTTGCCTCACAACAGCTGATTTCTGTTTACACTTTGGATATAGGTTTAAGACTGTGAGCCACAAAATGAGTACATCCAATATTTCCAGACTTGTAAAGAAAACTTCTTCGACGCCCTCTGTTGGACAAGCTAGCCCAACAACTCAGAGTTCTGTTGGTACAATACTACAATGTGACAAAGTAAGCACTACTCAAGATGAAATGCAGGCCTCATTAAAACTAATTCAAGAAATGATGCATAGAAAGCATGAGGAGACACAAAGCAATCTGGAGAAAGTAAGTAAAGAAATTCTGGATATAAAGGCACAATTTGAAGCTCAAAATCAAAAGATCATTAAAAATGAACAGAAAATCCAGGAAATGGAAAATAAAACTGAGGACATTGATAAAAAGGTGGAAATGTTATTGCAAAAGAATGAAGAATTAGAACAAACAAATCAAGAGCTGGAACGAGCTATGGCAACAGTAGAAATGGGGAAAATGGAACATTATTTGAGATTCCAAAATATTCCTGAAAATAGTGAAGAAAACATAGAAATGGTGATTATTGAGTTACTGGCAGAACTCTTAAACGTAGATAGAGCAGACATCCAAAATGAGACGGATCAGATATTCTGCATGAATTCAAGCTACGCAAGAAAAAACAGACTACCAAGAGAAGTACATGTGAGATTCATGAAGAAATCAACAAGAGATGAAGTATTGAGAAAAGTGAGAGAGGAACTATTACAATACAAAAATAAAGAAATTGTGGTCCTAAAGCAGATACCCAAGAGGGTAAGGGATACTCCTACCATTTTCTAACTACAAAGTTGATTGCTAAAGGCATAAATTTCAGATGGCTAATGCCGGAAGGCATTCTAATAAACTGGAATAATACAAGATATCAACTGGATTCAATTTGGAAAGCAGAGGACTTCGAAGTAAGAAACAGAGCAACTTTAGATGAAGGACTGTATCAACAACAAGGGGATAAGCAAATGGAAAGACAGCCCAAGGAGCAATGGCACAAGCAGAACAACAGAAGGAGAAAGACGAACAAAAGGGTGAAGGGGAAGGAACTGCCAGAGAACAAAGGATTACAAGATCGACAGACCAAAATATAAATAATGGAAAAGGAAATGGAGAAAAAAAATGGAATTTTTTTGGTAAACGTAAATGGACTAAACTCCTCATCAAAAAGAAATAAAAATTTTAGGAAACTACAGAAATTAAATACAGATATAATCTGTTTACAAGAGACACACATAAAAAAACAACATTATAAACTATTGGAATACCTGAAAGTGGGGAAGCTTTATTACACATCAGCACAACAAAAAAAGGAGGGGTTGCCGTATATATTAAAGAGACAATAGACTCTAAATTAGTATACTCAGATGAAGAAGGAAGAATTGTAATGGTTGAAATATATCTATATGAAAAACAAATACTGTTAATGGCAATCTATGTCCCAAATAACAATCAAGAACAATTTTATCAAAGATTATACAGGAAACACAGGATTATACAGGATTCTCTCATTCACGGTTCGGCAGAGTCCTTGGTTATGGCCTGAAATATGGTTGTGAAGGGGGCTCTTGACCGGATTGCGCCGCTGCGACCTCTCTGTGGTAGCAGACCCAGGAGATCTCCTTGGTTTACTGAGGAACTCAGGGGGATGAAGCGCCAGAAGAGACGCCAAGAGAAGCGATGGAGGAAAAGTAAATCTGAATCTGACCGAACACTATTAAGATCTTATATCAAGACTTATCAGGTGGCGCTCAAGGCGGCAAGATGCGCGTATCATTCCACCTTGATTGCATCTGCGGAATCCCGCCCAGCTGCCCTGTTTAGGGTGACTCACTCCCTCCTTAATCGGAGGGGTTGATGCACCCTTGCTGGGTAGTGCTGAGGGTTTTAATAAGTTTTTTGCGGATAAAATCGCCCAGATTCGGATGGACCTTGACTCCAATTGGAATGCAGTGTCGGCTGACAATGAGTCAGTCGAGATGACAGGGACTCATCTTGATCCTGTTGTGTGGGAGGAGTTTGACCCGGTGGTACCCGATGAAGTGGACAAGGCCATTGGAGCTGTGAGTTCCGCCACCTGTTTATTGGACCCGTGCCCCTCCTGGCTGGTTTCGGCCAGCAGGGAGGTGACACGGGGCTGGGTTCAGGAGATTATCAATGTCTCTTTGAGGGAGGGGTCCTTTCCAGCTCCCTGCAAGGAGGCAATTGTGCACCCCCTCCTCAAGAAGCCTTCCCTGGACCCAGCTGTGTTAAACAACTATCGTCCTGTCTCCAATCTTCCCTTTATAGGGAAGGTTGTTGAGAAGGTGGTGTCACTCCAGCTCCAACGGTCCTTGGATGAGGCCGATTATCTGGGCCCTCAGCAGTCAGGATTCAGGCTCGGCTACTGCACGGAAACTGCTTTGGTCGCACTGACGGATGATCTCTGGTGGGCCCAGGATAGGGGACGTTCCACTATCCTGGTGCTACTTGACCTCTCAGCGGCTTTTGATACCATTGACCATGGTATCCTTCTGCGCCGGCTGGAGGGGTTGGGAGTTGGGGGCACTGTTTTGCAGTGGTTCACCTCTTACCTCACTGGTCGGTCGCAGTCGGTGTTGGCAGGGGGGGTCAGAGGTCAACCCCTAGGTTCCTCCCTTGTGGGGTCCCTCAGGGATTGGTCCTCTCCCCTCTGCTGTTTAATATTTACATGAAACCGCTGGGTGAGATCATCCGACAACACGGGGTGAGTTATCATCAGTATGCTGATGATACCCAGCTTTACATCTCCACCCCGTGTCATTTCAGTGAAGCAGTGGAAATAATGTGCCGATGTCTGGAGGCTGTTAGGGTTTGGATGGGTGCTAACAAGCTCAAACTCAACCCCGACAAGACGGAGTGGCTGTGGGTTTTGCCTCCCAAAGACAATTCAATCTGTCCGTCCATCACCCTGGGGGGGGAGTTTTTGACCCCCTCAGAGAAGGTCCGCAACTTGGGTGTTCTCCTCGATCCACAGCTAAATCTGGAATATCATCTTTCGGCTGTGGCGAGGAGGACATTTGCCCAGGTTCGCCTGGTGCACCAGCTGCGGCCCTATTTGGACCGGGAGTCTCTTCTCACAGTCACTCATGCCCTTATCACCTCGAGGCTCGACTACTGCAATGCTCTCTACATGGGGCTACCTTTGAAAAACGTTCGGAGACTTCAGGTAATGCAGAATGCAGCCGCACGAGCAGTATTGGGCCTACCTAGAAATGCCCACATTTCAACATCACTCCGTGAGCTGCATTGGCTGCCAATTGGTCTCTGAACACAATTCAAAGTGTTGGTTATGACCTATAAAGCCCTACATGGCATCGGGCCAGGTTACTTACAGGACCGTCTGCTGCCCCATGAAACCCAGTGACCGGTTAGGGCCCACAGAGTCAGCCTTCTCCAGGTCCCGTCAGCCAGACAGTGTCACCTGGCGGGGCCTAGGGGAAGAGCCTTCTCTGTTGCAGCCCCAGCCCTCTGGAATCAACTCCTCCCGGAGATCCGTATTGCCCCCACCCTCTCCGTCTTTCGCAAATTATTGAAGACACATCTTTGCCGACAGGCCTGGGGCAGTTAACATCTTGCCCCAGCCAGTGTATGTTTGTTTTGCATGTCTGTTTTTTTGAACTTTACAAATATGATAAAAACAATATATAGCAACCAGACAGCAAAAGTGATAGTGAATGGAGATTATACTGAGAGCTTTGAGATAAGAAAAGGCACAAGGCAAGGGTGTTCACTATCTCCATTATTATTTATCTTTATTTTGGAAGTGTTAAATAGAAGGAATAGATAGGACATAGAAATTAAAGGATTGAAAATAAAAGACGAAATATAAGTTACAAGCATTTGCCGATGATCTAGTATTTATCTTGGAAGAATCTTTAGAGACAATTCCTAAGCTATGGGGAAAGATAGAAGAGTATGGAGAAATGGTGGGATTAAAAATAAATAAAGAAAAAACTAAAGTAATAGTTAAGAACCTTACAGATAAACAGAAAAGGCAAATGCTAGAGAAAACAGAGGTACAGATAGTGAAAAAAGTTAAATACCTAGGTATTCATCTTTCGGCTAAATGTTCATCAATAAAAGAAGACAACTATACAAAATTATTGAAGCAAATAAAGCTAGACTTGGAAATATGGAAAAATCTGCAGCTGTCAATATTAGGAAGAATTGCTATAGTAAAAATGAACGTATTGCCGAAGATTTTATTTCTATTTCAAACAATTCCAATAAAACTTGAGAAAAAAAATTTTCAACTTAAATTCATTAATTTTAAACTTCATTTGGCAGGGGAAGAAAGCTAGAATTAAGATGAAAACATTACAAGATGCTAAGGAAAATGGAGGATTTGGGCTGCCGGAATGGATGTTGTACTATCAAGCATCTGTTTTAACATGGGTGAAAGAATGGATAATGTTTAGAAACAAAAGGTTGTTGTATTTAGAGGGACATGATTTACAACTTGGGTGGCACACTTTCTTATAGTATGGGAAAAACAGAGTCCATAAGTATTTTCAAAATAACTTTATAAGAAATGCCTTGTTAACAGTATGGGAAAAAATTAAAGCTAAAATATATCTAAAAATTCCAGGTTGGTTATCAATGATGGAAGCATTTGTACATCCGAACTTGGTAGATTTTGAAAAAATATGGGCATATAGAGATATTCTAAATACTGATGGGAATTTAAAATCTAAACAAGAACTGGAAAATCAGGGAATCAACTTGTCATGGTGGGCACATTTACAGATACAAAGTAGATATGAAAAAGATGTAAAAATGTATGGATTTCATAGGGATCAAACTGTGTTTGATAAGATTTTGTTAACCTCAGATGAGAAATTAATTAAGAAAATGTATATTTTTTGTTAATTTTGGAAATGGAAAGCGAATAAGTGAAAAAAACAATGATAAGATGGGCAAATTTTTTTGGCTATAATATAGAACTAGAAAAATGGCAAATGTTATGGGAGAGAAACTACAAACTAACAATGTCAACTTCATATAAAGAAAACTTGTATAAAATGTTTTATAGATGGCACCTGCCACCAGCAAGATTAGCAAAAATGTTTAAAAATATGTCAGATAGATGTTGGGAATGTAAACATAATATAGGCACGTACTACCACATTTGGTGGACATGTGGCAAGGCTAAGGCTTATTGGAGAAAGATACATATGTGATTAGAAAAAATATTGGGTGAACAAGTTGATTTTAAACCTGAACTTTTTTTACTAGGTATAATGTCTGAAAAGATTAATAAGCAGAGTCTTTATTTAATCTTACACATCACCACAGCAGCCAGAATAATTTTTGCACAATACTGGAAGAATGAAGGATTGCCATCAGAAGAAGAAATAATCAGGAAAATACTGGAATGTGCAGAGATGGACAGATTAACTATGAGACTGAAAGATAAAGAAGACACAGACTACTATCAAATTTGGGACTTATTTTATTGTTGGTTAGAGCAGGGCTTTTCATCCAGTGGCACGGGTACCACCTGTGGTACATTGGCACTTGGCAGGTGGTATGCAACCATCCTAGAAAAGTGGTAGTGGGGGAGGGGAATGAGCTGAACTGGTGGCAGCACCTCACAAGCCTGAGCGAGAGATGGTTGGAGCTGCAGGGCTGTCAGGGCTCAGTGGAAGTGCCAGGATCAGTGCCGCTTTCCAACTGATTGGCACTTCTTTGGGGCTGTCAGGGCTCAGTGGAAGTGCTAGGATCAGCGCCAGGCTCCAGCAGAAGCACTGATCAGAAGCACTGATCCTGGTGCTTCTGCTGAGCCCTGAAGAAGCACCAATCAGCTGGAAAGCAGCACTGATCCTGGCACTTCTGCTGAGCCCAGAAGAAGCGCCGATCAGCTGGAATGTTGCAGCATCTCCAGGGTCTTGTGTTTTACATTCAGATGCTTGGCAACTGATTCATATTTATGATGCTCACGGTGTCCCAGGGTCATGTGAAGTGACCAAAACCTGCTGCAACCACCCAGCAGATGGGGGAAATAAAAACCAAACACTCCCCCACCCCACCTCTATTGCCAATCCTCAACAGAAATGCTCACAACAATGAAAACCTCAGACAGGACGAAGAGCGCCGCCGGGTGGGCAGGCAGGGGTCTTGCTCGGCTGTGGCTTGGGGGGCACTTTTTTCAGTGCCATTGTAACTTCTAACAGTCACTAAATGAAATGTTGTAAGTCAAGGACTACCTGTATTTTATCACTTTTTTCCTTTTTTTTTGGTCATCAAGTTTTTGACACCTTGCTAGGCAACTAGTGGTACTCGGATATTGCCATATCCTAAAAGTGGTGCAATGGGTGAAAAGGTTGAAAAGCCCTGGGTTAGAGGAAAGAATGAAGGATTAGGAATTGAATGTGTATTAGTATAGCTAATCCCAGACAGCTCGTTGATTGGAAAAATCAACATATGTTTATGAAAAAAAACCAATAAAATCTTTATTAATAAAAAAAGGAACCTGTTGCCCAAGTCAGGTCCCCTACGCAGGAGAGTGACGAACCCCAAGCCGGACCTGCCGCCACTCTACCCTCCTATGACAGCAAAGACAAAGGAGAGAATGACCCAATGGTGAGTCGACACATCCCACCTTTCTCGCTACCTGCCAAACTCATAATCCCCAATACAGGGGCCCAGGTAGATTTTTGGAGGAGTTTTCTTAAACTAATCGGCTCATCTCAAGAACTATCATCGGCCTTTCACCCATCTACCAATGGGGCAGCTGAATCTGTGAACTCAATGGTGGAACAGTATTTCCGATGCTATGTGGATTATCAACAAATGAACTGGATTGACCTGCTCCCTTTCACAGAGGTGGTTTACAATTACTCTGTTCACAGCAGCACCGGCTTCATGCCTTTTAAAGTGGCCACAGGAAGAGTTCAGCCCAATACCCAAATACCCCCAAGCATCCTCCGCTTCCCAGACTCTTGATCAATGGGTGAGGGGGTGGGAGGAAGTTTGGAAAACCACGAAAACTGCTTTCAAAAAGGCTTCCAAGACATACAAAAAACAGGCATATAAAAAAAGGGTCCTCAAAGGACATTCCAAGTTGGGGAAAAGGTTTATCTGTCAACTAAATATTTACAGTTTAAGTTACCTAGTAAGAAGTTAGGACCATAGTACTTAGGACCCTTCCCCGTTGTAAAGATCATTAACCCGGTCATGGTGGAATTAAAACTTCCTATGCTCTTAGGTTCACCCTGGTTTCCATTATCGCCTGTTGAAACCTTTTCAGGGGTCCACCTTAAGACCTCCCCCTAAGAAGGCACCTGGACCCCTCATTGTGGCAGGACAGACTCACTATGAAGTAAAGCGTATTCTTGATTCTAGAATTTTTAAGGGGAAATTGCAGTACTTAGTGCAATGGAAGGGATATTTGTTGTCTGAGGCCACCTGGGTGAAATCTAGTGATGTAAAAGCTGACAGACTCATTAATAGGCTCTATAAGAAACACCCTAATAAACCAAGAGGCAACCTCTAACCTGTGCTTTTGTTTACATTACAGGATTTGTCCTTTTTGTAAGGGAGGCCAGATGTCAACGCTGCTAACATTGGATGTTCTTGCTTTGACAACAGATGGAAATGTAGCCATCTTTTCTCTATCATATTTAGAGTTCATTGGTGCTGGGAGGGGGAATGCGGATGAGGATCCAGCTAGTCATAACAATAATAACTCAGCCGTGGGAACCCAAGGTTATTAGGTCCAGAGTTGATAGAAATTTGGCGGGCAGGAGAGTTTGGGAGAAAGCCCGCACTTAAAGTTAATTGGGGAATGTGATTTATGACTGTTAATTGGAGGAGGGAATTGCACTTTGCTACTTTGTGCCAGGGGAGGGGAATTCAGTTTTTATTTTGGAATTCTAAATTACATTCATTTGTGCTGTAAGGAAGTCAGCAAGAGAATTCATCCCTGGATAGTGAAAGCTATTTGAATGGATTTACACTTATTTTACTACAAGTCTTTGCTTTTATTAATGGTTTTTAAAAAATGGTCTTACTTCCTTTCATGGGAAAATTCCTTCTTTAATTAATTTTTATTTTGGGAAATTTTATCTCAACTTTTTTCTTGGTCATTTTGTTATGGTACATTTGCTTGTCCTTGGGAAAGGAATTGTTTTTCTTTTGTCATATTTGGACTACATTAAAATGCAAACAACAGCAAATGAAGGACTTTGAATGCTATACATTATATATTCTTTACAATGTCTACAAAAAGAGATAAAGCGCTTTGGGAAGCCTTTGAAAAAAATATTTTTTAACTTACGAGTGCTATTTGAAAACTTCAGTAAAAAGATTGATTGGTCAATAATGGTTTTGAATCAATCCCAGGATGATACCCAGATCCAGATGGCAGATGTGAGGAAAAAAGAGCTTGGTCTGAGAATTGCAGGCTTGGTAGAGAAGGCTGAATGGGACATGAATACAAGAAACTCAGAGATGGTGGTCTGGATTTTCTTGGAAAGATGGATGGACTTTGGAGAGTGGTTTTATTATATTTAACCAGAAAACAATTGACAAGAAATGCTGTGGGTTTTTTTACAGAGAGATTTTCTGAACAACAGATCTCACAGAGAAATTTACAACAAAGGCTTATGATTCTATTGGGGAATGAAATACAATTGTTGGGAGAGATTCCAAACAAAATTTTAAGGAAAAGTTTTATTATTAAGATTCAAATAAGGATACCTGATCTTAAATAGGTCAGATAATGAGTACAGTGATTTGTGGTAGATAAGAAGACATTGTTAGCTTTATATGAATTGAACAGGACAGAACAGAACAGAACAGAACAGAACAGAACAGAACAGAACAGAACAGAATAGAATAGAGCTGGAAGGGACCTTGGAGGTCTTCTAGTCCAGCCCCCCACTCAAGCAGGACAACCTATACCATCTCAGACAAGTGACTGTCCAATCTCTTCTCAAAAACCTCCAGTGATGGAGCCACTCATGATTTCTGAGGGCAAACTGTTCCACTGGTTAATTCTCCTCATTGTTAGAAATTTTCTCCTTAATTCCAGGTCACTTCTCTCTTTGATCAGTTTCCAACCATTGTTTCGTCCTGCCCTCTGGTGCTTTGGAGAATAATTTGACTCCCTCTTCTTTGTGGCATCCTCTCAAATACTGGAATACTGCTATCAAGTCACCCTGTTTCTTCTTTTCTTTAGACTAGTCAAACCCAAGTCCTACAGACATTCTTCATAAGTTTTAATTTCCAGGCCTTGGATCATCTTAGTTGCTCTTTTCTGAACTTTTTCCATGGTCTCAATATCTTTTTTGTAGTATGGTGACCAAAATTGGTTGCAGTATTCCAGGTGTGGTCTCACTAGGGTTTTATAAAGCTACTACTTCACGTGATCTTGTATTAGCTTTTTTGGCTGCTGCTGTACATTGCTGACTCATAATCAAGTGATCGTCCACTAGGACTCAAGATCCCTCTCACAGTTACTGTTTTTGAGCCAGGTCTCACCTAATCTGTACTTATATCTTTGATTTTTCCTGCCTAAATGTAAAACTTTGCTTTTTTTCCACATTAAAACTCATTTTGTTGGATAGGGTTCATTGTTCCAGTTTGTCAAGATCTTTTTGAATCCTGAGTTTGTCTTCTGGGGTGTTGGCTATTCCTGCCAGTTTAGTGTCATCTGCAAATTTGATGAGTTTCCCTTCTTGTTAGTTGCAAAGTTGTGTCTGGCCCATCGCGACCTCATGGACAATGTTCCTCCAGGCCTTCCTGTCCTCTACCATCTTCTGAAGTCCATTTAAGCTCCCCTTCTTCTATTGCCCTCAATCTTTCCCAGCATTAGGCTCTTCTCCAATGAGTCCTTCCTTCTCATTAGGTGGCCAAAGTACGTGAGTTTCAACTTCAGGATCTGGCCTTCTAAAGAGCAGTCAGGACTGATCTCTTCTAGGACTGACCGGTTTGATCGCCTTGCAGTCCAGGGGACTCGCAGGAGTCTTCTCCAGCACCATAGTTCAAAGGCCTCAATTCTTTGGTGCTCAGCCTTTCTTATGGTCCAACTTTCACAGCCATACATTGCAACTGGGAAAACTATGGCCTTGACTATACAGACTTTTGTTGGCAGGGTGATGTCTCTGCTTTTTAGTATGCTGTCTAGATTTGCCATAGCTTTCCTCCCCAGGAGCAAGCGTCTTTTAATTTCTTGGCTGCAGTCCCCATCTGTGGTGATCTTGGAGCCCAGGAAGATAAAATCTGTCACTACCTTCATTTCTTCCCCATCTATTTGCCAGGAATTGAGAGGGCCAGATGCCATGATTTTGGTTTTCTTAATGTTGAGTTTCAAGCCAACTTTTGCACTCTCCTTCTTCACCTGCATCAAGAGGCTCTTTAGTTCCTCTTCACTTTCTGCCATTAGAGTGGTATTATCTGCATATCTTGGGTTGTTGATATTTCTTCCGGCAATCTTAATGCCAACTTTTGATTCATCTAGCTCTGCCTTTCTCATGATGTGTTCTGCATATAGGTTAAATAGGCAGGGTGACAGAATACAGCTTTACCGGACTCCTTTCCCAATTTTGAACCAATCAGTGGTTCCATGTCCAGTTCTCACTGTTGCTTCTTGACCCACATATAGGTTTCTCAAGAGACAAATAAGATGGTCTAGTACTCCCATCTCTTTAAGAACTTGCCACAATTTGTTGTGATCCACACGATCAAAGGCACTTTTACTGCATCGTCTTTTAAGATTTTGAATAGCTCAGCTGGAATACTGTCACCTCCACTAGCTTTGTTGTTGCTCAGATTTCCTAAGGCCCATTTCACTTCACATTCTAGGATGTCTGGCTTGAGGTCAGTGATGACCCCATCGTGGTTATCAGGGATGCTAAGCTCATTCTTGTATAGTTCTTCTGTGTAATTTTGCCACCTCTTCTTAATGTCTTCTGCCTCTGTTAGGTCCCTGCCATTTTGGTCCTTTATCATGCCCATCTTTGCATGAAACATTCCCTTCATATCCCCAATTTTCTTGAAGAGATCTCTGGTTCTCCCTATTCTATTGTTTTCTTCTATTTCTTTGCACAGTTCATTTAAGAGGGCATTCTTATCTCTTCTAGCTATTCTCTGGAATTTTGCATTCAATTGGGTGTATCTTTTTCCTTTGCCTTTCACTTCCCTTCTTTCCTCAGCTATTTGCAAAGCTTCCTCAGACACATAGGGTTGGCCTCCTACGGGTCCCATCTGTTACCACAATGCCGTTTGGCGGGACCTAGGGCTAGGGCCTTCTCTGTTGCTGCCCCAGCCCTCTGGAATCAACTTCCCTCAGAGGTTCGTACTGCTCCTTCCCTCCTAGCTTTCCGAAAACTTTTAAAAACACATCTATGCAGACAGGCTTGGGGCTTGTGAGCTGCGCTCTGCCCCTGGGCCTTTGATTGGGACTGTATGTCATATGAGTGGGTATAGTTTTATTGTTTTTTATATTGTATATTATTATTTTAACTAATTTATTTTTGTACTTGTATTATTTGCTGTGAGCTGCCCTGAGTCTGAGGAGAAGGGCGGCATATAAGTCAAAATAAAGTAAAGTAAAGTAAAGTAAAGTAAAGTAAAGTAAAGTAAAGACAGCCATTTTGCTTTCTTGCATTTCTTTTTCTTTGGGATTGTTTTAGTTGCTACCTCTTGTACAGTGTTGTGAACATCCATAGTTCTTCAGGCACTCTGTCTATCAGATCTAATTCCTTAAATCTATTTGTCATCTCTACTGTATATTCATCGAGATATGAATTAGTTCATACCTGAGTGGCCTAGTGTTTCCCCCTACTTTCTTTCTTCAATTTAAGCCTAAATTTTGTAATGAGAAGCTAATAATCTGAGCCATAGTCAGTTCCCCTTCTAGTTCCTCATCTAAGTTACTGATGAAGATATTGAAGAGTACTGGGCCTAAGACAGAGCCTTGTGGTACCCCATTGCTTACTTCTCTCCATATGGATGTAGTACCTTTGAGGACTATTCATTGAGTATGGTTTGTCAGCCAGCTACAAATCCATCTGGTGGTGATGTTGTCTATTCTACCTTTTTTTAGCTTACCAAGCAGTAGATTGTGGTCCACTTTGTCAAATGCCTTACTGAAGTCTAACTACACTACGTCCACAGCATTTCACTGGTCTACTAATTTGGCCACTTTATTAAAGAATGAAATAAGATAGGTTTGGCATGATCTGTTTTTAACAAAGCCATGCTGGCTACCAGTTGTTTGTTGTTGTTTGTTTGCTTCTAATTGTTTGCAGATCTATTTTTTTATTATCTTTTCCAGGATCTTCCCAGGTATTGATGTTAGACTGTTTGGTCTGTAGTTTCCTGGGTCTGTTTTTTTTCCCTTTCTTGAAAATGGGAACCACATCAGCCCTTTTCCAATCCTCAGGTACTTTCCCAGTGCTCCAGGATTTTTGAAAGATATGGTGCAATGGTTCTGAGATAACACCTGCCAGCTCCTTCAGAACTCTGGGTTGTAATCTGTCAGGTCTTGGTGATTTATATTTGTCAAGATTGGATAGGCGTTCGCATATCATTTTCTTGCTTATTTTAATTTTTGTTTCTAGTTTGTATTTTGCAGTATTTTTTTGGTATGTTGTGCTATAATTTCTTTTTGTGTGAAGACTGATGCAAAGAATGAGTTAAGCAGCTCTGCTTTTTCCCTATTGTTTGTTACTTTCTTGTTATCTTCTCTCTTTAGTGGACTTACAGTTTCCTTGAATTTTTTTCTTGTTATTAATATGTTGAAAAAAACTTTTTTTATTATCCTTGATTTCTGCTGCAAGTCTTTGTTCATTCTGAGCCCTTGCTTTCCTGATTTGTCTTTTCACGTTCTGGCTATCTGCTGATAATCAGCCTTAGTTATGGGTCCCTCTTTCCATTTTTTGTACTTGTCCTTTTTGTCTTTCAGTTTGTCTGAGAGATCTTTGTGCAGCCATGCTGGTTTCTTCTGGAATTTCTTGTTTTTCTTTTTCAGTGGTATTGTGCTGGACTGGGCTTTTATGATAGCATTTTTTCAGAGTTCCCCATGCTTCTTGAATTGTTTTCCCTTTTAGGATTTTCATCCATGGAATCTTTCCTAGGTTCTCTCTGAGTTTGTTAAAATCAGTTCTTTTGATGTTTGCATTATATTGAATTCCAGTATGACCTGGTCACTTTCCCCCAAGGTTCCGGCAACTTCAACTCCCTCTGTCTCTTCTCTATTAATAAGAATTAGGTCCAGTATAGCTTTACTTCTAGTTCCCTCCTCTACCTTTTGGATGATAAACTTGTCGGTTAGGTTGGTTAGGAATCTGTTTGATCTCCCGCTCGCTGCAGGGTTTGTCTCCCAGCTGATATCTGTGTAATTGAAATCTCCCATTATTACTGTGGTATGCTTCCTACATACATTTGTTAATTGGCTAGCAAAGAGTCCATCTATTTCTTCTTATTGGTTGGGTGGCCTGTAGTATACTCTATGGCAATGTCACTTTTTTCCCCTTTTATATTGACCCATATAGATTCTGGAGAACTTTTATCTTTGATCATGTGCATTTCTGTAGATATGTAGTATTCTCTTACATATAGTGCAACTCCCAGTTCTATTTTTGTAGTTCTGTTTCTTTGGAACAATTTGTATCCATCCATCAGTCTATTCCAGTCATGGGTTTTGTCCCAGCAGATTTCTGTAATACCAGCTATGCCATACCTTCCCTCATGTACTATTGCTTCTAGTTCACCCTATTTGTTCCCCAAGCTTCGAGAACTAGTATATAAACATTTAAGACTTTTATTTCTGTCTGTGGGTATGTTTCCTGGATCTCGTGATTGTTGTTGGAGTTTTTCTTTTTTTATCATCACTCCCTATCTCTTTGTTTGATTTGTTTTCTTGGAATTTATGATTGGTTTTGTATTTTAGAGATTCTAATGATTGGTCACCCTTCCCCCTCAATTTTAGTTTAAAGCCCTTCTAATGAGTTGGGCCAGTCTTTTTCTGAGTACATTTTTCCCTGCTTTCATGAGGTGCTGCCCATCCCTTGCCAAGAGTCCATCGCATAGAAAATGCAGTCCATGATCCAGGAAACCAAAGTTTTCTTGGCAACACCAACTCTTTAGCCAGTGGTTTATTTCTAGAATTCTTTTTTCCCTCAGTGGGTGTTGGTCTTTTGTGGGAGTAATGATGAGAACATTACTTGTGCTCCTAGCTCCTTAACTTTATTGCCTAGTTGCTTATAGTTTCTCAATATTGTGCTCAGGTTCTTTGTTGTGTCATTTGTCCCAATGTGAAGGAGTAGGAGAGGGTAGTAATCTGTGAGCCTAATTATTTTGGTTAGGTTCTCAGCCATGTCTTTGATTTTTGCTCCAGGGAGACAACATACCTCCCTGGATTGTCTGCCTGGTGTACAGATGGCTGATTCTGTTAGTTTGAGAATAGAATCTCCTATCACCAGCACTTGCCTTCTTTTTTGGTGGAGGGCTGCAGTCTGAGGTGCTTTTCTGTTTGTCTCAGGTGTGTTTGTTGATGTGACTTTTTAAGGGACATTTGGTGTTGTTTCTCTGCTAGGTGTCTGCATGTTTTCTTTAAGTGGGAGGTTGTGGGGTCTGTGTATTTCCATCTAAGGGAAGAAATTGATTGCTCAGTTTTAATGGGGCTGCTTCTGGTTGGGTTAGATTGGGCAGTAGGGGTTTGTTAGATGTATTCTGCTGCTTCGATTGTTGTGTTTCCTTCTATGTGTGACATACCTCCATTTGTCTTCCTCCAAGGGTTTTTCAATAGGGTCAAATTCTCCAGGAGTTATTTGTCCATTATTTGGTTTATTTTGGGTATAGCTTTCTTTTGTAGGTTGGAGTTTGGCTAGAATTGCCTCTAGATCCCTTACTTTTCATCTAGTACACAGGTTGGCAACCTGTGGCTCTGGAGCCGCATGCGGCTCTTTGAGCCTTCCCCTGTGGCTCCCAGCCTCCTCTGCCATTTGCAGAGAGAGACAGAGACAGAGAGAGGCACTTGCGCTTCCCTGCTTCTCGCTCTGTCTCTGTCTCTGTCTCTCTGTCTCTGTCTCTGTCTCTGTCTCTGTCTCTGTCTCTCTCTCTCTCTCTGTCTCTCTCTCTCTCTCTCTCTCTCTCTCTCTGTGTGTGTGTGTGTGTGTGTGTGTGTGTGTGTGTGTGTGTGTGTGTGTGTGTGTAAAAAAGAGAGTGGACTCATGATGTTCTCCGAGGAGCTGAAAAGCTTACTAGGCGAGGCTCCTCCCTTTGCTGCATCTCTGCAGGAAGCAGGAAGGACAGGAAAGAGCTAGCTAGCCCAGCTCTGCTGACTCAGGAATTCTGGGAATTGAAGTCCATGAGTCATAAAAGAGGTGAGGTTGCCTACCCCTGAGCTTGTTGGAGAACAGCTTGAAGCCAGCTTGCCAGGTGAGCAGAAGATTGGAGAGAGGGAGGGGGGGAGAAAGAGAGAGAAAGAGAGAGAGAGCGAAGGAGAGAGAGAGAGAGAGAAAGAGAATGGGGGAAGAGGACTGGCAGACCAAGGGCAGAAAGAAAGAGAGGGAGAGAGAGGGAGGGAGGGAGAGAGAGAGAGAGAGAGAGAGAGAGAGACCCTTTTGATATCTAAAATGAAGATAACACTGCATATATCTTTTTTACCTTTATGAGATATATATATATATATCCCAATTTAATTCTTTACCTCTTTGTAAAAAAAAAAGAAAAATTTGAATTTATAAATGTTTCGCAGTTGCGACTTGAGCCCCTAGTTGGGGGGCGGTGTTTTGGGTTGCCTACCCCTGGTCTAGTAGTTCACATAGTTTACATTTAATGTATGTATAATTTGGGTGTTCTTTGGGCATAAACACATACATGGAACATGTATTGCATACCACAATAGTATCCATCACTTGTTCCATGAATTTGTTGTTTGTAAATCCCTCTTTTATAGTTGGTGGATTTGCTTTGCTGTTAGTTATGCTTCTACCTTCTCTGTCCTAGGTAATTATGCCATTTTTTTTCTATCCTATGTTTTGCAAATCAAAATAGCATTGGTTTCTTTTTCCAAGAGTCTGCTGTGCAGTTGCCATTCACAGTCCCCGTTTTACTGGTCTTCTGCTGTTCACAGTCCCCGTTCTACTAGTCTTCTTCTGTTTGCAGTCCCAGGTCTACTGGTCTGCTTCTGTTCACAGTCCCTGGACTTGTGGTCTGCTGCCATTCATAGTCCCCGGTCTACTGCCATCTGCAGGCCCTGGTCTACTGCTGTCCACAGCACCCGATCTACTACCATCCGCAGCACCCAGTCTACTGCTGTCCATAGGCCCTTTTCTACTGCCTTCTGTAGCACCCAGTCTATTGCCGTCTGCAGGTCCTGGTCTACTGCCGTCCATAGGCCCTAGTCTACTGCCATCTCTAGCACCCAGTCTACTATGCTGAAGTGTCCCATCACCCCCACCAACAGCTCCACAGCCACGTAGCTCCCGTTTGCTGGTCTGTCATACTGGTGTTCTGCTTCCTTCAGCAAACAGGGCTGCCTGCCTCTTCTCTCCCTGGCTGGCTCTCCTCTCCTCCCTGCTCCACTATCTCACTGGCTCTCCTGTTTCTCCTCTCTCCCAGTCATTGCACTGCCCTCAGTCAGCTTTCCTCTCTGCTCCACAGCTGATGCTCCTCTCTCCTCTGCAGATCTTTCTTCTCCTTTTCTCGTCTCCAGTCTTTTTAATATTTTTGACTTATCTTTCCCTCCACCTCTTCTCCTACCATTTTGTCTTAGTTTAAGATAACTTAGTTTAATAGCAACTCCTCTTCCCACAATGTAATCATGCTTCCTCTGTGGCTGCCATCTTGGAAAATACAATAATATATTGTTAACAGAGAGCTTTGAAATATACCTATGCTATTGGTTTACCTGTTAACTACTTTTTCTTATATATAGTAGATAGATGGCAAGTTAAATTGGTTGCAAATAGATATGTAGAGCTTTATACTTTGTAGACCTGCTTTACAAGGGGAGAAAACTGTTATTGCTGCAATATACTTATCAGTATTCAACTAGGGGTGACAACATATGTATATGTGTTTTTGTCTTTTCTAATGCACATTTTAATGTTTTGTCTAATTTTATTTTGTTTTTGCAATTTTTTTTCTTTTTTTGAAGCTTGTATTTTAACTTTCTGAATAAAATAAAAACAATTATTATGAAAAAGAGTCCCAATCTGGGTTGGTTTCCTCACACCTATCATTCAGGTTTAAAAAAAAACCTCTTGTGTGCATTGTCACTTAGCCAAAATTTCAAAATGAGTTTTTCCCAAAACTAGTCATGTCCCTGTTGCACAGCACTCACATTGCTATGCTTTTACATTTTATGTCTTTATTTAAGCTCATTCTTCTACTTTTTCATCTTGTTTAAAGCAAACAGATAGCATGCCACTTATTTAAAAGACCACTTAGTAAATTATGTCAATCTATACAATTATTTCACATGCATTCATTCTGGGAAGCTGGATTCTAAAATAGGGAGAATGGTGGAAAATACAATGGGTATAAATGAATATTTTCTATGCAGTTATTTTGGTATTTCTGAAACAGACTGTGTCTGCAAGGTAACTGTTCCCATGGCAACAGCTGGTGATTCATAATAGTTATGAAGAAACCCAGTAAGCGATTCATCTTGGTCATTTAAATGATGGTTGTTTAAATGTCTTTTTTATTTTCAAGAGTTGGGGGTTTAATATAAATGAACCAGAGTCACTTAGAATACAAATGAATATTAGAATCTTCCTTTCAGAAAAATAGCATGTCTCTATGTAGAAAAGAGTTACTGAGCTACAACATGGAGTTTTGCTATCTGCCCCTTTATAAAGATTATCAAAAAGAGGTCTTTGTTCCTGAAAGCAGAACAAAGATAAGTCACTCAAAAAGACTGACCCTGTTCATGGGGAATACATTATTTAATACTGTGCATAAGGAGAGTTCACCTGAATCAAATTAATATTAGCAAATATAGTAAATGCACTTTTAAAATGTGAAGGGATCCATAAGTGGATGAGTTTGTATTTTGGAATGCTAAAAAAAGTTATATGAATTCATTGTAATTATGAAGAGGTAACAGGACTGGTTTATGATTTTTAAGGAAGAGTAAGGTTATATTTTTGAAAATCCAAAGTTCAGCTTTCTTGGACAGGATTAATAAGAAGGATTCCAGATTCTGTTGGTATCAGTCAATATGGCTACTAGCCAGGAAGTTGTAATTTAAAAATCTGGTTTGCACCACATTTCTTTCTTGTTTCAGTCTTTCCAATCAGCTCCATCTTTTCTTCTGATACAATATGCAGGTGGTTCTCGACTTATAACAGTTCATTTAGCGACCATTCAAAGTTACATTTGCACTGAAAAAAATTAGTTATGACCGTTTTTCACATTTATGACCTTTGCTGCATCCCCATGATCAAAATTCAGATGCTTGGCAACTGACTCATATTTATGACAGTTCCAGTGTCCTAGGGTCATGTGATCACCCTTTGTGACCTTTTGACAAGCAAAGTCAATGGGGAAGCCAGATTCATGTAACAATTGTGCCATTAACTTAACAACTGCAGTGGTTTTCATAACAACTGTGTCAAGAAAGGTCATAAAATGAGTCAAAATTCACTTAATAAATGTCTCATTTAGCAAAATAAATGTTGGGCTCAATTGTGGTTGTAAGTCAAGGACTACCTGTACTTCTCAGTTTTTGTTAGTTTCTGAATCAATAGCTTTATATCCCACCTCTTTTCATCCTAAAACACAAAGCAGCATAAATAGTATTTCCAGATAATCTCTTATCCAAGCATTGAACAAAGCCATATCTTAAACCAAAGGGCCTTCTTTACCTACACTCATACCAAATCCCCACAAATGATAAATGGATATACACAACACCTCTCATTAATAAAGCATTGGCATTACAATTGGGCAAGAAATATAGATACCAATTGCCTAAAAAAATGTAACTTTCATCATAATTTTCAAGGCATAGGCTGAGCTTTAGTGCCAGCACTAAACTGATTTTTTAAAACTTTTGTCTTACAATTTGACAAAAATATTTTAAAAGTTTCAAGATAATAGATTAAAAATGTTGAACCTCACCTATATGTATACTTCCAAAGATTTCTTCTTTGGAAAAAAAAGTACTACTTTGTCTTTAAAACTTTTATTTAAAAACCCTCCTTTTTTCTAAGTTGCTTGCCTACAGGTATGCAAGCCACAGCTGGAGATCTCCTACCATATGGCATTTGGGGAATAACAATAAGAAAACTTGAAAAGTTGAACTCCCTCCCCCCTTTCTTTGTTGTGCTGTTGTACATCAGGGGTGTCAAACTGCTGGTCTGCAGGCCGGATGCATCACGTGAAAGCCACGCCCACCCTATTGCTGGCAATGGCAAAACCGGCCCGATACGTTGCACGATGTCACATGATGTCATGAGTTTGACATGCCTGTTGTACATTAATCTCAGCAGAGGCATAGTCTTAGGGAAAGAGCAGACAAAACCCTTCTCCTGGATGCTATTGTTGAACCTGTCCTATTTCCAGGGATCCATAGTTCTAGAGGAATGCTAAATAGTTCAATTTTTATCTGTTTTGCTTTTAAAATGCTCTATATCAAGAGCAAAGCGTCCCTGTACCAAAGAGAAAAAGAGATTCTTTCAAATTACTTTGAAAGTATTTCAAGATCAAAACAGAGTGCATCAAACTTCTAAAGTTTTGTGTTTGAAACAGGCCTTTAAATCAGCTTGAATTGGAAACATTTTGGACACCCAATTATCTCTGAATTACTCTAAGGTTCAGAGTTCAGGCTCATACTAGTCTTCTCTCTTTGGTATCAGTGAGCATGACTTATGGGTTGAAGAAAATGATGTGTAGTTAATATAGGAATACAGCCTAGAGAAAATTCTAGGTTGGAATGAAACTTGTCTTATGCCAAAGTGACATAGCCATTAAGATGTTGGACTAATATGAGGTTTAAGTCTACCCTCAACCATGAAGCTCACTAGGTGGTAGATAGGTAAACTAGGTGAACTAGGTAGGTCTTTGACCAGCATGTATAATGTACATGTACCAATATTCTACATACACCATTCAAAAATAACAATTAAAATGTTTTAAAAGTTCAAAAGGAAAGGAAAGAATAGGCTAGATTTTTGAAAGTTTTAAAGAAATGCAATTTTATTGGCCAACAATTGCTGCCACACTCTAATGGCAGTAATGCAAAATTTGGCTACATTAGAAGATAGGGGACATATTGGTGGTTGTCTCCCTCTGGGAGTTCCTTTATGAGGGACTGAGTTAATGCATCACACAAGTTCAAATAGAAATTATAGTGCAACAAGATGTGATGCATACCCCCTACCAGTGGTGGGATTCAAATATGTGAATAACTGGTTCTCTATGTGGATGCCGCTTCCGGAAGTCCATTCTGGGCCTGGGTAACAAAAAATTAGCTACCAGTTCTGCCGAAGAGGTGCGAACTGGCTGAATCCCACCACTGCCCTCTACTCTAGTGTTTCTCAACCATGGCAATTGTAAGATGGATATACTTCAACCCTGACTGAGGAATTCTGGGACTTGAAGTCCACCCTTGCTAAAGTTGCTAAGATTTAAAAGCATTGCTCTGTGGTGTGGGAGTGCTAAGGACAAAATCATTTTAGAAGGGATTTTTTTTAATTTATCATGAATGACTACTCGCTAGATAACTTGGAATAACTGCTACCTCTCAGCACAACCTACCTCACAGGACTATTCAGAGGGAGAAAGTGAGAGAAAGAATACTGCGGGGACTATCATTTAAATATGAGCCAGCAGCCACCAAAAAACCCAATGCAATCCTAGATTGCATTAACAGAGGAATAGAATCAACATCAGTTGAAGTAATAGTACTACTTTATAAACACTTAATAAGACCACACTTGGAAAACTGCATACTGTTTTGGTGAAAACATTATTAAAAAGATGTTGAGACTCTGGAAAGAATGCAGAAAAGAGCAACAAAGGCGATTAGGGAGCTTGAGGCTAAAACATATGAAGAACAGTTGCAGAAATTGGGTATGTCTAGTCTAGTAAAAAAGAAAGATTGAGGTGACATAGCAGTGTTTCAATATTTGAGGGGCTGCCACAAAGAAGAGGGGGTCAACCTATTTTCCAAAGAACCCGAGGGCAAAACAAGAAATAATGGATGGGAACTAATCAAGGAAAGAAGCAAATAAAACTAAGGATAAATTTCCTAATAGTGAGAACAATTAACCAGTGGAACGGTTGCCTTCAAATGTTGCAGGTGCTCCATCTCTGGAGGCTTTTAAGAAGGGATTGGACAGCCATTTGTCTGGAATGGTATAGGGGCTTTTGGTTGAGCACAGGGTTGGATTAGAACACCTTCAAGGTCACTTCAATCAATCAATCAATCATTTGATTGAGGTCTTCTAGTCCAACCCTCCGCTCAAGCAGGAGATCCTATAGAATAGAATAGAATAGAATAGAATAGAATAGAATAGAATAGAATAGAATGGAGTGGAGTGGAGTGGAGTGGAGTGGAGTGGAGTGGAGTGGAGTGGAGTGGAGTGGAGTAGAATAGAATAGAATAGAATAGAATAGAATAGAATAGAATAGAATAGAATAGAATAGAATAGAATAGAATAGAATAGAATAGAATAGAGCTGGAAGAGACCTTGCTTAAGCGGGAGAACCTATACCATCTCAGACAAGTGACTGTCCAGTCTCTTCTTAAAAACCTCCAGTGATGAAGTACCCACAACTTCTGATGGCAAGCTATTCCACTGGTTAATTGTTCTCACTGTTAGGAAGTTACTTCTTAATTCCAGGTTTCTTCTCTCCTTGATAAATTTCCATCCATTGTTTCTTGTCCTGCCCTCTGATGCTTTGGAAAATAAGTTGACCCCCACCTCTTTATGGCAACCTCTCAAATATTGGAATACTGTTATCCTGTCCCCCCTAGTCCTTCTTTTCTGGACTAGCCAAACCCAAATCCTGCAACTGTTGTTCATATGTTTTTGTTTCCAGGCCTTTAATCATCTTAGTTGCTCTTCTTTGCACTTTTTCCCAAAGTCTCAACATATTTTTTGTAATGCAGTGACCAAAACTGGATGCAGTGTTCCTGGTGTGGCCTTACTAAGGCTTTATAAAGTGGTACTAATACTTCATGTGATTTTGATTCTATGCCTCTGTTTATACAACCAAGGATTGTATTAGCTTTTTTGGCTGCTGCCACACACTGCTGGCTCATATTTAAATGATCATCCACTAGGACTCCTAGATCCCTCTTACAATTACTGTTTTAGAGCTTAATCTTTACTTCTACCTTTGGTTTTTCCTGCCTAAGTGTAAAACCTTCTGATTCTGATTTTTATTTTACTTCTAAGTCTAGGCCATAGTTCTGGGATGTCACTAGTGGTTTCTCAACAAAGCATTACCCAGGTCGGATTAGCTGCTTGACACCCTATTATCCCCATGTTCATTTTTTAATTTGCATTCCAGTAGTATGAACAAAAAAGACCTGGATGTGTTCTTAATGTTTGGACTGTTAGCTGGAGTTCATGAAGTTGCTGACTTGTGGCAAAGTGGTTTTACCTCATTTATAGTGTATCAAACTTTTTAGTGTTGTTTGCATTTTCTGTTTTAAATGCTGTAGGCTGTCCAGAGCCACTATCATAAGATGTCTGCCTAAAAACATCAATAATATTCAATTAAAAATAAACTTGCATATGAAATAAATTTGCATTTAATTAAAAATAAAATAAAATTACATTTATTGTAAAATATAACAGTTGATTTAGGGGTGGTTTCTAAACTAGTAAAAACTAATTTCAAATAATCAAATCTATATAGTTTTCATATAATAGCTCCCTTCTATTTAGCTCCATTTTTATTAGTATATCAAGTAACCCCTTCCCTTCATCAAATATTTCCTCTATTCCAGGGGTGTCAAACTTGCAACATCACATGATGTGTCGCGACATATCGTGACTTTTTTGACATTGCTGGCAATGGGGTGGGTGCGGTTTCGCTATGATGCATCCGGCCCACGGGCTGGCAGTTTGACACTCCTGCTCTATACACATTCACATGCTTTATGTCACATTCATGCTAGAAGATTCCCTTTCCTCAGATTTGTGGTAGGGAGTAGACATTAGGGAAACCTTTATAAATAATATTGTTCAATAATTAATCATGTGCAGATAATTTTAATAGCTCTCATATTCTAATAAATATTCCAATAAATGTTGTAGTTATACCTTTACTACTGATAAAGAAATTTTATTGTCTTGTATAAATTTCATAACAGCTTTGTTATATTGAAATTGAGTTAAATTACTATTAATTTACGATGTGCCAAAATATGTTTTTGGAGGACTGAAAGATACCTTTCAATTCCAGGGTGCATGAACAATGTAGCCCTAATTTTGTATTTTACATAAATTTACATAAAAAATTTTAATTTTATGATAGCTCAGGATGGTGATACAGGCCATAAAAGCAGAAAATGATAACTTCTGCAGTTTTCATGGATTGGCTTAGAATTTAAAAACTACTTTTTGCATGACAAGATAGGATATGTCCATGCAGAAGGATTTCTTTTTTTCAAGTTTCATATTCAATAATAGAGGGCTCAAAAATTCATTTGAACAACTGGACCCACGTTACCTGCAGGTTTACGTAACAAGCATCAATATGGTTGCTAAAAGAAAGCATGCAAAATACTCGCAAAAAGAGTATCTTCTCAAGATATAACTTCCCAGAAACAGGGGAGGGGGGGTTCCATGTAAATACTCCATCAGTTTATTCTGTTAATGAGCAGTGCAACATTTGATACAGAAATAGAATTTGCCACGGATACACCTACACACCACATATGTGAGGTGTTATGTACAAAGATCAGGAAAACTGTTTTGGACTCTCACTTCTCCATATCTATATAAAATTGTCTAAGAATACCACTCACTAAGTTAATGAAAAGTTATCAATTAAAAGTTAACAGTATGTAAGCAGGATTTGACAAGCCCTCAGATATTACAGATTCAGGAATTGCTGTGCCTGGGAACCCTACAGGCAGAAAGTCAACGTATAAAACAAAACATTTTTCCAAAGCACAAAAATTCTCCTTGTTTGTGGACTTTGGTTAACTATTCATAGAGTTGTAGAATGGAAAAGTTAGAAGGCATTGGAGATCATTTACTCCAACTCCCTGCCCATGCAGGAATTCAGTGCTACATCTCTAATCTATGCACATAATTTAAATATCAGGCTAGGATATGTGATAGAGATATACTCAGAAAGTTTCACTATCTCTATTTCCAAAGATACAACATCTCTAGTTCTGTCTACATATACTTAGTAAGGACTTAACCAAAAATAAAATTCTTACAGATCTGCAATACTTACCTACCATTGGTTCAGTGACTTTTCGCCTTCAGGAGTATATGATTACTGCCTGTCATGTAGCTGTTAAAGATTATGGGCCTTTCAGAAAATGGGGCATTTCTAATTCACAACCATAAGAAACTTAATTCCTTAATGATCTAAACCAGACATTGATGAGTTAAGCATTCAAAGCCCAGATGGAACATCTATCAAGTTTGTTTTTTCCATTTCTGGGGTCAGACCTTAGGGAAAAGTCTTAGATTGAGAAAAAGAATTTTGAAACTTTTTCCAAGTAAACTGTCTGAATTTCTGATACAAACTGTCCCTTAACTGAATCTGCTAACCATGGCAAGAAAATTAGCATGGGCACCATTGGTTCGTAAACATTTTTCTGTTTTTCATAATTTATATTGTAGCATCAGCTTGCTCCACAAATTCAATGCAAAGTAAGAGTTAATTCCTTGTGGCTTTTAAATTTTAGTTTCTGTTTAAGGAGAATAAAAACCACAGTATTTTGAACATCACCTCCCTTTTAACCTTAAACAGATTCTTAAGAATTTAATGTATATTTTCAGATGCATTGAAGAAAATGTATTTCACATTATACACAATTTGTAAGAACCCACCCCACTTTGCATCTTAAGAAGACAGAACTCTTGGAATATTTCTTCCAACAGGCATCTTTATTAAGAGAAAATGGTTGCAGGCATTTTAGAAAGAACCTGGGGCCCAAGCCCTATGGCTCAAGGTTTTAAGGGGTCCCCAGCATCCCCACCCTACCCCACCATCTTTCCAGCGACAATCCCAGGCATTACATTTCCACCCCCTTTTTCCTCACTGCTGGTGGAAGAGAGACTTCAGAGAGGAGTAGATGAAAGCTGATGGCCCCATTGTTATGCTTTAGTCCTTTTGGTGGTATCCACATTCAATCCCCTTTGAAGTTGTACTGAAGGAAGTGAGGGCCATAAAACCCCTTTGTTCACCCCCCCTTCCCCTTCATCGTATGACAGAATCCAGAGAGTGTAGAAATGGGGTTTTCCATAGTCGATAACTAGAGATGAAATATAATTGGATTCTGACATCCTGCCCCCTTAAAAATAAGATAGATCCACTGAAAGAAAACAAAACAGGTATACAAGTTAGTCAGGCTTGTTAGGATACTCTGCGTGAAACTTCTTTAATAGCTTAGGGGCTCTGACATGACGTTTATGGACTCACTCATTTTGTGAGGAAGGGAGGTGTTTCCATGCAACTAGGTACTAAGTCGCTCCATGATATCTCCTAGAGTCTAGGATTTCCTTTATTTCAAAGTGTTGTTTGCCCTCCACCATGATTGGAGGTGATGGTGGTGGGGATTTTTGGCCATAACGATGACTAATGCTCTCTTTTCAGCAAGCTGCAATGAAAAATTGGGTGTATTTGCTTGAGATTTTTGGGTAATTCTAATTCTACTGTTACTGGGTTTATGATTCTTTTAATTGGAAAAGGCCCTATATATTTTGGTCCACGTTTTTTACAGGGTTGTAGGGACTTTAGGTATTTTGTAGATAAGTACACCATTTCTCCTATAATGAATGGTGTAGGCTCAGCCCTTTTTTTATTGGCTTGTTCTTTGTATGCCTGCCTAGCTTCATCTAGTGCTTTTCTAACTATTGGCCAGGTGTTTTGTAATTGTTCCATCCATTCTTTCAGTGATGGGATCGCCGGTTCGTTTGGGGTTAATTCTGGCATGGGGTTGAAACTTTGACCAGTGGCTATTTGAAAAGGAGTGTAACATGTGCTGGAGTGGACTGTATTATTGTAGGCAACTTCTGCAAAAGAGAGTAAGTCCATTCAATTTGTTTGCTGAAAATTAATAAAGTATCTTAAATATTGCTCAAGTACTGAGTGACACCGTTCTGTTTGTCCATCCCCTTGTGGATGATGGCTAGATGTCAGTCCCTGAGTGGTCCCTAAGACAGATAAAAATTCCTTCCAAAATGCAGACATAAATTGCACTCCCCTATCAGAGATGATGCGTTGGGGTGCCCCATGCAATCTGTAAATATGCTGGATGAAAAGTTTCACTAAGGCTTTTGCGGTGGGAATCTTTTGGCAAGGGATAAAGTGCACCTCTTTGGAAAACAAGTCAGTGACCATCCAGATGACAGTGTTTCCATTGCTTTCTGGTAATTCCACTATAAAATCCATGGCTATTTTCCTCCAGGGGGCTGAGGGATTTGCCACTGTTTGTAACAGTCTGGGTGATTTCTCTTGCAACCTCTTTGCAGTTGCACACTTTGGGCAGCTGGCCACGTAACTTTCTATGTCCTTTTTTATGGATGGCCACCAAAATTGCCATTTAATTAAGTGTAATGTTTTTACAAATCCAAAATGCCCTGCTGATTTTGTGTCGTTGCAAAGCTGCATGAATGTGACTCTTTGGGTTGTTGGCATATATAACTTTTCCCCCACCCAAGGCAGCCCATCTCTCATTGTGCACACATTTTTCTTTTTCTGGAACCATTCATCTGTTTCCAAACTTTTCCGGAATTCAATTCCGGTTTGGCTGCCCAGCTGTGGTTTTAATTTAGCTTGGGCTCTGGTGGTTACTGGCGCTGCCAGTTGTGATTCTACCATCATTGGTTTAGAATCGGTGGCTTGCGTGCTGTTATATTGGGGCATGTGAGATAATGCATCAGCCAGAAAGTTCTTTTCCCCCGGTAAATGCTTCAGCGTAAATTGGAACTGGTGAAAATGCTGGGACCAGCGGCCTTGCTTGGGGTTGAGCTTCCTGGATGTTTTCAGGGCTTCCAAATTTTTGTGGTCAGTCCACACCTGGAAGGGGATTTTTTTGCCTTCAAGGAGCTGGTGCCACGTAAGTAATGACCAACGTATCCCGTATGCCTCTTTCTCATATACGGACCAGCGCTGTTCCATTTCCGTGAGTTTCTTGATGTATACGCACAGGGTTGCAATACCCCTTCATCGTTTTCTTGTAATAGTACAGCCCCCATTGCCACATCACTTGCATCCACCTGTATTACGAAGGGCTTATCCATGTCTGGGTGCCTCAGTACTGGTTCGGCAGAGAAAAGTCTCTTTAATCTCTCAAACACTGCTTGGCACTCCATTGTCCATGTTAGTGGCTGGCTAGGTTTTACTGAGGATGCTCCCTTCATTTTTAGTAAGTTTGTGAGGGGCAGGGCTATCTGGACAAACGAGGGGATGAATTGGCGGTAAAGGTTTGCGAAGCCCAGAAAACTTTTCAGTTGCTTTCTTGTTTGGGGTGGTGCCCATTCTAATACTGCTCTGACCTTCTCTGGGTCCATTTCAATGCCCTGTGGGGATATGCGATAACCTAGGTAGTCTATCCTTTCCTGGTGGAATTCGCATTTCGAGAGCTTGGCATATAGGTGGGCGGCTCGTAGTTTCTTTAAAACCGCTCTGACTAAGTTGATATGTTCCTCTTTTGTTTTGGTGAAGATAAGAACATCGTCTAAGTAAACCAGGACCCCCTTAAATAGGTGCTCCCTTAGAACATCATTGATTAATTACATAAATACTGCAGGGGCTCCTTGTAATCCAAATGGCAAGCCTTTGAATGGGTAGTACCCCATGGGGCAGTTAAATGTGGTCTTCTATTCATCCTCTTCCTTAATTCTCATGCAATAGTAAGCTTCCCTTAGGTCTAGTTTAGAAAAAAAATCCCTTTCGAAAGGTGTGACAACATGTCCTTCATCAAGGGCAGAGGGTATAGATTGCTTTCACTGATTGTATTCAGGGCCCTATAATCCATGCATAAGCATAAAGAGCTGTCCTTCTCTCTAAAGAGGACCGGGGCAGCCACTTTAGGCTCGGCTGACTCAACGAACCCCATTTCTAGGTTTTTCTTGATGAATCTTTCCATTTCCTCCTTCTCCTTTGGGCTCATGGAGTATAATCTGGGCTTCGGGAGTTTTGCCCCAGGCTTGAATTCAATGGCACAGTCTGTGGGTTGGTGGGAGGGGGAGCTCATCCACCCTCTCCTCACTGAAAACCTCAGCAAGGTCTCTGTATTCCTCTGGTATTTCTGGTAGTCCCTTTTCCTCTCCCATGAATGCTTTTTCTGTTCTTGATTCTGGTAGCCCCCCTTGGGATTTTAAGTCCATAGGGTCCCCCTTCAGGAATTTGATTTCTACCTCCTCCAATTCACCCAGGGGTTCCATTTTTTTAATCATTCCATCCCTAGGATCATTGGGCATTCCATGCCTGGGGTCATAACAAACGTTTTGTCTTCCTCATGTTTGCCCAGGGAGAGGTGTATTGGTAAAGTGGCTAGGGTAGCTGGCACCCCCCCTACTATGGACCCATCTAAATGGCCAAATGAGATTGGTTGTTCCAATCTGCTCGACGGAATGCCCAGATTCCTCACTAGCATCGGGCTATTGGGGCAGCGGGTGCAGCCAGAGTCTATTAAGGCTTTCACCTTCACGGCTTCGGGCATGGGGGGAATTAATGTAGTCACTGTCTTGAGGATGGGTGCGATGCGTCCACTTACCAGGGGTTCACCCTCCGAGCTGTTGTCTGAGGCATCCACTGGCCCTGCAGTGTAGGCTGGAGTTCATTCCCCCTGATAAGCAGAGGTGGGGGATTCCACAGCCTCCATCATTCTCATGGCAGGTTCTTTTGGCTTAGCTGGAGACTTTCTGGATTTGCTGGCTGGTGATCTGTCTGGGTTGTGCTGGGGGCTTTTGAGCGGCATTCTACAGCCCGATGCCCTTCTCTCCCGCACTTGAAACACCCCTTTGCTTCTTGGCCATAGCCGATGGTTTCACTGGTTCACATGTCAACTCAGGCGGTGAGTGGCTCCATTGTTTTCCTTGGCGGTGCCTCTTCAATACGTCGATCTCTGCTTCCTCTGCCAAGACATACCATTCCTCAAGTTGGTGTGGGTCCCCTTGGGGCAGGCAAGCATCATATAGGTCATAATTTAGTCCATCTTTGAAATGGCTAAACAGGATGTCTTCAGTTTGCTGGCAATGGCCTGGAATTCTTGCGTATATTCAGCTACTGGGTGTTTGCCTTGCCTCATCATTTTTAATCCTTTTGTGGGCTTTGCGATCAGCCAGGGGTTCCTCAAATCGCCTTCTCAGAGAGGACATGACACGGTTGATGTCGTTGAGCTCTGGGGCATTGGAGTCATGCAAGTTCACCACCCAATCTGCGGTCGGCCCATCCAGGGCAGATTGCACAATCCGGATATGGGCTTTGTCACTGGGGATGTCCCACCCATATTCGTCCATCTAGCTGAGGACTTGGGTTAGGAAAAACCCCAAGCGTGTTGGCTCCCCCTTGAATTTCACGTCCAGCGGCGGGAGTCTTTAAATGAGCCAGTGCCTTTGTTGTTGGTGGTAGTGTCTTCCATCCAGATCACCATCTGTGGGTCGGCAGGGAGTGGGGACTACTGGATCAGCAGATGTCCCCGGGGCTGCAGGTTCCACTTCCCCCTCGGTGTCTCTCCCTTTGTGGCTCCAGGAGCTGGGGCGGCCGTAGGGCTCAGAATTCTCCTCTCCTAGGGAGCTGAGAGTTCTCTTCATCAGGTCGATAGCTTTCTCTAGGATCCAGCCTGAGTATGGTGCCCAGCTCCCTTTTTCTTCACTTGCGTGCAGGGATTTCTCCATCTCCTGTTTCCATTCTGGAGGGTTGGCCCCCCGTCTCAGTTCACCTTTCTTGATTCCTTTTCCCACTTGCCTTTCTTTCCAACACCCATTGACCACCAAGGTTTGTGGTCCCGTGTCTCCACCACCTCTTCTCCTGAGGGATCTGACCTCTCAGATCTGACATCTGGCAGGGTTTCAGTTGGGGCAGCGGCTCCCTTTCCGGGGAGTTTCCTCCCTTCCTTGCTGCACCGTCTGACATGGTAATTTTTGCAAAGTTTCCCCGGCAAGGTTCTCTCTTCCAGGTGGACTAATTCTGCAGGTCCTGTCTAATGTAATAACCCACCCCACTTTGCATCTTAAGAAGACAGAACTCTTGGAATATTTCTTCCAACGGGCATCCTTTATTAAGAGAAAATGGTTGCAGGCGTTCTAGACAGGACCTGGGGCCCAAGCCCTCTGGTTCAAGGTTTTAAGGGGTCCCCAGCAGCCCCACCCCACCATCTTTCCAGTGACATTTCCACCCCCTTTTCCCTCACTGCTGGTGGAAGGGAGACTTCAGAGAGGAGTAGATGAAAGCTAATGGCCTCATTGTTATGCTTTAGTCCTTTTGGTGGTATCCACATTCAATCCCCTTTGAAGTTGTACCAAAGGAAGTGGGGGCCATTAAACCCCTTTGTTCACCCCCCTTCCCCTTCACCGTATGACAGAATCCAGAGAGGGCAGAAATGGGGTTTTCCATAGTCAATAACTAGAGATGAAATATAATTGGATTCTGACACAATTCACTGTTCTCATTAATTTCCTTGGCATCTACTTCTACCATGCCAATTTCAGTTACAAGTCAGCAAATACATTCTCACTTGAATAAAATTCCTGGAGGTTTTTAAAGCTCTTGTAGGAAACATTATGCCCTTTAAAAGAACAGTTCTTACAGTGGCAATATTCTTTATATTTTGAAAATGGTTGGCAAAAAAAGTTTCAAGTACTAGTGGAAAAACATAGCAAAACTAAGATTGGGAGAGCATGGAAAATACTGTACATTTAAGTAATGATATTTTTTAATATGTTAGCACCATAGCATCACCACCGTTGTGTCATATTGAGTCTAGATTAAAAATTAATTTCTTTGCACAGAGAAGAATTTTTAGGGATTTACCTTCTAAAAGTAGATGTGCAGATGTGAATCAAGATGTATAGAGGTTGCAGGTGATATATGGTGGAATGGATGATAAAAATTCAAAATTAAGTCCAAGTGAGAAGTAAACTGGAATGAATCAGAATATATCAAGCTACATCCCACCAAACTGGATAAATGTTTACAACATTTTGGAGCCAATCCAACTGAGTACTGCATCTTATTCCTTCATTTCATTTATTTCATTTATTTCGACTTATATGCCACCCTTCTCCCCAGACTCAGGGTGGCTTACATATCCCTTTCTATATAGGGCAGGTCCTAAATCTCCAGTTGCCTATCTATTCATGATGAGAACTAAAACAAAACAGTTATTATGATCAAATAAAAGATTCATTTTATTTTTCACTTCCAATGATATTTTTTACTTCCAATAATCAGCCATAAGGCATGAGTAGACCCACAAGACAGACCTTTTGCACTATGCACTCTGCCCCCTATATTTGTCACCACTGTAAGTAAAATATAGCCCAAATGACAGCTATAATAGTTCTTAATAACCTTATCCCCCATGAGTCTGCGAAAAATTCAAATTTCATGGCCATTGCCACATAGTATATTATTGAAACTTAGTTGTACAAAGAAATATTTCCTGTTAACATTGCACAACCACCATTCAGGTTTATCAAATGATCCTACTTCTAAGCATGAAAGAAAAAGAACATACTTGTCTCTGCCCATATGCCTTCTATGCAATTATAATTTTTGCATTTCTATTTTGTCTCTCTAATGTTTTTTCTAAGCTAAAGAACCTCATACTTTGTGGAACTGCTTCAGTCCCTAGACAATTTTAGTTGCCCTTCTGGACCTTCTCCATTTATACCACATTATTTTTGAAACAAAGTGATTCAAACTGTATTATAACTGTCCCAGTGGGCATAATTCCCTTCACTCACATCTCAAATTCCTGCTGAATTAGTAACAATTGGGGGAAATGAAAAACAAAAGAGAAAGTGCACATCTTCCTTCCCTTCTCCAGCAAATGTACAATGCTGATAATTGTGCTAGATGCAGGTAGGCTTGGCCAATGTTGTTTTCCTAAGGCTAGGTTCTAGACAGGAGAAGAAAAACACAGTTATCCTTCATATGCTGCCACAGCTAGACAATTACCAAGAAACCAGGAAAGTGAGGTGGAGAAAAAGTATTAGGAGATTATTGGTATGAAGGGAAATGGAAGATAAAAGCAGTGAAGTTCTTCACATCTTAGGCTGGAGAAAGACTAAATGGCTGTGAGGATCATCGTGTATTTCAGGGAAACATTATATGTTATCACATCTCTCTGTGTAATTACAGTAAGTTCTTCTCTTCTTGTTCCTTCCCATTCTGCCTCATTTTTTTTCTTTTTAGGCTAAGCAATTGATGAAATTGATTCCCTGTTGCTTAGATTGCTCTAAAGTTTATACATGTTAATGGGATTAATTTAAATGGCGTGGAAGACAAGATAATGATAGGGAAAAGATACAATCCAAAAAGAGTAGAACTGATCAGAGAGTAAAAAGTGGGCTAATTAAAAATGGTGCTTCAAAAAAAAATCCACAGTCTTAAGCACGGCATAACCCTTTGGTCGCAAACCTATCACATGCGTGCCACAGGTAGCATGCAGAGCCCTCTCTGTGGGTACGTGCGCCATCGCCCCAGTCCTAGGCCTCCAGCAGGGTTTTATAAAACCTTTTCACTTTAGGCCTTCGCCGTCATGTGCAAATCAATCAATCAATTTCAACTTCTCACAGGAAAAAAAAAGATCTTGCAAAGTTGGAATTGATTGATTGAACTTTTTAGTCCCACCCAGTCTGCCATTACCACCACAGCCAGGCCCACCCAATGGGCCACACCAATCCAATTGGACACACCCACCCTTCACCCAATGATACATAAGTGGGTTTTGGGTTGCAGTTTGGGTACTCAGTCTCTAAAAGGTTTGCCATCACTGGCATAGCCACTACGGCTACTTAAGGGTCAGGAAAAGTTTAACCAGAGTAAAAAACATGAGCAATTCAAATAAAAAAAGATTTGGAATTTATGAGGAATATGGTAAAGAAATCTAGCTGAAGAATAATTGGGTGTCCAGAAAGTTAGCTAGTATAGGCAAGTTCAACCACCTTATACAAATGATACTTAATGTGTCAATACCCTTTTAAAGAAACTGCATCTTCATAGAAGCGAAGAAATGAATATGCCAGTACCATGTGGATTATTTGCAACTACCAGGAGGATGCATCATAAATTACAGCAGAATGGTTAAACTCATTGGTTACCCTATGGGTCCTAGCAATTCTTAGAAAGGTTTTCTATTATATTGTAAACTATATAATGAGCAATTAAATGGGACATATCTGAGAGAGATTTTTTAATCAGATTGTGGCGAAGAGATTATAATCCCACAAATTCTTTCATTCTTGTCTTTTGGATCAGATCTCTACCTTTTCCATTCCTCTGATCAAAAATCTAGAAAGAATTTTCCAGAAGGGATTTCTTAATGTTTCTTTTCATTGAAACACTGCTACAGTATGGCAACTATTAAACACTGCCATCCATAATTTTAGATGCCACCACTCCCAGATGCACTTTTTCAGTGCTTTTTTTCTTAAAAAAAAAAAAAAAAAAGGTGCCGGAACTCACACACGTCATACAACCCGCCTTGCCTAACCTACAAGGTTCCATCCAAAAAAGGTGCCAGAACTCTGTTCTGGGCATTCTATGAGAAAAAAAGCCCTGCACTTTTTACATATCTGCAATAAATCCAGTATGCTAATTCTGGCAGCTGCAGGACTATGGGCCATTTAGACCAATTCATAGGGTAAGTTCATTATGTAGGTTGATATCACCTTACAAGGCTGGAGAAATATAAAAACATGGTATAGGTTAGACAATGTATGAGTCATATTCTCGTCAAGATCTAGGCAAAATATTGCTGGGACAAACAATGAAAATAAACCCTATGAAGCTCTTAAGAATCACATAATAACATTCTGGGTACACATCAACTCCCAGTCAGATTAATAAGCACTTCAAAGCATCTAGATATTCATATACCCCATTTGTAACAAGGCCTTTCTAATTTATTTTACAATCACATGTTCAGGCAAGGAAAATAAAAGAAAATCATATTTTATTATTGGTCTAATCTAAAGAGCAGATCGTCCAGTTTGTCATTCCTGCCCTTTGTAATTCAATCATTGTTTTCACCCTTGGTGAGTAGGCATTTTAAGTATGGTTCTTGGATAATGATAATTCTATTGAGGAAAATAAATATTCTCACGGTAACTATTTATCTCTTAATCCAGAGGTTCTCAACCTGTGGGTCGCGACCCCATTTGGGGTCGAACGACCGTTTCACGGGGGTCGCCAAACACCGCAGTCCGCCATTTTTCCCCATTTTTCCCCCATTTCCCCTCAGCCATCGTGTGCGCACTGCGCATGCGCAATTCGGGCCATCGCGTCGCACATGTGCGGTTCGGGCCATCGCGCGCGCGCGGTGCATGTCCGGTTAGGCCCGCCACGCTGCGCATGCGCGGTTAGGCCCATCATGCGTGCGCCACGCATGCGCGATTCGACCCGTCGCGCCACGCATGCGTGGTTTGGGCCGTCATGCGTGCCGCGCATGCGCGGTTAGGCCCGTCGCACCGCACATGCGCGGTTCGGGCCATTGCACCACGCATGTGTGGTTCGGGCCGTCGTGCCACGCATGCGCGGTTCGGGCCGTCATGCGTGCCATGCATGCGCGATTTGGGCCATTGCACTGTGCATGCGCGGTTCGGGCCGTTGCGCTGCGCATGTGCAGTTCGGGTCGTCACGCTGAGCATGCGCGGTTCGGGCCGTCGTGCCGCGTATGTGCGGTTCGGGCCGTCGCATGCGCACTACGCGTGCGGTTCGGGCTGTCTTGCCGTGCATGCGCGGTTTGGGCCGTCGCGTCCCGCATGCACGGTTTGGCCCATCGCGCCGCACATGCGCAGCGCAGGTGGGGTCTCAGCCTGAAAAAGATTGAGAACCGCTGTCTTAATCAATTCATCAACATAAAAACACTGGGGGTTACTGTTACTAAATTAGGCTAATTATTACAGCACTGAGGCCTGAACCCAAGAATAATATTTGAATTAATAGACTTGCTTATGATTTAAGAAGTCTGTGCTGTGGAATTATTCATGAAATAACATATAACTTGCATATTTGTGGACATAAAGAAGAGGCTAAAGCAAATGTTTGCTATGGCAACAACTACTGAAAATGTAGCAAGCCTGTAGTAAAAGATTCCTGTTCCACTATTATCTTTCTGCATGTGAAATCTGGAAACCCAGAGTAAAGAAAGGATAGGAAGTCTGAATGGATAAAACGAAAATGGAAGGGAAGAGTATGTGTATCTTTGCATTTGCAACCATCCAAACTAAAGATCATCTTGATCATCTTTTTTATTTATTTATCAAATTTAGAAACTGCCCAACTCCAGAAACGTATTCTGGTTGATGTACAGGTAAAATATAAAAACTATAAATAAATATATGAGGAGGCAAAGATAGTTAAATGCAAAGTTAAAAAGGCAAAGGGAGTGTTTTTAGGGTGCTAACCAATCCAATGGCTGTGTGCTCCTTCTGTGAGCCCCAAGCAAGATGACAGAGCCAGGTTTTCAGACATTTCTGAAAAGCCAGGAGAGTGAGGAGTCCACCTCACCTTTGGGCAGAGGATGTTACAATGGGTGGGGGCAATGGCAGGGAAGGTTCTCTTTTTGGACCCAAAATCAACCAAAATTCTTTAACTGTCAGGATCCACTATATCAACCCTTCCTGCCTGACTGGATGGAACAGGCTGACATATTTTGTAAACTGTCAAGAGTCCTGTTTGATTGTATCACAGTATAAAGCTAAAATGGCAAAGAAATAAATGATGCAACCATGCTTCTTTGAAATAATTTATTGCATGAGATCACCCTAGTCCTCACTCGGCTGGATTTTAGGAAAGCCATTAAAACTTGATTTTTTTAAAGGAAACCTTTGGAAGGGAAGCTAATTAAATCCACTGGGGATGTGCTGGGATGCTTTTATTCTCAGTAGCCTTAATTCCTTAGTTATTATTTCTTATTGTGGTTTTGATACTTTATGATATCATTTATTTTATTTTAATTTTTTTATTTTATGTTTATTTCTGTTTAAAAAGCTGATTTTAACAAACTTAGGGAAAGTTTGAAAAGGGTTCCATGGATGAAAAACTTAAAGGGAAAAACAACTCAAGAAGCTTGGGAAACTCTGAAAAATATGATTATAAAAGCCCAGTCCAGCACAATACCAGAAAAATAAGAAATCCCAGAAGAAACCAACATGGTCACACAAAGAACTCTCCAGTAAACTGAAACAAAAAAGGATAAATATAAAAAATGGAAAGAGTGACACATAACTAAGTTAGAATAGCAGCATATAGCCTGAATCTGTAAAGATGAAAGCTAGGGCTCAAAATGAACTAAGATTTGCAACAAATGTCAAAAATAATTTAAAAAGTTTCTTTCAACATATAAAAAAATAAGAAAAAAGTCAAAGAAACAATTGGCCAATGCCACAAAAGATAGGCCCAAGATCCAGATGGGCCCTATCTATCAAAATGGAATTCAATGTAAAGAAAAGCAAGGTTTTACACTTAGGCAAGAAAAACTAAATGTACAGGCATAGATTGGGTGAAACTTGGCTCAATATCAGTAACTGTGAGAAAGATCTTGGAGCCCTAGTGGACAATCACTTAAATATGAGCCATCAGTGTGCTGCAGCTGCCAAAAAGGCCAATGCAATCCTAGGTTGCCTTAACAGAGGGATGAAATCAAGATCACATGAAGTGTTAGTACCATTTTATAAGGCCTTGGTAAGATCATACTTGGAATACTGCATCCAGTTTTGGTCACCACAATGTAAAAAAGAAGTTGAGACTTTGGAAAAAATGCAGAGAAGAGCAACAAAGATGATTATAGGGCTAGAGGCTAAACCATATGAAGAACAGTTGCAGGAACTAGGTATGTCTAGTCTAGTGAAAAGAAGGACCATTATAGCAGTGTTCCAAGATTTGAAGGGCTGTCACAAAGAAGAGAGGGCCCACCTATTTTCTAAAGCACCAGAAGGTGAAACAAGAAACAATGGATGGAAACTAATCAAGGAGAGAACAAATATAGAACTAAGAAAAAATTTCCTAACAGAGATAACAATAAACCAGTGGAGTGGCTTGCCTTCAGAAATTGTGGGTGCTCTATCACTGTAGACTTTTAAAAAAAAGACTGGACAGTCATTTGTCTGAAATGGCATAGAGCCTCCTTCTTGAGCAGGGGATTGGACTATTAGACCTCCAACTCTATTATTCTGTTGTCTTTTACATTGGAGCCCTTTTTACTATAAGAATGAAATATAAGACATTCTGAGTGTTGAGTGGAGGCCGAGGATGGCATGCTTGGAATTTTTCCACTTCTGCTGATGCTTGGGAATTAGGGAGGGGGACTATCTTCAGAGATAGGACAGACTCTTTCCCAGCCAGTTTTTGCCAGGTTTTAAAGCCGTCGCACTCTGAGTGTAAACTGTTATCTGCCTAGCACCTCAGTGTTCTCAAAACATCTTCTCAGCATTACATTGGCTACCAGTGGACTGGTCAGGGGTGGTTGGGAAATCAAAAGAGTTGCTTTATGCTTTGCATAGGACCTTCCGATTCCACCTGACTTTACTGCATTCAGTTTCTCTTAGTAATAGTTCTTTTGATTCAACTCAATGGATTCAAGAGCCTTACTTTCCTGAGGGCCTGGCTGGGGCAGATCTGATAAGTTGTATGAATCCAAGTGGTATATGTATAAATATTCATTCAAAGGGAAAAATTGAAATGAATGAAGAGAACACAACACCAACTTCTTATTTGGGCTGCCTATCATAGGCTCATCTAACATTAAGCTCAGTGGGATATTTTTATTCTAAGAATATGTGTATAAAATATAGTCCTCATTTAGCAACCATAGTTGGGACTGGCAACTCAGCTGAATCAGTCACTAAGAAAAATCATATAACTATGAGTGTGCTTATAAACTTACTTCAACTTTCCTTTACATACTGCAAAGGTTGTAAATGCAAGGACTGGTCACAAAGTTACATTTTCATTACTATCAAATGGTCTCTAAATGAGACAGTCACTTAACAAGGACTATGTGTAGTATATAAACATACTCTGTAAAGAAATAAAGCATTACTCTCACTTTCCAAAACCAGCAAGGGTATATCCTTTTGGCTAAATGTTGTCCAATTCAAAGTCTGGTATCTTGAAGAATATGCAAGATGTCATGTTTAATTCCTGATTTTAAATTCCTTGGGGAAGTTCAGCAGATATTCAGCATAAAAAAATCCTCAGTTACCGTATCTGCATAAGAGGCAGTCAAAATACAGACATGCAGAAGTTGGGGATGGGAGAGATCAACAGAGTTCAGTAAGAGACAGCAATGCAGCTGCTAGACAAGTAGATTTAATATACAAAGTACAGATTTTACGACTTAGCCTATCAGTAAATGATGTCAGGAATTAATTATCTAAAACATATGAACCCAGCCTTACAACTGAAATAAAATGCATATGAATTCTTAACATCCCCATCTCACCCTAGATCTCATCTCGATATTAATAACTAGTTTACTGCAAAGTCTGTAGAGGCAGAAATAATGTACCGAGAGCTATTATATACATATCTAACCATATGACAGTTATGTTCCTCCTCATTTTTCTATTTTCCTATGTATTAGATTTTAATCTTGCTATTGCTATTGTACCATAATTTCTAGCTATTCCAGTTTACCTGTCAATTCCAAAAAGCACGAGTGCGAGCTGGTCGCTGTCCAACGTGCTGAAACTCCACGCTGAAATTCCAGTACCAAGCCGTGGTAGTCAGCAGATGGCGCCCTTCTGCGTGTTGTCAGCATCCAAGCTCCACCCCCCCCCCCCCAGAATGGATTTCTTCAGCACCCAAACAAACAGGACCTTTCAGCGTTGGATTCAGAAAATTTTTGCGCTTTTGTAGAACGCGTTCTGCCACGGGTTCTTCCTTGCCCCATAGCTCATTCTACTCTTTTTCAAAGAAGTACTCACCATGTTGACTTCAGAGACCATGTCTATACTGGCGATCTCTATTCTCATTCCAACATCAACAGGAGAACCTGGAAACCGAGATGGGTGATTTGTTGTGGGTTTTTTTTAATGACCAGCTAAGAAAATTAATTGGAATCTTCATTTCCAGTTTTTTTTTGGGGGGTAGGGTTGAGACAGACAGACAGAGAGGGGGAGAGGGAGAGGGAGAGAGAGAGAGAGAGAAATGGCATACTTCTGCCCATATGTTGCACTCAGGGAGTAGTGATTGATTTGTTTAAGACTTCTGTGAAAGCCAAAAGCTAACAAATCTGACTGCTGGTATAAAAACTGGCAACAAAGCCAATCTTTGTCCAACATGTATGGTTGTAAACTTACATACTTTAGTGTGTATGTGTGTGTGTAAGAAAGAGAGGGAGAGACAAAAAATAAGATATCTTTGGGATAGTATACAGCAGCCCTTCACCAGTCTTAGCTGGTTTAACAAAGCTAAGCAGAATCCTGTCTGGACAAGCTTGTAAACTAGATTAAGTAATTACAAAAATACCGGAAGAAGGCAATGGCAAACCACTTCCGAATGGTTGCCAAACAACTGTGTCAGCTACACACATAGATAAGTTCGATTCGGAGAAGTCTTTCCCTTCTACTCCTGAGACTGGACGAGCTACTTAGCAGGCAGGCTGATTTAACATTCTTACCAGCCCTCTGCCTCTGAAGGGAAGGAAGCGCACCGCGTCGTCTCCTAAAAAAGTAAACAAAGCAGGGGAGAGTTACCTCCAAAATCCGGTCTTAAGCGAATGTCGTATCCTTTGAGCAATCGGTCCACCGTCTCTTTCACGTAGGACATGTTGCTGGGCTCGTTCACGCTAAACAAGGCAGAAAGAGGGAACGTGATTTAGGACGAAGGAGACACCCTCCCGCTCCCGGCTACAATCTGTTTATCCTGCCTCCCGGACGGGGGGGGAGAGGGGAAGGTTCGAAATCATTGAGGGGGCTCAGGAAGGAAGGCGATGTATCCTGCACCGTACCCGGGCACGCCAACACGCGGGGGGAGAGAGACAGGCAGACAGACACGCACGCACGCACGCATATACACAGATACCCACCCCACACATGCGCCTTCTTGCGCCCAAACGCCCATCCTTACCTCTTAGCATAGGAGACTACAGCTATCATCACCGGGAAGACAAAAATCCCCGCGCCTCCTCGGAACTGAACTGCCCACATTCCTTCCTCCTGGTGAATAGCGGATGCCACTTTTTTATCCCCTCCCCCTTCTCACTCTCCGCCCCACCCGCGAAGATTCAAGGAATGCAACTTTCAAGCCACAGGCAGATAGCCGCCGCCGCCGCCGAGAAGAGCATCACGCATGCGTGGCACTGGTCCAATATCTGAAGATCCCGGTCAGCGTTGACCACTAGGCCGGTCAAATGAGCCACGCCGGAGGGCCCTGCTCGCTCTGCGAAGGGCGGCCCTCTGAAAGCCGAAAGCTCTTCGGCCAGGCAGAAGGTGAAGACCAGCCTACTGAAGCTCATCGCAGCTGAGCAGTGACAACCTCCATCTCTCCGCCGTTGCCTCTTCTGTCCGTACCGCTAGTTGGTAAAAAGGGAGCCAGTTTAGAGCGCAGCCGTCCGCGTTATATCGCCACAGCTACCGCTGGGTGACGCAATCCCCATTTCCTCGCTCCTGGTTTATATCGCTAGTCCACCATTAGCTTCTTTCAAGTTCCTTTTCTCCTGCCCTATCTAGGGCATGGCCCTGATGCCGGTTGTCTTCTATCCAGCTACATACGGTATCAAATCCACTGCTCAAGTTTGGAGACTATACATAGGAAAGGGCTAAGGCAAGCAAAGCAGTCCTAAATAACAATCCTTCTTTCTAAGGTTCCTTTTAAAAAAAAAAGGATGAGGGGACATAAGTAATTTGACTTCCATCAGACCAGAATTCCCTAAGCAACAGGAAGGTTTGCACCTACAACAAGAGATGATACTCTGTACATTCACTCATTGTGGGTGTGGGCAATACAGAAGTACTTAAGAATCCTTTCCACTTTGGTGATTTATAGCATCTTCCAGCACCACTGGGCCACCACTGTGGCATATGTTGCTAAGAAAGATGGACTTTATTTTGCCACAGCAAAAGTTGGAGGTGCCATAAGATGCTACAAATCATTAGTGTGGAAAAGGTCTTCCCCTGCACTCCTCTTCTGAACAATAGGGTGGTGAAATTGGAACAGTTATTCATCTCACAGCTGCTGTCAGCTCACAGGCATACTGCCAACAAAAGAAGAGGGGAGGGAGGATAAAAGGGCAATAAAGCTTTGTGTGTATGTGATGGGAAATCAGAAGGGGGGGAATGACAGGTGAGAAGGACCAGAGCAGCTGGATCCTGTTTGTACCAGCATCCCTGGCCATAGCCAGGCACCTTGAGAAATATGTGGAGTACCTTCAAACATCTCAGAGTTCTCAAAACATCTTGTTCAGCTCCGGTTGGCTGGAAACAGACTGGTCATGGAGGGAGGGATGGGCTGGGGGCAAGCCTACATCTTATTTTGCATCCAGTGAGCATGGTGATTTCAGAGCTGGCTTGAATTTAATGCAACCAACATTCTTAGTAAAAGAACCCTTTGCTTTAATCAAATGGAGTTGAAGGCTTTTCTTTCCTAAGGGATTGGATTGGGGCATGTCTGATATTAAACCAGCTTTGCAACTGTGGTCAACCCAAAGAAGAAACTGCCTCTACCATGGGGACCGTGCAAACGATATCGTCTCAAGGGAGCAACCAGGAAGCGGTCAAGGCCCCACTGGCCAACTGGACTGTTCCATAGAAATCCTACTGGGGGCCAAACTATCCAAACCTAAAGTATTCCATGACTTCTAGGAAATTGGAGGAATTGCAGACTTTTATAGATAAAACCTGAAGCGTGGATTCATCCAACCCACCAAAACAAGGTTGGCTGCCCTGGTACTGTTTACGGAAAAGAAGTACAGGTCCCTTTGTCTATGCATTGATTATCATGGGCTTAACATGTGTGTGTGGAAAATGTTTACCCACTCCCCCTCATGAAGGACATGCTGGCCCATTTGACCAAAGGAAAAGTTTTCACCAAGTTGGATTTGAGGGAGGTGTACTATCTCTGCAAATGGCAAGAGATCTGTCCAATTGTCTTGTTGATAATGTAGCATCTGAGGTACTGTTACAGCAGTGAGTTGACTATCTCACACACCCTGTTTGTTTGGGAGTGATGGGAGGAGCTTAAGTCCTGGGCAGTGACCATTAATTTCAAAAACTTGCACCAAAACTGCAAAGTAAATTGCACCCCCTCCGGTCTGATATGATGCGGTCAGAGATGCCATGCAGCCAGTAGACATGTTCTACAAATAGTTTAGCTAAGGTGTGGGCTGATGGGATTTTGGGACATGGGATGAAATGAACATGCTTTGAAAATAAGTCCATGACTTCCCAAATTACGGTTTTTCCTGCTTTCTCAAGCAATTCTACTATAAAGTCCATAGAAATTTCTTTCCAAAGTGCATGGAGGTTCACCACTGGCTGTAGTAATCCCTCAATGGGTTTTTTTTTTTTTTGAGGGACAGCCACCAAAACTGTTGCTTGATCAAATGTAGGGTCTTTACAAAGCCAAAATGCCCTGCTGCTTTTGAATCATGAGAGGTCTGCAAAACAGTAATGTACAGGGAGGCAGGAACATATAGCTTTGCCCCAACCCAGGCCAGTCCATCCCTCAAGGTTCACTCATCTTTGTGAGCTATTAACCATTCATTGTTTTTAAGGCAGTCCTCATTTTGTCTAGTATTTCACAGGGGATGCCCAGTTTGGCTTTCCCCTGGCCTCTTGTTATTACTACTGCTGCTAATTGGTTTGACGGGATGACTGGTCAGATTTCAGGCCTCACTGTTGTATTGTGGTAGATGAGACAGGGTATCCATTAAAATGTTTTTTCATCCTGGAATGCAGTGCAGGGTAAAGTTAAAGTAGTTAAAGTATTGCACCCAGTGAGCTTGCTTAGGGGATAGTTTCTGCAGAGTTGTTAAAGCTTCCAAGTTCTTATGATCTGTCCATGCCTCAAATGGGAGTTTAGAGCCCTCTAGGAAGTGTCACCAGGTGAGCAGCGCCCACTGAACAGCATAAGCCACTGCCCACCTCCGTCCTGTGTTAGTTAGTTTTCTGTACAAGCACTGGGTTGAAGGATTCCCTGGGGGTTCTCCTGCTGTAACACTGCCCCTACTGCTACATCACTAGCATCCACTTGGACGACAAAAGGGGCATTTGATTTTTCTTGCCTAAATGTAGAACCGTACTTTTTTCACCATTAAATTTCATTTTGTTAGATCCTTCTATATCTTAAGCCTGTCTTCTGGAGTGTTGGCTATTCCTGCCAGCTTGGTGTTGTCTGCAAATTTGATGAGTTCCCCATCTATCCCCTCATCCAATCATTGATGAAGATGTTGAAGAGCACTGGGCCTAGAACAGAGCCCTGGGGCACCCCATTACACACGTCCCTCCATATAGATGCAGTTCCATTGAGAACCACACACTGAGTATGGCCGGTCAGCCAGCTACAAATCCATCTGGTGGTGATGCTGTCTAACCCACATTTTTCTATCTTATTAAGTAGTAGGTTGTCGTCTACTTTATCTAATGCCTTACCGAAGTCCAAGTAAATTATATCCATAGCATTCCTCTGTCACCTGGTCAAAGAATGCAATAAGATTTGTCTGGCATGATCTGTTTTTGACAAACCCATGTTGGCTTTTGATAATGACTTTGTTTGCCTCTAGGTGTTCACTGATTCGTTGCTTGATTATCTTTTCCAGAATCTTCCCAGGTATTGTGGTCAAGCTGAAGGTCTGTAGTTTCCTGGATCATTTTCCCCCTTTTTTTGAAGATGGGAACTACATCAGCTCTTTTCCAGTCCAGTTCCCAATGTGCTCCAGGATCTTTGAAAGATATAGTTCAGTGGTTCTGAGATCACATCTGCCAGTTCCTTCAGAACCTTGAGGTGTAATCTATCTGATCTGAACTTGATTTGAAGTTGCTTTCTCATATGGGGGGGCACACTAGCTCTGCTTTGACTTTCTCTGGGTCCATTTCCACTCCCTCGTGCGAGACGCAATACCCTGGGTATTAAATCTTCTGCTGGTGTAACTTGCACTTTGAGAGTTTAATGTACAGTTCAGCTGCCTGTAATTTTTCAGAACTGCTTGCATGAGCTTCATATGCTCATCCTTCATTTCAGTGTAAATTAAAATGCTATCTAGATACATCAGCTTTCCCTTGTACAGGTGTTCATGCAGGGCTTCATTTATCAACTGCATGAATACTGCAGGGGGCCCTTGTAGACCAAAGGGAAATACTCAGAATTGGAAGTATCCCAGAGGGCAGTTGATTGCGGTTTTCCACTCATCCCCCTCCTTAATTCTGGTAATAGGCTTCTCGTAAGTCCAATTTTGCACAAAAAAAAAATCCCTTGGCCAGGTGGGCTAACATGTCCTTCATGAGTAGTAGGGGTACATATTCTCCACACAGACTGCATTAAGACCATGATAATCCATGCATAAGCAAAGAGAGCCATCTTTCTTTTCTCAAAATAGCACTGGAGCTACCCAGGGTCTGGCTAGTTGGATGTACCCACATTGTAGATTTTTGTCTTTGAACACATGAAGTTTTTCCAACACATGGGGAGTCATAGAATACAGTTTATGTTTTGGCAATCTAGCCTTGGGGAGAATCTCAATTGCACAGTTAGTTGGCCAGTGGATCTGCCCACTTTTTGCTAAAAACCTCCCTCAGATTCCAATATTCCTTGGGGATTTTGGGGTCTTGCCTTAGTTGGATTCATGCCACTGGGGCCAGTTCTTTTGTGTCTTGAGGGTTTTGGCTGCTAATCTTTTGGAGGAAACCTTTCCCTTTTCCTGACTCCCTTTGTCGGATCTTTAATAGTCTCTTTTGTCAGTTAACATAAAGGGTCCATTTTTGGAGCCATGCCAATGTACAGTAAGAGGGGTCTCTCCATCCTCGAAGCCATGATAAACCTCAGGGTTTCTTCACGGTTCCCCATCTGCATTTCCATAGTCTCCATTATAAAATGAATCACCCCTCCCCTGGCCACAGTCCCATCCAGTTGGCAAAATGCCATAAGCACCATCAGTAGTCAGAGTCTCAGTTCCACTTTCTCTACCACCTCAGGACTCATCACACACCTGGTGCAGCCTGAGTCCAGTAAAGTCCAACACCTTCCCCTGGGTGCCTAATGATGGCATGATCAGCTCACCTGGGATGGTGATAGAGTCCATAGGGTGACTTACCAGGGGGTCGTCATTGAAGTCTGTGTCACTCCACTCTGGGGTTGTTGGAGTTCCCTGGTCCCCGTAACTAAACGGGGAGCAATCAATGACTTCTATTCCCTCCAACACTGTCTAGCAGGGCTTCGGGATGAGTTTCCCTCCTTCCCTGTGTTGCTGCTGAACTTAGGGTGGCTTTCGCAAGTTGGCAGTCGGTGGTGCCTTCTCACATTGAAATAGTCCATAGGTCAGCGTTTGGGGATGAGGTTGTACCCAGGAGTTCTTGGGACATCTTTCTTCTCCAATGGGGAGGAACGGCGCCATCCATAGTGTTGCAGTTGCGAGAACTGACTAGGTCGATTTTCACTTCCTTGGTTAGCACGTACCACTAGGGTTGGTGGGGCTCCTTGCAAGATGCAGCTGTTGTATACATCATCATTGAGCCCATCTTGGAAGCATTCTATCAGGCTGTCTTCTGACCAATCAGCTAGGTGGCAGCCCATATCACAGAACTCTTGATTGTAAGTTGTGACCCCTCTGCAACCCTAGTTGATGGTTGGGCAAGTGGGTCCTCAAACCTCTTGCACAGAGCCATCATGAACCAATCAAAGCTCTGGAGCTCTGGTGGACCATCATTGTGGAGGGAGACCATCCACTCTACTGCAGTGCCTTCCAGAGTCATGGTCACGCATCTGACCCAGTCTGCCTTGGTAGACAGGTCTGCCTTGTAGTCCTACATGTAGTTCCGCACTTGGGCAAGGAAAAGCCACAGTTGGTTTGGGTCTCCTCCGTATTTCAGACCCAGGGTTTGGGGCCTCAGCACCACTTGCCTTTGGGGGATGGGTCCCCCTTGGGACAAAAGCTGCATTGCTTGATCGGCTGGTGGCAGAGCTGCCTGACCTTGAGCACATCCCAATGAGATTGCTGACCCTCTGAATGTGGCTGCTTGCATCACGGCACCATCTCCCACTGGTTCTGGCCACATTCAAGGTTTGGCTAACTGGGCTAGAACTTTTTTGGCTTGCCAGGTCCCAAAGGCATCTCTCAGTACTCTTCAGGCTTGCTCCACTAGATCCTGCTGCTCAGCCAGCTCCCCTTGGATTTCTTCTTTGCCCCAACAGCCATGCCACTCTCGTCACCAAGCTCTGCAGCTTACACCAAGGGGTTTCCCCTCTACTTCCTCATCTTTTCTTCCCAGGGTAAGCAACCACTGGGGCTTCAATACCTCCTCACTGATACATTCCCCAGCCATTCGAGTTCCTCTTTTGGGCAATGTGGTTTGGCAGGTGGGCCCTGCGAGCTCCAGTCTCTTCCAAGCCACTTTTGTGGCTTGTAATTTTTTTGCTTAGTCCCCTCAGTAGACATTGGTCTCCTGGTTCACTGTTACAGCACAGCTGGCCTACTGTCAGACTGGCCACAGCCTGTTCCCTAGGAGAGAACAAGCCTTGATTCCATAGGTGTTAGAGAAAAGGTACTTTTACTAGAGATGCTGAATGCAGTGTGAGCTAGGCAAGCTCTGAAGAAAAACTGCACAAAAAGCATATATTGAAAGCAATCCTCAATGTTCAAAACCCTCCCCCCAGTGAAAATAGTCCAGTCAGGCTCTGTTCCAATGTTTTGGGAACCTTTTCCCAGGGCTGACATCCTTGAAAGCAGGAAGATAGCATGGTTTAGCACCTTTAATTCCTGTTAGTGTCCATACTCCCCAAATTCCTACAGCATTCTTTCACACCTCCAGCTCTCTTCCCCTCTCAAATGCCCCCTCTCCCTTGGCTATGGTAGTTGCTAGAGAGCTTCAAAGAAAGTGAAGATAGGCATGTGACACCATAATTCAAAAGCGGCAGGGCACTTTGGCTTCATAAAAACCCTGCACTTAATTAAGCGGCAATTTTTGTGGCTGTCACTGAAAAAGGACATAGAGAACTATGTGACTAGTTGCCCCATTTGTGCCTCTGCCAAAACACCTGCACTTTTCTGCCAGTAGCAGAGCCCAGAGTCCCATGGACTGTCAACTCTACAACGAACCTGGCTGCAGCCATTTTTGTCATTCTAGTTTGCCACAAGAAAGGGAGGAGGAAAAGGTATTTCTGGTAGTCTAAACATGAGCAAATCTTGTGGGAACCAAGGTCATTCCCACACTGTATTGGAAGAGGAGGACCTTTTAGTCAGAAAGCCCACCAAGTCATTCTATTGGATAGCATTGGTAGAGGGGTAGGAATTGTTACATTGTATTATTTTGATTCTAGGAGGGGAAAATTTAGATTTGGTTTCACTTTTGACTGTGCTGATGCTATGTATCCAATAAACATGTTCTTTGAGAAATTTTCCTGCCTCAGAGTTCTAATGTCATGGTTCCGATAGATGAGACCAGTAAAAGCAGAACTCCAAGGCTAGAGGTTTCCTTAAAGAACATGTTTATTGGCTACAAAGTATACGCACAGTCAAAAGTGAAACCAAGTCTGGAGTTCCCTCCAAAGTGTTACAATGTTACAAAGTTGAACTTCCCACCTCAACACTATGTAATCAACTACGTTCCCCAAAAGAATACTTTGGTGGGCTTTCTAATGGAAGGCTCAGCCTGCCGAATTTGCAGGCAGTGATGACCTTGGTTCCCACAGAACAAAATATTAATGTTTAGGCTAACATTAAAATCACCCCTCCCCCTTCCCAGTCCTGTGGCAACCAAAAATGAAACAAAATGGCTTCGGCCAGGATCGTTGCAGTGTTGACGGTTGGGTCCCCTAGAGAGAGAACAAATCCTGCAGATAAACAAAAGTTAGAGTTAGGAACCTCCCCGAAGCTTATGAGGATGTTTATCAAAAAAAATTTGTATTAGTCTATTTGCCTTGACATCAGTACTTTTTACTTAAGTAGCTTCTGATAGTGGGTATCCCTTCCACTGAACTAAATACTGTAATTTCCCTTTGTACAATCTAGAATCAAGAATTCATTTAATTTCATAATGTGTTTCTCCCTCCACCAAAAGGGGACCAGATGCTTTCTTAGGAACGGGGCTTAAGGAGGATTCCCTGGCAGGTTTTAGTAAGCTGTAGTGGAAAACAGGGTGGATTTTCCCCAACAGACGAGGGAGTTTTAATTCTACTGTAACAGGGTTTATAATCCAAACTATGGGGAAGGGACTGAGGAATTTTGGTCCTAATTTTTTACTAGGTAATTTGAGCCTTAAGTATTTTGTAGAGAGATAGACTCTCTCCCCCACATGAAACAGCTTCTGAGGAGACCATTTCTTGTCTGCCTGCTTTTTGTAAATTTTTGAGGCTTGCACTAAAGCTTTTTTTGCATTGTCCCAAACAGTTCTCAGGAGGTCACTCACTGATCTAAGGTTTGAGAGGTGGGAGGCTCCTACAGGTACTCAGGCATAGGAATGAATTCTTGACCAGTAGCTATTTTAAAAGGAGTAAGTCCAGTGCTGTTATGTATGGTATTAATATAAGCTATCTCAGCAAAAGAGGGAATAAATTGCAGGTAGAAGTTTGCGAATCCCCAAAAACTTTGAAGTTGCTTATGGGTCCGTGGGGACTGCCATTCTAGCACAGCCTTTACCTTGGCTGGATCCATTGCCACTCCTTCACTGGAAATTCTGTATCCCAGGTAGTCTAGATGCTTTTGATGGAATTCACATTTGGAGAGTTTTGCATAAATTTGGCTTTCAGCAATTTTCAGAGTATTTCATGCACTAATTTTACATGCTCTGCCATTGTCTCTGTGTAAATGAGGATGTCGTCAAGATAAACTAGAACCCCTTTGTACAGGTGGTCATGCAGCACTTGATTGATCAATTGCATGAATACAGCAGGGGCCCCTTGAAGACTGAAAGGCATAACTTTAAATTGAAAACTCCCCAGGGGTCTGTTAAAAGCTATTTTCCACTTATCTCCTTCTTTAACCCGCACTCAATAGTATTCTTCTCTTAGGTCTAACTTGGTAAAAAAACTTTCCCTTTGCTAAATGGGCCAGTATGTTTTTCATTATGGGGAGAGGGTACATATTCTCCATGCTGACAGCATTTAACCCTTTAAAATCAACACACAACCTCAGCAATCCATCCTTCTTCTCTTTGAAGAGCACAGTGGCAGCTAAACAGATTTAGCTGGCTGAATGAATCCCGTGGATAAGTTCTTATTGATATACTCTCACAGCTCTTTCAACTCTCAGGGGGTCAGAGAGTACATTTTGGGCTTGGGAAGTTTGGTGTGTGGCAAGATCTCAATGGCACAGTCATTCGGTGTGTGTGGAGGTGGGAGGATGTCACATTTCTTCTCGCTGAATGCATCAGCTAAGTCTCAGTATTCACTTTGGATGAGCTGAGTCCCAGGCAGAGGGCCTATAATGGCTCTCAGAGTCTCAAGGGATTGCCCTTGGTCCTCCTTTGCAGTAGCCCTGCGCGTTTCACTGGCCCGAGTAGGAAGCAAGGGCTCCATCGCTAACCTCAAAGTCTTCACTCCATTTTCCCAACAGATCATAGAACGCCACTTATCAAGCCAGGCCAGTCCAAAAATTACAGTCTCAGTCATTTTTGGGACCACTATGAAGCGGATGATTTCCCAATGCTCCTCCATTTCCAGGCACACTGTTTCAGTTAGATGAGTGGCAGGAGCTCCCCCTATAAGAGATCCATCTGCCTGTTCAAATCTCATGGCTCTGGGCAATAATTTGGCTTGAATGCCTAGCTTAAGTACCATGGAGAGGTTGATTAGGCATCTGGTACAGCCTGAGTCAATTAAAACAAGCAAGTCCATTTAGGCACCTGTCTTAGGAACTAAAAGCTTCACAGAGATGGCAAAAGGCAGGATGGGTTGACTCACCATCGGGTTGTTTTCTCCCTCACTGTTGTTGTCAGAAGGGGCAGGTGCAGGCAAGCATTCTGCTGGGGTCTCCTGTTTCCCCTGGGTGGGGTGAAGTGACCCATGCAGCTTGCTCCTAGCTAGCCCAATTCAATTTCTCTTGCACTGCATGAGGCTTCCTCTTGGGCTTTGTGGAGACAGCAGGAGCACTCTTAGCTGGAGGAAATGGGACTGGACAATCAGCTGCTTGGTGTCCAAGCTGAAACACCTGATCGGGGGTCCCATAGGTGCTCGAGGAAAACCAGAGGCTGCAATAGACTGGGGATATCAGGCCACCTGGTATCTTTCTTGGGTCCGCCTTGGTCTGGACTCCAATGCTGTAGGTCTCTGGTAATGGTCCAGCTTGATGACCAAGATTATAGCCAGGCAGTACCATTCGCAGAACTGATCAGGGATCCCCCTGTAGGTGCACGCATGGAATAACTCACTATCTAAGCCTGTCTTGAAGTGGAGAATTAGTGATCACTCAGGCCACTGACTGATTCATCCAGCCACCTTCTGAAATTTTCTTATATATTTTTTGCTGGCCGTCCCCTCTGCTTCAAGTTATGGATGTCCTTTTCAGATCCGGCTCTCAGCTCACCGATAAACTGTTGTGATTCCTCACCAGCCAGTGTGTAAAGTGGTACTAGAACATCATGGGATCTTGATTATATCTTCTATTAATGCAGCTTTTCGGTGATGATTGAGCCTAGAGTGCCAAAATGACAATGAAAATACAATTAATAGCTTGTATAGTGCCTTTAAGAATTTAGCATGGATTAGTTCCTGAAGGTATAAACTGGGCTATAATTCAAATTGAACACCATATAAGATCTGTGTTACTCTTATGTCTAAAAAAAATAAAATGCTGCAGACTCTAGACAAAAAAAGTCACATTACAGACTTCCGGTTCCGGTCGCGCTGTACGGAGCCGTTTTACGGCTGTTTTCCAGCCGCCTGGAGCGTCTAAGGCCGGGAGGGACTGATAGATTGCAGCGGAATCCCTGGCGTACCGGAAAAGGCCAAGAACGCCGCAGAAAAGTCAGAGGGGATGCAAACCGGAGACAGAGAGGCCGGCTGCGGCCGGCCCGAAGACACGAGGAGCAGGCACGAGTAATGGAGGCGAGGGGAGAAGATACACGGAAGCAGTAAGGAAGGAGAAGGTGGGGGAAGACCCAAGAAAGAAGTACCCTGGATGGCAGAGGGACTCGGTGAGTGAAGCCCCTTGCGTTGCGCCCCAGAAATATCGGAACTGGAGCCCCAGGGGTACAGCAGCGGCCAGAACTTACTAGGGAGGAAGGAGGGAGAAGGAGAGAAAGGAGAGCGTTGGAGGGGAGACGGAAGACTGGAGACAGACCTGGGACGCTGTAAAGGGAAGGCTGAGGGGATTTGGAACCAGAAGCTGACAAAATACAGTAGAACGTGGTCTGGGAAAGAAAGTAAAGAAGGGCAAGAAGAAGCCAGAAAAATGCAAAGGGAAGGGATAGGCTGGCAGGCTATAGCATGGAGGAGGAGTCACAGAAGGAAGGTAGGGGCAATATAATCCAAAAGAGGTTCCCTACACTGGGGAGAATCAATCTGAACTGGCTCCCTGATCATAGATGACTCCTATCTTGGAACTGCCTGAATATTGACTCTTATCCCTGAACTGTTTGAATCCTGAGCCTTCTCCCTGAAAGATCAGAATATTGGATCATCATCAGAACACTGTCTGGTGATTAATTTGGTTTAATTTAAAAATCAAAGAAAAACCTGGCCAACAGTAGGCTGAACTCAGGATGGCCACCAAGCAGACCAAACTGATATCCCCAAAGGCAGCTGCACCCTCCCCAGCTCAGCTTCCTAAAACACCAGGGAAAAATCTACCTGCCCTCCCATCCTCCCACATACCTACAGGCCCCCAGAACCCCCGTCAACCCAGGCCTCTCCAGTAACGCACATGATGAAAGAAATAAAAGAGATGATAGATGCATTGGGAAAAAGGGTGGAGGAAATGGATAAAAAGTTGGAGGACGTGGGCACAAGGATGGAGAAACGGTGCAAAGATATAGAACAGAAGCTGGAGGAACAAGGCAGAGATTTAGAGAGGAAGTGGGAAGAACAAAGCAGAGCGGTGACTGCAGACCTGGAAACAATGCAAACACACAACAAGAGAATGAGAGATGAAATTGGAAAAAATTTTAAGGAGATCTGGGAGAGGGTTGAAAAAAGGATGGAAGAGGTGGAGAGTCACATGGAGGGACAAATAGCGGAGATGAAAAGTGTGGCTCAGGACCAATCCACTATGATGCAATATTGGCAGATGGCGACAGCAATCAGATTTAGGGGATTGAGAGAGACAACAAATGAAAACCAAAAGGACCTGAAAAGAATCTTTGTAAAAGCCCTGGCAAAATTTCTGGGAGAGAAAGCCGAAAATATTTCATGGCAAGTCGACAGAATCCACAGAGTTAACTCGTGGATTGCAGCAAACAGGCAACTACCAAGGGACGTGGTTATCCATTTTGCAACAAAGGGGTTCCGGGACTTTATCTCTACAACATCCTATAACAAGAAATTATATGTAGAGGAGCAAGAGGTGGCGATACTGAAAGAGATCCCCCCGAAGATGTTAAGAGACAGAAAAGATTACAAGTTTCTGGTCAATGAACTGAAAGCATGCGCTCTACAATATCGATGGGAAGCCCCGACTGGAATATCACTACTTTATAAAAGCAAAAGATACCATCTGATCTCAATCCAGAAAGCCAAAGAATTTCTTGAAAAGGAACTGAAGGCGGAAGGACCTCAACCCACAACGAGGGACAACGTAGACTGGCCACATGAAAGAGGAAGGGACTTAGAACAACGATCAAACTTCTTAGAAGCACAGACCGCTGCAGCAGCAGGAGAAGTGAAAGGACCTCCTCGGGATGTGACTGCACAGAGAATAGATGGCAATAAAAACATGGAAGCAGGGCAGATTACAGAGTCAAGGCAATTAAGGTCTACTACCAAACGCACAGACCAGCAAGAAAAGATCCCACAAAACAATATGAGCACCAACCCGGATACCATGGGAGCGAGATCAAGGAAGAAAGCAGGGGAAAAAGCAGATGCGGTCTGGCAGGAGTATCCTGAAGCCGATCATGGCAAGTAAATATTTGACTTGGAACGTTAACGGGTTAAACTCCCCACAGAAAAGGAAGAAAATATTTCATTACCTGAATCAAGGTAAAAATGATATAATTTGCCTACAAGAAATGCACATCAGAGCGGCGGACCAGAAATATTTAACCAACAACAAACTAGGCACACAATTTGTTGCAGCGGCAGCAGGAAAGAAGAATGGAATTGTTATATATGTGAAGAAACATATAAGAGCTAAGCTAATAGAGTCAGACTCCCAAGGTAGATACCTAGCAATCGAAATAGTACAGGAAGATAAGAAAATTCTGGTGATGGGCATCTATGCACCAAATCAACAACAAGGAAAATTCTACAAATTGATACACAAGAAGTTAACACAACTCAACTACAGATCATGTATTATAATGGGAGACTGGAACGGTGTCATAGAGGTCATCCTGGATAAAAAGAAGACAGCACCTAACCCGCAAAAACACTCCAAGTTGCCTAAATCCTTCTTCGACATAAAGGAGGACCTCGAACTGATAGACATTTGGAGGGAAAGACACGGCAAAGAGCAAGAATTCACATTTTTCTCAGACAGATATCAATCATTCTCCAGAATTGACTTTATATTAACAACTAGCGACTTGCTGGTTAACCTAAAAACGGTGAAAATCCTACCCAAAGTACTATCAGACCATAACCCGGTATGGATGGAATTAAGACATGGTCAGAAACCTAGGAGATCCTGGAGAATTAATGAAAACCTGTTTAAATATGAAGAAAAGGTGGCTGAATGCAAAAATGCTATGAAGGAATTCTTTAGCATAAATATGAAAAATGAGACACCTATAGAAATGATATGGGATGCCAGCAAGGCATTTATGCGTGGGATTCTCATGGACATGAATAAAAGGCACCGTCGTAAACAAGAACAAAAAAGAAAGGAGTTAGAAGATGAGATAAGTAAGAAAGAGCAGCTATTAATAAAAAGACCAGAGGACAAAGTCACCAAAGAAGGAATCAAGATTCTAAGGAAACAATTTGACTTGTTGTTGGCAGACCAAGTGGCAAGGAATATACAATATGCAAAACATAAGACATTCTGTAATTCCAACAAACCTGGTCGGTGGCTGGCTTATACCTTAAGGAAGAAGCAGAAATCCCGCATAATTGAAAAGATAGAGTACAAAGGCAAGGAAGAATTTCAACAGGAAGTAATCAAGAAAGCTTTTACCGAGTTCTACTCAAAGTTATACCCCGAGGAGAAGACACAAGACAAGGAGATAGACAAGTTCCTACAAAATGAAAAGTTATTGATAATCACCGATGAACAAAGAGATGCCCTGAATGCATTGATCACAAAAGAGGAAATACTCTCAGTGATCAAACAATTGAAAAAGGGAAAATCGCCCGGGACGGATGGGATAACAGCGACCTACTACAAGCATCTCCTAGAGGAAATGATAGAACCCCTTAGAAAGTTGTTTGTCAACATACAAGAAGGTGGTCAAGTTCCACCGTCATGGAAAACAGCTTATATCTCTCTAATCCCTAAAGAGGGAAAAGATAACGCACAACCTGAAAATTACAGACCCATCTCACTACTGAACACGGATTACAAAATCTTCGCAAAAATCTTGGCCAACAGATTAATGACTGTGTTGCAAAAAATAATTCACCCGGATCAAACTGGATTTATACAAGGACGTCAGATGAAAACTAATGTAAGACAACTGCTGAACATAATAGAGTATTTGGAAAGGCACAACCAGGTGCCCTCTACTCTCATGTTTGTGGATGCAGAAAAAGCCTTCGATAGACTGAATTGGCCGTTTCTGACAAAACTGGTCGGGGGGATGAAAATGGGAAAACAGTTTCTTAACTCCATACTGGCAATTTACCAGAAACAAACAGGCCAGATCATTTGTGAATGGGGACTTAACAGACTCATTTAACATAGAAAAAGGTATGAGACAGGGATGCCCACTATCCCCCTTGCTATTTGTTTTAACGCTGGAGATTCTACTGAACAAGATAAGAGCGGCAGAGGACATAAAAGGCATACGGATTAGACAACAAGACTACAGACTATGTGCCTTCGCGGATGACCTGCTGGTGACAATGGCGCAACCAGCACAATCAGCTAGGAGATTGATGGAGATAATGAAAGACTATGGTAGGGTATCAGGCTTCAAAGTAAATATATCTAAGACGAAGATGCTAGTTAAAAATCTAGATAACAAAGCAAAACAGGACTTGGAAAGAATAACGGGCTGTGAAATAGTTAAGAAAGTTAAATACTTAGGAGTGGAGATAGAAGCTACAAATGCGAAATTATACAAAAATAATTATGAGGTGCTGTGGAACAAGATACAAACAGATCTGGTCAGGTGGAAAACATTACAATTGTCCCTGCTGGGCAGGATAGCGGCAGTAAAAATGAACGTATTGCCAAAATTTCTATTTCTCTTTCAAATGCTACTCATACTCAAAAAGGATGTGGACTTGGACGAATGGCAGAAGGGCATCAACAGATTTATTTGGGGTGGCAAGAAACCGAGGGTTAAATTAAAAATCATCCAGGATACAAGTAAGAGAGGTGGTTTAAAAATGCCCAATCTGAAGTTATATTACTACGCCGCGGCGCTGGTGGCGCTGAGCGACTGGATCAACATGACGAACGACAGAATATTGAATGTTGAAGGGCATGGTTTACTATATGGCTGGCACGCATACCTTGTGTATGACAAAAAGGTTGACAAGAATTTCAGGGAGAACCCACTACGAACCCTGTTGTTGTGGGTCTGGAAGAAATATAAGTACCTACTACATGAAAAGATTCCCATCTGGACGATCCCCGGGCACGCAATAGGGGACATAAATATATCACAAGGTCAGGAAGTGGTGCCCTATAGTAAACTTGTATTGGAAGAAGAAAATGTGTTTTCGTTAAAGCCACCAAATACGCTAGCAGAAGAAGGAATAGGGGGTACCTGGCTTTCATATTTGCAACTGCAGTCTAGATGGCAAAAAGACCTGAAGAAGGGCTTATCCCTTACAGATGAGAATTTAATTGAACAGGTTAGAGAGCAGGGGCTCATGCATATCAAATGAGTGTACAGCGTACTGATAGAAATTGACTCTGAATCTGTACTAATCAAGGACTGTATGGTAAAGTGGGAACAAGATTTTGGGCAACCTATCACGATGGAAACGTGGGAGGGAATCTGGGTGAGAAATGTAGAATTTATGAAAGCGCAACATTTAAGGGAAAACTTCTATAAGATGTTCTATAGGTGGCATCTAGATCCGAAAAAATTATCATATATCTACCCAGACACCCAACCTAAATGTTGGAAGTGTGGCAGTATGGAGGCTACATATTTTCATGTATGGTGGACATGTAGAAAAATTAAAGCCTTCTGGAGAAAAATATGGTGGACACTCCAAACCATTTTGAAAAAGCGTATTGAATTTCTACCTCAGGTGTTTTTGTTAGGGATCATAAAAGATTGCACTACCACAGAGACAAACCTAATTCTGAACTTGATCACAGCAGCGAGACTGCTGGTGGGACAATACTGGAAGAAGTCAGAAATACCACCTATTGAAGAATGGACTTTGAAAGTAATAAATTTGGCAGAAATGGCCAAAATATTGGCATATTTGAAGGATCGCTCAAATGAACAATATATGATAGACTGGAAACAGTGGATAGACTACATACAAGAGAAACACCAATCAAATAAAATGTATCTGACTTATAGTTAAAGCTTGACATAAAGGAGTGAAGAATGTTTACAAAATTAAATCGATTGTATTAAGTTGGATAGCAGGGAGCTTGAACTTCCCCCTGGTTTACGTATACAAAGGCTATTACATACTGTTGTATCTCATGATTTATGTTGACTGCTTTTTAGTATGCTATTATGATTAATGTTGATTGCTTTAATAAAAAATTTATAAAAAAAAAGAAAAGAAAAAGGATTTTAAGTAACTTTTTGGGGGGGAGATGGGGGGTTGGTGAAAAACCTCACTTCCAGAATGTTCGAACAAATAAAGGATTCATTGTGAAGCTTCAGGAAAAAAAGTCACATTACAGAATGCTGTTTTAAGGACTCACTTCAATCCACATCTTAAGAAAGCAGAACTCTTGGAAACAATTTCTTCCAACAGGAACTTTTATTAAGAGTAGTTGATAGCAGGCAGAATAGACAGGATCTGAGGGATTCCCTTGTAGATCGATATTTTAAAGTGCCCCTAAGCAAACCCCACCCCACAGTTCATCTGGGTGGTTCAGACCGGCAAATCCCCAGGGGTTAAATCCATCAATGGGAAAGGAAAGATAACATCAGTCCGGCTCTGTTTGTGCACGATCATTCCACAGCTCTTCACACTTCATTTTGAGGATGGAGAAATAAACCAGGTCCCAGAGGTTTGTATCTCTTCCCCCCTTTTCCTAGCTGCCCAGTAGGGAGGAGAAGTTAGAGGGGTGCATAGTATAGGAGGCAATTTGTTACATTGTAATGGTTAGCAGACACAGAGGCAAATAAACAAAAGATTACTTTGTAGTGAATAGAGGAAGTGAAAGCAATAAACCCGCATGCATACCCCCCTCCCCCTTGGGAGTATGGCAGAATCCAGGGAAGGGTGAGAGTTGGTTTTAGATCAGAGGACATAGATAGAAAGGAAATATAAATGGATTCTGACATCCTGTCCCCCTTAAAACTAAGAGAGATCCACCTGTAGAGAAAACAAAACAGGTATAAAAGTTATCTGGCTTGTTGGGATATTCTGTATGAAACTTCTTTAGCAGTTTCAGGGCTCTGACATGGACCCACTGGTTTTGTGAGGAAGGAAGGTGTTTCCATGCTATTAGGTACTGAATTGCCCTATGATACTTCTTAGAGTCTAGGATTTCCTTTATTTCAAAGTGTTGTTCTCCTTCAACCATGATTGGAGGTAATGGGGGGGATTTTGGCCATAAGGGTGACTGTTGTTCTCTTTTCAGCAAACTGCAGTGAAAAATTGGGTGTATTTGCCTGAGATTTTTGGGTAATTCTAATTCTACTGTTACTGGGTTTATGATTCTTTTAATTGGAAAAGGTCCAATATATTTTGGTCCAAGTTTTTTACATGGTTGTAGGGATTTTAGGTATTTTGTAGACAAATATACCATTTCTCCTACAATGAATGGTGTGAGTTCAATTCTCTTTTTATCTGCTTGTGCTTTGTATGCTTGCCTAACTTTGTCTAAGGATTTTTTAACTATTGGCCAGCTGTTTTGTAATTGTGTTATCCATTCTTTCAGTGATTGAATTGCTGGTTCATTTGGGATTAGTTCTGGCATAGGTTTGAAACTTTGACTGGTGGCTATTTGAAAAGGAGTGTAGCCTGTGCTGGAGTGGACTGCATTATTGTAGATGACTTCTGCGAAAGGGAGTAGGTCCATCCAATTTGTTTGCTGGAAATTAATAAAGCATCTTAAGTATTGCTCAAGTACTGAGTTTGAGCATTCTGATTGGCCATTACATTGAGTATGATGACTAGATGACAGTCCCTGAGTCATTCCTCAGAGGGATAAATATTCCTTCCAAAATGCTGACATAAATTGCGCTACCCTATCAAATATGATGCATTGGGGTGCCCCATGCAGTCTGTAAATGTGCTGCATGAAAAGTTTCGCTAAGATTTTTGCAGTGGGAATCTTTTGGCAAGGGATAAAGTGCACCTGTTTGGAAAACAAGTCTGTAACCATCCAGCTGACAGTGTTTCCATTGCTTTCTTGTAATTCCATTATAAAATCCATGGCTATTTTTTTCAAGGGGGCTGAGGGATTCGCCACTGGTTGTAACAGTCCGGGCGATTTCCCTTGCAACCTCTTAGCAGTTGCATACATTGGGCAGCTGGCCACATAACTTTCTATGTCCTTTTTCATGGATGGCCACCAAAATTGCCTTTTAATTAAATGTAATGTTTTTACAAATCCAAAATGCCCTGCTGATTTTGTGTCATGGCAAAGCTGCATGAACGTGACCCTCTGAGTGGTTGGTATATATAACTTTTCCCCCACCCATGACAGTCTGTCCTTGATTGTGCACATGTGTCTATTTTTCTGGAACCATTCATCTGTTTCCAAAGTTTTCCGGAATTCGATTCTGGTTTGGCTACCCAGCTGCAGCTTTAATTTAGCTTGGGCTCTAGTGATTACTGGTGCTGCCAATTGTGGTTCCACTATAAGTGGTTTAGAATCGGTGACTCGCGTGCTGTTATATTGGGGCATGCAAGACAGTGCATCTGCCAGGAAGTTCTCCCCCCCTGGCAAGTGCTTGAGCGTGAAATGGAATTGGTGAAAATGCTGGGACCAGTGGGCTTGCTTGTGGATGAGCTTCCTAGGTGTTTTCAAGGCTTCCAGGTTTTTGTGGTCTATCCATACCTGAAAAGGGATTTTATTCCCTTCAAGGAACTGGTGCCACGTAAGTAATGACCAACGTAACCCATATGCCTCTTTATCCCACATGGGTCAGCACTGTTCCATTTCAGTGAGTTTCTTCAATGTATACGTGCATGGTTGCAATATACATTCATCGTTTTCTTGTAATAGTACAGCCCCCACTGCCACATCACTTGCGTCTGCCTGTATTACGAAGGGCTTATCTATGTCTGGATGCCTCAGTATGGATTCGGCAGGAAAAAGCTCTTTAATCTCTCAAACGCCACTTGGCATTCCATTGTCCAATTTAGTGGCTGGCTAGGTTTCACTAAGGATTCTCCCTTCATTTTTAGTAAGTTCGTGAGGGGCAGGACTATTTGAGCAAATGAGGGGATGAATTGGCGGTAAAAGTTTGCGAAGCCCAGGAAACTTTGCAGCTGCTTCCTTGTGCAAGGTGGTGCCCATTCTAGTACTGCTCTGACCTTCTCGGGGTCCATTTCAATGCCCTGTGGGGATATGCAATAACCCATGTAGTCTATCCTTTCCTGGTGGAATTCGCATTTTGATAATTTGGCATATAAGTGGGCAGTTTGCAGTTTCTTTAAAACTGCTCTGACTAGGTTGACATGTTCCTCTTTGGATTCGGTGAAGATAAAGATCTAAATAAACCAGGACCCCCTTAAATAGGTGCTCCCTTAGTACCTCGTTGATTAATTGCATAAATATTGCGGGGGCCCCTTGTAGTCCAAACGGCAAAACTTTGAATTGGTAACACCCCATTGGGCAATTAAATGCGGTTTTCCATTCATCCCCCTCCTTAATTCTAACGCAGTAATACATTTCCTTAGATCTAGTTTAGTGAAAATTCTTCCTTTCAAGAGGTGGGATAACATGTCCTTCATGAGGGATAGGGGTTATAGGTTGCTTTCAGTGATTGCATTCAAGGTGCGGTAATCCGCGCACAAGTGTAAAGTGCTGTCCTTCTCCTCTCTAAAGAGGACCCGGGCGACTACTTTAGGCTTGGCAGGTTCGATAAACCCCCTTTCTAGGTTTTTATTTATGAATCTTTCCATTTCCTCCTTCTCATTAGGGCTCATAGAGTATAGTCCGGGCTTTGGGAGTTTTGCTCTGGGCTTGAATTCTATGGCACAATCTGTGGGTCGGTGAGGCGGAAGCTCATCCGTCCTCTCCTCACTGAAAACTTCAGCAAGATCTCGGTATTCCTCTGGTATTTCAGGTAGCCCCTTTTCTTGTCCCATTGATGCTTTCTCCGTTCTTAAATTTGATAGGACTCCTTGGGGTTTAAGTCTGTAGGGTCCCCCTTTGGGAAATTGATTTCTGCCGTCCTACAATTTACCCAGGGGTTCCATTTCTTTAACCATTCCAGCCCTAGGATCACTGGGCATTCCATGCCTGGGATCACTACAAACATTATGTCTTCTTCATGGTTTCCCAGGGATAGGTGGACTGGTAAAGTGGCTAGTGTAGCTGGCACCCTCCTTGCTATGGACCCATCTAAGCGGTTAAATGAGATTGGTTGTTTCAGCCTCCTCACTGGAATGCCCAAGTTCCCCACTAGCATCAGACTAATGAGGCAGTGGGTGCAGCCAGAGTCTATTAAGGCTTTCACTTTGACAGCTTCGGGCATGGAGGAAGCTAATATAGTCACTGTCTTGAGGGGTGCGATGGGTCCACATACCAGGGATTCACCCTCCAACCTGTTGTCCGAGGTGTCCATTAGCCCTGCGGTGTAGGCTGGAGTTCCCTCCCCACATTGGGCAGGGGTTGGGGAGTCCACAGCTTCTATCGCCTTCATGGCTTGGCTGGGACTTCCCGGATTTCCTGGCTGGTGATCGGTCTGGGTTGTGCTGAGGGGCTTTCAAGCAGCATTCTATAGCCCGATGCCCCTCTCTCCTGCATTTGAAATAGCCCGTTGACCTCTTGGCTGTAGCCAGTGGTTTCGCTGGCTCACGCGTCAGCTCAGGTGGCAAGCAGCCCCATGGTTTTCCTCGGCAGTTCCTCTTCAGTAGGTCAATCTCTGCTTCCTCTGCCAGGATGTACCACTCATCAAGGTGGCATGGGTCTCCCCAAGACAGGGAAGCATCATACAGGTCATAATTTAAGCCATCTTTGAAATGGCTAAGGAGGATGTCTTCCAGCCAGTTCAGCTTTGTGGCAATGGTCCAGAATTCTTGTGTATATTCGGCTACCGGGCATCTGCCCTGCCTCACTGTCTTGATTCTTTTGCAGGCTTTGCAATCAGCCAGGTGGTCCTCGAATCGCCTTCTCAGAGAGGACATGAAACGGTTGAAGTCGTTGAGCTCTGCAGTGTTGGAATCATGGAAGTTCACCACCCAATCTGCAGCTGCTCCATCCAGAGCGGATTGCATGATATGGATAGGGGCTTTATCGCTGGGCCCATATTCTTCCATGTAGCTGAGGACTTGGGTTAGGAAAACCCCCAAGCGTGGCAGCTCCCCCTTGAATTTCGCATCCAATGGTGGGAATCTTTGAATAAACTGGTGCCTTCACCCTGATTGCCATCTGTGGGTTGGCAGGGAGTGGGGGCTGCTGAAATGGTAGCTGCTGGTTTAGCGGACGTCCCTGGGACTACAGGTTCCGATTCCCCATAGTGTCTCTCCAGTGGCAGCTCCAGGTGCTGGTATGCCACGGGGTTCAGATTTCTCCTCCCCTAGAGAGCTGAGGGTTCTTTTCATCAGGTCAATAGCTTTCTCTAGGATCCAGTTCAAGTGTTGTGCACAACTTCCTTCCTCTTCGCTAATGTGAGGGATTTCTCCATCTCCTGTTTCCATTCTGATTGGTGGCTGCCCCATCTCAGGGTCACATTTCTCTATCTCTTTTCCCACTTGCCTTTCTTTCCAACACTCATTGACCACCAAGATTTGTGGTTGTGCATCTCCACCACCTCTTCTCCTGAGGAGTATGACATTTCGGAATGGGGGAAGGCTCCCTTTCCACAGGGTTTTCTTCCTTCCCTGCCTCGTCTGACATTGTAATTTTTGGAAAGTCCCCTGGTAAGGTTCTTCCTTCCAGGTTGACTATTGCTGCAGATCCTGTCTAATGTAAGGACCTACTTCAACCCACATCTTAAGAAAGCAGAACTCTTGGAAACAATTTCTACCAACAGAAACTTTTATTAAGAGTAGTTGATAGCAGGCAGAATAGACAGGATCCGAGGGATTCCCTTACAGATCGATATTTTAAAGTGTCCCTAAGCAAACCCCACCCCACAGTTCATCTGGGTGGTTCAGACCGGCAAATACCCAGGTGTTTTTGTTAAAAGGTAAAAGTTTGCATTTGAACAATTAATGTGATTTTTGCTGTATGCATGCTGATAATTTGTCTAACCTTGGTTCATACTTTTAAGTTTGAGAGCAACACATGCAGTGCTCAGATCATCTGTTAATCTGTTTTTGGTGTCAGATTTGATATAATTCAAAGCTGAAAACAGCTGCTCACAAGCATAAGATGATCCAAACAAAGTAAGGAAAGCAATCGCAAGTGCTTTCATTGACTTAAAATTATTTGCAGAGAATTCCACACTTTGAGGATTTCATTTTCAGAACTAACTGTGCTGTTCTTTGTCATCCCTTCTATCTTCTCAAGTGTTTCACGCAGGTCATAGAATTTATTTTTCCAGATAGAGTTTTCTTGAAATTCCAATAGCTCCATTTCCAGATTTCCTAAATCTAACCAGTGTAGGCAGGAAAGATCAAATTTTTCAAATTTGGCTTTATCTGGAGAAGTAAGAAAACACAGAGTTGTCTCCATCTTACAGAATTGTAAAAATCTGTTACTAAAATTCATGTTTGCAGCTGCTACAATGCTAGAAAATTCCTTGTAGATTTCCTGATGTCTTGTAGGATTTTCTGCAAATGTAGAATTTTCTAAATGCATTTTTAGATTTGGAAAATATTTCAGCTGCCCACTTTCAAGGTCTCTTTCAAAAACCTGCAGTTTTCACTCAAATGTTTTGATATCACAAAACATCCTTTCTGCTGTTTTCCCTACACCTTGTAATAGTTTGTTCAGTACATTGAATTGTAGTGTAAAATCTGTAAAAAAAAACAAAACACGAGGTTGGTAAGCCAGGCCATATCAGTGAGCTGTGGATATTCTTGCTCTTTTTTGTTCATAAGCAGCCTAATTTCATCCAAGCAGGCTACAAATCTCTCCAGAACTCATCCTCTGCTCAACCACCAGACATTATTGTACATAAGTAAATAAAATTAATTAATTTATTAAATAAATACTGGATTTCAGGACCTGTACTGATTTTCCAGACACGTAGGGAAACCAGTCCAAAGTAAGCAGCAGGTTGCCTAGAACAGAGCTTTTCAACCAGTGGTACGCGTTCCACTGGTGGTACATGACCACCTGGCTGGTGGTATGTGGTGTAGCCTTCCTCCCCCCCCGCATTGCCTTTCTCCCCCCTCCTCCGCTCCTTCCCAGCTCACTTGTTTGTGGAAAACATGCTGCTTGGTGGCAGCCTGCACAAACCCTACCGAACATGCCCTGCAGAGGGTGTGCGAAGAGTGCAGGTGCAGAGCAAAGCCCCGCCCTCCCCAGGGACTCATTGTGCAGCAACCAGATTGACTTCTTCTGGTGCACGCAGGTCAGTGGGATCTGTATTGCCCTTCCCCTCCCTCTTCTTACTGACACGCGCCAGGCAAAGCCAACAGAATGCAGGTGTGGAGGGAGAAATGCGCCCACCTGACTCTCCCCCCCCCACTGTTTTGCAGCATTTAACAATTCCCCATTTCCACCACGGCCGGCCGGCCCACCAGTCAGTTTCCCCTTCCAGGCTGGGAGAAGCGCATGCTGTTGCCTGTATCGCAGGCTTAAAGTCTGAAACAGCCGGGCTCTTGGCTGACTGATCACCTTTCTCCCCCCATCTTTTCTACAAACTGGGAATCGTGGCTTAGTGGGGGCCTGGAGCGGGTCTCAGGATGCCTGTGTGCTCCTTGGATCAGACAAGCAAGCAATCAACTTTAGCCTTTGCGGAACAAAAGCCGGTCGTGGCTGATCTCTTCCAGCTAGGGAAGGCTGGAGAAGCAAGGAGAAAGTCAATTATTAGAGGGGGGGGAAGTCACTTCTTCATTTAAGGCAGTTTTGGAAAAGTAACTTTTGCAGGTTCCCCCCCCCTTTTCTTGGATCGCCTTCTTTGCTTGGGCCTCTGTTGCCTGTATTGCAGGCTTAAAGTCTGAAACAGCCGGGCTCTTGGCTGACTGATCGCCTTTCTCCCATCCCCCTCATGTTTTTAGGTAATGCACCTTTGCAGCAGGCTTCCCCTTCCATTAATTATCGGAGGTTTGAAAGGCAAGCTGCTCCCAGAGCGTAAAAGCAGAGGGCCCAAATGGCGAGAGTGACACAACTCTCCAACTCTCTGCTTCAGGGGAAAAATGTAGGGGGAAAATGACTGGGAGAAATAGCCAGTTCGTAACGTATGTGCCTGAAAACATCCCTGCCCTGCCTGTGCGCTCTCCTCTGCCTCTGCACATGCACAGCCAGGGCTGTGATGTGTTGCTGCCTGCCAAAACCAGGCTGGGTCTGGGCAGCGTAGCACAGGACGAAGGAACGAGGAAGGAAGGGACAATGAGAGCTGCAGCGCTGCAGCCTTCCAGTCCCGTGAGCATGGTTTGGCTGTGCTCCAGGCCTCGCATTCATCAGCTGTTTGGAAGCTGAGAGACAGAGCCTTTCAGCTTCAGGCCGCTCCATTGGCCCTTGACTCCCTGCTTTGGCTTCCCGCCCATCAGCTGTTTGGCAGCTAAGAGTAGGAGCCACTCAGCTGTTGGTCGGGATGCATCCACACTGCCAGGTAGAACGGCGCTGGCCACTGGTCTCCTTTGCCGCCCCGCATGTTGTCCTGGACTCCTCCCCCACTCGTTCATATCGAGCCCACGAGGGCTTGACAGGGAGAGAGGAAGGGAAGGAGGAAGAGACAAAAAAGGAGGTGAAGGAAAGGAAAGAAAGAAGGAAGGAAGGGACAATGGGAATGAGGGAGGGAAGGAGGAAGGGACAAAGGGGGAGGTGAAGGAAAGGAAGGAAAGAAGGAAGGAAGGGACAATGGGAGAGAGGGAGGGAAGGAGGAAGGGACAAAGGGAGATGAAGGAAAGAAGGAAGGAAGGGACAATGTGAGAGGGAAGGAGGAAGGGACAAAGGTGAAGGAAAGGAAGGAAAGAAAGAAGGAAGGGACAATGGGAAAGGGAGGGAAGGAGGAAGGGACAAAGGGATATGAAAGAAAGGAAGGAAAGAAGGAAGGAAGGAAAAAAGGGACAATGGGAGAGAGGGAGGGAAGGAGGAAGGGACAAAGAGAGGTGAAGGAAAAGAAGGAAAGAAGGAAGGGACAATGGGAGAGAAGGGAGGGAAGGAAGGCAGGCACCCGCCCAGTCGCATCCCCCTCCGCCAGAGACCCATGGATTTCCCCCCCACAGGCACCCTGCAACCTGAGTGATCAGCTGGCCACACCTACCCCCTGCCATTGATCACATAACCCTGGGACACTGTGAACTTCATAAGTATGAATCAGTTGCCAAGCATCCGAATATAAATCACAAGACCCTGGGGATGCTGCAACAGTCATAAGTGTGAAAAATGGTCATAATTCGCTTGTAACTTCAAATAGTCACTAAGCGAATTGTTGTAAGTCGAGGACTATCTGTACCTTCTCATTTTTCCCTTTTTTTTGTCAAGTTTTTTTGGGGGGGTCAAATTTTTGATACCTTGCTGGGCGAGTGGTATTGCCTTATCTGAAAAGTGGTACAATGGGTGAAAAGGTTGAAAAGCCCTGGCCTAGAAAATAATATGAAATCCCTTCAGAAGGCTCCACTTTGCAAAGATGAGGGGGGGGATTCCAAATGCTCATCTGTATGGAAATTCATCTTTTCCATCTCCAAGTGTAGTGATGCAAATATGAAAGTTTAATTAATTGAATGAATAGGAAATTAGAATGTAGATTCATTACAGGAAGCTACTTTGCTTTACTTATTGATAATTAATTCATTTGTATTGAATTTAATTTGGCCTGTACTGTAAAACCAATGGAGATGGGTATTAATTTAAATTAAAGAAAAATCCATCTCCATTGGTCTTCAGTACAGGCTCTATCATGGAAAATGTAACTTGTAACTTTGTAACCTAGGGGAGGGGAATTTAGTCTTGGGTTCACCTTTGTACATGCTGATATCTTGTTTCCAAAATAAAATGTTCTTTAAGGAAGAAATCTTTGCCTTGAAGTTTTTTTAAACGGTTCCATCTATCAGAACCATGACATTAACCCAAGACTAAAAATTATTCTAAATTCATGGGGTCCTGAGCTCCGGTTGTCTGCCCAAAGCCTAGGGAGGGTGACAAAGACTCAGGGAAGATTCCATGATGAAGAAGAGGGAGGAACCTGTCACCAGCACCGGAGCTACAGCAACTTCATCAGCAGATGGAGCACAGGCCATAGCTCCAATAGAGAGTGTGGTTTTGGTAACTCCAGCAGTGGGGGCAAGACCAAAGGAGTGAGAGGTCCAGCGGGAACTCATCTGGTCATCCGAAGAGATTCTGTCTAATGGAGATGCTTGGCCTTCAAAAGCAACTTAGAAAAAGAGGAGCTCTATAAAGACCGCTGAGGTCAAGTTTCCACTGACTACTTCTCACGAGTCATGCTCTCTTGACCAAAGAGGCACTAAATGTTTGGTATCTTGGGATGAATTGGGTGAGTGGAAATACCTGACAGCAGTTCAGAGCCAGTCAGTTGAATGATTGAGAGAGAAGTTTGAAGGACTAGAGGTTGGAGGAAGGGAGCCAGTCACCCATCAGTTACTGTCCAGTGAGCGGGATGACCAATGCCCCCAAGACCATCCCTAGTCCAGGAGAAGCCCCTGTCCCATAGCCAGGACCAGAGCCACCTCCCTGCGACCGAAGCCACCAACTTTAAATTTGAGTCCAGTGCAGGGGGCAGAGTACAGATCAGCATCAGCATTGCAGTAGCCCCAACCGTTGTCGGCAGCCCCTGAATCCTGATCGCCATCGTTGTTATGCCAGCCCAGATCATAGAAAACAGTATGTTAGCCATACAAACCAATGTTTATAATTTATAATCCATTGGGCTCTCTCAAACCAATGGGAGAAATAAAAAGTGAAGAGGAAAAAAGAAAAAAATATCTCAAGGTCCAACTGCCTTTTTGCCTCTGCCAAATATTAATCCAAACTATCTTGCTAGGAGAAGTTCCTTCACTCAGTCTATCATTAAGTAGCTGTAATAATCACAATTCAAACAATATTTATAATCCCAAGAGAGGGGGATCACTTCCAAAGACAATTGTTCTGCATCCAAAGTTACCCCTCAATCCACCAAGACCTACTACTCGAATTAGTAGTCCATAGGCCTTCTCCAAGAGGTTTTTCACTATTTCAGTTTCCACTGTTCATAAATATTTCTCCAGTCCGATGTTAAGAATTTATAATCCACACTCACTCTGTCTTTAGGCAGCTTGTAGAAACACAATTCAAACAGTACTTATAATCCAAAGGAAAAAACCAGATGGTTTTCAAAGAGTTTATATCTTTTAGTTATAATCCATCCTGCAGAACAAAAAAAAAAGCAGCCCAGAGAAAGCCTTCTCTTTTCAGCTATAATCTACAGGACTATAAAGGTTAGGAACATCAAACATCAAAGGGTTTAAACTTCAAACTATGTCCAGGCATCTAGCCAACTTCTACTTTCTAGACAAAATATAGATAAATTCAGTAAACATTTTAGTGTAGTTCTTTGCTTTTGCCACTAGATGACCTCAGATGCCCACTTAGTAATTTTCCAGTTAGTTTAAACCAAGTTTAGTCCAATAATCTTCAAAAATAATATAAAATAATATAAAAAGAAGAAGAAAATTAAAACTATCCAAACCTTTCTTTTTTCTGTTTCTCTTTGTTATATTTACAATGATGTTGTAGACTTTTCTGTTTCCTCCAGATACTTAAACTGCCACCTTTTTCTGGAGGGAGAATAACCTCCCCCCCCAACTCTGGGAAATTGCTTTCAGATGTCTTTTTTCCCAAAAACAAGTTTTCATATTGTAGAGAAGAAAAGAAAAATAGTCTCCCCCAGTTCAAAATGTTGCTTACGCTTGTATTAAGTCGCTTTTCCTCCTGGCAGTCAGCATCTTCCTACTGGCTATGTAGATGGAGCCAGTCTTTCTCCTGCTGCTCTGGAGGGCTCCTTGGATCAAGTGAGATGGCTACCACCTTCCTGCAATCTACAAGGGTCCCCTCTTGGTCAGTCACCTCTACGGGGTGACTTTTGGTCCTTTTTGGACCCACAGCAGGCCAAAACTAAGTGTGGGAACCAGAGCTTCGATTCCCTCCACCCACCTCCCCACATGACAAAACCGGAACTCAGTGGAAACTGAAATAGTGGAGAAACATCTTGGAGAAGGTCTATGGATTATCAACTTGATCTGTTCTAACGATTTTTGGAAATGGACTTTATCTTCAGAAGCGGACTTTTTTTTCTTTTTGTTTGTTTTTGCTCATCTTTTTCCTGAGAGATCTTGATACTATAGATAAGGATTATAAGATTTTTTAAAGATAATCTTGAAAGATATATTGTGTTGAATATATGTAAATGGCTTGGTTGAAGGAAGGTGTGGGGGAAAAGCCTTAGAATTTGAAAAAGGAATTTTGGGGGGGGGGGTTAGAGATAAATTGAGTGTTCCAAATCTAAGTAAAGCCCGGTGTATCAGAGATCAATTGAAACAATACTCCAACAAGAAAAAGTGAGCAACTTCCAGAAGGAGATGCAAGCAACATCACAAGCGATTCAAGAAACAATTTCCATTCATAAAGAAGATACAAGGAAAAATCATGAGGAGACAAAAGACACTCTTGATAAAATGAACTAAAAAATTAACAACATAAATTCTCAACTAGAAAACTTTAAACAGATGGTCACAAAAAATAAACAAAGAATCCAAAAAGTAGAAGATAAGTCATTAGAGCAGCGGTTCTCAACCTGTGGGTTGCGACCCCATTTGGGGTCGAACGACCATTTCACGGGGGTCACCAAACAGTGCAGTCCGCCATTTTTCCCCTTTTCCTTAACTGTGCTACTCCCTCTTATTCTATTGGCTTTTGAAATCCAATAGAATAGACTCTCTTGAATGGAGTCTAATTCTATTGACTTTCAAAAGCCAATAGGAATTGTCCAGGCTGTCTCTGCCCTGCTGAGCCTGCCAAAAGTCCCAGTCTGCAAACAGTGCTGCAAGTTGTCTGCAGCGAAGGCGAGCTGTCTAGAAGTTTCCACCCTTCCCTGCTGAGAAACTACTAAAAATGTAAGTAAAAGAGGGCCAGGGGTGGGAGGTGGGAGGCCAGCGGGCATAGGGAGGGTTGCTGGTGTGCGTGGAGCCCGGCAGGTGCCTTACCTCCCTTGGGTTGGGCCAGCTGATGGCCCAGCCGGTGGTCCCCCTGCGCCGTCGCTGCCCCTTACCAGCTACACCTCAGCCGGTGCAGGGGGCGGCACCATGCATGCACGGCACTCCCGGGCAGGGAAAGTCCTTGACTTACAACTGGTTGGGAAGTCCTCGATTTACGACCGGTTGGGGTCGTGGCATTAAAAAGGTTGAGAACCACTGTATTAGAGACTGATCAAAAGTTGGCAGAACTGAAAGATGAGAAGCAAAAGCTGCTATAGATTAATAGAGAAATGGAAGATTTAATTGGAAATGGAAAGGGCATCTTATTTCCTAAGATTTCAAAATATAATAGAAGACAAAGAAGAGGACCTCATGGATTGATAATGGAGCTATTGGCTGAAGCACTGGAAATCATGAAATAAGAAATGGAAAGAGAGTTAGATCAAATATTTCGAGTCAATTCAAGCTATTGAAGAAGAAATAAAGTCCCCAGAAAGGTACATGTTAGATTTGTCAAAAGATCCATAAGGGATGAGATTTTGAAAAGAGTGAGAGACGATCCTTTGTGATATAAAGAAAAAAAGAGGCCGAGGTGGGGCCGGGTGGCAGAGAGCCCCATGGCGGCAGGATGGTGAAGGGGCCGAGGTGGGGCCGGGTGGCAGAGAGCCCTGCAGCAGCAGCAGCGGCGGCAGGACGGCAATGGGGCCGAGTAGCAGAGAGCCCCATGGCAGCGGTGGTAGGACAGAAAAGGGGCAGAGGGGGGCCCGGGTGGCGGAGAGCCCTGTGGCAGTGGTGGTAGGATGGTGAAAGGGCCGAGGTGGGGCTGGGTGACAGAGAGCTCCACAGCAGCAGCAGCAGGATGGTGAAGGGGCCGAGTAGCAGAGACCCTCGTGGCAGTGGCAGCGGCAACAGGACGGCAAAGGGGCCGAGGTGGGGCCAAATGGTGGAAAGCCCCACGACAGCGGCAGTGGCAGCAGGATGGCGAAGGGGCCAAGGTGAGGCCGGGTGGTGGAGAGCCCAGCGGCAACACCAGCAGTGACAGGATGGCGAAGGGGCCAAGGTGAGGCCGGGTGGTGGAGAGCCCTGCAGCAGCAGCAGTGGCAGCAGGATGGTGAAGGGGCCGAGGTGGGGTCGAGTGGTAGAGAGCCCCACAGCAGCAGTGGCAGGACAGCGAAGGAGCAAAGGTGGGGCTGAGTGGTGGAGAGGTGGGGCCGAGTGGTGGAAAGCCCCATGGCAGTGGTGGCAGGATGGTGAAGGGGCCAAGGTCGGGCTGGGTGGTGGAGAGCCCTGTGGCAGCAGTGGCAGGACGGCAAAGGGGCCGAGGTGGGGCCAAGGCAGAGAGCCCTGCGGCTGTGGCGGCAGTAGGAGAACAGCCAAGAGGCGCTGTGCAGCAGGTGGGGAAAGGACCAGGCACAGAGATCTGCTGCCCGTGAGACAGCCAAAAGGTGTGGGCGGAGAGGGGAAGCTATCAAGACCCCCGGTGACCCACCCAGAACTAACAGAGATGGCGGCGGAGCAGGGCGAGGGGAGACCCATCGGGCAGGGAAGAGGCATCCCAAGACTGGCCACCTGCGGCTCCTTACCTTTCCAGCAATCTTCCTGGCTCTTCCTCCGCTGCCACCACTTGCAGTCCAGAGAAGAAAAGAGGTTTATGGACAGTCCCACAAACCAAAGAAGTTCAACCAATCAATTCAAACTTTGTGAGAAGTTTGAATTGATTGGTTGAACTTTTTTAGTGCCACTTTTTTTTCAGACTGCACATGGTGACTGAGGACAGGAAGCCACAGGAGATGGCTGAAAGAGCCACATGTGGCTCCAGAGCCACGAGTTGCTGACCCATGGCATAGCTAATTCCAGACAACTCGTTGATTGGAAAAATTAACATATGTATACAAAAGGAAACCAATAAAATCTTTATAAAAAAATAAAATCATGGAGGAGATTGGAATTCTTTGAATAAATATAAATGGTCTTAACTCCCCATCAAAAAGGAGTAAAATATTTTATAGATTACAAAAATTGAAACTGGACATAATTTGTCTTCAAGAGACGCATATAAAAATACTACATTTTAGATTTTTAGAACAACCAAAAATGGGTAAACTTTATTTCTCTTCGGTACTGCAAAAGAAAAGAGTGGTAGCCCTTTATATAAAAGAAAAGATGAACCCAAAACAAATTTACGCTGATGATGAAGGGAGACTACTAATGGTCAAAATTACATGGAATCAAAAACAAATTTTGATGGTTGTGATATAAACCCCCAATGAGAAGCAAGATCAGTTTTTTCAGCAAGTACATGACAAATTAGTGGAATTAAACTATCAAAATCTTTGTATACTTGGAGACTTTAATGCAATAGCTGATGAAAAACAGGATTATAAAAGTCACAAACAAGGGAAAAAAGGGGGAAATACCCTACCCAAATCTTTTTTTAAAGATGAAAGAAGAATTGTGTATACAAGATACATGGAGAGAAATGAATCCAGACAAAACACAATATACATTTTATTCAAGTAGGCACAAATCGTGGTCAAAAATTGATATGATATAGACTTCTTATGATTTAAAGACTATGATACAGGAGATTGAAATAGAATCTAATATTTGGGCAGATCATAACCCAATCAATATGACTTGGAAAAGAACAAAGAAAAAATTAAGATGGTCATTGAATAAATCCACACTGAAAGAAAAATTATTTTTACAACTAGCATCAAAAGAAATGGAATTTTTCTTTAAAATTAACAAGAAAGAAGAAACGTCTATTCAAAATGTTTGGGATACGGCGAAAGCATATTTCAGAGGTTTGGCCATAACTTATGTAGCCAAAAAGAAAAGAAACAAACACAGCTCAGATTGAAAGAACAATTTAGTTATTTGGAAGCTGAGTTACGAATTGATCCAAAAAAGAAAAAGTTGAAGACGCAAATAGAATTAATAAAACATAAGTTAAATTTACTTGAGACGGACACAATGGCACAACAGATTAAACGATCAAAACAGATTTTTTTGAAAAAAAAAATATACGGGGAATATACGGGGAAGATGGCTTGCATACAGATTGAAAAAAGAAAGAGAAAAAAGATTGATAAGTAAGCTACAAGACTCAAAAGGTGAGTTACATTGCCATAATGATATAATGAAAAAATTACTAAGGACTATTATGAAACACTCTATAAGGCAGAGATGATTTCTAAAGAGGTAATACAGGACTATTTAAAAGAAGTGAATCTTCCAAAGTGCCCGAGAATACGCGACATATGTTAAATGAGAAGATAACAGTGATGGAGATTACAGAGGCAATAAAAAGGCAAAAGAAGGATAAAACTCCAGGACCTGGTGGACTTCCTGCAGAATTTTATATAGCCCTTCAAGATATAGTAAGTCTGGTTTTGAAAGATCTATGCAATGAAATTTTCTTAGAGACAAAAACACCAAATTCATGGACTGAAGCTAATATTACTTTGATACCTAAAGAAGATACTGATTGCACACAAATTAAAAATTATAGACCAATATCATTATTAAATGTGGACTATAAAATTTTTATTGCAACAATGGCGGAAAGAATGAAGAAATATTTGACTGGTTCTATTCACTCAGACCAAAATGGCTTTCTGCCCAAAAGGCAGATAAAGAATAACCTAAGGATTATTTTAAATGTTTTGGAATATTATAAAAACCATCCTGGGAAACAGATGGCACTTATATTTCTTGATGCACAAAAAGCCTTTGATAATGTAAATTGGCAATTTATATTTCAACAGTTGAAGGAAATGGATTTTGGTGAAAACTTTATAAATGCAATTCAAGCAATTTATAAGAAACAAATAGCAAGGATACTTTTAAATGGAGACTACACATTTGATATTTAAAAAGGCACAAGACAGGGATGTCCATTGTCATCTTTGTTATTTATTCTTACATTGGAAGTGTTGGCAAGGAATATTAGGCAAGATATGGAAATCAGAAGGATTGGAGATAAAAGATCAGAAATATAAATTTGTATTTGTATTTGCAGATAATCTGGTTTTTATTTTGGAAGAGCCACTGGAAACAGCCACCAAACTCTTGCAGATAATAGAGAAATTTGGAGAAGTGGCCAGACTGAAAATAAATAGGGAAAAGACTAAAGTTTTAACAAAAAACCTAACAGATAAACAGGAAAAAAAACTTGCTAAAAAGACAAATCTTCAAATAGTTAAAAAAGTTAAATACTTAGGTATTCATTTAACAGCTAAATATACAACATTAAAAGAGGATAATGATGAGAGATTAGTGAAACAAATAAAAGCAGATTTGGAAAAGTGGAAAAATCTTCAACTATCACTGTTAGGAAGAATAGCGACTGTTAAGATGAATATTTTACCAAAGCTACTTTTTCTATTCCAAACAGTTCCCATCAAATTGACTAAGAATTTTTTTGATGATTTAAATACAGCAATACTGAGATTTATATGGCAAGGAAAGAAAGCAAGAATTAAAATTAAATTACTACAGGAATCTAAAGATAGAGGGGGCTTTGGACTCCCGGACTGGAGACTTTATTATCAAGCAGCTATTCTACTTTGGCTTTAAGAATGGATTACATTGAGAAACAAATGACTTTTGTACTTAGAGGGACATGATTTGCAATTAGGTTGGCATGCATTTATGTGGTATGAGAAAAACAAAGTACATAAATACTTTCAAAATCATGCCATAAGGAATGTACTGCTTTCAGAGTGGGAGAGAATTAAACATCAGATCTACATGAAAATACTGAAGTAGCTGTCTACAATGAAAGTGTTTGCTTACCCAAACTTAATTAATTATGATAAACTTGTTACCTACAAAGATATTTTGGATAAGGATGGCAAACTTAAAGACAGACAAGTTCTTCAACAACAAGGCATTGACTTAACATGGTGGTCTTATTTGAAAATTCAGACAAGATATGAAAAAGATGTAAAATCAATGGGATTTTATAAAGAACAGATACCAATTGATAAAATACTCTTAACAACAGATGAAAATCTGATTAAAAAGCTTTATAAATTTTTGCTAAGTTGGAAGATGGAAGAAGAACAAGTAAAAGAAACAATGATAGTATGGGCAAAGAATTTTGGACATTCTGTAGATTTAGAAGACTGGGATAGAAATATTAAACTTACTAAAGCAGCTTCATATAAAGAAAATTTATATAAAATGTTTTATAGATTGCATATGACACCAGTTAGATTAGTGAAAATGTTTTAAAATGTATCGAATATTTGCTGGAAATGTAAACAAAAACCAGGCACTTACTATCATGTCTGGTGGACATGCCCTAAGGCAGGGAAATTTTGGTTTAAAATCCACTTATGGCTGGAAAAAATGACTAAAATACAAAGAGAATTTAAGCCAGAACTGTTTTTGTTAGGAATATTAGGAATCAATTATGGGAAAGAGAATGAATATTTAATATTGCACATATTGACAGCAGTGAGAATACTATTTGCCGAACTTTGGAAAAATGAAGATTTACCACCTGACCAGACTATAATTACTAAAATCCTAGAATGCGCAGAAATGGATAGATTAACTTTAGAGATCAAAGAGAAAGAAGACTCTATCTATTTTAAAACATGGGAAAAATTTTATCAATGGTTTGCAATACAATAGAATAAGAAAAGATTTTGAAATTAAATTGGATGAATGTGATTTTAAGCATTAGTGATTATAATTAATTAGTATTTTATTAACTATCCTTATTTAGCAAGATGAATAATATTTATTTACTATCCTTTATTTTTATGATTATTGTTAACTGTTTAACAGTTTATTATAGCTGTTTAGTATTATATAAGTGATCTTTATTCAACATTTATACCCGGACAGTAATTTGCTTGCTAAGTGTGAAATTTTTGTTGCGGGTAACCCCATCATTAAACCTATTCTTAATCCATTCCCAATCCCCTATTCCTACCCTTTCCTATACCCGTACCGACCCTATCCTTTTCCTATCCTTATAAAACCTAATAAAATATTTATATATAAAAAAAGAATTCTGGGGAAACCCCCTGGATTATTGGAACCAGTGGCAGACCTTTCCCAACCACCGGAAGAAATTGCTATGGATTTTATAGTAGATCTACCTGAAAGTAGGGAAATACAGTCATCTGGATTATGATAGATCTGTTCTCAAAGGAGGCTCACTTCATTGCCTGCAAAGAGCTCCCTTCTGCCCAATGACTAACCAAAATGTTCCTGAAACACATCTTCAGACTGCATGGTGCACCTAAATGAATAATCTCTGACAGGGCAGTGCAGTTCACAGCTACGTTTTGGAGAAGTTTTCTTAAACTAATTGGCTCGTCTGAAGGGCTATCATCTGCTTTTCACCCGTCTACTAATGGGGCGGCTGAATCTGTGAATTCAATGGTGGAGCAGTATGTCAGATGCTATGTTGATTATCAACAAATGAACTGGACTGACCTCCTCCCTTTCACAGAGGTGACCTACAATAACTCTGTCTACAGCAGCACCGGCTTCACGCCTTTTAAAGTGGCCACAGGAAAAGAGTTCAGCCCAATACCCGAATATCCTCAAGGACCCTCTGCTTCCCAGACTCTTGATCAATGGGTGAGGGGGTGAGAGGAAGTCTGGAAAACCATGAAAACTGCTTTCAAAAAGGCTTCCGAGACATACAAAAAAACAGGCAGATAAAAAAGGGTCCTCAAAGAACATTCCAAGTTGGGAAAAAGGTTTATCTGTCAACCAAATATTTACGGCTTAAGTTACCTAGTAAGAAGTTAGGATCAAAGTACTTAGGACCCTTCCCCATTGTAAAGATCACTAACCTGGTCACAGTGGAATTAAAACTTCCTGGGCTCTTAGGAAAAGTTCACTCTGTTTTCCATTATAGCCTGTTGAAACTTTTTTAGGGTTCCACCTTAAGACCTCCCCCTAAGAAGGCACCCAGACCCTCATGGTGGCAGGACAGACTCACTATGAAGTAAAGCATATTCTAGATTTTAGAATTTTTAAGGGGAAATTGCAATGCTTAGTGCAATGGAAGGGATATTTGTTGTCTGAGGCCACCTGGGTGAAGTCTAGGGATGTGAAAGTTGACAGACTCATTAATAAGTTCTATAAGAAATACCCTAATAAACCAAGAGGCAATCCCTAACCTGTGTTTTGTTTACATTACAGGTTTTGTCCTTTTTGTAAGGGGGGCGGATGTCAATGCTTCTAACATCAGATGTTCTTGCTTTGACAATAGATGGAAATGTAGCCATCTTTTCTCTTTCGCTTTTAGAGTTAGATGATGCTGGGAGGGGGGATGTGGATCAGAGTCCAGCTAGTCATAACAACAATAACTCAGCCATGGGAATCAAGATTATTGCGCCCAGAGCTGATAAATATTTGACGGGCTGGAGAGCTGGGGAGAAAGCCCATGCTTCAAGCTAATTGGGGAATGTGATTTAATTGGAGGAGGACATTATGCTTTGCTACTTTGTGCCCAGAAGGGGGGAATTCAGTTTTTGGCTTTAACTATGTAGTGCTGATGCTTTGCTTCTCGAATAAAAGATTCTTTAAGGTAAACAATGCCTTGAAGTTCTTTTAAAGAGTTTCATCTGTCAGAATCATGACATTGAAATTTATTTGGCAAGGAAAAAAGCTAGAATAAAATTGAAAATGCTTCAAGAAGCAAAAGTAAATGGAAAAATGTCATTGGTGACGTCGCTGAGGCTAGACCTGGGGGGAGAACCCTCCGTGCCCCAGGTCTGAATTTCTTCTGATGATGGGCCCTTTTGGGCCAAATGCTGCCCTGGAGAGCTGGTCACCGATGGGCAAACCTTTGAGGACCATAGGCCAGTGGCAGCTGGCTTGCTGATGTCAAAGCAGCCCATGGAACCACCAAAAGAAAGGCGGACTGCAATCTCATGATCCTCCATTAACAGCTGATCGTCAGAGATGGAGAAATAGCACTGACTGATAGCAAGCAAATAAGCTGGAGGAGAACATATGAAGGTGGATTTTTTCTTTTTAAATATCCTATCTTGAGTTTGAGCGTGAAGCTTTTAGGGAGCGGGTGGAGTTTCCCCCCTCCTGCATATAAGTGGCGGTTTAAGCTCTTCTGACTCTTAAAAAAATAACTTTGCAATATGGTTAAAGTTTTCAAGTTCTAACAGAAATTTGTGAAGTTGGCCTTTTTAAAAGCTGTTTTTTATATATTTAACTCAGAAAATCCATTTTAATTGCTTATTTCCAAACTTTTAAAATCCTTTTTCTTCTCTCTCCCCACTCTGGACTGCTTTTTTTAAATACTGTGAATGGATACATTTTTTTCCTCTCCCTTTGTTTGGTGTGTATTCAAACTAAAAACTTGACTCTATGCCCAGACACTTGGCTGTATGCCCATTCTTATCTGACCTTGGCTGACTGAGGGAGGTTTTTTTTTCCTTCTTGATTGTAATTTCCCCCCCTAGCTTGACTATAGAGCATATTTTAGACACAGAACATCTGATGTTATCCCTTTCTTTTGTAATATATATATATATATATGGACTACAAACATTTTACCATGGCAAACTGAATATTAAGGAACTTTTTTTCTTCTTTTTTCGTCCTTTTTTGTCTATGAGCAGAAATTGCTGAATTACAAATTGGATATTTTCTTTTGTTGCTCTCTCTTACACACACACACACACACACACACACACATATATATATATACATTTTATTTTTATTTTTATTTTTATTCTTATTCTTATTTCTTATTTTTATTTTTCTTCTGTTTTTTCTTTTTGTTGGCCTTTGTTCCTGGATAAATGTTTTCATCTTTCTTTCCTTTTCTCCCCTCATTGGAATTACTTTTTCCTTTTTTTAACTTTTCTTTTTTCCTTTTTAATTTTTTTCTGGCTACTCCTCCTAGCAATAGGAGTCTATTGGATTACAACTGGCCACTGGACCATCCAGTGGATTACAAGATAACATATCAACTTAATGATGAGCCCTTCTAACTTACCTAAACCTGGGAGAAAAGGATCTTCTGCTCTCGCCTCAACTTCTGCCAGCCCAGTCTACCAAAAATCTATCACCATAGCAATACAGCAAGAAAACATGGAAGCTCAACAAAAAGACATGCAGGCAATACTGCAGGCAATTGCGGCTCAAGCCGCTTCATCAGCCAAAAATCTTGAAAATATGAAAAAGGATCCAGAAGATAGAAGATAAATCTCTGGAAGTTGATCAGAAATTAGAATCTCTACAAGAGGAGAATCAAAGACTGGCCCAAACAAATGCAGAATTGGAAGATTCTATTGCGGTGGTAGAGATGGAAAGGGCATCATATTTTCTAAGATTGCAAAACATAATAGAAGACAAAGATCAGAATCTGTTGGCATTGATAGCAGAGTTACTTGCAGACCTTTTAGGAATGGGAAAGGGCCAAATGGAAGGAGAAATAGATCAGGCGTTCAGACTTAATTCAAGCTATGCCAGAAGAAACAGAGTTCCCAGGGAAATTCATTTCAGATTTCTCAAAAGATCCATGCGAGATGAGATTTTGAGAACAGTAAGAGACCAACCATTAAAATATGAAAAAAAAGAAATCATAGTGCTTAAGCAAATTCCTAGAAGGGTAAGAGAGGTTTGAAGAGAGTATTAATTTTTAATGAGGAAACTGATTAATAGTGAATTTTAGATGGCTGGTCCCAGAAGGGATACTAATTTTCTGGGATTCAAAAAGATATAGATTGGATACCCCACTTAAAACAGCAGAATTTTTCGACAAGCATATATCCTTTTTGGAAAAAGGGGATCCTGAACCTAAGAAACAAGAGGAGATGGGTGCTGTAGGAACATCTGAAGAACCAGAGGAGGAAGAAGTTACAAAGACCACTTCAGAGGAAGGAACAAGACTGAGAGACCAGAGGCAGATAAGATTGCCTAGAAAGTTGAGACCCAAACATAATTGAAGCTATGGAGGAGATTGGAATTTTATCAATAAACATAAATGGATTGAACTCTTCCCCAAAGAGGAGAAAAACTTTTACCAGACTACAAAAAGTTAAAAATGGACATAATTTGTTTACAAGAAACACATATTAAGAGACAACACGCTAGAATTTTAGAACAACCGAAAATGGGTAAGCATTATTCTATGCATGCAAGCCAAAGAAAAGAGGTATAGCTCTCTCTATATAAAAAAAGATACATTCCAAACAAGTTTATGCAGATGAAGAGGGGAGAATACTAATGGTTGATATTTCAGTTGATCAAAAACAGATACTGATGGTCGCAATATACGCACCTAATGATAAACAAGAGCAATTTTATTATCAACTACATAATACAATTCTGGACTTAAATTACCAGAATCTTTGCATACTGGGAGACTTTAATGCAATAGCAGATCCATCTTGGGATTATAAAGGCAACACACAAGGGAGAAAAGGGGGAGATACCCTACCTAAAGCTTTCTTAAAAATGAAAGAAGAATTGTCTATTCAAGTTACATGGAGAGAGATGAACCCAGAGGAATCACAATATACATTTTATTCAAATAGGCATAAATCATGGTTTAGAATTGATATGATATGGACATCTTATGATTTAAAAACAATAATACAAGAGATTGAGATAGAAACTAATGTGTGGGCGGACCATAGCCCAATAAAAATGATCTGGAAAGGTACTAAGAAAAAATTAAGATGGTCTTTGAATAAGTCCATACTGAAAGAGAAAGAATTTCTACAATTAGTGACAAGAGAAATGGTATTTTTCTTTAAAATAAACAAGAAAGAAGAAATCTCTCTCCAAAATGTTTGGGACACAGTGAAAGCATACTTTAGAGGCTTGGTCATAACATATACTGCTAAAAAGAACAAAGAAAAGAAACAACTACGGTTAAATCTGAGAGAAGAACTTAAAAATTTGGAACTTGAGCTAGAAAAAGACCCGCAAAAGAAAGTTCTTAAGAAACAAATGGAGATAATAAAACATACGTTAAGCTTGGCCGAGATGGACATTATGGCGCAGCAGATTAAACGGTCTAAACAGAACTTTTTTTGAAAATGCTAATAAGCCGGGAAGATGGTTGGCATACAGCTTAAAGAAAGAAAGAGAAAAAAGATTGATAAATAAGCTACAAGACTCAAAAGGAGAGCTACACTTTCATCATGATCCAATGAAAAAGATTATTAAGGCCTACTATGAGACTCTTTATAAGGCAGAGGTGGCCTCTAAAGAGGGAATATAAATCTATATGAAAGCAATTTACCAAAAATTCCAGAGAACATCCGAAATATATTAAACTGCAAAATATCAATGATGGAGATTACAGAAGCTATAAAAAGGCAAAAAAAGGACAAGACTCTGGATCCAGATGGACTACCTGCAGAGCTCTATGTAGCATTACAGAACATATTAAGTCCAATTCTGAAGAAATTATGTAACGAAACCTTTTTAGAGATAAAAATACCAAATTCGTGGATGGAAGCTAATATCACTTTGATACCCAAAGATGATACCGATTCCACACAAATAAAAAACTATAGACCAATATCATTATTAAACGTAGACTACAACATTTTTGCCTCGATATTGGTAGAAAGATTGAAGAAAGTTTTGACAGAATTCATTCATACAGACCAAAATGGTTTCCTACCTAAAAGACAAATAAAAAACAACTTAAGGATTATTTTAAATGTCCTGGAATATTATGAAAACCACCCAGGGAAGCAGATGGCATTGATATTCCTTGATGTGCAAAAAGCCTTTGACAATTTAAATTGGCAATTTATGTTTCATCAGCTGATAGAAATGGATTTTGGTAACAACTTTATAAATGCAATTCAAGCTATTTATAATAAACAAACAGCCAGGATACTTCTAAATGGTGACTATACAGAAAGTTTTTATATCAAAGAAGGCACAAGGCAGGGCTGCCCATTATCTCCTTTGCTATTTATTTTAACACTGGAAGTACTGGCTAGAAACATCAGACAGGATATGGAAGTAAAAGGACTGGAGATAAAAGACCAAAAATATAAACTACAAGCCTTTGCAGATGATTTGGTCTTCATTTTGGAGGAGCCACTAGAAACATCTACTAAATTGACTTCCGGTTCCGGTTCGTGGTGATTCCAGTTGTGTGAAGAGACTCGTCTCTCCACCGACTGTGTTTTCTTCGCCGGTAGACCCCCCTGGTGGGTCAAAAATTGCCTTGGAGGGGCGACCACCAAGGAGGAGGCTTGCTGGTGACTGTGGGAGAGTGGCAGCTTCTTCCGTGGCTCCAGCTAACTCCTTAGGGCTGACAGAGCAAAGATCATCCTGCAAGATGGCCGATCCTTTAGCTGCACTAGCCAAAAGTCACAGCTACATCTAAGTGTGAAAGACCCACCACAAGATGTAATCATAATAAAGTACCACCAGTCGCCTAGCAAGGTGTCAAAAACTTGATTACCAAAAAATGGAAAAAGGGATAAAGTACAGGTAGTCCTCTCTCACCCCCTTTAATATCATCTCTTCCCCACCCCCTTTAATATCATCTCTTCCCCATCCCCTTTAATAATGTCTCTTCCCTCACCCCCTTTAATAACATCTTTTCCCTCACCCGGTTTAATTCTCTTTTCTCTCCTTCAGCAGGACCCAGACAAGTGGAAACCTCTAATATGGTGGGAGAAGGTGATGAAGACCCTGAGATTACCTATAGGACTGTCACCCCCCAACCCCTCTGGTGCCACCAGTGGAATCTCAATGCAGCAATCCGAAACTCTAAGAGCAGCAACAGACCCTCTGCCAGGAGTGCCTCTCATTCCCAGTGAATACCAAGATTTGGCTGAAGCGTTCAGTGAGACAGAATGTAACGTCCTACCCCCCCCCCCGAACCACTGACTGCACTATTGAGATCCTGCCAGGAGCAAAATTGCCAAAACGAAAGATGTATGCAATGATCTCTCTCAAGGTTAATGAACCGCAAGAGTATATAGATAAAAATTTGGTGAGGGGCTTCATTAAACCCACAAAATCCCAAGTGGCCACCCCCGTACTGTTCAAGGGAATAAAAGAAGGATCTCTTAGACTCTGCATTGATTTTAAAGGTCTCAACACAGTCAGTATGGAAACTATGTACCCTCTCCCTTTAATGAAGGACATGTTAGCCCACCTGGCAAAAGAGCGAGTATTTACCAAATTAGACCTAAGAGAGGCGTATTATTGCATGGGAATAAAAAAAGGGGATGAATGGAAAACTGTCTTTAACAGGCCCCTGGGAAGTTATCAGTTCAAAGTCATGCCTTTTGGATTACAAGGAGCTCCTGCTGTATTCATGCTGCTGATCAAGTAGATGCTGCACAAACATTTGTACAAAAGGGTTTTGGTTTATCTTGATGACATCTTAATCTATACAGAGACTATGGCAGAATGTATGATTTTAGTACAAGAGGTGCTTAAAAAACTGCTGAAGGCAAAACTCTATGCAAAACTCTCAAAATGCAAATTCCATCAGGCATGTTTGGATTACCTGGGTTACAGAATCTCCAGTGAAGGAATAGAGATGGACCCAGCTAAAATGAAAGCTGTAATTGAATGGCAGCCCCCACAAACTCAAAAACAATTTCAGAGCTTTCTAGGAGTCTTAACATTGTACTTCAAACTGTCCTTTATGGTGGGGGATAAAAGTAGAGCTTGGAATCATAGGACTGGAAGAGACTTTAGAGGACTTCTATTCCAATCCTTTACTCAAGGCAGGAGTCAAATGGCTATCCAGTCTATGGCTATCCAGTCTATTTTTGATAATCTGTAGTGATGGAGCATCCACAATGGTTAGCAAGCTATTTCATTTATTGTTTTCACTGTCAGAAAATTTCTCCTTACTTCATATCTCTCTTTGACAAACTTCCACCCATTACTTCTTGTCCTGCCCTCTGGTGCTTTGGAGAACAAGTCAATCACCTCTTCTTTATGACAACCCCTTAAGTGCTGGAAGACAATTATCATACCCCCCTCCAATTCTTCTCTTTGATAAGAAATATACATACCTAGGCCCCTCAACCATTCATCATATGATTTAGTCTCCAGACTCTTTATCATCTTTGTTGCTCTTTTCTGCAAATTTTCCAGGGTCTCAACATCTTTTTTGTATTGTGATGACAGAAAAAGCCAGGCAAAGGGTGGAAAAGCTGGAGTGCCTGTGTTGGTTAGGGCTTGATCAGACATAGGCCCTATAACATTCACCTTGAGTCCTTTTCTCATAGATCTTTTCCTTTTCCTGCTTCAGAGCTGCCTGCCAGCCACTTTTCGCCAGCCTTAGAGCAATGTGTGAAAACTGCAAAGGGATTGTTACAGTTGCTCAGGGCAACAGGAATTTATGATCAGCTTTGCCTCATAACATTCCAAAAGGGAACATTTTGTGCTGAAGAGTTCTCCTCAAGACTTCTCCCAGCAGCCTGCCTTGGACCTCTGTTGCTGTAGGTTGCAGGAGCTGAAATAAACATTGTGTGAATTGCTGAAAGCAAGCAAGGAATGAGAAAGCTGTAGTCTGTAAGCATCCTTCCATTCATCTGCCTCCTCCCACTTTTCATAAAGAGCTTCTTTCCCAGAGCCTTTGCACAAACAAAGTCTGGAGCAAACATCTCCAAGCTATGAATTTATTTATTTATTTATTAAATTGATATGCTGCCCATCTCATTCTGAAAAGCAACTCTGGATAGCTTACAGTTATAATTGTAAATATAAAAGATATAACTACAAACATTACAAAATGAGAAGCAAAAAAAGGCAAGATCAATACAGTGGTAGCATCTTCTCAGTTAACACATCAACTATCATCAGTGCTGAGCTCCCCCCTCAGTTTCTCATACAATGTGTGACACTTTCACTTGGTAGATCTTCAAGGATCTTTGGAAGATCCTAAAGAAATCCAGGATGAAGACAAAGGTCAAGTTATATTCAGAGACTTGAATTTGGACCACAGATGGATCTACATAAGAGCAAAATCTCCAACACTGAAAGATGACCTGGTCCCACTAAAAAGAATCTGTAAGACAGCCCCAAATGCAGCAAAATTTGGCTCACTATGGTTTCAAATCAGTGGGGTACCACAAGGTTCCATATTATGCCCAGTACTCTTCATCAATGACTTAGATGAGGGAATTGAAGGGGAACTCATCAAATTTGCAGGTGACACCAAACTGGCAGGAGTAGCCAACACCCTAGAATAGGGCTTTTCAACCTTTTCACAGATTGTACCACTTTTAGGATATAGCAATATTCGAGTACCACCTACCAAGGTATCAAAAACTTGATGACAAAAAAAAACCCTGTTCAAAGTTCCAATTGCACTGAAATGACTTATGATCATTTTTCACATTTATGACCATTGCAGCATGCCCAGGGTCATGTGATTTATATTTGGATGCTTGGCAACTGATTCATATTTATTTTTTAATAAGTTTTTATTGAATACAAAAAAGAAAAGGATTAAAAACATTGAACATGGTAAATCGTCTTTGACAGACATCTCAGTCCATATTATACACTATTTACATATAACTTATCTATATACAAACTATACATTTCTAATCTCTATTTTTTATTTTGTCTCATTATTTGTGACCTCTATCTTTTTTCCCCTCCGTCTATAAAATTTGTTCCATATCAAATAAAATTCTGTGTCTTCCTGGTTTTTTAATCTTTTAGTTAACCTATCTAGTTCTGTGCAAAACATAATTTTCTTTATTAGATCTTCCTCACTCGGTATTTCCATTGTTTTCCATTTTTGAGCAAATAGAATCTTTGCTGCGGTAGCCACGTGAATGATTAGTTATGTGTCCTCTTTATTTACATTTTTCCTCTAATATTCCTAATAGTAATGCCTCAGGTTTGTATAGAATGTTTTGGCTAGTCATTTCTATTACCCATTCCCAGACCATACGCCAATACACCTGTGCTTCTCTACATGTCCACCATATATGAAAAAGGTACCCTTTTCTTTTTTACATTTCCAACATGTAGCAGAGTACCTTTTATACATTTTAGCTAATCTGGCCGGAGGAAGGTGCCATCTGTAAATCATCTTATACAAATTTTCTTTATATGATGTCGCTAATATGATTTTATTATTTCACTCTCATAGTTGCTGCCATTGATCCATATTTATATTACCGGTATATCCTAAATCTATTGCCCACTTCACCATTGTTTCTTTAACCTGCTCCTCATATAGTTTATATTCCAACAGGTGTTTATAAATATTCTTTATTTGTTTTTTATCTGGGCCTAGCAGTATCTTGTCTAACCCCGTATCTTGTCTATTAATATCCCATTCTTGCTTATCCTTCATATATTTAGCTTGTATCTGGAGATAAGACCACCACTCCATGTCTATTCCTTGTTGTTTTAGCTCTTGTTTTTGTTTTAAATAACCTTCTTCTGTCAAAATGTCTTTGTATATAATAGCCTTATCTTTCCTATACAAATTGGGATATGTGACTGCCTCCAATGGCGATAGCCAAGCCGGAATCTTTGTGTAATATCGAAATTTAACTAAATTCCAGCTTTTTATTAATTCTTGCCGAACCTTATGTCTTAAAAAATATTGATGATTTCTACTTTGCCCCATCCATATATGAGCATGCCAGCCCTGCTGGAGATCATAACCCTCTAAATGTAAACATCTTTTATTTTCTAAAGTTATCCAGTCTCTAATCCAAGTTAGGGCCGCTGCTTGGTAATATAACTGCCAATCTGGGAAACCTAAACCTCCCCTTTCTTTGGCATCCTGTAAAGCCTTTAATTTTATTCTTGCCTTCTTACCGGACCACACAAATTCTAAGGTTAATTTATTTAACTCCTTAAAAAATTTCTTGTCTAATTGGATTGGGATATTCTGAAACAGGAATATCATTTTAGGTAAGATGTTCATTTTCATGGCAGCAATTCTCCCAAGTAATGAAAGATGCAAATTTTTCCAACGGTCTAAATCTACTTTTATATTCTTAATCAGTTTGCCATAATTGTCTTTTTTAATTGATGAGCAGCGTGCTGAAATAACTATCCCTAGATATTTTAATTTGGAAACTACTTGTATGCCTAATTTTGCCTTGAGATTTCCTATTTGTATATTAGTCATATTTTTTGTTATAATCTTTTTTGTTTCTGTTTATTTTCAAACCTGCCAGATCCCCATACTCTTCCAATATTTCGAATAGTTTCTGCCCTGATTGTTCTGGGTCTTCTAATATAAATGCTAAATCCTTTAATCTGCTCTTCTTGTCTTACTACTCTAGCAAGAATTTCCAATGTATAAATAAATAACAATGGCGAAAGAGGACATCCTTGTCTTGTACCTTTCTGTATGTTGAATTTATCAGTGGCCTCTCCATTTATTATAATCTGGGCCTTTTGTTCAGAATATATTGCAGTTATCACATTTAAAAAATTTTCCCCAACATCCATTAATTTTAGCTGTTGAAACATAAATTGCCAATTGACATTGTCAAAAGCCTTCTGTGCATCCAGGAACAGAAGTGCCACTTGACGATCACTATGTGCTTCATAAAATTCGAGAATGTCTAGGATTTTTCTTATATTCTGCTTAGTCTGTCTGTTTGGTAAAAACCCATTTTGGTCTGAATGTATGAAATCAATTAGGTACTTTTTGAATCTCTCCGCCATTATTGAGGCAAAAATTTTATACTCAGAATTCAATAATGATATAGGTCTGTAATTTTGTATCCGTGTTTTTTCTGCTTCTTCTTTTGGGATCAATATTATATTTGCCTCTGACCAAGTCTTTGGTATTTAACATCGGTTAATACGGCATTAAAGACTTCTAATAACTATTGATTGAGTGCACTTTGTTGTTCTTAATATAATTCCATCTGGGCCAGTCACCTTATTGATCTTTTGTTTATTTATAGCCCTAATTATTTCAGCCATTCTTATTTCCTCATTTAACATAAATTTAATTTCTTCCAGAATCTTTGGTATGTTCGCCTTCTCTAAGTATTCTATTATCCTTTCTGCATTGATTCCCTCATTTCTTTTATATAATTTTTCATAGTATCTTTGGGCAATTCCCTTTTTTATAGTCTCCTCCCCCTGAATCTCTTCTTTCTTATCTTCCAAATTAATAATTCATTGCTTCTCTTTCTGCCTTCTTAATTTATACGCTAGCCATCTACCCGGTTTATTTGCGTATTCAAAATTATTTTGCTTAGCTGCTTGTAATTTTTGTGCTAACTTTTCCAAATCCTCTATAGATAGTTTATGTTTAATTAAGTCCATTTCGTTTTTTTAATCCTTTATTTTCAGGATCTCTCTGAAATTGTATTTCGGCCTGTTTGTATTCTTCCTCAAGCTTCATCCTATGTTGTTTTTTCTCTTTGTTTCTCTTGGCCATGTACAAAATAGTTACACCCCTCATATATGCTTTTGCCGTATCCCAGATGTTCTGCAAGGAAGTGTCCTCATTGTCATTCGCTTGAAAGAAAAGATGTATCTCTTTCTCCATTCTTTCCTTAAATTCTTTTTCTTTAAGAATCGCTCTTTGGAAAGTCCATCTTGGCCTGCTACTTTGTCCTTTCAAGCGAAAACTTATCAGATTGTGATCTGCCCAAAGGCTAGGTTCGATATCAATTTCTTGAATTTCCAAGGCCAATTCTTTTGAGAACCATAGCATGTCTATCCTGGTCCATGATCTATGCCTATTAGAAAAGTATGTGTATTCCCTCTTATCATAATTCCTTTCCCTCCAAACGTCTTGTAAGCTAAGATCTGTACACATCTCAAAAAAGTTTTTGGGAAGAGTTTTTTTTTCCTTTCCTTGCCTCTGTGCCTTTATGGTCTTTTGTTTTATCTGCAATTGCATTAAAATCTCCGATTATACAGAAACCATCTCCCTCTATATCACTCAGCTTATTATGAAGGTTTTTAAAAAAGGATACTTGTGCTCCATTTGGGGTGTATATTACAACAATTATTATATTTTTTTATTCAGCTTAGCCTCAACTATCAAGATTCTTCCCTCTTTATCATTATAGATTTGTTTCAAAATTATCTTCTGCTTAACATACAGAGCTACTCCTCTTTTTTTTGTCTAGTGAAAAAAATAGCGTACCTAATTTAGGTTGTTCTAAAAGATATCCTTGATCATTTTTTACGTGAACCTCCTGTAAGGCAATAATATCCACATTTAATTTAATAAGCTTACTAAAAACTTTCCTACGCTTTACTGGAGCATTCAGCCCTCTAATATTTGTTGACCAAATCTTATACTCATCTCCCATTGTCCTGTTTTTGTCGTGTCTTTGTGCTTCTAGTAATTCTTATTTCCTTTGCCTCTTTTAAGCTTCTCCCCTGTTGTTCAAGCCTATCTTGACCTCTTCCCCCTCTCACTTCCTCCATGCTTTCTCTGTCCGTCTTTTCTCAAACATTCGTTCAATATCTCTTCTCTTTTCAACCACAACTCTTCCTTCTCTGAGATCCCTCAAGTCTTCCTCTGAAGCACAATATTGCCTATAAAAATCATCCACTTTCTCTATGTATCCAATCTAAACCTTTTCTCTTGCCAAGTCACAATAAGCCCCTCTGGTGTTAACCATCTAAAGTTTACATTGCTTTGATGTAACCTGGACGTCAGGAAGAGATATTTCTTTCGGAGGTCTCTCATCCTTTTTGGTATCTGTTTTAATACAATAATTTGTTTCCCTCTGTATTCTAACTGTTCATCACGTGTTCTATGTAATAAATCATCTCTAGTTTTCTTTTTTATATGGACCTCTCTGGGAAGGTTATGTCGTCTCCCATAGTTTGTCTGCACCCTGTATGTCTCGTCCATACCAGCAATCATCTCTTCTTTGTCAATCTCCAAAGCTCCTGCCAGCAAACCCGCCATCTTGTCTAGAAGATCTTCTCCTCTTTCCTCAATAACATTTTGGAATCTAAGATATTGGGTCGCCTTCTCCGCTTCCAGTAACATCACTGCTGTCATTAACTCTTTATTAGCCTCAGTTAAGTTTTTGTCCATCTCTTCCACCTTCTTTTCTTCATTCTCCAATCTTTGCTCTACTGCCAGCAACTTCTGTTCATTTTTTGCGATTTGCTGTTGAAAAGCTTCAAATCTTCCATCCATTGCCTGAATCTTCTCTCTCATTTCTCCAGTAACATTCCTAACTACTTCAAGTTCCGTTTTAATTTCCTTATGATTCTTCATCATGGCTTCCTGAATAGCCTGTATCATTACTTGCAATTCTTTAATTGGATTGGAACATTCTCTTTGAAGCATGTCATCTAACGGTCTTTGGCTCATAGGACTGGAGCCTTGTGCTACATTTTTCTTCCCCCCACCAATCTTAGCTAAATTTGGATTGCTTGCCATTTTAGATAAACTTTCCCACCACCTGCTCTTCTTCCAAAATGTCCACTTTCCACTTCCCTCTTTTCTTTCTTCCACTTTCAGCCCCTTTACATTATTCCCCTTCCAGATGTTTAAACAACAACAATATCGCTGGTATATTCCCTCTATGAAATGCTATCAATTAATGGTAATGCAAGTACAAATTTTAATAGTTCAATCTCAGTTATTAACTTTAAGGTTTCCCAGCATTTTCTTTTTTTTCTTTATATAATCCAATAAACCCTTCAGTCTCTCTTTAATGTCCTTTCTCTTTTCTTCTTTCTTCTGTCTCACACCATACCATTCTATACATCCATATAATCACCTACTATCTTCTCGGCAACACTTTCCAAAGTTATCAGTCTCTATATCATTCCAGTTCCTTCTATCATGCAATCTGTATTTCTTTCCGGGGAGAAGAAAAGAAAACTCTAAAAGAAAGAGATCAGACCCTTTCTGCCGGCCAATCCACTCAGCGGACAAAAGCAAAGCCCGAGGGCATAAGACAAGGTTCTTAGCTTAAATGAAAGTTAATTCCTGTCCTTTTGTGTGGCTTTTAAAGTGCCAAGTCTTTAATCATTGCAGCCTGGCTCCTCCACATCAAGCCCTTCTGGGCGTTCTTCCTGCCATTTTCATTCGCCGCTGTCTTTCCACCCCTTCAGCTTCACTCTTTCCAGGCTTCCCCTTTCTGCTTTCTCTTTTGATGCGTCTACCATAAACTGCTCACAAAGTTTTGGGAAAAGTCAATTTAGTCAAATCCAATTTACCGTTATTCTGCTATTTCTTCGCTTACTCTATCCAACTGTCAGCTTCAGTGGCCATTTTTGGCCGTCTTCTTCCTGATCCACTTGGTACCGGGTTTATCTGCCACCCTTCACCAGTTGCCACTGACAGCAGAGCAGCAGATCGCCCCCACCTTCCATTGCCCCCACAAGGCTTCTTTCGGTTTGGATGAGCCACGCGGACCTAGGATGAGCGTTTGGCGGTGCCGGAGAAACCATTCACAGCTGGCTCTGCCCCCAACTGATTCATATTTATGATGGTCACAGTGTCCCAGGGTCATGTGATCCCCTTTTGCAACCTTTTGACAAGCAAAGTCAATGGCAGGGCTGCTGGTGGCCAAGTGCTAAGGCGGCACTTCCCTCCCTCCATCCCTCCCTCTTTCTCATGCCCACCTCCTTCTGAAGGAAGAATTTGAACCCCCCTATATTTTCTCTCTTCCATATATGCATCAAAGAAGGAAAAGCCTCCAGAGACAGAAAAGACAAACTGCTGAGTGAAGGAAGGAACATTCCCCTTTAAGAATTAGCTACTGGCTAGAAAGGAAAGTTAAGGAGCACAGCAAGCACTTAAGGAAGAAAAAAAAGATGTAGTAAGTATTGGCTGCCGGCTAAGGCAGCCTCCCCAAATGACTCCATTCATAAGTAAAGGAATGCTACAGGCAAAATCCATTCAGGAGAAAAATATTTCAAAATCCCTTGCAGCAAAACTTACAGCTAACAAAAACAGAGCAATAGAAGCTAACATGAGACATCAGCCATCAGCCAAATAGAAATTGCCAAACACTCCTTAAGAACACAAAGCCCACATTGCACAAATCCCAGAACTTCAAAGTCACAAAAGCACATAAGAATCCTTTTACTCTCCATCTCCCTCCCTCCGTGCCTCACCTCCAGCCATTGCTGCCTTTTTCATTCCTCTTGGAGGGCAACCCCTCCCCCACTGCATTTCTTGCCTGTTTGCTGCTGCTAGCACAGGTGGCTCTGCCATAGCAGTTGTAGATCGGCTCATGGCCGGCCTGCTTGATCTCCTCTCCCCCACCCTCCTCCTCCTCCTCCTTCTTTCCCTTCGGTGCAGCTAGAGCTGACTCTGCCTCTTCCCAAGGCTGCCGCTTTTTTCTCTCTCCCTCTCTCACCCAAACTGCCTCCTTTTATAGCCTCTCCTGTCTCCACTCCCTCCTTCTCCTTTCTCATGGGGGAGGGTGAGCCAGAAGTGAGCCTGGGGCCTTTGCTTCGCTCCATCCACTCTGCAGTTCCAGCGAACTCTCTCACAGTAAGTCCTTGCCTGCGCTGGCTCTTTCCCTCCTCCTCTACACTTGGCTAGGCAGTGCTGCATACCATCTGCCACTTGTTGGAATTTTAATTTTTATTAGTTTTATAATTATAACAAAACAAAAAATAGTTACTACAATAAAATTGTGTATAGTATACAAATATCATAAGGCACCTTACCAACCACATCCCCCTCTACCTCTCCCTTTCAACTTCTATCCCCCCACTTTCTCTACCTCCCTCACTCTCCTCGTTCCTCCTACAACTCCCTACTTCCCTTCTCCTTCACTCCTCAGACTCCTCCTCCTCCTCAAATGTGGTTCCAAGGTGCCGCTGAAACAATCCATATCTAAACTTATATAACACAATTAAATATCAGATATTACAAATAATAAGATTATGAATCCCCCCCAACCACCACCACCCCGACTTCCCAGAGTGAATACAGGGTAGAAACACAAGAAAACCCTCTAAATTACCCCAAAATATTATTTAGAACCTATTGAAAGTACTGTATTTTACAACCTAACAGATAAGTATTTAATTATATGCTAAATACAATTTCTTAAAATGATATCTCCCTTGTATATAGTTTATCCATCTTTTCCAATCCATCATATATTTCTCATTTGAATGGTCCTTCAAATATGCAGAGATTTTGGCCATTTCTGCCATATTTATTACTTTCAAAATCCATTCTTCAATAGATGGTAATTCTGGCTTCTTCCAATATTGTCCCACCAACAATCTTGCTGCTGTGATCAAATTCAAGATTAAATTTGTCTCTCTGGTGGTACAGTCTTTTATAATACCAAGCAAAAACATCTGTGGTAAAAATTCAATACGTTTTTTCAAGATATTTTGAAGAATCCACCATATTTTTATCCAAAAAGCCTTAATTTTTTTACAAGTCCACCATACATGAAAGTAAGTAGCATCCGTACTATCACACCTCCAGCACTTAGCTTGTAAATTAGGATACATACATGATAATTTTTTTGGGTCCAGATGCCACCTGTAGAACATTTTATAAAAATTTTCTCTTAAATGAGTCGCTCGTGTAAATTTTACATTTTTCACCCAGATCCTTTCCCAAGTATTCATCATGACTGGTTGTCCAAAATTTTGTCCCCATTTTATCATACAATCCTTAACCAACTCAGTTTCAGAATCAATTTCTATCAATGCATTATACAATCTTTTAATATGCATGGGCCTTTGATCTATGACTTGTTTAATTAAATTTTCATCTGTTGAAGATAGGCCCATCTTAAAGTCTTTTTTCCATCTAGACTCCAATTGTGCATATAGAAACCAAGTATAAACAATTCCTTCATCCCGTAACATATTCAAAGACTTCAGTACTGGCAAATTCCCTTCTTTAATTAGGAGTTTCTCATAAGGCACCACATCTAAAACTTGTGATCTATTTATATTCTCTACTGCGTGTCTGGGAACTGTCCAAAGAGGAATCTTTGCATTTAATTTATACTGATACTTTTTCCAGACACGCAGCAGAGCGCTTCTCAATATGTGCTCTTTGAAGCTCCTATCCACCTTTTTATCATAAACCAGATATGCATCCCAACCGTATAATAAGCCGTACCCTTCAATATTCAATATTCTATCATTGGTTAAATTAATCCAATCACTTATCGCTACGAAAGCAGCAGCATGATAGTACAACTTAAAATTGGGCATTTTCAAACCACCTCTTTCCCTTATATCCTGAATAATTTTTAATTTAATCCTCGGTTTCTTGCCATTCCAGACAAATCTATTAATACCCTTCTGCCACTCATCCAAATTCGCATCTTTTTTAAGTATAGGTAGCATTTGAAAAAGAAATAAAATTTTTGGCAATACATTCATTTTAACTGCTGCTATCCTACCCAACAAAGATAATTGTAATTTAGCCCATTTATCCAATTCTATTTGAATCTTATTCCACAAGACTTGGTAATTGTTTTTATATAATTTCCCATTAGAAGCTTCAATATCAATTCCTAAATATTTAACTTTCTTAACTAATTCACAACCTGTTATTCTTTCCAAGTCTTGTTTTAAATTACGATCCAAATTTTTTGCTAACATTTTTGTCTTAGATATGTTTAGTTTAAAACCCAATGCCCTACCATAATTTTTAATTAACTCCATCAAAATCTGTACTGACTGCTTTGGTTGAGACAATGTCACAAGCAGGTCATCAGCAAAAGCACATAATTTATAATCATGTTGTCTAATCTGTATACCTTTTAAATCATCTACTGCTCTTATCTTATTCAATAAGACCTCTAACGTTAAAATAAACAACAATGGAGATAAAGGACATCCCTGTATAGTACCTTTCTCTATCTTAAATGAATCTGTTAAGTGCCCATTCAAGCCTGTGGCTTGAGACTAAAGCTTCTGCCTAGCATGCAGACTGCCCAGGTTCGAATCCCGGAAGGGTGAGTTCTGACTGAAGAGAGTTAAGAAACTCGAAATGGCTATATCAGAAATCCCTTATTTCTTTGTCAACAATTTTAAACAACATATATATATTTGTGCTTGCAAGATGGCTCTGGGTTGAGCTGAAACAAGCAAAAAGGAAAGAATGATTCCTTCCTCCCATATTTGGGTTTACAGGGTGCAATCTAAAAAATAACCACTTGACACATATCCTTACTCCCTGACTACTGACAAAGCGGGAGAGAACTTGTGGCTCAATAGGTTAAAGCATCTGCTTAGCATGCAGACTGCCCAGGTTCGAATCCCGGAAGGGTGAGTTCTGACTGAAGAGAGTTAAGAAACTCGAAATGGCTATATCAGAAATCCCTTATTTCTTTGTCAACAATTTTAAACAATATATATATATATATATATTTGTGCTTGCAAGATGGCTCTGGGTTGAGCTGTATATGTATATGTATATGTATATGTATATGTATATGTATATGTATATGTATATGTATATGTATATGTATATGTATATGTATATGTATATGTATATGTATATGTATATGTATATGTATATGTATATGTATATGTATATGTATATGTATATGTATATGTATATGTATATGTATATGTATATGTACATGTACATGTACATGTACATGTACATGTATATGTATATGTACATGCATATGTACATGTATATGTATATGTACATGTACATGTACATGTACATGTACATGTACATGTACATGTATATGTATATGTATATGTATATGTATACGTATACGTGTGTGTGTGTGTGTGAAGTGGTTATTTTTTACATTGCACCCTGTAAACCCAAATATGGGAGGAAGAAATCATTCTTTCCTTTGCTTGTTTCAGCTCAACCCAGAGCCATCTGCAAGCACAAATATATATATGTTTTTAAAATTGTTAACAAAGAAATAAGGGATTTCTGAGATAGCTATTTCGAGTTATTTAACTCTCTTCAGTCAGAACTCACCCTTTCCGGGATTCGAACCTGGGCAGTCTGCATGCTAGGCAGAAGCTTTAGTCTCAAGCCACAGGCTCTCTCCCGCTTTGTTAATATTCAGGGAGTGAATATGTGTGTCAAGTGGTTATTTTTTAGATTGCACCCTGTAAACCCAAATATGGGAGGAAGAAATCATTCTTTCCTTTGCTTGTTTCAGCTCAACCCAGAGCCATCTGCAAGCACAAATATATATATATATATATATGTTTTTAAAATTGTTAACAAAGAAATAAGGGATTTCTGAGATAGCTATTTCGAGTTATTTAACTCTCTTCAGTCAGAACTCACCCTTTCCGGGATTCGAACCTGGGCAGTCTGCATCCTAGGCAGAAGCTTTAGTCTCAAGCCACAGGCTCTCTCCCACTTTGTTAATATTCAGGGAGTGAATATGTGTGTCAAGTGGTTATTTTTTAGATTGCACCCTGTAAACCCAAATATGGGAGGAAGAAATCATTCTTTCCTTTGCTTGTTTCAGCTCAACCCAGAGCCATCTGCAAGCACAAATATATATATGTTTTTAAAATTGTTAACAAAGAAATAAGGGATTTCTGAGATAGCTATTTCGAGTTATTTAACTCTCTTGAGTCAGAACTCACCCTTTCCGGGATTCGAACCTGGGCAGTCTGCATGCTAGGCAGAAGCTTTAGTCTCAAGCCACAGGCTCTCTCCCGCTTTGTTAATATTCAGGGAGTGAATATGTGTGTCAAGTGGTATATATATATACCATATATATATATATATATATATATATTGTGAGGTTTTCGTGGGTGTTTGTATGTAGGTCTTTGGTTCTTCGGGTTTTCTCCCACATAGAATTTGAAGTGTCTTGGCGACGTTTCGACGAAGTCTCATTCGTCATCTTCAGGCTGGTGCTTTCGGCTTCTTCTTCTAGGAGCAATGTGTCGTCGCAGCTGCTTCCTCCCCTTAACTGCCAGTGGGGGTTTGAACTGATTGGCTGGGAGCTTGGTTATGTTCTGATTGGGTGGAGGTGTGTTCTGTTTGGTTAGGGGCTTGGCTGTGCTCTGATTGGCTCGGGGGTTGGCTGTGTTCTGATTGGCTGGGGGAGTGTTCTGTTTTGGGTGGGGGCTTTGTTGTGCTGGAGGGGTTCAAAGTGGCCAATGATGCAGCTGTGGTCTGGCTCCTGGTCTGTGGTCGTGCCTCATCATCGGTGTGGGCTGGGTTTGCTTTTTGCGTGGATGTGTGGTGGTGACATTCTGTGTGGTTTTCGTGAGTGTGGGTCTGGTGTCATTCTTTGTGTTAGGGACTCATTTGTCAATAAAGGCGGGTTTCCAAATGGCTGGTAGGCGGGAGGTATCATCTCGTTTATTCATGCTGTGTGGGCGTTTTTCTAGCTCGATGGCTTCTCTGATTATTGTGTTATTAAAGTGTTCAGTTTTGGCGATAGTTCTGGTCTTTTTAAAGTCAATTTCATGTCCTGTGGCTTTAAAGTGTTGGACCAGGGAAGAGGTTGGTTCCTCTTTTTTTACTGAGTTCTTATGTTCTTCTGTTGGTTTGTCCGATGTATGTGGTGGGACAAATGGTGCATGGGATTTCATATACTCCTTGATTTTCTAACTCAATTTTGTCTTTGGGGTTTCTTAGGATGTTGGATATTTTTCTGTTTGTGCAGAATGCTGTCTTGATGTTGTGTTTGTGGAGGATCTTGCTGATTCTGTCTGTGGTGCCTTTTATGTATGGGAGGAGGGCTTTGCCATTTTCTTGTTCTCTGTCTTGGATTTTAGTGGGGGTTTCTTTTTGGATTAGGTTTGTAATCTTATTTCTTTGGAATCCATTGGATGTTAGTACATTAGTGAGAGTGTGTAGTTTGGTTTTTAGGTTTTGTTCATCAGCTAAGTGTTTTGTTCTGGAGATGAGTGTCTTGGCTACAGAGTTGATCTGTGCTGGGTGGTGGTGTGAGAGAGCGTGCAGATAGTGGTTTGTGTGTGTTTTCTTCTGGTAGATGGTGTGTCCTAGGAAGCCATTGGATTTCTTGTAGACTAAGACATCCAGGAAGGGAAGTTGGTTATTAGCTTCTGTTTCCTTGGTGAACTGTATTTTGGGGTGTAGGCTGTTGAGGTGTGTGAGGAAGTTGTCCAGTTTTTCTTTCCCATGTGGCAGATTATGAAGGTGTCATCTACGTATCTGAGCCAGAGTTTGGGTTTGTGATCATATTTTTCTAGAGCTTGGGTTTCAAAGTGTTGTCTGGATTTCAATACCTAGTTTGCTAATACATATTAGTAAATACCTGCAATCTAGACAGCTTTCCAAAAAACTAGGACCAAAGTATGTTGCCCCTTTCCCCTTCAAAAGAATTATCAGCTCAGTGGGGCTCGAGTTGCAAAAATCCCTTAGGCACATTCACCCAATTTTCCATTGTAGTTTACTAAAATCAGTAATCCAATCCCCTCTGCTTCCAACACTGCCTCCACCACCTGAGCCACTCATGATTGAAGGGGAACAACATTAATTAAGGACATTTTAGACTCTTGTAAACATCGAGGAAAGCTCCAGTATCTAGAGGCCTGGAAAGACTTTCCTCCTTCTAAGACTGATTGGGTGTACCTTAAGCACATTAAAGCAGCCAAACTCCTCAAGTGGTTCTGTTAAGTCCTTGGAGCAGTTGCAAATGATAAAGAGTCATTGTTGTTCAAACAGCTCTTTATTGGTTGCATCCACAACTCCAACAATAAGCAAAGGCACGCAGGCCTCTCTCTTAACTGCTCGGATTCCCTGGACTGAAAAGTAACAAAACAGATGGCTTTTACACCTCGCGTATGCACGCGAGGCCAGTACCATTCAGTCTGGTCCCGGGCAGCTTCTGCAAAGCCCGGGACCATTTCAACATCCTGAGCCTGCCTTTTGCAGGCTCAGGACACAACACCCCTCCCCCCTAGAATGAACACTCCTGTACACCCCACACCTTGTTCCCATAAAAAATGTGTTATGGTTCCAAACTCAAATGCATGAAATGTGAAATACTGAGGATGTCTTCTGACACCCTCCTTTACTTATTTTAGGTATAAATGTATCCGAAATCAAAAAAATACTACAGCACTCTTATTGTTAAGTGCCCCAAGAACTTGACAGCAACATCACAAAATCCCTAAGGTGTTTGGGTTGGCACTTGGCCCGCTGCGACCTCCTGGGGCCAGGGGAACTTACCTGGCCCCTCTGCTCACCTCTTACTTGGGGAAGGCCAATGCCTTGCTGCCTTATATTTTCTGGGGACCCCGGTGAGTTTGCCTGGCCCACCTGCTTGCCTACCAGGACTAGGCAGGCCAGGACTTTGCTGCCCCCAAGACCTGGTTGACCCGCCCCTCAGCTGTGTGGCTGGGCCCTGTATGCCCCCGCCAGCATGCCGTGGAAGGGTGGTAGTCCCCGATTCCACAATGGACCTTTCTTGGGAGCACTGTCCCTCAAAACCCTGGCCAGCATCTGAAGAGTGCTGGGTGATGGGAGTGCCCCAGTGCTCAGAAGTCCCTAAGGCTGTGCCCCAGGTGTCAGAGTCAGGAGATGCCTTCCAGGCTACCCCTTGTCCAGTTGACCTTCTTCTGGGAGCAATTGCAGAATTAGGCCTTTGTCCCAGCCAGGATTCTTGTTCTCTTGTGTTTTGTGAGTTATTTAGATACCCCCGGTCAGTCTCCCTGTCTGGAGTGCTATCTGTTGTTTGTTAAGAATTTGGATACCCCCGGTGTGACTCCCTATCTGGAGTAATTGTGAATGTATGGGGTGGCCCCCTATCCACTGAATCCCTGTCCTGGCCACTTATGGAACCCAGGGCTGACTGATGATATTGATCCTCAGAATGCACATTATGATGCTCCCCCCCCCCAGAGCAGAGCCAGGAGCGGAAGAGTGCGAGTCCAGTCTTGCACGCAGCTGATCTATGTGTCTGCGAATGATGCGGCCATCACCTAGAGTCACTTCGTATGACAAGGGCCCCGAGATCTTATAGACCACAGCTTTTACCCATAAATGACTGGGCTCATAGTTACGCGCCCAAACTGGATCTCCACTTGATGTCTCCTTGGTGCCCTTGATTGGGACACCTGTGAAACCACCCGGTCAGGGTGCAGCCTATCCAGTTTTGTGATGAGGCGGTGACCCCAGCGCAGTTCTGCAGGACTCTTCCCAGTGGCAGTGCATGGTGTGGTGCGGTGTGCAAGGAGAAAATCTGCTAACCTGTGATGCCAGTTACCATAAATCAGTCTCTTGAGGGCATCTTTGGTGGTGCACACCATTCTCTCAGCCATACCATTGGAGGAAGGGTGGAAAGGAGCCAAAGTTGCATGCTGGATCATATTGGCTTGAAGGAAACCCTGGAACTCAGAAGATGTAAATTGAGGACCATTATCTGAAACCAGAACATCTGGAAGGCCATGTACAGCAAAAATTCCTCTCAATACCTGGATGGTTCTGGCAGCGGTGGTGGAGGAAACAGGAACAACCTCTAACCATTTGGAATGGCTATCGATGACAACCAGGAAGAATTGCCCTGAAAGGGCCCAGTGTAATCTATATGTACTCTAGACCATGGTGACTTTGTTTCCTTCCACCTATGTACTGGTGCCTGAGGCATTTCCAGGCGAGACTGTTGGCATGCTTGGTACCCATGTACCTGAGCCTCGATGGCCTTATCAAGTCCAGGCCACCAAAGATGGCTGGGTGCAAGAGCTTTCATTCTGACAATACCAGGATGTCCCTCATGTAAGGAGGTCAAGATTCTAGACCTCAGTGAGGCTGGAATCACTACCCTGCTGCCACATAACAGGCATCCATTGAAAGAAGACAACTCATATTTCTTTTTCCAGAAGCTTTGGAATTCTGCATCTGGGCACTTGTCAGGCCATCCTGAGAACACCCATGTCAGCACGCATGTAAGCGTGTGATCAGTGGCAGTTTCTGCAGCCACGTCCCTAGCATTGAGGGCAGACTCTGGTAACTCCTGGATAGACAGAATATGAATGGCTGGAGCAGGATCAGGCTCCAATTGCTGTAGGGGCAATCTACTCAGGCCATCTGCATGACCCATTTCCTTTCCAGGTTTGTGAAACAGCATGAAGTCAAATGCTGACAGGAAAATGGACCATCTCAGCATACGAGGAGAAATGATGTGTGGAGTCTGCTTGGTGGTAGTAAACAATCCCAGAAGAGGCTTATAGTCTGTATAGACCATGAAGTGGTGGTCATATAAGAAATCATGAAATTTCTTAATGCCAGCCACTACAGCCAAAGCCTCTCTGTCAATCTGAGCATAATTCCGCTCTGCAGAAGACAGAGTCCGGGAATAGTAAGCCACAGGGACCTGAGTCCCATCAGCCATCAGATGGCTGAGTACTGCTCCAACCCCATAAGGAGATGCATCGCAGGCGATGCAAACAGGCAGTTGCTCATTAAAATGAGCTAAAACAGCATTAGATGTGAGCAAGGCCTTAACCTCATTGAAACTCTTGTCATGGACTTTAGTCCACTGCCAAGGAGCCTGTTTGTCCAAGAGCCTGTGTAATGACTCTGCCACAGCAGCCTTGTGAGGCAGGAAAGCATGATAAAAATTTAATAGGCCCAAGAATGCTTGCAGTTCACTCTTGGATTTAGGACTTGAGATCAGGAGGGTGAATTCCTTGAGCATCTATCCTGAATCCTAAGAAGTCAGTGGAATTGACTCCTATCTTGCATTTATCCTTTTTGAGTTTAAGGCCTGCTTTTCGAAAACGAAGCAGAACAGCCCTTTTCTGCCTCACAAGGCTGCTGTGGCAGAGCCATTACACAGGCTCTTGGACAAACAGGCTCCTTGGCAGTGGACTAAAGTCTATGATAAGAGCTTCAATGAGGTTAAGGATTTGGGTCTTGGGGCCTTCTGAATGGCTTGTAATATTGTTTCAGCAGGGTGAATTCCTTGAGCATCTATCCTGAATCCTAAGAAGTCAGTGGAATTGACTCCTATCTTGCATTTGTCCTTCTTGAGTTTAAGGCCTACTTTTCCAAAATGAAGCAAAACAGCCCTTAATCTCTCAGTCAAATTTTGGGATGACTCCCCAGCAATGAGGACATCATCAAAGTAGGGGCAGACCCCAGGAATGCCACGTAGTGTGCTTTCCATTACACTTTGGAATATACCAGGGGCTACGTTTACCCCAAATTGCAGTCTCTTGACTTTAAATGCCCCTCTGTGAGTCACAATGGTTTGTGCCTCTGCAGCTGCCTCATCAACAGGTAGCTGTTGATAGGCCTATGCCAGGTCAAGCTTTGCAAATATGCGCCCCCCCTTGAGGGATGCCAGAATGTGGCTTACCACAGGTACTGGGTAAGCGTGCTGTTGTAGGGCCTTGTTTATTGTGCACTTGTAGTCTGCACATATACGTATATCCCCATTAGCCTTTAGAGGCATTACTATGGGGGTTTCCCAAGGGCTTGAATCTACAGGTTGTAAAATGCCTTGCTGGAACAATTTGTCCAGCTCAGCATCAATCTTGCCTTTGAGAGCGAAAGGTACCCTCCTAGGCTTAACCCTGATGGGCATGATGGTTGGGTCCAGCTGTAGTGAAACTGGAGGCCCCTTATAGGATCCCAGCTCTGAGCTGAACACATCTGCAAACTCCTTGCAGACTTCTGCCAGGCTTAACATTTGCAAATGGTGCAGCCCTGTAATCTGGATTCCCAGAGCCTCGAACCAATCAAGTCCAATAAGACTGTTGCGTTCTCCCCCTACAACCAACACATCTAAGGGACCATCAAAATCTTTGTGCTGTACATTAAGGGTGGCCTCTCCCTTAACACACACCTTAGAATTCTGAAAATCCGTGAGGACGATATTGGATGGCTTTAGCTTGGCTTGAAGGCCACTGCTGCTACAAATCTTTCTAAACGTGCTGATGGATATAATGGATAGAGCGGACCCAGTGTCCAACTCCATGGATAAAGGGACTCCTTGCAACCTTACTTTAAGGGACAGCTTCTTCTTTAGTGGTTTGTGTGTGCCTGTCCTTAATACACTCCTATGTGATGCACAAAAACCCACCCTATTTTGGCTGGGGACCCTGGTACCTTTCAGACGCAATTCTTCATGTGGTTGGATCTTCTGGTGGCCCAGACAGATGGCTGCAATGTGGCCTTGCTTCCCACATGCTCTGCAAATGGAGGAATGGAACCTGCAGTCAGCTCTTCTATGGCTTCCTCTGCACCCAAAGCATTTAAGGGATGCTGCAGCCTTGTCCTGATGTTCCTTCTGCCTCCTTCCAGCTGGCTGGTAAAGTCTATTCATATCTTCTTCAGGATCTGCATCTGCCCCTTCTTGGACGTCCTCCCGATGAATGGTAGCTGCCTCTGGAGGGCTCCTGGTGGGCCGAAGAGTCTTCACAGCCCCTCCTGCTGCTTCTTCAGCTGTCACCTCTCTCAGTGCATCTTGGAAAGAGACATCCTCTCTAGCAAAAATCTTTTGCTACAAGTCTCTGTTCCTTAATCCGCATACAAAGCGGTCTCACAGCCTCTCTTTCAGATCCTTGAACTCACACGGTCTGGCTGCTCTCCTTAAGGCTGCAATAAAGTCCTTAGCAGATTCACCTGCCCTCTGGTCCCTTTGCTCAAACGTGTGTCTCCATGTAATCACAGACAATTTGGGCTGGAAATGTTCCTTGAGTAATTTCTTCAAGTCAGTGTATGTTACTGACTCCAGAGGTGCAGGGGCCACCAGGTTCTCTGCAATCTCGAATACCTCCTGGCCACAGACACATAATAGGGTTGCAGCTTTCAAGCCATCTTCTCTGACCTGATTTACCCTGAAATAATTCTCCACCCTTGCAACGTATGAGTCCTATTTTTCTGGGTGGGAGACATCAAACTCAGAAATATGTCCAATCTTTGCCATCCTACAGTCACAACTTCACCACTTGCTCCAGTTATTCTATTCTTAGGGAAAAGGGTCTTTCAGCTGAACTCACCCTCCAACGATGCTGTACTGGCATGCTGGAACGCTGATTTCGATACCATTCTTCCCTTTAGCAGGACTTCTTGGGGTGAGTCTTCAAAGCTTTACTTTCTTCTGCTTGTTAATTATCCCACCTTCATCACCAGTGTTAAGTCCTTTGAGCGGTTGCGAATGATGAAGAGTCATTGTTGTTCAAACAGCTCTTTATTGGTTGCATCCACAACTCCAACAATAAGCAAAGGCACGCAGGCTTCTCTTTTAACTGCTCGGATTCCCCGGACTGAAAAGTAACAAAACAGATGGCTTTCGCGCCTCGCACATGTGCGCGAGGCCGGCGCCACTCAGTCTGGTCCCGGGCAACTTCTGCAAAGCCCGGGACCATTGCAATGTCCCGAGCCTGCCTTTTGCAGGCTCAGGACACAACAGTTTCCATAACCAATATCCTGATAAACCAAAGTAACTTTCTATTCGAACCGTATATCTACGTTCTCTCTCTCTCTCTCTCTCTCTCTCTCTCTCTCTCTCTCTCTCTCTCTCTCTCCCTCTCTCTCTCTCTCTCTCTCTCTCTCCCCTCTCTCTGTTTGATTTTTCCATTTGTTTTACAGGACTGATGTCTTTGTCAAGAGGGGCAGCACGTCAGATCCACCAGCTTTGGCTTGGCACTGTGCCGGCCTTTTACCATCAATTAGGGATGGGGAAAATAAATGGGAAATAAAGCTGTATACTTTTATTATGGGAAATTGGGAGGGAGGAATTGACAGTTGAGGAAGAACAGAGTATTTTGGAATCTAATTTGTGTTGGCCCACTGGCATCTTCAAGACCATTTGTCCTGAGAATGGAATTTCATCAACCCAAACATCTCAGCTCTTCTCACAACATCTTGGCTAGACAGAGACAGATCATGGGGGAGGGCTAGGGGAAATCAGGGGTTTAGTTCTGTATCAGTGCACAGGAAGTTTAGATTCCACTTGACTTTACTGCAATCAGCATCTCTTAGTAAAAGTACCTTTTCACTTCAACCAAATGGAGTTGAGAGTTTTACTTCCCTAAGGGATCAAACTGAGGCAGGTCTTACAGATATGGTTCAAGGATTTTGAGATCGTCTGCCAGCTCCTTCAGAGCTTTGAGATGTAATCCATCTAGTCAGGTAATTTGAACTCATCTAAAGTGGACAGGTATTATTACTTTCTTGCCTATTTTAATTTATATTTCTAGTCTCTCTTTACAGTTCTCTTTCAGTAGGTTGGGCTATTTTTTATTTTTGTATGAAGCACATGCAAAGAAGAATTTAAGCAGCTCAGCTTTCTCTTTGCTGCTCATCATTTCCTTGCCATTCTCTCCCATTTGTGGACCAATTGTTTCCTTGACTTTTTTCTTGTTTTTTATGTTGAAAGGATTTTTATATGACATTTGTTGCAAATCTTAGTTCATTTTGAGCTTTAGCTTTGCTGGCTTCATCTTTGTAGATTCAGGCTATTTGTTGGTATTCTGCCTTAATTATATGTGTCTTCCAGTGCTTTGGAAAATAGGTTGACCCCCTATTCTTTGTGGCAGCTCCTTAGATACTGTAACACTGCTATTCTTTTTATTAAGCTTGACATACCCAATTCCTGCAATAATTCTTTGTATGTTTAGCCTCCGTTCCCTTAATCATGTTTGTTGCTCTTCTCTGCACTCTTTCCAGAGTCTCAACATCTTTTTTATATCATGGAGACCAAAACTGGATGCACTATTCCAAGTGTAGTCTTACTGTTATGTCTGGCCCTTCTCAGCTTAGTAAAATCCACAGTAGTATGTCTTTAAGAGTTTTATTTAACACATTTCAAGAGATTCATTGCAAAGCAAGCTGCTGGCATTTTGTTGGCCAGAACGGCCAATTCTGATTTATTTACATTCTGCTTAAACATACTCTCCCTCCCTTCCAATTAACTCACTCTTTATCTGTAAAGTTGTCCAAGAGCTCATTAATCTTCCGTAGAGTCCAAAAACACCAGAAAACTAAGTTCAAGCGAACTGGGCAAGGCATCAAGCTACTCCTTGATAGTAACGTTGCTCGTGACAAAGAATTAGTCCCTCCTTTATCTTCTAATATAGTTTCCGATACATCACTTCCCCCATTACTTCCTTTTTCCACGTAACTGACACCTCCGCCTATCAAACCTTCGGAATCTCGGATCAAGCCATCTCTCTTCCTGTTCCAAATCTGACTCATCATTTTGAGAGTCTGAGTCAGACTGCATACAAATCTCCTCATTATCTAGCTCGGCTGCCGGGAGGGGAAAACACCCAGAGGGGCCTGGTTGTTCTTCATCATCTGACATTTCCCCAGCTGGTCTAGAGACACTCACAACACTTACCAAGGCCATTTTAAAATGGTTATTAACACTTCATGTGATCTTGATTTTATCCCTCTATTAATGCAGCCCTAGGCTGCATTGGCTTTTTTGGCAGCTGCAGCACACTACTTACTCATATTTAAGTGATTTTCCACTTGGACTCCAAGATCCCTCTCACTGTTATTTTGTAGGTTGGCTCTCAAAGTGGTTAGGGTTGCCTATAGATCATTTACTTTTTCTTCCAGTAATTCATTTAGATTACATTTGATATATGTGTAATTTGGGTCTTCTATGAGCATAAGCACATATATTCAACACATTTTGCAAATCATTATAGTGTCAATCTCTTTTTCCAGGACTATGTTTCTTTTTGCTAGTTCAATTAAAGACTAAAAGTTTACAAAATGTTTGAAAGTGTAAAAGTTTTTTTCCAAATTTTAAAAAATTCTAAATTAAGAATTTAAAATTCTAAACGTTCATTTAAAATTTTTCAGTTTTTTAATTATTTATTTTTATTTGTTCATTTTTAATTTGAAGTTTATTATTTTTAAAATTATTTAACATTTGTAACAGATACTTTTAAACAGAAATTTTAGAATTTCTGGAAAATCTTCCAAAAATTAAAATCAAAAATTTTCAAAATTCCCCCAAATTAAGAATTCTTTAATTCTTTTTTAATGAAATAATTAGATCAAACATTTTAATTCTTCAAGGATAATCTTTTGCTTCTCCTCTAGATTTGGTTTGTAATCTACAGATATATGAAATTGATAAATAAATATATAAAATAACAGATGAATAAAATATCAGAGCAAAAAAACCGCAGCTGAAAAGGAAAACTGGTGTATCAGCTGAGAATAGAACAGTATAAAACAGATCAGAACATAATTCTTTATTGGCCAAGAGTGATTGGACACATAAGGAATTTGTCTTCGGTGCATGAGCTCACAGTATAAACAGCAAATAATAGGAAATAGATTGTAAATTATAATTACAATCATTAATATAAGTTACAGACAACAATTGATACATCACAAGAAACCAATAGGAGAAGATAATAGGAAAGATGAGAAGATGAGAAAAGAAGAAGAAAGAAGAAGAAGAAAAATGGATGAAAAAGCTAATTTGGTCATGCAAAGGCTTTCTCAAGTTGGTCATGTCAAATAAATATTTGACATGGAATGTCAATGGTTTAAATTCTCCACAGAAAAGGAAGAAGATATTTCATTATTTGTCTCAATGTAAAAATGATATAATTTGTTTACAAGAAACACATATTAGAATTACTGATCAGAAATATTTGATAAATAATAAATTAGGTACACATTTTGTTGCAGCGGCTGCTGAGAAGAAGAATGGAATTGTTATCTATGTTAAAAATCATATAAGAGCTAAATTAATAGAATCAGATATACAAGGTAGATATTTAGCAATTGAAATTTTAAAAGATGGGAAGAAAGTTCTTTTGATGGGTATATATGCACCAAATCAACAACAAGGAAATGTTTACAAGTTAATACATAAAAAGTTATTACAATTTGATTATAAGTCTTGTATTTTAATGGGAGATTGGAATGGTGTTATAGATATTGGTTTAAATAAAAAGAAGACATTACCAATTCCTCAGACACGTTCTAAGTTGCCTAAATCTTTTTTTGACATAAAGGACGATTTTGACTTGATAGATATATGGAGAGAAAGAAACGGTAAAGAGCAAGAATTTACTTTTTTTTCTGATAGACATCAGTCATTTTCTAGAATTGACTTTATATTGACTTCAAGTGATTTTCTTCTTAGTTTAAAGAAGGTGAAAATCCTATCCAAAGTTTTAACAGATCATAATCCGGTCTGGATGGAATTAACGGAAGGACAGAGACCTAAAAGATCTTGGAGACTTAATGAAAACTTGTTTAATTATGATACAAATGTGAATGAATGTAAAAATGTTTTGAAGGAATTTTTTTATGTTAAATTTGCATAAGGATACAACAATAGAAATGGTATGGGATGCTAGTAAAGCATATATGCATGGGATTTTAATTGATATGAATAAAAGGTATAGACGTAAACAAGAGGAAAAAAGGAAGGAGTTAGAAGAGGAAATAAGAAAGAAAGAGCAATTATTAATAAAGAGATCAGATGATAAAAATATTAAAGAGGGGATTAAGGTTTTACGGAAACAATTTGATTTGTTGATGGCAGACCAAGTTGCTAGGAATATACAATATGCAAAACATAATACATTTTTTAATTCTAATAAGCCTGGCAGATGGTTGGATTATATATTAAGGAAAAAACAAAAATCCCATATAATTGAAAAAATAGAACATAAAGGGAAGAAGGTGTTTCAACAAGAAATTATTAAGAAAGCTTTTTTAGAATATTATTCCAAGTTATACGCTGAAGAGAAGATACAAGAGAATGAGATAGATACTTTTTTGCAAAATGAAAAAGTATTGGTAATCAGCAATGAACAAAGAGATAGATTAAACGCATTGATTACATCAGAAGAAATAATTTCAGTGATTAAACAATTGAAAATGGGAAAATCTCCTGGGACTGATGGGTTAATCGCAATTTATTATAAGCACCTTCAAGTGGAAATGGTGGAACCTCTTAGAGAGCTATTTGTTAATATACAAAAGGGTGGTCAGGTTCCACCTTCATGGAAAACAGCCTATGTTTCTTTGATTCCCAAAGAGGGAAGAGATAATGCTCAACCAGAAAATTTTAGACCTATTTCATTGCTGAATACGGATTACAAGATTTTTGCAAAAGTGATGGCTAATAGATTAATGACAGTTTTACAACAAATAATTCATTCAGACCAAACCGGTTTTTTACAAGGGAGACAGATGAAAGCCAATGTTAGACAACTTATTAATATATTAGAATATTTGGAGATGCACATTCAGGTGCCCGCAGTTCTTATGTTTTTGGACGCGGAAAAAGCATTTGATAGATTGAATTGGTTGTTTTTGAAAAAATTGATTGCTTGGATGGAAATGGGGGATCAGTTTATTAACTCCATATTGGCGATTTATCAGAAACAAACAGGACAGATTATTGTGAATGGTGATTTAACAGATTTATTTAATATAGAGAAAGGTAATAGACAGGGATGTCCATTATCCCCTTTGTTGTTTGTTTTAACTTTAGAAGTTTTATTGAATAGGATAAGAAGAGCAGATGATTTAAAAGGTATAAAGATTAGACAACAAGATTATAGATTACGTGCTTTTGCTGATGATTTGGTTGTGACATTGACTCAACCAATACAATCAGCCAAGAGATTGATGGAGATAATTAAAAATTATGGTAGGGTATCAGGGTTTAAATTAAATATATCTAAGACAAAGTTGTTAGTTAAAAATTTAAATACTAATTTAAAACAGGAATTGGAAAAAATAACGGGATGTGAGATAGTTAAGAAAATTAAATATTTAGGAATTGACATAGAAGCCTCTAATGGGAAGTTGTATAAAAATAACTATGAAGTTTTGTGGAATAAGACACAAATAGAGTTGGAGAAATGGAAGAAATTACAATTATCTATGTTGGGTAGGATAGCAGCAGTTAAAATGAATTTTTATTTCTTTTTCAAATGTTACCTATACTTAAAAAGGATGCAAATTTGGAGGAGTGGCAGAAGGGTATCAATAGATTTATTTCGAGTGGCAAGAAATCGAGGGTCAAATTAAAAATTATTCAGGATACAAGGGAAAGAGGTGGTTTGAAAATGCCTAATTTTAAGTTATATTATCACGCTGCTGCTTTAGTGATTGGGTTAATTTAACTAATGATAGAATATTGAATATTGAAGGGTACGGTTTATTATATGGTTGGCATGCATATTTAGTTTATGATAAAAAGGTGGATAGGATTTTCAAAGAGCACCTATTGAGAAATGCTTTGCTGCGTGTTTGGAAAAAATATCGGTATAAATTAAATGATAAGATTCATGTTTGGACGGTTCCCAGACACGCAATAGAGAATATAAATAGAGTACATTTACAAGATGTGGTGTCTTATGAGAAACTCCTGATTAAAGAAGGGAATCTTTTATTATTGAAGTCTTTCAATATTTTAAGAGAGGAAGGAATAACCCTTACTTGGCTTCAATACTTACAATTGCAGTCTAGATGGAAAAAAGATTTGAATATGGGTTTATGTCAAATAGATGAAAATTTAATTAAACAAATTAGAGATCAAAGGCCAATACATATTAAAAGATTGTATAATGTATTGATAGAAATTGATTCTGAGACTGAATTAGTTAAGGACTGTATGATAAAGTGGGGACAAAATTTTGTACAACCAATTATGATGGAAACTTGGGAGAGGATCTGGGTTAAAAATGTAAAATTTACACAAGCACAACATTTAAGAGAAAATTTTTATAAAATGTTTTATAGATGGCATTTGGATCCGAAGAAATTATCATGTATGTACCCTAATTTTAAACCTAATTGTTGGAGATGTGATTGTACGGAGGCTACATATTTTCATGTATGGTGGACCTGTAGAAAAACTAAACTAGACCTAAGGGAAGCTTACTATTGCATGAGAATTAAGGAAGGGGATGAATGGAAGACCGCATTTAACTGCCCCATGGGGTGCTACCAATTCAAAGTCTTGCCATTTGGATTACAAGGGGCCCCCACAGTATTTATGCAATTAATCAATGACATTCTAAGGAAGCACCTATTTAAGGGGGTCCTGGTTTACTTAGACAACATTCTTATCTTCACTGAATCAAAAGAGGAACATGTCAACCTAGCGGTCTTAAAGAAACTGCGAGCCGCCCATCTATATGCCAAACTCTCGAAATGTGAATTCCACCAGGAAAGGATAGACTGCCTAGGTTATCGCATATCCCCACAGAACATTGAAATGGACCCTGAGAAGATCAGAGCAGTATTAAAATGGGCACCACCCCGCACAAGAAAGCAACTGCAAAGTTTCCTGGGCTTTGCAAACTTTTACCGCCCATTCATCCCCTCATTTGCCCAGATAGCCCTGCCCCTCACGAACTTACTAAAAATGAAGGGAGATCCTCAGTAAAACCTAGCCAGCCACTAACCTGGACAATGGAGTGCCAAGCAGTGTTTGAGAGAACCAGTACTGAGGCACCCAAACATGGATAAGCCCTTCGTAATACAGGCGGATGCAAGTGATGTGACAGCGGGGGCTGTACTATTACAAGAAAATGATGAAGGGGTATTGCAACCCTGTGTGTATACATCCAAGAAACTAACGGAAACGGAACATCGCTGGCCTATATGGGAGAAAGAGGCGTATGGGATACATTGGTCATTACTCATGTGGCACCAGTTCCTTAAAGGCAACAAAATCCCCTTCCAGGTGTGGACAGACCACAAAAATTTGGAAGCCCTGAAAACACCCAGGAAGCTCAACCCCAAGCAAGCCTGCTGTTCCCAGCATTTTCACCAGTTCCGATTTACGCTCAAGCATTTGCTGGGGGGGGAGAATTTCCTGGCAGATGCACTATCTCGCATGCCCCAATATAACAGCACGCGAGCCACCGACTCTAAACCAATGATGGTAGAATCACAACTGGCAGCGCCAGTAACCACCAGAGCCCTAGCTAAATTAAAACCACAGCTGGGCAGCCAAACCAGAATTGAATTCCGGAAACGTTTGGAAACAGATGAATGGTTCAAGAAAAACAAAGATGTGTGCACAGTGAGAGACGGGCTGCCTTAGGTGGGGGACAAGTTATATATACCAACCACCCAAAGAGTCACATTCATGCAGCTTTGCCACGACACAAAATCAGTAGGGCATTTTGGATTTGTAAAAACATTACACTTAATTAAACGGCAATTTTGGTGGCCATCCATAAAAAAGGACATAGAAAGTTACGTGGCCAGCTGCCCAAAGTGTGCAACTGCAAAGAGGTTGCAAGGGAAATCGCCTGGACTGTTACAAACAGTGGCAAATCCCTCCATTCCCTGGAGGGAAATAGCCATGGATTTTATAGTGGAATTACCAGAAAGCAATGGGAATAGTGTTGTCTGGATGGTCACGAACTTGTTTCCCAAACAGGTGCACTTTATCCCTTGCCAAAAGATTCCCACCGCAAAAGCCTTGGTGGAACTTTTTGTCCAGCACATTTACAGATTGGGGCACCCCAATGCATAATCTCCAATAGGGGAGTGCAATTTACGTCTGCATTTTGGAAGGAATTTTTATCCCTTTTAGGGACCACTCAGGGACTGACATCTAGCCATCATCCACAAGGGGATGGACAAACGGAACGGTGTCACTCAGTACTTGAGCAATATTTAAGATGCTTTATTAATTGGACGGACCTAATCCCTTTTGCAGAAGTTGCCCACAATAATGCAGTCCACTCCAGCACATGTTACACTCCTTTTCAAATAGCCACCGGTCAAAGTTTCAACCCCATGCCAGAATTAACCCCAAATGAACCAGTGATCCCATCACTGAAAGAATGGATGGAACATGGACTTCCAGTTCCAGATCACGGCGCCTCTAGCCGCACGGGGAGACTTCTCTCCTCGTCCGGCTAGTTTCCCTCCGTCGGTAGACCCCGACGGGGATCGAAAGTTGCGCCTGGAGGGCGCGACCACCCTCGACAAGGCTACGCTCGGTTGCAGAGGAGTGGCAGCTCCTCTAGCTCTCCGAGCTGACTCCGAGGGCCGATGGAGCAAAAGACCGGCCAAAAATGGCCGTTCACCTAGCCGCACCAACCGCAAGTCACAAGAACAACTAAGCATGAAGAACCACCATGGTGAATCCGGGTGAGACCTTTCCCTCCCTCGCTATCCATATTTTTCCTGTAAGAGTTTTTATTTTCCTTTATTAAGAAAGCGGCAGCTTCCTATATGTGGAAAGAAGAGCCAAAAAGAAAATGATTAATTTTTGTGTACTATTTTACTATTTGACTGCTGTGGGGTGAATTTCAGGAGAAAAAAAAGGGAAAAAGAGACATTGCTACTTTCCTTTTTTAATTTGATAATGCAGAAGATAGTTTTTGAAAGAGAGAGAAAACTTTCCTTTTTTGTTCTTTTTTAAAACTTTCTCTAACTTGATTAACTTGGGGGGGAGAAAGAAAGAAGAAAGACTCTATAGTCCACTGAGGACATCTGGTGGTGAAAAAGCAAAATTTCAATTGTAGTTCTCCCTGTTATTTGGAGAGGATTGGATTTAGGTGACAAAAAAAGAGAAAAAATAACTGGACAGCTGGGTGGTGAAGCTGGCTATTAGACTTTTGGAGGCGGATATTTGTGGATTTTTCTTAAGTAATCTCTAATAAAGGAATAGGCAAAGCTACCACCAAAATGGCTGAAAGTTATCCTCATCTTGACTATGATTCAATACTGGAAAAAATATTAGAAATCAGAGAGGAGTTTAAAACTTATTGGAAATCTCATTTAATAATGAATCAAGTTATGGAACAAGGAACAACAGAAGATGAACAGAATAATTCTGAACAGACCTTCTTACAATTTAAAGAGACAGAGACACTATTTTTACAGCCCAATCATGAATCTGCATCAAGAGAAAATGTGGAAACCACGGAATCAACTAATGCTACGCGTTATCTACAACTGTCTGAACAGACCTATTTACAACTTAAAGAGACAGAGATACTATTCTTACAACCTAATTATGAATCTGCATTAAGAGAAAATGTGGAAACCATTGAATCAAGTAATGCCATGTGTTACCTACAACTGATGGACAATTTTGATAATCAAAAAATAGGTGTAACTGACCCAATTCAATTACCAAAAATAACAAAGATTGACACCCTGACACAACTTTTCGGAAATTACAATAAAGAGGAAAGGGGAAAAAATTTGGCCAGTTTGAATTTGTTAGGAAGCCTCGTAATCAAATCTTGAGGTTTGAGAATCGAAAAGCCTTATTATGGGAACCAAATTGGCATAGAAAGAAAGCTAGAGTCAGGTTCAAGTGTGATACAAAATGTTACTTGACGGGTTAAAAAGGCTTAGAAATTATCTCTGATTTAACGATGTATGAAGGATGTAAATTTATTGTTACTATGGTTGATAATTATTTGAGGAAGTCAATCTTGCTAGAGGACAAAAAGACTTTATAGAAGTAGACTGATGAAATGATTGAATATATCTGGTAAAAAAAGGAAAAAAGAAAGAGAATATGTCTGATTTAATTAGGAATGAAAGAGGAGAATTGCCTGATATTATAATTAACAAATATTTGAAAATATAAACTTTATCGAGGCCTTAAAAAGTATTTGTTGGATCTATATTATTATTTTAAATATGATAACTATGTTGTAAAAGAGAGAGAGAAAGAGTTATTCGTGATAAGGGGGGGAAATCTGTCTCAATGAACAATTGTGTATTAAGGTTACCTGAAATCACATTTATATACTTATTAAATGAACTTGGAGTATGATAACTGTAAGGAGTATAGCCTAAAAACAGGATATAGATTATAATTGCATGTGCTTGATGATTTTTGTAATTGTATAAATTTTAATAAGCAATACCATATTCAATTTGAGCTTCATTTATATGACTTTGTTGTTGAATGAGACATCCCGATCACTATGTTGTGTCTCAAGCTTTTGGGGAAAGATGGGAAAAATTAGTAAATATTTACTGAGATAGAAGTATTAATATAGGGAAATTTGGAGAGAGGAGTTGCTCGGACATTACCCCTGGACTACATCTGAAGAGGAATGAGAGGGAAGAAAGATTGAAAGAGGGGAGAAGGAAGTAGGAAGGTTGGAGGAGAAGAGGAGAGAAAGGGAAGGAGAGGGGTGGAGGAAGAGGAAAGTAGGAAGAGAAGAAAGGGAGAAAGAAGGTAGAGAAGAAAGAGGGTGGATGTGGTGAAGGGGGAAATGGGCGACCAACACCAAAAGTTATGTGTAGGTATTTATCTCATTTCATTTAAAGTATTGTATATATGAAGGTAAAAGAATGTATGGTAACATCTTACAAATATCATGGTATATGTATCGGGGAGAGTTTGGAATGAAATTGATAAAGTCTTAAAATAGGTTTAACAGAAATTTATGATAGAAATGGAATATATTAAATTTATATGTTTTTGGTTTTTTTTGTCTTGTGTGGGAGAGGGAAATAGAAAGATGAAAGTGAATGTATTAAGTTGAGCTGTTTATGTATGTTTTTATTCTGGAATTTTTGTTTACCCAATCACCATGGTGTGTTTTAAGCATTTATTGTTAAAATCATAAAATCAATAAAATATATTTATATAAAAAAAGGATGGATGGAACAATTACAAAACACCTGGCCAATAGTTAGAAAAGCATTAGATGAAGCTAGGCAGGCATACAAAGAACAAGCCGATAGAAAAAGGGTTAAGCCTACACCATTCATTATAGGAGAAATGGTGTACTTATCCACAAAATACCTAAAGTCCCTACAACCCTGTAAAAACTTGGACCAAAATATATAGGGCCTTTTCCAATTAAAAGAATCATAAACCCAGTAATAGTAGAATTAGAATTACCCAAAAATCTCAGGCAAATACACCCAATATTTCATTGCAGCTTGCTGAAAAGAGAGCATCAATCATCTTTACGGCCAAAAGTCCCCCCACCATCACCGCCAATCATGGTGGAGGGTGAACAACACTTTGAAATAAAGGAAATCCTAGACTCTAGGAGATATCATGGAGCGACCCAGTACCTAGTTGCATGGAAACACTTCCCTTCCTCACAAAATGAGTGGGTCCATAAATGTCATGTGAGAGCCCCAAAGCTATTAAAGAAGTTTCACACAGAGTATCCTAACAAGCCTGACTAACTTATATACCTGTCTTGTTTTCTTTCAGGTGGATCTATTTTATTTTTAAGCAGGCAGGATGTCAGAGTCCAATTATATTTCATCTCTAGTTATCGACTATGGAAAACTCCATTTCTATCCTCTCTGGATTCTGTCATACAATGAAGGGGAAGGGGGGTGAACAAAGGGGTTTTATGGCCCTCACTTCCTTCAGCACAACTTCAAAGGGACTGGATGTGGATCTCATGAAAAGGACTAAAAATTTAATTAAAATAAATAAATAAATAAAATAAATCATAACAATGGGGCCATTAGCTTTTATCTGCTCCTTCTGAAGTCTCCCTTCCACCAGCAGTGAGGAAAAAGGGGGTGGAAATGTAACGCCTGAGATTGTCACTGGAAATTTGGTGGGCTGGGATTGTTGGGGACCCCTTAAAACATTTTCTTAATAAAGGATTCCTGTTGGAAGAAATATTCCAAGAGTTCTGTCTTCTTAAGATGCAAAGTGGGGTGGGTCCTTATAAAGTCGCTGTGAACAAAGGGAAGGACTGCTTTCTCCCTAACAAAGGATGCCTATAGCCATGTTGCTTAGCTAAATCTGAGATCTCTGGGTTGCCGGACTAGGTCACTGGGTCACCGCTGCTCTGCTGGGCTGGGTCTTTGGTTAACTGTCCACTCAGCACTGCTGGGTTGCTGGTTTGCTTCCAACTGCCACAAAGCTCTGGGCTCCTGGGTCAATGATTCACCTCCGCTCAGCTGGGATCCTGGGCTGCCTGGCTGGGACACCGCTTCACTTCCACTCAGCTGATCAACCAACCTGGGCATGTTTGGACCTTTTTCCTGACTAAGCCGCCTTGAAAACCGATTCGACTTTCATCGGTTTCTGTGTGCAGACAATTCCTGTCCTGTTGGGTGATGGTTTGGGGAAGGAGGGGAGCTATGCATTGGAAGGCCTGAAAAATTAGGAGGTCCCTAATTTTAAGTGGACACCCATGTTCAGGAGGGATCAGACTGGAACAGGGTGATGTAGTCCCAAACATACATGTGTGTGCAAAACCTGGTTCTCATGGAGGTGTTTCCAAATATTGGCTTCCAACAGGGATCTTCAAACTTGGCCCTTTTATGACTTGTGGACTTCAACTCCCAGAATTCCCCAGCCAGCATTCTTCCCTTTCTTTGAAACAAACAACACCCCCAATCCTCCCATTCCTGCCTTCTGAATTAAAACAAGAGAAAGCCTCTAACTGCCATGAAACTCCAGGCTCCTGGGCTGCTGCATTGCTCAATGTTTCACTGGGCAGCCTCTCACTCCAACTGCCTCCAATTGCCTTGAATTTCCAGACCTCCATCTTCCAGGCTCCTGGGCTGCTGGACTGAGTCAATGGTGTGATGGACAGTCTCTCAGGTGGGCCACTGCCTGTCTCTTCTTAGCATGCTCTATTTTGACTTCCTTGCAGTTATTACTTGAATTTCTAACTACAATGAATGAATCCATTTTAGCCATCTCAAAATATTTTGTGAAAGTCCAGCATAAACCTATGTGGTTAAAAGAAAACCCCACTATTTTCATTGGAACTTCTGGCCAAGTACTATAGTTACCCTATGTTAAATTTGCATATACAGCCACACCCAGATATAATCACACACTTGTATATATTTTGCACAGCAAGTTTGCTGACCTTGACATCATGCATTTTTTTTGCCCTTCTAGATTTACCACCATACGGCTAGGAGTCAGCCCTGAATACAGACTGCAAGTCAAAAAATTGCTGTTCTTTTTTATGATTTGTTTCTTAGATGGGAGAGAGATAATATGTTGGAGTAAGCAACAGGAAGAACTGAATTTAATTATCTGGAATTCAACAGAGGAAAATGTTTGCTTTGTTTTTTTTTGTGTGATAAGAATGAGAAATGCATTTGTTCCCCTCCTGTCACTTATTTAAATCACTTAGAGCTCCTACTCTATAGCAAGTTGTACCTATGGACCACTTGGAGGAGAAAGTGGCAGATGATGAACTAACTTTTCACTTCAATCCTTCCCAAAGTCAACTGCCAACATCTTGCCAGAATGATCACTCTCCACTCTTTCTGCTTATAGTATGCAACAAATCAGACTGCATTCTCCAGATTGCTAAATCTGGCTCTTGTTCATCCAGGAGCCGATCCCAAAAAATGAATATCCAGTTCTGTGCCCCATAAAGCCAGCAGTCTTAGTGAATATGAATAAAAAATTATTTTCAGGGCAGAATCAGAGAATCCATGAAGAGTGTTGTATGGGAGACATCCAGATCTGAACAGAATTGGATGAAGTAAATTTCAGACACAGCATCATTATATATTTGCTATCCCAAAGGATTTTCAGAAGGTATATAGATGAAGATCTCAAAGAAAATTTGGAAGCATTCAAACATATGGTGGAATTGAAAGCAATCTAATAATCTCATGGTATATTTTCTTACATTTTCCAGATATCTTGGACCTAAAAGTCCATCAATTCAGTGGTTATTGTGTAAACCAGTGTTTTTCAAACTTGGCAACTTTAAGATGATGTGGTATAAACCAGTATGTTTAAAAGGCCCAAGAATACAGAACACTGTTACACATATTACTTAGCAGTAAGCCCTATGGGTATCAGTGGGTATCACTTCTGAATGGTCTTGTGTGGGATTGTGCAATAAAAATCCAATCTCTATGTAGTATTTTTAGTGGCCCAGATAAAACAGTCTGGCATTCTGATTGGAAGAGCCTTTTCTACCAGCTGGGTTAAATAGAATTCTGCCTGAAGAAATCCAGCAAGCTTTGATTGAACAGAAATATTTCTATACTCTTGAAAAGTGGTTGCTGAATACCTTGAAGGAACTGTGATACAAATTATTTGGGTTACCAAAATCTGATTTGATAATAGAGAGCAACAATGTAAGAGCACGCATGTAACTGATTAGTTTCCTCTCTGTGACTTTGACATTTCTGTGTTTTGTGTTGAGTGACAATTAACCCAACTGCATACGCTGATGGGTTGAGAGACAGTTTTTAACAAAGCAGTTAATTTGCAACTTCCCCTTTTCTCTGCAGCTTTCCATGATTTCTAGGGGGAAAAAAATCCACCTTGTAATTCAATTTGTCATTTATTTTTATCTCTGATTTTACTATCTTCTAGGTCAGTGGCCCCCAACCTTTTGGGCACCAGGGACCAGTTCAATGGAGATTTTTCTGCAGATTGGAGGTGGCATGATTTTGCATGCTGCCTGCATCCCGCGATAGGGCTTCACTTGTTTGTGTGGTCCAGTTGCTGGTGAGGGAAGTCAGCTCCCCAGAGAAGGAAATATTAAAAGGGCAGAAAAATATATTTCCTCAAAAGGATTTTAAAAGCAGAAACCAACCCTGCCCCCAAGTCTCTCTGTCCCAAGCAGAAGCCAGCCCTGTACAAAAGCAGATGTAAACCATCAGAAAGGCCCCAGCTAGGAGATCAAGAAGACAAAGACACCTAAAAACTGCATAACCCACCCAAACTCTAGGAGTCATTAGCCCCATCACCAGGGAAGCAGGATATGATAATAGGACTAACCTATCACCATCAGAATACCAGAAAGGCACACCCAGACTCAGGTCAGAATACATGACACAGGAAATACAAAGCCTAAAACAGAAACAGGAAACTATTCCAAACAAAAGGCTTTCAGAGGGTATAAAAACCTACTTGCCACATGTGCTCCGCCCAGTTTCTCTCTCCTCTTTCCTGCCAGAACCATCTTTCGGTCTGGCTCTTCAATAAATTGCAACCTTCTTTCTAAAGCAGTTGCCATGTTGTTTATTTATCCCCGGCTTGGATGAACCAGGATGAAGACTTTTCTTTCAACACTGGTATGCCATGGACTGGTGCCATTTCACAGATCAGGGTTTGGGGACCCCTGTTCTAGGCAATTCCCACCCACTCCCACCCTGAGGACCAATGAAGAGTTCATCAACTTGACCTTAGCCAGAAAAAGAAAAAAGACAACATCTGCAAACCAGCCAGCGAGGAGAAGTGATAGTAATTCAGTAGAGGCTTTCAAGAAATGAAAGAGAAGATGTTACTCAGGCTCTCCATTCTGGATTATAAAAAGCTTAATGGCAGCCAAGTTAGATGTTTCCATTTTTGCTGCCATCTGTGGTCACTGGGACTTTTGCAGGCCTGATGTGATCACCCATAATGCCATTCAAGGAGGTCTGGAGCATCTGGAGCAGAGGAAGGTAGAAGACAAATTAAGTGGGGCAGTGTAAAGCTAGGCTGTAGAGATATTTGTTAATCATTCTGCTCTTTTTGTGTTGGAAGCAAAATTTATCCTTAATTCTGGTTATTTAGCATATGGCATCTCATACATGGACTAGCAATATATATATTAACATTTAATCTTAATCCTGGTTAAAGTAATGTTTAATTCTAGTTAAGGAAAAGATCCCTGAGAATTCTCCTAAAATAGTTGGTTATTTTAAAGAAGCTTCCTAATCCGATTAAATGGTTCCGCCCCAGATGCCTGATGGACCCTATTGGTTTTCAAAGGGTGCTTGGGGAATTGCCGGATTTGCTCATACACAGTCCGGCGGAGTCCCTAGTGATGGCCTGGAATACGGCCACTAGGGGGGCTCTAGAGCGGATTGCGCCGTTGCGACCTCTCTGTGGTAGCAGACCCAGGAGATCTCCTTGGTTTACCAAGGAACTCAGGGGGATGAAGCACCAGAAGAGACGTCTAGAGAAGCAATGGAGGAAAAGCAGATCCGAATCTGATCAAACCAAATTGAGAGCTTGTATTAAGACCTATTTGGAAGCAATCACTGCGGCAAGATCTCAGTATCTTTCCGCATTGATCGCGTCTGTGGAATCTCGTCCGGCTGCCCTGTTTAGGGTGACTCGCTCTCTCCTGGATACAGGGAGGAGGGAGGAACCTTTGCAGGGCAATGCTGAAGAATTTAACACCTTTTTCGCAGACAAGGTCGCTCAGATTCGGACTGACTTGGACTCCAATTGGAATGCAGTGTCGGCTGACAATGAGTCAGTCGAGATGACAGAGGCCCGTCTTAGTCCTGTTGTATGGGATGAGTTCGACCTGGTAACTCCTGATGATGTGGACAAGGCCATTGGAGCTGTGAGTTCTGCCACCTGTTTACTGGACCCGTGCCCCTCCTGGCTGGTTTCGGCTAGCAGGGAGGTGACACGGAGCTGGGTCCAGGCGGTTGTTATTGCTTCATTGAGGGAGGGGTCCTTCCCGGCTCCTTTAAAGGAGGCACTTGTGTGCCCCCTCCTCAAGAAGTCTTCCCTGGACCCAGCAGTTTTAAATAATTATCGTCCAGTTTCCAACCTTCCCTTTTTGGGGAAGGTTGTTGAGAAGGTGGTGGCACTCCAACTCCAACGGTCCTTGAATGAAACTGATTATCTGGGCCCTCGGCAGTCTGGGTTCAGGTCCGGTTACAGCACGGAAACTGCTTTGGTTGCGCTGATCGATGATCTCTGGCGGGCCCGGGATAGAGATTATTCCACTATCCTGGTGCTTCTTGACCTCTCAGCGGCATTCGATACCATCGACCATGGTATCCTTCTGCGCCGGTTGGAGGGGCTTGGAGTGTGGGGCACCGTTCTGTGGTGGGTCACCTCCTACCTCTCTGGCCGGTCGCAGTTGGTGTTTGCAGGAGGTCAGAGATCGGCTCCGAGGCCTCTTCCATGTGGATTCCCTCAGGGGTCTGTTCTCTCACCTCTGCTTTTTAACATCTACATGAAGCCGTTGGGTGAGATCATCCGTCGACACGGGGTAAGTTATCATCAATATGCTGATGATACCCAGCTTTATATCTCTACCCCGTGTCACTACAGCGAAGCAGTGGAAGTGATGAACCGGTGCCTGGAGGCTGTTGGGGTCTGGATGGTTGCCAACAGGCTCAGACTCAATCCCGACAAGACGGAGTGGCTATGGGCTCTGCCTCCCAAGGACAATTTTAACTGTCCATCCATTACCCTGGGGGAGAAGTTTTGTCCCCTTTGGAGAGAGTTCGCAACTTCGGCGTCCTTCTCGATCCACAGCTAAGTTTGGAACACTATCTTTCGGCTGTGGCGAGGGGAGCATTCACCCAGGTTCGCCTGGTGTGCCAGTTGTGGCCCTATTTGGACCGGGAGTCACTCCTCACAGTCACCCATGCCCTTGTCACCTCGAGATTCGACTACTGTAATGCTCTCTACATGGGGCAGCCTTTGAAGAATGTCCGGAGACTGCAAGTAGTCCAGAATGTGGCCGCATGAGCTGTCTTGGGTCTCCCAAGACATGCTCATATTACTCTAGCACTCCGCGAGCTGCACTGGCTACCTATTGGTCTTCGAACACAATTCAAAGTGCTGGTTATGACCTATAAAGCCCTTTATGGCAATGGACCAGGATACCTGCAGGACCGTCTTCTGCCTCATGAATCCCACCGACCAGTTAGGGCGCATAGGGTTGGCCTCCTATGGGTCCCGTCTGTTAGACAGTGTCGTCTGGCGGGGCCTAGGGCAAGGGCCTTCTCCGTTGCTGCCCCAGCCCTCTGGAACCAGCTTCCCTCAGAGGTTCGTACTGCTTCCTCCCTCCTGGCCTTCCGGAAAGCGCTAAAGACACATTTATGCTGACAGGTTTGGGGCATATGAGCTGTGCTCTGCCCCTCGGCCCTAAGAGTGTCCTGCCATCAACGGCTGTGAGTTGAATGTGTTTGTATGTTGTGTGAATGATATTAATTTTTAAATTTTAAATTAATTGTGTTTTTTAATTGTGTTGTTGTTGTGAGCCGCCCCGAGTCTTGGGAGAGGGGCGGCATATAAAATAAATAAATAAATAAATAAATAAATAAATAAATAAATAAATAAATAATCCCAGATTGTTTTGGTGCTAGTAATTTATTTGATTATGAGGGGGGAAATAAGACACATTTAATAGATACTTTTTCCTTATTTCATGAATTAGCTTTATACTGTACTTTTGGCTGCAGAAGAGGTGAGGAGCAGGACTTTCCCCTTGGCTTCCTTTATTCATGTGGGAGGGGAATACGTTAAGGGTAATCGTGAGGCACTCTGCATATGCTCGGAAATTCATTAATGGCTGGTTGTTACGTAGAGATTGATTTTGCCGATCCGCCCAGAGCACTCCACGAGGTGATTTTAATCCCCAATTTTGCTAAAGCAGAGAGAAAAAAATTAAACCGAAACAAAAATGAGATGTAGGAGAGATGAATCGGAGAAATGGGAATGGGGAAGAGAAGGAGGGGCCTCAGGAAGAGGTGGGATTTGAAAGCCTGGGATCCCCCAAAGAGTGAAGGGAAAGAACTCGCAGGGGAGGAACTGGTGTGCGCGCTCGGGGGCTAACCTGCCTCGGCTCCGGGGACGCCGACAAGATGTAGCTTTGGGCTGTGGAGGCTTAGCTTGAGGAGCGGGCCCTACTTTTTCCTCGTCTTTCTCCTCGTTTTCCTCCTCCGGGCTTTTGCCTTTCGGCATGTACCAGATCGTTGTCTAGGCGGGCTCCCGGCTGGAAGATCGTGCGTACCGGTAGCGGGATCGTCCGCCCTTCCTCTCCTTCCCCCGCCCCGCTCGGTCTTTCCTTCTCCGCCCCCCCCCTTTCCTTCTTTAGCGGCCGGGTGATCTCCTCTCTGGAAGAGGCGTTTAGCGACGTGGAAACGCGCAACCAGGCTTAAAGTATGGCAAGCGAAGATGGTTTCTGCCAAGGAGCCAACGATCGCTATGTTTTCGGGTCTGTCGATCATCTTCGTACACTTCCTGTGCTGGGCGACTTGGTAAGCGCTCTATTTCTCGCTTCGCTTCTCCGCCTCCTGCTGCCGCCACCGCCGCTCTCTAGTTTCCTTGCACCTGTACCTGATGCCCAGAATCGGGGAGGGGGTAGGTGGGGTGGCAGAGAATTCGGAGTGGGCGCGAACCAGGGAGGCAAGGATACGTCCCCCTTCTCCCGATGGTGGCGGTCTTATCTCGTTTCCTTTCCTGATTTCGTATGCCCCAGGCTTCACGCTTTCTTTCCTTCGACTTCCAGTCTCACCGCGCTCCCGGGACAGGTCAGAAAGGAAGAAAAATTATGGCCGGAGAATTTTACACGCATCCTGGACCGTCTCCTGGATGGCTATGACAACAGGCTGCGTCCTGGATTTGGGGGTATGGTTCATGCCTGCGGTCCTTGCTGTCTGCCTCTGTTTCTTAACTGGAGGGGGGGATGTGCTTTAGGGATTCTTCAACGCCTTTGAAAATAGAACCGAAAGTAATTATGATCTTTGCATTTTCCCCCAACCCTTTGTTGAGATGTGGCAGAACCTTTCTCTTCTTGCTCCCACTGATGAATTTGAAGAAGGGAAAAAGAAGATAGAGATCCTGCTAGTTCTTTCCTCCAGAACTCCTCACAGTCATGGTACCTGCTCCTCCAGTGCCTGGAAAGCCAGAGACACCATTGAACTGAATTCTATATATTTAATACCAGGAGGAACTTTTCCTCTTCCAGCTCATACCCCTTGGTGAGCTAACCACAGCAAATGATTCCCAAATACCAGGCAGATTTGATGCCAATTCACATGCCACGTTTCTCTTCCTCTCAGCTTCTGCTTCTTCCTTCCTTCCTTCCTTCCTTCCTTCCTTCCTTCCTTCCTTCCTTCCTTCCTTCCTTCCTTCCTTCCTTCCTTCCTTCCTTCCTTCCTTCCTTCCTCCCCCTTCCCCCCTCTCTCTCATACACACACACACACACAAGTACACACACATATACACATCACCCATCTTCTGGATCTTGTCCACTGGGAGCTGGGAGAAGGTAGGAGTGGGTTGTCTGGATTGTGCCACTTTGTGGGCAGCAATTGCTTGACATTCTGTCAAAGTAGAACAAGTGCAGCTGTTGCTTCTTGGTGAAAAACACACCTGTGTGCTCTTGTCCTTCAGTAGTGACAGCAGGGAGAAAATATGTAAACAGCCCAAGGCTTGAGATCTTGCACCTGCATCTGATTTATTCTTGGCAGCCATATTCACTTTCAAACCCCCCCCCCCATATTTTGCAATTTATAGTAGCAGAAAGTGTATAGCACCCCCACTTGCCCTTTTTAGTAACATCCATGCTTTCCATGGATGTAGAGATCATGAAAGAGTCACTTATGTATCTCAGTTACTGGTTTCCTCCCAGATGTTTCTACTCTGCTACTCTCGCTGCCCAGCATCTGGAATTCACAGTTTTGGTGGCTAACTCAAAATTGAACCATGGCCAGATTTGTGGATAGAAGATACAACTTAGAGTAATGACGAAGAGGGACTAACAGCTTGTAGTATCGCTTTAAGTCCTGAGAGGTTGATTCAAGCAGTTCTTTCTCACCAGAGATTGGTATCTGTGAAAATGTAGGAGGAGGCCATGAAAAGATCTTCCTGGGAATTACTTAGTTGACATTGTAAATAGACTTAGTCCAAGCTTGTTCCCTGAAAAAATGTGTTTCTTTCTTTGAGTGTTTAGTTTAAACATGTGACTTATTTACAAAAGCAACTATTTGACCAATTTCCATATACATATCCAGTTATCCACCACAGAAACTGTGTATAACCTGCTTATTTCAATATTATTTGAGAGACCTGGATTTTCCTTTTCATCCATTTAAGGATGGGCAGGATTGATACAGCTAATATTATCAAAACACCATAGAGAATTGATTCCTTAAATTCAGTTGGGCTTTTCTATTGTCTTCTGTGTATTTTTGTCTTGAATGTGTATGTTTTATGCTTACCAATGTAATGGCTTTGATTTTGCCAGCCTCTATTAAAGCGGGACTTTCTTTTCCAGTCTAATAACTTTATGATGGATTAAGTCTACAAATCCTCATATTGATTCAGAGTTATGGGAACTGTAGTCTGGAGGCTTTTTGATTGGAGAAGGAAATTCACTTTTTGAAATTAGGGAAACTTCTTTAGCAGGAAGAATGGAATGCTGCCAGGATTGAAATGTATCAGTCATTTGTTTTTTGAGTCTAAAAGGAAAGGGGGCTTGCATTTATAGTTTGAGACCAGCAGTTCCTTGTATCTTATGATAAATTGGTTTGGCAAATATGAGTAGAATTTTAAAAGCATTTTTATGCAATGTAGAAGATGCTTCAAAATGACTGGGGAAAACAAAGAGGAAATAGGCAAAATTGCTACTTGGTCCAAATGCATAAGAAGAGTGCTGTCCTATCTAGATGGACTGGGAAAGGATCCCTGCTGACTTCAGTGGAAATTATATGTGGGTGAAAAAATTTCTGATTCTCAAACTGGTGCCTGTCAGTTCTGTAAATTATAACTCAGTCAGTGGCTATGTAAGATTAGTGAGAGGCTTTATATTTCCATAATGAGGGCTAGATTATGTTAGAAATTGCTAGTGAGGAAATGGTCAGTCTGTGAGTTGTAATCTAAGCCATATGTAGGTCAGAAAGAGAAATCCAATCTGCACGGGGAACAAAATCAGATATATAGGCAACTCAACTTTAAAATTTAAGTTTGATAGAGGACAGTTTAATCACTTCAGACACATATATTTTCTTCAATAATCACAGCCTTGAGTCTTGGGGTAATAGGAACTACTACCTAACCCAACTATTTAAACATTATTTGTCTCCTTCTAATATAATTTTTTCCTTTAGAAATATAAAACTGTTTTCTACACTTGGGTATCCTAAGGATGTTTCAGGACTATTTAGATTAGTAATTCCTGTCTAGTTCTGGCATTGTGTCAGATGTTGTCTGATGCTGTGGCTTGCCTTCTGTGCTTCACTGCAGGATACCCAAGGGAAATGTTTAAGAAATAGGAAGTTTAAATCTGCCATCTGAATGACCAGTAACCTTTTGCTGGATGCACATTGAGCAGGCTGACCTCATCCTGTTTGATGTGCCTGTGATAAAAGAGGTCAGCCCTACCTATATTTTGAATTGACTTGCACAATTGTTGCTTGGTATATCTAAAAAGTGTTTTTAAAAAAGGCAACTGGCCTGTTTTTTTTTTCTTGAGGTAGAAGACCAAAAACAGTCCAGCTTCCTTTTGAAAAAGCAGTTTTTAGACAACTATGACTTTGATGACTGAGACTCTTCACAGACAATTGCTTGGTATACTTGTCAAGAGTAGTTCAATCCAGATAATGGAGTTTGATTAGATTAAACTAGGATGGTTAAAAAATCTACACAGTATACACATACAATGAAATTTACATGACACCCAAAGACCAGGTCCCACACACATAATCCCCAAACACACTCCCACCCACCACAATTCCCCACCCCAAACCACCCAGCATCCACCCAACAAACCAAATAGTACTATCCAACAGTTCACTGATGATGGCCCTTTAGTTCATTATTAAGTGCAATTATAGCTCTGGGATAAAAACTATTCAGAAAACGGGTGGTCTGAGTTTTAAATGTTCTATATCTTCTACCAGAAGGCAACAGTCCAAAAAGATTTTAAGCAGGATAGGAAGAATCTCTAAAAACGTTATGCAACTTCCTCAAACAACGAGATTCGAAGATGTTGTCCAGGGCTGGTAGCTGGAGTCCAATAATATTCTGGGCAATTTTAATAATTCTCTGTAGAGCTTTTTTGTCTGCTACAGAGCTGCTCCCATAACATGCAAGAATATGACATTTAATGTGGAGAAAAGCAATGTTTTACATTTAGGCAGGAAAAACCAAAGGTACAAGTAAGATTAGTTGAAACCTGGCTCAAAAAACAATAACTGTGAGAGGGACCTAGGGGTCCTGGTGGACGGTCACTTAAATATGAGTCAGTAGTGAGCAGCGGCAGCCAAGAAAGCTAATACAATCCTTGGTTATATAAAGAGAGGCATAGAATAAAAATCACTTGAAGTGTATGTATAGATATATAGATATTTTAAAAAATTTTGGATTGCTAACAAAGAATTAAGGGAGACTGGAATAGCTATTTCAAGCTAATTAGCTCTCATCAGCCAGACATACCCTTCTGAGATTCAAACCTGGGCTGCTTGCACCTTAGGCAGCTGTGTTGACCTCTAGGCCACAGGCTTTTTCTCACTTTATCAGCTGTGTGAGTAAGGGAAGAGACAGGGGAGGAGAATTACCTTGAGTGTTTTTTTATGCACCCTGTCGGCCCAAATATGGGAGAAAGAAATCTTTTGCCTGTATCAGCTCAATCTAGAGCCATCCACAGCCAGGGTCTCCTGCTTGAGCAACGGGTTGGACTAAAAGACTTCCAAGTCCCTACCAGGTCTTTTAGTCTGTATTTTGTAACTTCTAGAACACACATTTGCGATTATAATTGCCCAGAAGGCTAAACTGAAATGTTTACAGAGGTGCCAGTATAAAAGCAGATGAACAAACTGTGTAGCTGAAACAAGTTCTTGATATTAAATGTTTTTTTTAATATTTTTGTACATTAGTATCCATCCATTTAAATTTTATGCACTATTATTATAGAACCAATTATGCTTGGAAGAATAAGAGAAAAGTAACATAAATAAACAATCCATTTATATTTAAAATGTGTTTTATATTTTAAAGGGACTGGTTTGGGCATATTGATATTGAAAGTAAAAAAGCTAAGCAACTCTATTCCTTGACAAGAATATTTAGAAGGCCTTCTTGCTTTCTCTTAAACTCCTCATTATTGTGTTCTGCTTCTGTACTTTGGAACTGGATTTTACAGCTCATGTGGACATATAAACAGTAAAGTAAATATTACCTCCAGAAATATTTAGACATGTAATTCTGGATTCTTTTAGCGTAAATAATGTGAGGTACTAATACCTTTGAAATGAGCCATTGTAAGAACATACTGTAAGAATAAGCCTCTACAATATACTGTTATATAGTCTATCCCAGTGTTTATCAAATTTGGGAACTTTAAGAATAGACTTCAACTCATGAATTCCCCAGTCAGCAGTTGAAGTCTATACATCTTAAAGCGGCAAGTTTGAAAAACACTGGTTTATTCCATTATCCTTTTTGTTTGATTTTTACAAGCCAATATATGTGTAAGGGATGTGGGGTTCTGTGGTTTCATAGATTCAAAGATAATGCATGGTAAAAAAAATCTATCTATAGATACACAAGGTACTAACATTAATTTGCACAGAAAATAAAATTCTGAGTAACATGTGAGAAATGAAATGAGGTTGATCACTCTTTCAGGCAGCTGTCCAGCCTACCAAACTGCATTAGTCAAGGGACTGCAAAACAAGTATGGAAGTATTAATTGCAAATTGATTCCTTCTTCAGGTTGACAGTGACAGAAATTATTACCATCTGTCTCTTGGTTGGAAACCTTGGCAAAATCAGGTGCTATTTTTAGCACTGTCCTCTTTGGACAGGTGTCCCAAGCATGAATCTGGCCCATTACCATCTTTCTTTCTGTCTTCAGATGGTAGGCTGAGTGTTGAAAAAGAATGAAAAGCAGTTTGCCCTCTACTTTCTACAGGTGACCTTTCTAAGTCAGGAATTAGAAAGATGTCACTGTTCTGGTTACTTTCAAATATTCTTGTATTGGTTTATTCAAGGAAGTCTCATCTGCAATACATTTTCTTTTTTCTTTTTTTTTTTCCCCTTATATGGGTTATTTATATTTATTAACAAACATTTAAAAAACCACCCCACCCACAACTTACTTTCTCCTGGCTTTGATAATTGAGAGATTGAACAACACCCAATTATCAATTTAAAAATAGTTCTATATTTACAAAAACAGTAAATGCATCTGCATTAAAACTGACCTCCATGTTATGAAGACAACTATTTTGGGCCAGACTGATGATGTCCCATACTAAAAAACAGTGATTATTATTTGATCAAAAATGCAATTTACATCTATGTAAACTCAACTCAATTACGCCAGGCTCGTAACACAAATAGTTCCAATCAGAATCACCTTTTTATACATTTTAGGACTTTTCTCATTGAAATTACTGAAAAATACCATAATGTATGTTAACCATAAACATATTCTTCCTGCCAATATAAAGTGCCTATCAAACAATAGACATAACCAAAAAATATGTAGGGATTTGAGAAGTATTTTTCTTCTAAGAAATCCATTGGTTGCCATTCCAAGGCATACCCAATTAAATGAAATTTGGCACATTAACATTAATTGCAGTTCTTTAAAAAGGAAGTCTCATCAGCACCTATGTTTGATGTTGTAGTATACTGTGTTTGGAGAACTCACTAAGACTTGCACCATCATGATTTACAACTGCAGGAGTTAGGTCCCTAGTTCATGCTAAGTAAAGCACTAATTGTCTCTCAGAGGTAAACTTGCAAGGCGTCTGTTGTGTCAGGATGATTTCCTATCAGAAGAAAGAATTGCTATTGATGGACACATTTCCAGAGGACATGACTGACGTAAGATATATTTATGTAAAGGAATCACAGAACATTTCTGAGAAAATTGGTTTCCTTAATAAATCAAGTTTGCAAACCATAATTCTGAAACAGATTGCTGGGTTACTGGAAAGGCTTGTCAAAAGAATTTCGTGTCTTCTATGATATTAAAGTTCTAACATACTGGGTAAAGCTGGTACTGTATAGGTCTATGTGTGGAAATCATAGAATCAGAGTGCTGGAAGGGGCTTCAGAGATCTTTCCGGTCCAACCCTCTCTGCCCAAGACAGGAGACCTTATTCCATCCTGGACAAATACTTTTCCATTCTTTTCTTGATGGAGTACCCACAACCCCAGAAGGCAAGCTGTTCCATTCATTAATTGTTATCACAATCAGGAAATTTCTCCTGAGTTCTAGGTTGAACTCTCTTTAAGGAGCTTCCACCTATTGCTTTTTGTCCTGCCCTCAGATGCTTTGGAAAATAGGTTGACCCATTCATCTCTATGATAGCCTCTCAAGTACTGGAAAATAGCTATCCTGTCACCCTAATCCTTCTCTTCATTAGGCTAGACATATATAATTCCTTTAACCACCCCCATCATACAGTTTAGCCTCCAGCCCCCCTAATCATCTTTGTTGCTCTTCTCTGCACTCTTTCTAAGTCTCAAAAATCTTTTTTGTATTGTGATGACCAGAATTGGATACAGTATTCCAAGTGTGGCCTAACTAATGCAGTATAGAGTGGTACTACTGCTTCTTGAGGAAAAAAACTGGCAGGATTGGGCCCAGAAGAAAATAAGAGTTAGCTATGAGCAGTTAAGTTAAAGGCAAAACAAGGTTGCAACTATAAAGCAAAAAACAGAAAGGCAACAGCCTGAGAGAGTTGGAATTTGTGATCAAGCATACAAAGTCCCAGAAGGAATTTGCTAGAAGAGAACAGATGGCCAACAAAACATAAGTAGCCAAAAATGTTATATGAAATAGGGGCATGAAAATAGAAAATAATAGAATGCCCAAAGGGAAGCCAATAGCATTTAGTTTTTGCAGAAATTGTGTCATCAATTTTGCAGAAGCTGTGTAATAGCAATAAATACATAGTGGTTTCATTTGTGTAGTCATTAAGACTTAACACCAAACAAAGGGTACATAAAGTGATTACTAGAATTAAACATTAAAAAATCCATGAAGATTAAACCTAAATGTAGACATCAAGTAAATAATGGAGTTCTACTTAATGTAGGAAGCCACATGCAGTAACCTCTCTTTGTGATCTTGATTATCCATCACATCTTATTTCAGGTCTGGCTATTCTCAAAGATGGACTAGAAAAATCTATTTCCAAGCTACAATTCATTTTACTGAATTCTTTTTCTCTAGAGCAACATTTCTCAACCTCAGCAACTTTTCTTTTAAACAATTGCCAGGAAAATTGTATAAGTTAAAATCTACACTTCTAAAAATTGCTGAGGTATTTGGTTTTTCTTGTCTAAGTGTAAAACCTTACTTTTCTGTACATTGAATTTCATTTTGTTAGATGGGACCCAGTGTTCAAGTCTGTCAAGATCCTTCTGGATCCTGAACCTATCTTCTGAGGTGTTGGCTATTCCTGCCAATTTGGTGTTGTCTGCAAATTTGATGAGTTCTATTCCCTCATTTATGTTTATGAAGATATTGAAGAATGCTGGGCCTAAGACAGAACTTTGGCCTACCTCACTGCTTACAGTATTTCCCTCCATATGGATGTAGTTTCATTAAGGACTACACGTTGAGTGTGGTTTTGTCAGCCAGTTATGAATCCATTTAGTGGTGATGCTATCCCACATTTTTCTAACTTAAGTAAGAAGTAGGTTGTAGTCTACTTTGTCAATTGTCTTATTGAAATGCAAGTATACTATGTCCACAACATATTGCTGATCCACTAATTTAGTCACTTTGTTAAAGAATGAAATAAGATTGGTTTGGCAAGATCTGTTTTTAACAAACCCATGTTGGCTTCTGGTAATAATTTAGGATCAGCAAGGTTATACCTTTAAGAGAAAAGGAAAAAAACCCCGAAGCTACTGCCATTTGAAATAGACAAGAAGAAACGGGCTGCTCAAGAAGAGATGTTTATTAACAGAAGCGAAATACTATTTCAGCAGTTCGATTCTGGGTCAGCTGAATAATTAGCTGAGTGAGTGGAAGGGTTCTTATATGGTTCTGAGACTTTGAAGTTTGGAGTTTGTGTAATATGGGTTTTGTGTTTCTAAAGGAGTATTTGGGTAACTTCTTTCTGGCTGGTTGCTATTTCTTTTGTTGGATTTTTTGGGTGAGGGGTTGCTGATTTTAATCTTCTTATTCTATCTTTGCTAGCTGTTAAATTTTGCTGCAAGGGGCTTCAAAATAATTTGTGTTGATGAGTTTTTCTGTTTGCTTTTTCCTGTTGGCTTATGACTGGGCCGGTCTGATACATGGCTTCCACTTTCAATAAGTGTCAGAATCCAGTTATATTTCATTTCTATCTATCTCCTCTGATCTAAAATCAAATTTCACCTTTTCCTGGATTCTGCCATACTCCCAAGGGGGAGGGGGATATGCATGCGGGTTTATGCGTTCACTCCTCTATTTGCTCCAATGTAACCTTTTGTTTACTGACTCTATGTCTGCTATCCATTACAATGTAACAAATTGCCTCCTGCACTATGCATCTCTCTGAACCTTCTCCCTAACTGGGCAGCTAGGAAAAGGGGGGGGGGAGAACTACAAACCTCTGGGACTTGGCAGCTAGGAAAAGGGGCTACCCGAAATACCAGAGGAATACTGAGACCTTGCTGAAGTTTTCACCAACCCACAGATTGTACCATAGAATTCAAGCCTGGGGTAAAACTCCCGAAGCCCAGACTATACTCTATGAGCCCACAAGGAGAAGGAGGAAATGGAAAAATTCATAAATAAAATTCATAAATAAAAATCTAGAAAGGGGTTTTATTGAACCTGCCAAGCCTAAGGTAGCTGCCCTGGTCCTCTTTAGAGAGAAGAACAATGGCACTTTACGCTTGTGCGTGGATTACCATGCCCTGAATGCAATCAGTGAAAGTAATCTATACCCCCTACCTCTCATGAAGGACATGTTATCCCACCTCTCAAAAGGAAACTTTTTCACTAAACTAGACCTAAGGCAGGGCTTTTCAACCAGTGATACAGGTACCACCTGTGGTACATTGGTACCTGGCAGGTGGTACGTGACCATCCTAGAAAAGTGGTAGTGGGGGAGGGGAATGAGCTGAACCGGTGGCAGCACTGCAGAAGCCTGAGCGAAAGATGGCTGGAGCTGTAGGGCTGTCAGAGCTCAGCAGAAGCACCAGGATCAGCGCCAGGCTCCAGCTGGAGGGAAGCAATGATCCTGGTGCTTCTGCTGAGCCCAGAAGAAGCACCGATCAGCTGGAATGTTGCAGCATCTCCAGGGTCTTATGATTTACATTCAGATGCTTGGCAACTGATTCATATTTATAATGGTCACAGTGTCCCAGGGTCTTGTGAAGTGACCAAAACCTGCTGCAACCACCCAGCAGATGGGGGGAATAAAATCAAACACCCCCACCCCATCCCCACTGCCAATCCTCAACAGAAATGCTCACAACAATGAAAACCTCGGACAGGAGGAAGAGCGGAGCCGGGCGGGCAGGCAGGTGTCTTGCTCGGCTGTGTCTTGGGGGCACTTTTTTCAGTGCCATTGTAACTTCGAACAGTCACTAAGTAAATTGTTGTATGTTGAGGATTACCTGTACTTTATCACTTTTTTCCTTTTTTTTGGTCATCAAGTTTTTGACACCTTGCTAGGTGACTGGTGGTACTTGGATGTTGCCATATCCTGAAAGTGGTACAGTGAGTGGTACAAGTGAGCACAGCTGAGATAGTTCAAGTTCTAATGCAAAACTTTATTGAATACAGCATATCAGCACTGATGAAAGGAAAAAAACAGTTTGGGTGAAAAAGGCACCAGAACAGTAAATTAAAAAAGTGGAAACTCACCTTTCTCCTGACAGTACAAGTTACATTCCCCAATTAATTTTCAGATGTTTGTTATGAGAATTGTCCCAGAACTATCTCAGTTCTCAGTCAATGGTTCCTCTGATGACCTTGGTTCCCAAGGTGGCTGGTTCACGGGTGCTCTGAGTACTCTAAACATCCCCCCTCCCCCTGCTACTGCTGGCAAGTCAAAGGCATATATGGCTGAAGCAAAATAGGTGTCAGAACCCATTCTTTTCCTGGAGGGGGAGGGATCTATTTCATTTCTTTATATTTCTTACTGGGGGTTCTGCCATTCTCCTGAGGGGAAGGGGGGCTTTGTGGTATGCTCCTTTGCTTTGCTACAATGTATCCTTTCCGTTATTTCTACAAATTTACTCTTTGAACTGTCTCTCCCTTGATGTTACCTTGGGGTGAAAAAGGAATGTGCCTCTGGCCATTTGGCTTATCTCTCGCTGTGGAAGAGAAGGTGTGAAGACCCAATAACATCATCACAAGCATGGGAGCGGACCCCGTTATCCGCTCCTTTTCCACAGTGGACTTAACACCTGAGGATTGGCCCATTCAAACCGACCAGTTGAACTATTGAGGTGGAGTTTACTTGGGACTCTTTTAACCTATTGATCTGAGCAGGAAACCCTCAGATCCTGTCTATTATGCCTGCTATCAGCTTCTCCTAATAAAAGTTCCTTTTGGAAAGAAACTGTTCCAAGAGTCCTGCTTTCTTAGGATGAGGTTTTGACGTGGGCCCTGACAATAGGTTTCTTTGGATCTTGACATAAGCCCTAGTTAAGAGCCTGTGCAGCTGGCTGCCCCCCCATTCTTCCAGTTGTTTATGGTGCCACTGCCACAAGGAGAGGCAGGTGGAGGAGGCAGTGGAGCTGCCCCATGCACCCCATACCCACTTACCTCAGGGCCCCCACAGCTAGTCCTGCCACGCCTAACACAATCCTCACTTCATGGCGGCAGCACCAACAGCCCCGTCCAGCAGCAGCCCACATAGCCGCCACCGACCCACTTCTGCAGCCACTCACCACCGTTCACACGCGCCATCCCCAGCCTCCTTTTTGCTGGCAGAGGCCTTCAGGAAAGGTCTCTACAGCTGAGAATGGAGCCCTGGATTGAGGTGTGGCAGAGGCTTTTTGCAAAGATGGCAAAAAACTTTGCAAATGGAGGGAAGACTTCAATATTTCAGCCTTTTGCTGCAAATCTTGTCGAGGCCTTTATTTTATTTATTTATTTATTTATTTAGGTTTGTATGCCGCTCCTCTCCAGGGACTCGGAGCGGCTAACAACATATATATAAAACAATAAAATGCAATAAAAAACCCCAAACAACGATATCTTAAAAAAAAACAATAAAACACACATTCAATTCAACAATCAACCACAATCATCCCCAGGCCTGCCGGCAAAGATGAGTTTTTAGATTTTTCTGGAAGACCGGGAGAGTCGGAGAAAAGCAGACTTCAGGAGGCAGTTGGTTCCAGAGGGCGGGTGCCACAACAGAGAAAGCCCTCCCCCTAGGGCCCGCCAGATGACATTATTTCGCTGACGGGACCAAGAGGAGGCCAACCCTGTGCGCTCTCACCGGTCGTAGAGAAGTATGTGGCAGAAGGCGGTCCCGTAGGTATCCTGGTCCCATGCCATGAAGGGCTTTATAGGTGATAACCAACACCTTGAATTGGGCTCGGAGACCAATAGGCAACCAATGCAGCATGCGGAGAGTTGGTGAAATGTGGGCACAACGCGGAAGGCCCACAACTGCTTGCGCAGCTGCATTTTGCACTAATTGTAGTCTCCGAACACTCTTCAAGGGTAGCCCCATGTAGAGAGCGTTGCAGTAGTCGATCCTCGAGGTGACAAGGGCATGTGTGACTGTGAGGAGAGACTCCCGGTCCAAGTAAGGACGCAACTGGTGCACCAGGCGAACCTGGGCAAATGCCCCCCTCGCCACAGCTGACAAATGATGATCCAATGTCAGCTGTGGATCGAGGAGGACTCCCAAGTTGCGGACCTTCTCCGAGGGGTTTATAGATTCACCCCCCAGGGTAATGGAAGGACAGATAGAAGTGTCCTTGGGAGGCATCACCCACAGCCACTCTGTCTTATCAGGGTTGAGCCTTAATCTGTTAACACCCATTTTCAGAAAACAGAAGCCTAAAATACCATGATATCACAGGAGATCAGGAGCGAGCAGCTGCAGAAGTGGGCAGGCAGTGGCCACATGGGCTCCTACTGAACAGGCCTGTTGGCGCTGCCACTGCAAGGCAAGACAATGGAAAAAATAAGATATCCCCTGAAAATAAGAGCTAATGCCTCTTGGAAAAAAATGTAAGACTGGGTCCTATTTTCAGGGGAAAATGGTATGCCATACATTAAATAAACAATATAGTAAATAAATAATAAACAGATCATAGGCATCCCAAAGCAAACTATTTATAGCAAACAAAACATCCTCTAGAGGCCTAACCATCACCTTATCCCAAGACCTGAGAGAAAAATCAAGTTTCAGAGTCTTTTTGAATGTCATCAGGATGGGAGCCATATTGATGTTGGAGGAGATGTTGTTCCAGAGGGCAAGTACTGCCACAGAAAAGGCATACTTCATAGCTGTAAAATATATTATGAATTAATCAAAGCACCTGTTGGAAACACTATAAAGCCCTTATATTTTTTCTTGCTCATACCCAGCAAATCAAAGTCCTTTCTCTCATCTTTAAAACTGCACTTGTAGCTAACATGTGGTTGCCATCTCAGTTAACATGTTTCAACTTGCACTGATAATGCTTGAAACCATTCTGCCAAAGATTCAAACCGAGACAATCAAGCATATGTTTAAGGTCCCTCTCAGAATTAATGGTGCTTAAAGATATTGGGTTTGTTTGAATGTGCTCCTTGCAGTTATAAATTAAGCGTGATTGCTTTATTGCAAGAAATAGTCATGTAACATTTTGTTGTTTGATTAGATCAGAATGAAGTTTATGATGAAATCTGGATTGTTCCCAAATTGGGTAAGAGAGAATATCTTGATTTTTCTTAATTTATCAATTATCAGATATCAGGAATAGCCAACACCCCAGAAGACAAACTCAAAATCTAAAAGGATCTTGACAGACTTGAACAATGGGCCCTATCCAACAACATGAACTTTAATGTGAAAAAAACAAGGTTTTACACTTAAGCAGGAAAAACCAAAGCTAGAAGTACAGAGTAGGTGAAACTTGGCTCAAAAACAGTAACTGTGAAAGGGACCTTGGAGTTCTAAGTAGACAATCTGTCAAAGATCCTACCTCACTCCTGGCAAGAAAGACTCAGAGTTGATCAGTTAACAGGTGATTTTCAATTTACTGAAAGGAATCCTTGGCATGCAGTTCAAAGATACACAGCTTTCAAAGTCCGCGCTGGGAGCAACTGCCTCCCAGTGCTGTATATACACACACAGGCAGTAAACCCCACCCTCACCCATCTAACCAGCATCTGGCCGTGTGACCTCAAATGGCTGTTGGCAATGCCCAACAGTCTTTCCTCCTCGGCTTTCCGCAGCCGCGTCCCAGCCAGCTTCAGACCTTGTCCTCAACTCCCAACCAGCTGCAGATCACCCGCTCCGCCTGCCTTGTAAACAGTTTGGTAAGCATCCCGTTTAGTAGGACGGCACAGCTCTAATGGTGGTTCCCCAGCCACCCGACAGCCCATCAGCTGCTCAGTGGGTTGAGGAACACCTCCAGGACTATCAGCTGGCATGCGGCCACGTATCAGCTGTTCGGCGGCCGAAGGTTCCAGCTGGCTGGAGGCGGTTGGTCTTGCTGGTGCTGGTTACCTCCATTGTCCTCCACCCTGCACACCATCCTTGCCCTCCCCCCACCTGTCCATGTCGAGCCTGGAGGGCTTGACAAGCGGCCCCCTCTACCAGGGCTCCTCCTGGAAGACAAGAAAAGACATGCAATTAAGTATACGCCGTGGGAGACGGCGCAGTTAGCTTTCCCCCCGGCTTATGAGGGTATTTGTGGTGATATCGTCATAACAACCTAAGGGCTGCGATATCCGCTTCCCCTACCCAAGAGGCCTCCGATATTGGGTACTCCTTCCACCCTACCAAGTACTGTACACAACCCTGGTGGATGCGGGAATCGAGTACTTCCCAGATCTCATAATGATCCCCCCTCAACAGGACCTGGTGGTTGTTTCTTGTGTCTAAACAATGACCTCACCGCTGGCTTCAATAGACTACTATGAAAAACCGGGTGCACCTTGCCAAGACTGCGGGGAAGCTGCAAACGTACTGTCACTTGGTTGATGACCTGTTGCACTCTGAACGGGCCTATGTATTTCAGCCCCAGTTTTTTACATGGTAGGTGCAGTTTCAGGTACTTGGTTGACAGGTACACCATGTCTCCAGCCTGGAAGGGTTTTTGTGATGCCCGTTTTTAAATTTTTTTTATTTTTTAAAACAACAAAACATAACACACATACACACACAGTGTATACTCCTTTTTTTTAAACAGCAATTTCGTAATGGTAATTTTCTATTGTTTACATTTCCCCCCCTTATTCTTCTTTAGATATATTTGTCCTTGTTGTCCCATTGTTTCTTGTTTACATTTTTCTTCCTTCATACTATACCTCATACTAAAAATAATACATATTATTATTACTATACATTATTATATACACATTTTCCACTTTTGACCTTTCCACATTTATTCTCCTTTATTATTTCTAGTCTCCAACCAATCATACCACTTATTCCATATTAGATAGTACTCTGTATCTTCCTTTTCTTTTATCTCTTTTGTTAATTTGTCCACCTCAGCACAGTCCAGGATTTTTCTTATCACTTCTTCCTCTAATGGTATATTCTCATTTTTCCAGAACTGTGCGTATACTATTCTTGCTGCCGTTGTTATATGTAGAATTAAGAACCGTATTTCTTTACTATATTTCTGTTTAAAATACCCAGCAGAAAGATCTCTGGTTTCCAGTCTATGGGTTGGTCTATTATTTCTTCCATCCATCTTCTTATTTTAGTCCAGTATTTTTTCACAACTGGGCATGTCCACCATAAATGATAATATGTTCCATGTACTTTTTTACATTTCCAACATGTTGGCGAATTGTTCTGGAACATCTTGGCAAGCTTGGCTGGTGGAAGATGCCATCTGTAAAACATCTTCAACTGGTTTTCCTTGAATGCCACTGACATAGTCAATTTTATGTTTATTTCCCATATTTTTTCCCATTTCTCCAATTCTATATTATATCCGAAATTTTTTGCCCATCTAATCATTGTGTCTTTTTGTTGGCCTGTGTTTTCGAAACCTCTTCTGCTTTTCTCAAGGCTTTCTTTGCAGAGTCCAACACCTCTCGGATCTAGGGCATCCAGTCCTGCAGGTGACAAAGAGAGGGGTCTCCCTGTGGGCATTTATTTATTTATTTTATTTGTTTGTTTGGGCTTGTATGCCGCTCCTCTCCGCCTTGCATTCAGGGATTGGGACAAACTCCATCCTGTGCACCACCCGAAAGGAGGTGAAGCCGGTGCTGCTGTGGACCGCGTTGTTATATGCCACCTCAGTGAATGGAAGAATGTCAGCCCAGTCCATTTGTTGATAGTCAACATACCATTCCATCATCGCATTGGCCCATTCAGCGGCTCCATTAGTGCTGGGGTGGAACACAGAACTAAGGCCTTGTGATGAACTGATCGAGCAGACGAACTCCCTTCAGAATCAGGTGGTAAACTGTACACCCCGATCAGATATTATTTGTTGTGGTACCCCATGCAACCAATACACATTTGCTATAAACATTTTGGTCAAGCATCGAGCAGACGGTAAAACCTTGTATAGGATGAAATGTGCTTGTTTTGAAAAAAGGTCTATTACTGTCCATATCACTGTATTTCCATGACTGTCCGGCAAGCTCCACAATAAAGTCCATTGCTATCTCTTCCCAAGGCCGGGTTGGACACTTGTTGCAATAACCCAGGTGGTTTTCCCACACGGGACATTCCCGTACATACGTCTCCACATCTGTTTTCATCCCTGGCCACCAGAACTGGCGTCTGAGTAAATGCAAGGTTTTCAAAAAGCCGAACTGACCGGCCTGCTTAACATCATGACTTCAGTGGAGAACCTTTGTCCGTACCTTTTCCGGAACATAGATCTTACTGTCTTTCTATGCCAACTCCTCCTCTTGGTTAATAAGGCTGGATGCCCCAGCAACCAGGAGTCACTTATACTTGTGCTCTGCAATTCCCGCATCAAATCCTCTGCTGGTCTAACCATAGTCACTCTTTCAGCTGACTGCCGCAGGGGGGGTATCATGGCTTGCACTACCTCCTCCCTCTTGCTGTTGTATTGCGGCATTCAGGACAACGCATCCGCCAAAAAATTTTTTCCCCCGGGCATGTACTTCAAACAAAAACTAAATCTCTGGAAATACTGTGCCTACCTCATGTGTTTAGGGGCAAGGCGGTGAGGCGTTTGTAGGGCCTTGAGGTTCTTGTGATCGGTCCATACTTTGAATGGTTCTTTGGCCCCCTCCGAGAAATGTCGCCATGTGGCCAAAACCCACCTCACAGCGAATGCCTTCTTGTCCCATATTGCCCATGCTCGCTCAGTACCGGTTAGCTTACGCGATGTAAACACGCAAGGTTGCAGGACCCCTTGGCCGTTTCTCTGAAGCAAAACCACCCCCACTGTCACATCACTGGCATCTGCCTGCACAATGAATTGTTTCTCTGGGTCTGGATGTCATAATACCGGCTCCCTCAAAAAAAGGACTTTCAAGTTCTCAAAAGCCTTCTGGCAAGCGAGTGACTATAGCAATGGTTGGTTAGGACATGGCTTACTCGCCGAGTGTTTGGTTCAGAGTAATTCCGTTACAGGTAAAGTCACCATAGCGAAAGAGGGGATAAACTGCTGGTATAAATTTGCAAAGCCTAGGAAACTTTGCAACTGGCGACGTGTTTGTGGGGCTTGCCATTTGAGCACAACCTGAACCTTAGCTGGATCCATCTCTACTCCCTCCCCTGAGATCCAATACCCAAGGTAGTCCAACTGGGTCTGATGGAAAGCACACTTGGACAGTTTAACGTACAATTGTGCTTGCAGGAGTTTCTCCAATACCTGTTTTACCAACATAACGTAGTCTGTCCTGTTCGTAGAGTATATTAGGATGTCATCTAGGTAAACAAGGACCCCCTGATACAAATGCTCATGCAGCACTTCGTTGATCAGCTGCATGAATACAGCAGGGGCTCCTTGCAACCCGAACGGCATCACCTGATATTGATAACTCCCTAACGGGCTGTTGAACACAGTTTTCCACTCGTTCCCCCTTTTTATCCCTACTCTATAATAAGCCTCCTGCAGGTTGAGATTTGTGAAGATCTTACCCTTTGCTAGATGGGCTAATAGATCTTTCATAAGTGGTAGAGGGTATAGATTTTCTATGCACATGCCATTGAGACCCCTAAAATCCACACATAGGCATAGAGTGCCGTCCTTTTTCTTCTTGAACAACACCAGGGCCGTAACCCGTGAGCGGGCAGGTTGGATGAACCCCCTTGCCAGGTTTATGTCAATATACCACCTTAATTCAGCCATCTCTTTGGGTGTCATGGTGTACATTTGAGGCTTTGGGAGTTTGGCACCCAGCATGATATCGATAGCACAATCAGTTGAATGATGAAGAGGCAAAACATCGCTCTCCTGCTCATTGAACACCTCAGCGAGGTTGGCATATTCCGGCAGAAAGGTGACATACTCTCTCACACCCCCTTCATGGCTCTCTCTGCCTACTTGAACTTGCTCATGTGGTGGAGGCCGGGGACCAACACCTATCCGAACTTTCCGGTAACCCCCCTCCCACCAGATCGTCGGACCCTACTTGTGTAACCACGCTAGGTCCAATATCATGGCCTCCGTCATTGAGAGGACTACTATGAAGCGGATGACCTCCCAGTGCTCTCCCATCTCCATCTGTACTGGTTCTGTAACAAACGTGGCGGGGCCCCCTCCCAACTGAGAACCATCCACTTGTTTGAACCTTACTGGTTTGACCAGGGTCCTCACCCTAATTCCTACTTTTTTCACCACAGCCTCACTAATTAAGCATTGGGTACACCCAGTATCAATGAGGGCATCATACTCCCCCCGGTACCCTGATTGCATACTGACCAATGTGATGGAAATGGTGATTGGGTGGATAGGCTCACTCACCATTGGATCTTCCGTGTCCTCAGCGTCACCATCGTAAACAACCAATTGGTGTCCTGCCACAGCGATAGCATCTTCAGTCTTCAACCACTCTCCATGGGGAATAGGCCCCTCAGCCTGTTGCACAGCCCCTGATCTTTCTGGAGTCTTTCGAGGGGTGGCTTTCGCAGGGGACTCTGGCTTCCCTCGTGTTGCTGGAACGGGGCATTCTGCAGCGTGGTGTCCCAGCTGGTTACAGCGGAAACACCTGAATGCTGGGCGAGGCATCCCTGTGGGTGGACTTGGCTCTAGGCCTGGGGCCCTTTGTCTTTCCATAACCTTACATGGTCCTATGGACCCATTGCCCCTAGGCCAGAATTCCTGGAGACCCGTGTCCAGATCCATTACTACGCGGAACCACTCTGGCAGCCTGCTCGGGATTCCGCAGTATACACGAGCCTGTCATAGTTCTTGGTACAGACCCACCCGAAACTGGTGGACTAACAATTATGGCCCTCTGTTTTATCAAGGGCCCATCTCGAGGATGGACTTTGGACTCCTGAGAGATGGCATGCATCAAAAAAGGAGCTTTGGGGTTTTTTAAATAGGTATTTAGTGAAAGTTTTAAGGGAGGGGAGGGGTGGGGAAGGGGTGTCTAGGGTGGGGGAAGAAATTGTTGGGAGGGAACAAGAAGACAGGCCAGGCAATGGAAGGGGACGGAGTCCTGAGGGTGTGGATGGGGGGTTGATTAAGACTAACTCAGTTCCAATAAGTACCGTAAGCGGGAGGGGCAGGTATGGCGGGAGCAGGGGGCCGTATCATAATAAGGGAGTGCGCACCCGCTGCTTACGAGCGGTTGTGCGCTCCGATCCCCAAGGCTCAACCTGTTCTCGGGGTTGTTCAGAACCACAGGGCCCTGGCTGTAATGCCAGGTCTGTAATAAATAAGCCCCCCTCATTCAAGACCTAATTTCAGAGGGGGGAGCAGACCTGGCGGGTATAACGGAGACCTGGTTGGGACCAGAGGGCGGCGTCCCTCTGGTGGAAATGTGCCCACCGGGTTTCCTTGCTTTCCACCAGCCGAGAGCTCAGGGCAGGGGTGGGGGAGTGGCGGTCGTGATCAGGGAAGGTTTCAGGCCAAGGGAGATCACTGTTCCTCAGACGGCAGGCTGTGAATCCCTTCTGGTGAAGTGGGACCTTGGGGGTCCGAGGGCAGTGTTAATTACGTACCTGGCTCCCTGCCACGTATCAACCTCCCTGCCCGAACTCCTGGGCGTTGTCGCTGCGGTGGTGGTTGAGGTCCCCAGGCTAATAGTTATGGGTGACTTCAACCTGCCGTCTCTGGGCAGGGCGTCCGGGGAGGGTCGGGAGTTCATGGCTTCCATGACAGCCATGGACCTGGCCCAGGTAATTCAAGGCCCCACACATACAGGGGGGGGGAACACGCTTGACCTGGTTTTTGTCTCTGGACAGTGGCTGAGTGGTCAGAGTATAGGGGATATAGTTATTGAACCCCTGTCATGGTCTGATCACTCTCTCCTATGCTTGGACTTTCTGACCATCGTACCCCACCACAGGGAGGCAGAACCAGTGAGATGGTACCGCCCCAGGCGGCTGATGGAACCCAAGCGGTTCCAGGCAGAGCTTGGGCCAATTCCTGAGATTCTGACACACGACTCGGTCGGAGAGCTGGTGGTGGCCTGGGACAGGGCGGCTGCTGGTGCCCTGGATCGAGTTGTGACTTTGCGGCCTCTGATTCGGCGTGGGTCTTGATCGGCCCCTTGGTATAACGAGAAGTTGAGAGAGATGAAACACCAGAAAAGACGCCTAGAGAGCAGTTGGAGATCGAGCCGTGCCGAATCTGACCGAACACTGGTAAAAGACCATATTAGGTCCTACCTAGCGGCGATAAGAACAGAGAAGTGTTCTTTCCTCACTGCTCTTATCGCATCATCAGATAACAGCCTAGCCTCCCTGTTTAGGGTGACCCACTCCCTCCTTCATCAGGAGGTGAGGGGAGACCCCTTAGAGGGTAGAGCTGAGGATTTCAGAAAATATCTGTATGATAAAATCGTTCAGATACGGGAAGGCTTTGACTTCAACTGGGTATGTCCAGTGGGAGAGGCGGAGGCAGGTCTTGAGACCGTTACCTGGGTTGAGTTTGACCCTGTGACCCCCAAGGACGTGGACAGGTTGCTGGGGGGACTTAGGGCGACCACATGTTTACTGGACCCGTGTCCCTCCTGGTTGGTGCTGGCCTCCTGGGAGGTGGTACGAGGCTGGTTCCAGGCAATTATCAACGCTTCCTTGAGTGAGGGTGTCTTTCCCGCTACCTTGAAAGAGGCGGTGGTGAGACCCCTCCTCAAGAAGCCTACCCTGAATTTCTGAGCCGACTGTATTGGCTGGGTCAGAGTCACAAGTAGGTCATCCGCAAAAGCACATAATCTATAATCATGTTGTCTAATTTGTACTCCTTTTAATTCATCTGAAGCTCTGATCCTATTCAATAACACCTCTAAAGTTAAGACAAACAGTAAAGGGGATAAAGGACAACCCTGCCTAGTACCTTTCTCTATATTAAATGAGTCTGTTAATTGTCCATTCACAATAATCTGTCCTGTCTGTTTCTGATAAACTGCTGATATAGAGTTAAAAAACTGATCCCCCATTCCCATCTTAACAACAAGTCTTTTCAAAAATGCCCAATTCAGTCTATCAAAAGCTTTTTCTGCATCCAAAAACATTAAAACTGCCGGCACTTGAATATGTTTATCCAAATATTCCAATATATTAACAAGCTGTCTAACATTAGTTTTCATCTGCCTCCCTTGTAAAAAACCAGTTTGATCTGAATGAATTATTTGAGTTAAAACTGTCATTAATCTATTGGCCAAAACTTTTGCAAATATCTTATAATCTGTATTTAGCAACGAAATAGGTCTAAAATTTTCTACTTGAACATTATCTTTTCCCTCTTTAGGAATCAAGGAGACATAAGCCGTTTTCCATGAGGGTGGAACCCGGCCACCCTCTTGTATATTTACAAATAACTCTCTCAAAGGTTCCACCATTTCCTCTTGCAGACATTTATAATAAATTGCTGTTAAACCATCAGTTCCTGGAGATTTACCCGTTTTCAATTGCTTAATTGCAGCAATAATTTCTTTTGATGTAATCCGTGCATTTAATCTATCTCTTTGTTCCAACGTAATTTTCAAAACATTTTGATTTTGTAAAAAGGCATCTATCTCTTTCTCTTGAACTTTCTCTTCAGAGTATAATTTGGTGTAGAACTCTAGGAAAGCTTTTTTAATAAGTTCTTGTTGAAATACTTCTTGTCCCTTATATTCTACCTTCTCAATTATTCGGGATTTTTGTTTTTTCCTTAATGTGTAAGCCAACCATCTGCCAGGTTTATTAGCATTAAAAATGTATTGTGTTTAGCATATTGTAAGTTCCTGGCAACTTGGTCAGTCATCAATATATCAAATTGTTTCCGTAAAATCTTGATCCCTTCTTTAATGTTACTATCATCTGGTTTCTTTATTAATAATAACTCTTTTTTCCTTATTTCCGCTTCTAAAACTCTCCTTTTTTCTTCTTGTTTACGTCTATACCTTGTATTCATTTCAATTAAAATACCACGCATATGAGCTTTACTAGAGTCCCACACCGTTTCTATTGTCGTTTCCCTATTCATATTCAACATAAAAAATTCCTTCATAGCCTTTTTACATTCTTCCACGTTCATATCATATTTAAACAAATTTTCATTGATTCTCCAAGATCTTCTAGAAGACTGACCAGTCCTTAGTTCCATCATAACCGGGTTGTGGTCTGACAATACATTAGGTAAAATTTTTACTTTCTTTAAACTTAAGATAAAATCACTAGTAGTTAAAATAAAATCAATTCTAGAAAATGATTGGTGTCTATCGGAAAAGAAAGTAAACTCTTGATCCCTACCATGTCTTTCTCTCCATACATCTGACAATCATCCTTAATGTCAAAAAAAGATTTAGGCAAGATAGTGCGCGATTGCGGAACAGATGAGAGCTTTTTCTTATCCAAACCAACATCAAGAATACCATTCCAATCTCCCATTAAAATACAAGATCTATAATCCAATTGTATTAATTTTTTATGTAATAACTTATAAAATATACCTTGTTGCTGATTTGGAGCATATATACCCATCAAAAGAACTTTCTTCCCATCTAATAAAATTTCAATAGCTAAAAATCTACCTTGAGTGTCTGCTTCTATTAATTTCGCTTTTATATGATTTTTAACATAAATTACAATTCCATTTTTTTTCTCTGGAGATGCTGCCACAAATTGTGTCCCCAACCTATTGTTAATCAAGTATTTCTGATCAGAAATTCTAATATGAGTTTCTTGTAAGCAGATTATATCATTTTTACATTGCTTCAAATAATGAAATATCTTCTTCCTTTTCTGTGGAGAATTTAAACCATTCACATTCCATGTCAAATATTTATTTGACATGACCTTTTTGTAGAAGCTTCTGCAAGGCCAGATCAACTTCTTCCTTCCTCTTAGGCCTTGCTCCCATGGCTTCCAAAGATGTCGATGCAACTTGCTTTGTATAAACTGATTGTACTTTATTCTTAGTAGTTTCACGTATAGGCCTTTGTTCTTTAGCTTTCTCTGCATCCAAAGGTTGGAAAATATCAATACACTGCACTGGCTGCTCAGCTACGACTCCTTTATCCATATCCAACGTTGAAATTAGCTGAGGTTCCATAAGTTGTAGTGATTCTATGTCTTTTACAAGAACCGCCCTCTTAGGTCTTGGAGAAGTAGATTTACCAGCCATCAGTATATTCTCAAAAAAATCTCTCGCTTTAGCAACTGTAATCAAACGGTATCTGTTATTTTGAAGAAAGAGGGAAAGTCCAGTTGGAGCCTCCCATCTATATTGTATCTCTCTTTTTTTAAGTTCCTCTGTCAAAAATGCATAATCTTTCCTTGATCTCAACATTTTGGGAGGTATCTCCTTCAACACCTGTACTTCTTGACCAGCAACACTTAGTTGTTTATTATAGGCTTTAGTAAGAACCCAGTTTCTAAATTTTCTTGTGCTAAAATATATCACAATATCTCTGGGCAAGTTTCTTTGTGCTGCTATACGTGAATTCATCCTAAATATTCGCTCAATTTGCCAGGCAACATTTTGAGCTCCCTCTTCCAGAAAAATTGCCAAAGCTTCAACAAAAATTTTTCTTAACTCTTCTTGGTTCTCCTTTGGATTTTCTTTAAATCCTCTAATTCTAACAGCCATCTGCATCAAATTGATGGAGATTATTCGAAATTATGGAAGAGTATCAGGTTTTAAATTAAATTTATCTAAGACAAAGATGTTGGTTAAAAATTTAGATGATAAATCAAAACAAGATTTGGAAAGAATAACGGGTTGTGAGATAGTTAAGAAAGTCAAATATTTAGGAATTTTTATAGAAGCTTCAAATGGGAAACTATATAAGAATAATTATGAACTTTTATGGAATAAGGTACAAATAGAATTGGAAAATTGGAAAAAATTACATTTGTCTATGTTGGGTAGGATAGCTGCAGTCAAAATGAATATATTGCCGAAATTTTTATTTTTATTTCAAATGCTACCAATACTTAAAAAGGATGGGAATTTAGATGAGTGGCAGAAAGGTATCAATAGATTTATCTGGAATGGCAAGAAACCGAGGGTTAAATTAAAAATTATTCAAGATATAAGAGAGAGAGGTGGTTTGAAAATGCCTAATTTTAAGCTATATTACAATGCAGCAGTTCTAGTAGCAATAAGTGATTGGATTAACTTAACTAATGAAAGAATATTGAATATAAAAGGGTACGGGTTACTGTATGGGTTTCATGCGTATTTAGTTTATGATAAAAAGTTGGATAGGAGTTTTAAAGAGCATTTATTAAGAAACTCTCTGCTGCGTGTCTGGAAAAAGTATTATTATAAGTTAAATGGGAAAATTCCTTTATGGACAGTTCCCAGGCATGCAATAGAGAGTGTAAATAGACAACAAAATCAAGATGTGGTGCCCTATGAGAAGCTTTTAATTAAAGAAGGGAATAATCTAGAACTGAAATCACTAAATAGGCTAAAGGAAGAAGGAATAGCTCACAATTGGTACTCACATGTACAACTTCAGGATAGATGGTATAAAGATGTCAAGATGGGTTTTTCCTCAGAGGATGGAAAATTAATTAAACAAGTTAGAGATCAAAGAACTATGCACATTAAAAGATTATATGATGTATTAATTGAAATTGATTCTGGAAACGAATTAGTTAAAGATTGTATGATTAAGTGGGAAGGTAATGTTGGATATCCAATTACGATGGAAACTTGGAAAAGGAGATGGGTGAAAAATGTAAAATTTACACAAGCACAGCATTTAAGAGAAAAATTTTATAAAATGTTTTATAGATGGCATTTAGACCCAAAAAAATTATCAATTATGTACCCAAATATGCAACCCAAGTGTTGGAGATGTGATTCCATGGATGCTACTTATTTTCACATTTGGTGGACTTGTAAAAAAATTAAGGCTTTTTGGATAAAAATATGGTGGATCCTTCAAAATATATTGAAAAAACGTATTGAATTTTCACCACAGTTATTGTTGTTGGGCATTACAAAAGATTGTACAACCATAGAGACTAAGCTGATTTTGAATTTGATTACGGCAGCAAGATTGCTGGTGGGACAATATTGGAAGACATCTGAAATACCATCTATTGAAGAATGGACGTTAAAAGTTGCAAATTTGGTGGAAATGGCTAAGATATCTGCATACTTGAAGAACCACTCAAATGAAGAATTTATGATGGATTGGAAAAAATGGATAGACTATACACAAAAGAAATATCAATTGAAGGAATTATATTTGGTATATAATTAAATAGTTATATAATAGTAGCTTAGTGGGGTTTCTTGCATTCTTACTCTGTATTCACTCTGGGAAGCCGGGGGGGGGGAGGAGGGAGGGATTTAATAAATGTTATATTATGTTCTCTCAACTGCATTTGGGGGTGATATGGGATTATGTTTGTAGGTATTAAAGTATTGCTCGGGTGGCCTCTGAGCACCACATTGGAGGAGAGGAAGGAGGAGTGAAGGTTGAGGTATGTAGGAAGAGGGTAAGAGGGTGAAGATGGGGGATAGAGGTGGGAGGAGGGGAGATGTAAAGAAAGGAGAAAGTAAGTAGTTAGATGGAAAGACGAGGGGGAAGTTTAGATGTAGGAGGATGTGGTGGGGGGGTACCGAGCAGTTATTTGGATTGTTTGGTAAATGTGTTATATGATTGTTATCAGTTGAGTTATTATCTCTTTTTTTTGTATGTAAAAATTTTGTAAAACTTAATAAAAATATTTAAAAAAAAAAAGAAGCCTACCCTGGATCCAGCTGTTCTATCAAACTATTGTCCCGTCTCCAACCTTCGCTTTCTTGTGAAGGTTGTTGAGAGTGTGGTTGCCCGACAGTTCCCACAGCACCTGGAGGAATCTTTATATCTGGATCCGCTCCAGTCGGGCTTCAGGCCTGGCTACAGCACGGAAACAGCATTGGTCGTGTTGGTGGATGATCTCTGGCGGGCCCAAGACAGGGGTTGTTCCTCTGTTCTGGTGCTATTGGACCTCTCGGCGGCTTTTGATACCATCGATCATGGTATCATGCTGCAACGGTTGGAGGGGTTGGGTATAGGAGGCACTGTTTTGCAGTGGTTCTCCTCCTTCCTCTCCGGCCGGATGCAGTCTGTGTTGACATGGGGCCAGAGGTCGACCCCGAGACCCCTCGTATGTGGGGTACCTCAGGGGTCGGTCCTCTCACCTCTACTGTTCAACATTTATGTAAAGCCGCTGGGTGAGATCATCCATGGTTTTGGCGTGGAGTACCACCAGTACGCTGATGATACCCAGCTGTACATTTCCACGCCGAACCACCCCAATGGTGCCCTTGCCATGCTGATTCAGTGCCTGGAGGCTGTGCGGGTATGGATGGGGAGGAACGGATTCAAGCTCAACCCGTCCAAGACTGAGTGGCTGTGGTTACCGTCGTCCCGGTATACCCAGCTGATTCCATCACTGTCTATTGGGGGTGAAACAGTGGCCCCCATAGGAAGGGCTCGCAATCTGGGAGTCCTCCTGGACTCACGGCTGTCTTTAGAGGACCATCTGACGGCCGTGGCCAGGAGGATGTTCTACCAGGTTTGCCTGGTGCGCCAGTTGCGTCCCTTCCTAGACCATGACTCGCTACACACAGTCACTCATGCCCTCGTTACCTCCAGGCTGGACTACTGTAATGCTCTCTACATGGGGCTCCCCTTGAGGTGCACCCGGAAGCTCCAACTGGCTCAGAATGCGGCCACGCGGGTAGTGACGGGTGCGTCGTGGCGCTCCCACGTAACATCGCTCCTGCGCGAGCTGCACTGGTTGCCGGTGGTCTTTCGGGTGCGGTTTAAGGTGCTAGTGACCACCTTTAAAGCGCTCCATGGCATCGGACCCGGATACTTACAGGACCGCCTACTGCCAGCAAATACTTCCCGCCGTCCGGTACGCTCCCACAGAGAGGGCCTCCTCAGGGAGCCGTCGGCCAGACAATGCTGGCTGGCGGCTCCCAGGGGGAGGGCCTTCTCTGTGGGAGCTCCCACGTTATGGAACGAGCTTTCCCCGAACTCCGTACAATGACAGATCTACGCACTTTCCGTCGGGAACTAAAAACGTTCCTTTTTCGACAGGCCGGCCTGGCATAGAAGCTCCGGTTCCAGTAGGGTTAGAATGTTCTAGGCGGATTGATTGAGTAAATTTTTAAGATTTGTAACTGTTGGGTTTTAAATGGGGATTTTACGGCCAAATTATTTAATTCACTTTTAATTATTTTAAATTATGTATATCTATATGTGGTTTTTTTTAAATTTTAGGCTGTACACCGCCCCGAGTCCTTTGGGAGAGGGGCGGTATAGAAATTTGATTATAATAATAATAATAATAACAGGCGTTCCGGCCATGTTCGCAACTTACTGGCTACTCATCAAAAGTCCTGGACATTGTCAGCTGCGGGTCTGCCTCATTGTTTGATTGCTAACAGTTCCCCTTCCACATGCTGAACCCTAGATACGTCTTCAAAGTGGGCCCACAGAGCTCCCAGAAATGACCCAACATTGGTTCGTTCTCGGGCATGGTTGCTGTGCAGATCAGCCACCCACTCCACAGCCTCCCCCTGCAGGGCTGCTGTGACCGCTCCTACCATAGCCCACTGGAATGGATAAAGGTGACTATAATGATCTAGGTGACCAATTGTTTGGCTAAGGAATAATGCCAGCCAATCTGGGTTTCTGCTAAATGTTGTCTGGAGGGCTGGAGGACCCCAGACCGGTCCCTGAGGCCAGGGACCCATGCCCCACCCCGGACCATGTACGGGGTCTGTCATAGGCCTGGGAGCCAGCGTCATAGAGTCTTCTCCCCTTCTGGTTGAGGCCCCAATCCCGGGACCTGGCCTTCTGGCAGGAGCAGCCATTGAATCTGTTAGCGGTCTACCTGTCCCTCCAGTGAGTGGCCTATCTACCGGCAAGCATGCACTCTGAACAGGGCCCCTCACCTGTTGTGTGTCACTTCTGTGACTGGCGTCTAGCTTCAACTTCGGACTGGCCAACCAGAAACGGGCTGGCCCTGACTGGAGTGATGATGGACCAGTTTGTGACTACGATGCTGGTTCCGAACTCTGGTCCCATCACGGCCATGGGAGGAGTCCTGCTAGTCTGCTTCTCTGAAGTTCTCCCGTAAAATATCCATTGTAGTCTCCCCGGGGGCCGTGGAGTAACTCCACTCCTCCTCATCATCTTCGGTGACACGTCTCTCCCTCCATTGGGATACCAGCCAGCCCTCATCTCCTGGCATAAGTGGCTGGCTGGACTATGCCACCACTCCCTTGAAGGCCCATCCCCTCCTGCAGCAGACCCCTGATTACCCAGGACATCACCTGGCCGATCCGCTGGCCACGCCTCCACCACTTTTGGACACACCACGGGCTGGTCAGTGTCCTGAGGGGCTAGCTCAGGGACTCCAGCTGAAATTGCTTCCTCCCCTGTCCCTGTAGGCACCGTCTCCTGAGTACCCTCAGCCATAACCCCAAGAGCAGAGAAGCAAACCTGCTCGTCCACGGCAAACGTTGGGTGCAAACACAAAAAGAGGGGTGCAGAAAGAGTAAACGAGTAGTGCGGACTTTCTGTCAAAGATCCTACCTCACCCCTGGCAAGAAAGACTCAGAGTCGAGCAGTTCACAGGTGGTTTTCAATTTACTGAGAGGAATCCTTGCCATGCAGTTCAAAGATACACCACTTTCAAAGTCCATGCTGGGAGCAACCACCTCCCAGCACTGTATATACACACACAGGCAGTAAACCCCACCCTCACCCATCTAACCAGTATCCAGCCATGCAACCTCAAATGTCTGTTGGCAACGCCCAACAGCCTTTCCGCCTCGGCTTTCCGCGGTCGCATCCAAGCCGGCTTCAGACCTTGTCCTCGGCTCCCAACCAGCTGCAGATCACCCCCTCTGCCTGCCTTGCAAACAGTCTGGTAAGCATCCTGTCAGTAGGATGGCACAGCTGTAATGGCGGCTCCCCAGCCACCCGGTGACATGACAGCCCGTCAGCTGTTCAGTGGGCTGAGGAACACCACTGGGACTATCAGCTGGCATGTGGCCGCGTATCAGCTGTTCGGCGGCCAAAGGTTCTGGCTGGCTGGAGGCAGTTGGTCTTGCTGGTCCTCCGCCCTACGTGCTGTCCTTGCCCTTTCTCCCACCTGTCCATGTAGAGCCTGGAGGGCTGGACACAATCACTTAAATATGAGTCAGCAGTGTGTGCAGCAGCCAAAAAACTAATACAATCCTTGGTTGTATAAACAGAGGGATAGAATAAACATCTTTTTAAAATTGGTTAAGAATTAAACCAGAACATTTAAAAAATGTATTTAAAAATGAAGACATTTCCCAATACTTGAGGGTCTGTCACAGAGAAGAAGGGGGCCAACCTATTCTCCAAAGCATCTGAAGGCAGGATAAGAAGTAATGGATGGAAGCTTATAAAAAGGAGATTCATGTCCGTTTGCTGTTTGTTGACTTCAGTTCGGCGGTTAACACAATCATTCCCCAGCATCTAGTAGACAAACTGGGCCTTTTAGGCTTAAACACTCCTTTGTGCAACTGGATTCTTGATTTTCTTACCAACAGGCCCCAATATGTGCAAGTTGGAACAAATACCTCTAATACCATTTTCTTGAGCACAGGTTCTCCCCAGGGCTGTATCTTAAGTCCGCTGCTGTTCATCCTGTTGACCCATGACTGTTGTGCTAGGTTTGCCACCAACCATATTGTGAAGTTTGCAGATGATACAACAATAGTGGGCCTTATTCAGGATGACAAGGTGGAAGCTTACCGCAAGGAGGTTGAAGGGTTGGTGAACTGGTGTAAGGAAAACAACCTAGTTTTAAATACCGGAAAAACCAAAGAGATCATTGTTGATTTCAGAAAGGGCAGGCACAGCCACACTTCTCTGTGCATAAATGATTCACCTGTGGAGACGGTTACCAGCATCAAATTTCTGGGTATGCAGCTAGCAAGTAGGCTGGTCGCTCAACAGTGAGAAACTGATGAAGTGGGCACAGCAGCACCTGCATTTTCTGTGCCGCATGAGAAAAGCACATCTTCCTTCCCCTGTCCTGACCACTTTCTACACGGGGAAAGAGCATCCTGTCATACAGCATCACAGTCTGGTTTGGAGGCATCACTGCTTCAGGCAGGAAGGCGGTGCAGAGAGTGGTGAGAATGGCCGAAAAGATCATTGGCAGTTCCCTCCTGCCCATCCAGGACATAGCACAGAAGTGCTGCTTGAGCAGGGTCCGTAAGATTATCTGGGACACTACACATCCTCTTCACAACCTGTTTTCCTTGTTACCTTCTAGGAGGAGGCTTCGTGGTATTTGAAGCAGAACATCCAGATTCAGCCAGAGTTTCATTCCATACAGCATTAACCTTGCGAACTCTCAAGCTTCCTCCTTCTGTTATATATTCAAGATGGACAATATTTAACATTTATTTGCTATGTATATGTAGGGATGTGGGTCTATACATGTGTTGTTCATAGTATGTTTAGGTGTGTGTCATGTATATGTTTCACTTTGAGAGCAGGCAACTAAATTTCATTTTTGATCTGTGTCATCGTGCCCACAGTATAAAAATGACAATAAAGGTTATCTTATCTTATCTTACCTTACCTTACCTTACCTTACCTTACCTTATCTTACGTTACCTTATCTATTCAACCAAGAACTAAGGAGAAATTCCCTGACAGAACAATTAATCTGTGTAACAACTTGCCTCCAGAAATCATCAGTGCTCCATCACTGAAGGCTTTTAAGAAAAGATTGGACAGCCATTTGTCCAGAATGGTATAGAGTCTCCTGCTCAAGCAGTAAATCTTGCTGCAAGAATAAATGAGTGGTTTATTTAAGTGAATACTGAACTCTGATTACTTATCTTCGTAAACTTCATGTGCATTTTTTTGCCTGTTTTAACCTGCAGCTCTGAGATAGATGCCCAACAGAAGTATAAGGACCTGCCCCAGCTGGCCATCTCAGGAAAGCACAACTCTTGACACCATATGGTTCATCAAAACAGCTTTTACTGAGAGATAGTGGTTGCAGTAAGGTCAGACGGAATCTAATGATCCCATGCAAAGCACTGAATTAGTTCAGTTGTGAAATGGCACTTGAGCTTCTCAAAAGTGGCTTGACATTCCATTGACCATTTTAGTGGTTGACTAGGTTTAGGCTTGTCCTCCCCTTTCATTTTTAACAAGTTTGTACTGGGGAGGGCTATTTGGGCAAATGAAGGAATGAATTGCCTGTAGAAATTTGCAAACTCTAGGAAGCTTTGCAGTTGCTTCCTGGTATGAAGTGGTACCCACTCTACATGGCTCTGACCTTTTGAGGTTCCCGTCATATGAGATGTGGTAGCACAAATAGTCTATCTGGTGGAACTTGCATTTAGAGAGTTTGGCACACACTTTGGTGGCTCGTAGTTTCTGGAGAACTGCCCTCATTGATTTTATATATTCTGCCCTGGTTCCAATGTAGATCAAAATGCTATCCAAATGAACCAGCACCCCCTTTGTATGATGTTCATGTAGGACCTCATTAATCAACTGCATGAACACGGCTATGGCCCCCTGCAGTCCAAAAGGGAGCATCTTGAATTGGAAACAATCCAGGGGCAATTGAATGTGGTTTTTGATTCATCCCCTCTCTGATCCTTACACATTATTGTACCTCCTGCAAGTCCAGTTTAGTAAAAATTCTGCCCTTGGCGAAGTGGGCTAGCATGTCTTTCATCAAAGGTACAGAGTACATATTCTTTACACACACCACATTTAACTCTCTATAGTCCACACATAGATGAAGGGTCCCATCCTTCTTTTCCCAGAAGAGGACTGGAGCCATAATCCAGGGTCGTACTGGTTGAATGAAGCTTCAGGCTAGGTTCTTATCAATTAACAATCACAGTTCCTCCATCTCCCTGAGGACATTAAGTGCAACTTTGGCTTTGGCAGTTTGGCACCAGGTAGGATTTCTATAGCATAGTCAGTAGTTCTGTGGGGAGGAAATTCATCCGAGCCCTTTTTGCTAAACTCATCTCTGAGGTCTCAGTATTCATTGGGGATGACAGGAAGGTCCTTCCCCTGAATGACAGCCCCTAGTTTGTGCTTCAGGGTAGTCGCCTTTATAAGTTACTCTTGGGCGCAGAAGGAGCGGTTCATCAAAAACTTTAACAGTCCTTTCCTCCAGTTCATATAAAGGTTCTACTTTTTTAGCTAGGCTAGACCTAGAACTAGGGGTCTTTCCATCCTGGGTACTACTATGAAGCTGAAGACTTCTGAATGGGCCCCCATCTCATCTCTATGGGTTTGGGGTGAAAGTCGCTGGGATGCCCCCTGCGATAGAACTGTCCAATTGATAAAATGCAACCAGAACTTTTAACCACCTCAGTCAGATTCCCAGTTTTTTTACCAGTGCTGAATTTACCAAGCATCTGGTATAGCCTGAGTCTAGTAGGGCTCTTAGATTAGCTTTCATCCCTGACACAGGGAAACTCAGTTGCTGACATGACCAGGTCACTTACCAGGGGGTTGTTGTCGGAGTCAGTATCTGTTAACCCCTTGCTGTCATCTGGTGGGATTGGCATTCTCTCCACCCTTTTGGGTGATAGAGTGAACTCCATGACCTCCATTCTTCTAAGCACCATATCTTTGGCCTGTGGCTGTGCCTTGGTGGTTTTCCCCATGGGGTTTGGGCTTGCCTTCTTGGCTGGATGGCCAGTTTTATATTCTGCAGCTCCATCCCCCTCCTGGCCACATTTGAAGCAGGTGGTGGATCTGACTTGCAAAGCTTGGGGTTTGGCCATTTCCCTCTTCTCTGCAGGGGATTTTTTCCAGGACCTCACCATGTGGTACTTTTTTTCGGGCTTGGTCAATCTCTACTTCTTCAGCCAGCACACACCAGTTGTGAAGGGTTGCAGGGTCCCCCCTTGCCACCTAAGCATTGTATAGGCCATTATTTAGCCCATCTTTAAAACAGCTGATGAGGATGTCCTCTGGCCAGTCAAGTTGGCATGCCAGGTCGCAAAACTCCTCGATGTACTCCGCCACGGCTCTGCATCTTTGTCTTATGGTTTTAATGTGGTCTCTTGCTTTTCGGTCAGCAAGAGAGTCCTCAAAATGGTGGTGGAGTGCTATAATGAAACTATTGAAGTGCCCCAAATCAGGGGAATTTGTGTTGTGGAGCTTCACCATCAACAACGAGCTGCTTCTCCTTCCAGCCAGTGTGACACACCTCACTTTGGCATCTTTGGTGGGGATTTCTGGTCCATACTCCTGCATGTAGGTTAGAACATGGGTCAAGAAAAATCCCAGTTGCTGGGAGTCCCCATCGAACTTCACATCCAACGGTGAGGCTTTTTGTCTTCGTGGACCCATGGCTCCAACATCCCCGGGACAGTGATTCTGGTGGGCCCCCTCTGCACTGCTCCCATGGCCATAGTTGCACTGGCTAGAGTTGCTGCAACTCCTGCCATGGTGTCTCTCCCACCATCCTTCTCAGGATGGCAAGCACCCCCAGAGGCGATTCTGGCTAGGGTCTTTTTTTTTTTGTAAATATTTTATTAGGTTTTACAAGGGTAAGGAAAGGATGGGATCGATATGGGTATTGGGTAGGGCTCAGGAGTGGGATTAGGATAAGGATAAGTGGGGTTGCACCCAACAATAATTCCACATTTTAGCAAGCAGACTGTTGTCCAGCTACAAGTATTAAATAACAGTAATTAATGTAATGTTAAATAACTATAATCGATAAAAATAGCAATGATCATAAAAATAATAGCTAATCAGTGGGTGTCATTCATCCTATTAAACTTCACAATCCTTTCTCGCTAGATCGTGTTGCTAACCATTGATAAAGTTTTCCCATGTTTTAAAATAAACTGAGTTTTCTTTCTCTTTGATCTCTAAGGTTAATCTGTCCATTTCTGCACATTCTAAAATTTTTGTAATTATAATCTGGTCAGATGGTAAATTTTCATTTTTCCAGAATTGGGCAAATGCTATTCTCGCAGCTGTCAATACATGTAATATTAAATATTCATTCTCTTTTCCATAATTAAGTCCTAGTATTCCTAACAAAAACAGTTCTGGCTTAATTCTATCTGTATTTTAGTCATCTTTTCCAGCCATATATGAATCTTAAACCAAAACTTCTTAGTGCTAGGACATACCCACCAGATATGATAGTAGTACCTGATTTTTGTTTACATTTCCAACAGTTATTTGATACATTTTAAAACATTTTCGCTAATCTAACTGGTGTCATATGCCATCTATAAAACATTTTATATAAATTTTCTTTGTATGAGGCTGCTTTTGTAAGTTTGATGTTTCTATCCCAAAGTTTTTGCCAATCTTCTAGAACATCCAAAGTTTTTTGCCCAAACTATCATTGTTTATTTTACTTGTTCTTCTTCCATCTTCCAGTTTAGGAGGAATTTATAGAGTTTCTTAATCAAATTTTCATCTGTTTTCAAAAGTATTTTATCAAGTTTTATCTGTTCTTTATAAAATCCCATTGACTTTGCATCTTTTTCATATCTTGTTTGAATTTGCAAATAAGGCCACCATGCTAAGTACCTTGTTATTGAAGGTCTTGCCTGTCTTTAAGTTTTCCGTTCTTATCCAAAATGTCTTTATAGGTAACAAGTCTGTCATAATTAATTAAATTTGGGTAAGTGAACGCTTCCATTGTTAAAAGCCACTCAGTTATTTTAGTATAATTTTTTTGTTTAATTCTCTCCCATTCTAGCAAAAGTACATTCCTTATAGCGTGGTTTTGGAAATATTTGTGTACTTTATTTTTCCCATACCACAGAAAGCATGCCAACCTAATTGTAAGTCATGTCCCTCTAAGTAGAGAAGTTATCCATTCTTTAAGCCAAAGCAAAATGGCTGCTTGGTAATAAAGTCTCCAGTCCGGGAGTCCAAATCCTCCACTATCTTTAGTTTCTTGTAACATTTTAATTTTAATTCGTGCTTTTTTCCCTTGCCATATAAATCTCAATATTATTGCATTTAAATTATAAAAAAAATTCTTTCCCAGTTTTACAGGAACTGTTTGAAATAGAAAGAGTAGCTTTGGTAGGATACTCATCTTCACTGTCACTGTTCTTCCTAACAATGACAGTTGAAGATTTTCCCACTTTTCCAAGTCTATTTTGATTTGTTTCAATAATCTTTCATAATTATCTTCTTTTAATGTTGTGTATTTTGATGTTAAGTGAATACCTAGGTATTTGACTTTTTTGACTATTTGGAGATTTGTCTTTTTTACAAATTGGGTTTTCTGTTTATCTGTTAGGTTTTTTGTTAATACCTTAGTCTTTTCCCTGTTTATTTTAAACCGGCCACTTCTCTGAATTTCTCTATTTTCTGCAAAAGTTTAGTAGATGTTTCTACTGGCTCCTCCAAAATGAAAACCAAGTCATCTGCAAAGGCTTGTAGTTTATATTTCTGATCTTTTATCTCCAATCCTTTGATTTCCATATCCTGCCTAATATTTCTAGTCAATACTTCCAATGTGAGGATAAATAACTGGGGAGATAATGGACATCCCTGTCTTGTGCCTTTTTTGATGCCAAAACTTTCTGTATAATCTCTATTTAGAAGTATCCTTGCTGTTTGCTATTTATTATAGATTGCTTGAATTACATTTATAAAATTTTCGCTGAAATCCATTTCCGTCAGCTGTTGGAACATAAATTGCCAATTTAAGTTGTCAAAAGCTTTTTGTGCGTCAAGAAATATCAGTGCCATCTGTTTCCCTGGGTGGTTTTTGTAGTATTCCAAAACATTTAAAATAATCCTTAAATTGTTCTTTATCTGTCTCTTAGGCAAAAAGCCATTTTGATCTGTGTGGATAAATTCAATCAGAAATTTCTTCATTCTTTCTGCCATTATTGAAGCAAAGATTTTATAGTCCACATTTAATAACGATATTGGTCTATAGTTTTTTATTTGTGTAGAGTCAGTATCTTCTTTAGGTATCAAGGTGATGTTAGCTTCAGTCCATGGGTTTGCTATTTTTATCTTTGAGAAAATGTCATTGCACAGTTCCTTCAAAATCGGACTTATTGTGTCTTGTAGAGCTACATAGAATTCTGCAGGAAGTCCATCAGGACCCGGGGTCTTGTCCTTCTTTTGCCTTTTTATAGCTTCTGTAATCTCCATCATTGATATTTTCTCATTTAATATATTTCAAATGTTCTCTGGGACTTTTGGGAGATCAGTTCCTTTTAAATAATCCTGTATTCCCTCTTTGGAAACCACCTCTGCTTTATAGAGGGTCTTGTAATAAGCCTTAGTAATTTTTAAAATTTGTGTCGTTGTGGAAGTGAGTCTTGTAGTTTATTTATCATTCTTTTTTCTTTTTCTTTCTTCAGTCTATATGCTAACCATCTTCCTGGTTTATTAGCATTTTCAAAAAAGTTCTGTTTAGATTGTTTGATCTGCTGTGTCATTATATCCATCTCAGTTAGGTTTAATTTATGTTTTATTAATTCCATTTGTGTCTTCAAAATCTTTTTTTGTAGGTCAATTTGTAACTCAGATTCTAATTTTTTAAGTTCTTCTTTCAACTGTAGTTGTAATGTTTCTTTTATTCTTTTTAGCAACATAAGTTATGGCCAAACCTCTAAAATATGCTTTAGCTGTATCCCACACATTTTGGAGAGAGGTTTCTTCTTTATTTTTTAAAAAAATTCCATTTCCTCTGTTGCTAATTGTAGAAAATATTTTTCTTTCAATATAGATTTATTCAGCGACCATCTTAGTTTTTTCCTAGTTCCTTTCCAGGTCATTTTAATTGGATTGTGGTTTGCCCAAATATTAGTTTCTATTTCAACCTCTTGTATTATAGTTTTTAAGTCATAAGATGTCCATATCATATCAATTCTTGACCAAGATTTGTGTCTATTTGAATAGAACATATATTGTGATTTTCCTGGGTTCATCTCTCTCCATATATCTTGAATGGTCAGTTCTTCTTTCATTTTTAAAAAGGTCTTGGGTAAAATGTTTCCCCCTTTTTTGCCTTGTTTATGGCTTTTATAGTCCCGAGTTGTATCAACTATTGGATTAAAGTCTCCCAGTATACAAAAGTCCACTATTTTATTATGTAATTGATGATAAAATTGGTCTTGCTTATCATTGGGTGCATATATTGCAACCATCAGTATCTGTTTTTGATTCCACGTAATTTCTACCATTAATGTTCTGCCTTCTTCATCTATATAAACTTGTTTTGGATTCATCTTTTCTTTTATATAAAGAGCTATACTCTTTTTTTTTGAAGTGCCAGGGAGAAATAAAGCTTACCCATTTTTGGTTGTTCTAAGATTCTAGAGTGTTGTCTCTTGATAGGTGTCTCTTGGAGACAAGTTATGTCCATTTTTAACATTTGTAGTCTAGTAAAAGTTTTTTTTCTCTTTGAAGGAGAATTCAAACCATTTATATTTATTGAAAAGATTCCAACCTCCTCCATGACTTCAATTATATCTGGACCTCAATCTTCTAGGGGAGCTTATCTGCCTCTGGTCTCTCGGTCTTGCTCCTTCCTCTAAATGGGTCTTTTTAAGTTGTTCCTCCTCCATTTGTTTAGGCACTCCTACAACACTCGCTTCCCCTTGTTTCTTGGGTTCGGATTCACCTTTTTCCAAAAAGGCTCTGTGGTTGTTGAAAAATTCCTCTGCTTTGAGTGGGGTATCCAATCTGTATCCTCTGTCCACCTGCTGAGGTCTGCCCCGGGGTGAGCCTTGGTAGAGGCTTCTCCCCAGCACTTCGCTTCCTCCTGGTCACTACCTTGTGCAGACATTCCTTGCACACTCCCCATGGTACAGATAAGTGCTTCTCTGATTTGACCACTATTGCAAATTCTGCCTAATGTAAACACCTGCCCCAATTGGCCCTCTCAGGAAAGAATGACTCTTGACACCATGTGTTTAATCTAAAGAACTTTCCTGAGACAGAGTGGTTGCAATAAAGTCAGGTTGAATCTAACGATCCCACGCCAAGCGCCAAGCTATTCTTCCCATTCCAAAACCCAACCCCCTAACCAGTCCACCAACAGCTAATACATTGCTGGAAAGTTGTTTTGAGAGTGCTGAGGTAAGGACAGATAATGGGTCATCCTCAGGCACAGCGACCTTGGAGTAAGGCTGGAACCGGCTGGGAGGGAGTCCATCCCATCTCCAAAGACAATCTCCCTACGGTTACAGCAGAAGAGAAAGCATGAAAAAGAATGCTCCCTGGAGCCTCCCCCTCCCCCCTCCAACAGAATGGCAGGGCACCCAAAAGGAGACCTGACATGAAGTTCCATGCAATAGTTAAAAAAACTTCAAATGTTTCTGCTAACTCATACTCTAATGGTCTGAATTATATGGTATAAGCCCTGGTGGTGCATTGGTTAGAAGGCAGTATTGCAGGCTAACTGTGCCCACATCCTGGAATTTGATCCTGATGGTCTCAACATTGACTTCATCCTTCTGAGGTCAGTAAAATGAGGACCCAGATTGTTGAGGGTAATATGCTGACATTGTAAACCATTCAAAGAGTGCTGTAAAGCACTATGGAACAGTATATAAGTGCTGTTGCTATTGCTAATGTCATTCGGTTTTTAAACATAGAGCAAGTGATAGAAGAACTTATTGTAGGTAAATAATTTGCATAAGGAGATATTTTAAAAATAGAGTAGTACAATTTATTTTCCCTTGTTTGAAGTAGTATGGAATTAGGTTTTTATGCATATACTATATATTCTCTTATCCATGTCAGTGGGAAATGGAGCACTACAAAACTGTATATGAATTGTATTTGCATAAACAAAGGAAATTATATAAAGGTATATGGAAATCAATGTTATACAGGAATCTGTAAATACAGCTGCCACATGTTAGTGTTTCATTTTCCTAAAATGAGGCCAATGAATTGTTCCTGTAAGTCTTAGCTTTACTGGTCTGCATAATTTTTTCCTAGTTTTTGATGTGAAACAATTCAATTCTCCTTGGTTACTTTCTTTTTATACATTAGGTCCTGTTACTGAAGTCAAAACAGATATCTATGTCACAAGTTTTGGACCCGTTTCTGATGTAGAAATGGTAAGTATGAGTATTTTGCTAGGTTTAAGGAGGGGAAAAAATTAAATCTAGTACTAAGTGGGTGACTAAATGAAGGGCTTTGGGATTCACCTGTTATTCATGTAAAAAATTACCAGATTACCAATAGCTTATTTTCAGGCTTTATTACATGTGGCTATGACAGCTTCTATTCTGGTCTTTCCATATTTTAAAAAAGAAAAAAAAAACCTCTAAAAAATTGGCATGGTAGGGATGGGTGCTTGACTGAAGTCAGTCAGGATATGATGAATATATTACAACAGTGATGGTGAATCTTTTAGAGACCGAGGGCCCAAAAACTGCCCCTACCCCACCTCCCCGCGTGCCCCGCTCTGCTTCCCACCCCATCCCACCTCACCCAGTCTGACCCCCCCGAGCTACCCACCTCCACAGCTCGCTGCAGCAGATCGTCCAGGTGGCCCAGCAGCACCATGGTGGCCATGGTCTCCGCCCATGCCCTGTAGCATCATCTGCATGCGATGGGGTATGAGGGTGGAGTCTTGTCCCCACTGTCCAGCTGCCATGTGTTTGGCTTCGCTGCTCCACATGGGCTGCGCTCAGGGGCAATTCTCCTCCAGGGGGGCTGCTGGTGAGGAGGGGCTGTGGGAGGAGGTGGGGCTGGGCCAACAGCATGCGTGCCCACAGAGAGGACTCTGAGTTCCGCCTTTGGCACGCATGCCACAGGTTCGCCACCCATTTGCCTGGGAGGAAAGAGAAGAAATATCATCAACACTGATCCTATGTCCCAGTTCCTTGATATTTAGTTCAGAAACACCTCTGAATTTTCCAATTATACCACACATTACATATATATGTAAGCAATTATCTTGCAATAACAGTTTTAAAAGAATAATAAAGGATAAACTGAAATTTTTAGAAATTGAATTCTACCCAATGCATTTTTATTTTATTTTATTTTTTATTCAGTTTTGACACTTGCAGGACATTGCAATAGTTGTATAACCATCCCCAGATAGAAATAGAAATGGTGCCCAGAACTATATGATTGAAAACACCCACCACATACGTATTTTAAGACAGGGGAAGGCCTTGATTAGGTGATTATGGCCACCATCTTGATTTTTTTTAAGACTTTCTGTGAATGTCCCAGTGCAGGGATCTTCTCTACTGAGCAATATGCCTAGATGCTGAGGGCCCACTTAAAATGATTTTGCATGATTTACAAATATAAATGGTGGTGAAGTCAGAAGACTTACTATTTTGCGGAAAATCTGTCTTCGCTTTTTGTTTAACCCAATGATGTTTTTACTGGTTGCAATTCAATAACATTTCTTTCATTTGTTTGCTATAAGTATACAGTACAGTATATTCTCAGTGTAAATTTTAATCATTTGTAGAAAAAAACAAAATAGCATGAACACAAAATCATTAACATATGTTAGTCAATTAATCATTTTGTTTTCAGTCCTGAACAAGTTTAATTACAAACTTCTTGCCATTCTGTTAGATTACATGAATTATTTTTGATTTAGTATGTTTAGTAATTTATATAACTAATGTAGAAAATTAAAGTATTAAAATGTTTATAGTTCTGTCAAATTGATAGTGTTTAGGGAATTTATAGTTTCCTATCATTGATTTGTCCTTGGTGAAATGCATGTACTGTATAACATTATTTCATTTGCTTCCCAATTATTGTAGGAATATACAATGGATGTTTTCTTTCGTCAGACATGGGTGGACAAGAGATTAAAATATGATGGTCCCATTGAAATTCTAAGATTAAACAACTTGATGGTTAACAAAGTGTGGACCCCAGATACTTTCTTTCGAAATGGAAAAAAATCTGTGTCTCATAACATGACAGCCCCAAATAAACTGTTTAGAATTATGAGAAATGGCACCATTCTCTATACAATGAGGTAACTGCTTTATATATTCTGTACTTTTACATGATTTATTAATTGATGATGTACTATCCGATGTCAGGACTAATTTTACATGGTTCCTATAGGCTCACCATAAGTGCCGAGTGTCCCATGAGATTGGTGGACTTCCCAATGGATGGACATGCTTGTCCGCTAAAATTTGGAAGCTGTAAGTCCCCGTTATGACATTTTACTTATGGTACTAAAGCTTCATTTTTGTTCTTGTTGTAAGAAACAGGTCAGAGAATAGCCAGAGGCTTATGTCTTTGTCAAAAAAGAAAGCTGGTGTCCCTGAAAGCAACATGAATGCTTTCAATGGGTTTTAAGATAAGTTCTTAAGACTAATGTCCTGTCCATTAATTTTTTTTCTAAATATATCTTGTTCAGATGCATATCCAAAGAGTGAAATGATCTACACCTGGACAAAAGGGCCAAAACATTCAGTGGAAGTCCCTGAAGAGTCCTCTAGTTTAGTTCAATATGACCTGCTTGGACATACAGCATCTACTGACACAATTAAATCCATCACAGGTAAGATTCTTTCAAGTTTAGATAAACTTGCTTGTTCTTTGCTGGGTAATTCTTTAGGAGGCAAAGTGAAAATGATTGAAAAGGCAATTAAAAACATGGGAGTTTGTAACAAGTGGCATGTTTCATAACTGTTTGTCAATACTAATCATTATTTGTGACTTAGTACAACAAAAATCTGCAGGTGGTCCAAAGAAATTCATATTAAAAAGTTGCTAGAGCAAATGTATCAAGTATAACCATTATTACTGTTTGTGACGGTTTTTAAAATCATGTTTGAATAAAGCAATAGGTAGAACAGCAAGAGAAGTGACAACACTGATGGTCTGTGGGTGTTTTTTTTAATTAATTTTGTTGTTTATATTATATGAAGATTTACTAATTTGCTGTTATTGGTGCAGTTGAAATCCTGTATTGTAACTGAGGACAGAACTGGCCAGCAGAGGAAGCAGCTGTAGCTGACATATTTTTGAATGGCATTATTGATAGCAAGAGAAAGCAATATTTTCATAATGAATTGGAAATTATTAGTCAGTGAGACACTATTGATCCCTGATTCATTCAGAAAAACTTTATACAAAAAAGTTATCAAGGGATAACAGTCAAATCTTCGCATATTTTCTATTCAGTATTTGAGGCTCTTTAAGAACATCCTTCTAACCCAGTGCAGTTAAATTTGCATCCTATTAAATTAAGTTTCAATCGCAGCCAATATTAGAATAATTATTTAATACAAGAAATTTTAACTATATAGAATTAAATTAAAAAGTAAATAATTTTTTTCATTGATGTATCTTGATATGAGCTGAGAAAATTGCATCCTATTCTATCAAACTGTGATCATCAATGGTTCTCTGAAGGTTCAATAAACTTTTTTTCATTGCTGCCAAAGATGGCATTATTTTGCTTTTCCAGGCCATGCTTCCTTGAAAGAGCATAGATATTCATATAAATATAAGATACACTTAAGAAATCTTATAGATGTGCTTTTGAAATCCATTTTACTTTTCTGTTATATATTTAATTACTTCTCAATTACCATCCTATAACAGAGAGGTGAGAGACCATTCCACTTTTTAAAAAAATATATCTTACCTAGATTGATTCAGCCTTGTATTTATTTAATTTAATTTAATTTTAAATATTTATTGTTTTATATGTTTTTATTGGGTTGTAAACCGCCCCGAGTCCTACGGGAGAGGGGCGGTATAGAAATTGAATAAATATAATATAATATAATATATATTTATTCTCTATTGTGAAATAATCTGATTTCTCATTTGGGACACTGAACCTGAAATACAAGTTCCCTAGAAGAGAATATTTGCTTGTTGGAACACTAAGTATCACCCAGACCTTTGATAGTACCCTTTCATCACGTTGTATTTTTTCCCTACAAGATAGCATTTCTTTCTTTCTTTTTATTAAGTGTGTGGGTATATGTAACATAATACCAGGATGTAACATAAGATCAAGAGAATCTTCTGCACTCTGATGACCTCCATGCAATTCCTTATATGAATTCTGTGCTGGTGCAAACCAGGTTCAGCAGTATGTGCTCTAGGTTTAAGCAGGTTCTGTGCAGATTTCACAGAGGGCCTCCTTATTATGTCAATGGCTTTGCCAACGCTTCCTTGATAGCAATGGCAAATAGCAGTAATTACTCCACCCTGTATTAAGAAGCAATGTAGAAACATTGAGTTCTCTAGAGTAGCTAGATGTATAGAGCTATCTGTGAGGGATTATGGAAGACGAGGAAAAGAACGGAAGGGATATAAAATATGAAGAGATGATTGGTGAGGCAGTTGATAGCTTAAATAGCAACTCAGCCCAGGTGGGAAGAAATCTAGTCAGAACAATTGCAAAATATTCAAAATACTCTACCTTTATTTCCTCATTATAAATGAAACTGGAAGATTTTACTTACGTTTTCCAAGGTTCTGTATTTCTCCAGATGAGCATTAAAGATTTTACTGAATTCTGTGTAATTTCTTGCTTTCTTGAACTTGCTCAGTTGCATGATGCTCAGTACTCTCACAATTTAGATAATGAGGTAGGAAAAGAATATGATGGATCCAGATTATACATTAGGGACACATGATCTAATTAGCTGTTTTGGTGGACAAGTAAAAATAAAACATACAGAAGAATTTGGGTTGGACGGGCAACCTTTTGATAGCCAAAATTCTTTTCTAATGTTTTCTTTTGGGAGAAAATACCAATAGGTGGGGACATGACAGTTGAGATGGTTCTGAATATGGCTAATGATAGAATAGAATAGAATAGAATAGAATAGAATAGAATAGAATAGAAGAGAAGAGAAGAGAAGAGAAGAGAAGAGAAGAGAAGAGAAGAGAAGAGAAGAGAAGAGAAGCTGGAAGGGACCTTGGAGGTCTTCTAGTCCAGCCCCCTGCTCAAGCGGGAGAACCTATACCATCTCAGACAAGTGACTGTCTAGCCTCTTCTTAAAAATCTCCAGTGATGGAGTGCCCATGATTTCTGGAGGCAAGCTGTTCCACTGGTTAATTGTCCTCACTATCAGGAAGTTTCTCCTTAATTCTTCTTAATTCTCTTTGATCAGTTTGATCAGTTTCCAACCATTGTTTCTTGTTCTGCCCTCTGGTGCTTTGGAGAATAACATGACCCCCTCTTCTTTGTGGCAGCCCCTCAAATACTGGAACACTGCTATCATGTCTCCCCTATTTCTTCTTTTCTTTAGACTAGACAAACCCAAATCCCGCAGCCGTTCTTCATATGTTTTAGTCTCCAGGCCTTTGATCATCTTAGTTGCTCTTCAAATAATTGTTTCCAAGGTCTCAACATCTTTTTTGTGATATGGTGACCAAAACCGGCTGCAGTATTCCAGATGTGGTCTTACTAGGGTTTTATAAAGCGGTACTAATACTTCGCGTGATCTTGATTCTATGCCTCTGTTTATACAACCCAGGATTGTATTAACTTTTTTGGCTGCTGCTGCATATTGCTGGCTTATAGTCAAGTGATCATCCACTAGGATTCCAAGGTCCCTCTCAGAGTTGCTGTTTTTAAGCCCTCTCACAGTTGCTGTTTTTAAGCCAAGTCTCACTTAATCTGTACTTAAACCTTTGATTTTTCCTGCCTAAATGTAAAAGTTGGTCAGGGCAATCCTAAAAAAGCTCCAAGCAGCTCACCTTTATGCTAAAACTATCTAAATGTGAATTCCACATTTGATGGATTATTGATTATCTGGGATATCACATATCACCAAATGGCATAGAAATGGACCCCAAGAAAGTCCGAGCAGTTTTAGAGTGGGCTCTAACAGTTACAAAGTTTCCTTGGCTTCACTAACTTTACTGGCAGTTCATCCCCTTCTTTGCCCAGATTGTGTTGCCAATTACAAACTTATTATAAATCAGAGGAGAGGGGAAGCCCAAGCCAAGCCAACTGTTAAAATGGACAGTAGAATGTCAAGCCGCATTTGAAAGGCTTAAAAGAATTTTTTTCTACAGAACAGGTTTTGAGACACCCTGACACTAACAAACTTTTTGTGATTCAAGCTGATGCTAGTGATGTAGCCATAGGGGCAGTACTCTTGCAGGAAAACGATGAGGGAGCATTACAACCCTGTGCTTACACATCAAGAAAGCTCACAGAAACAGAACAATGGTGGGCAGCCTGGGAGAAAGATGCATACGCAGTACAATGGGCTCTTCTCACTTGGCGGTACTTCCTGGAGGGGAACAAAATTCCTTTCCAAGTGTGGACCAACCACAAGAACCTGAAAGCACTAAAGACGCCCAGGAAATTAACCCTAAAAAAGCAAGGTGGTAGCAGCATTTCCACCGATTTAACTTCACATTGAAATACTTGCTGGGAGGAAAACACTTTCTAGGAGACACACTGTCTAGAATGCCACAGTACAACAGCACTTGGAGCAATGTAACAAAACTCCTCATGCTGAGTAAACAGTTGGCAGCACCAGTCACCACCCGATCACAAGCCAAGCTTCAAAAACCTTTAGCAAGCCAAGCAGGAATTGAATTAAAAAAAGTGCTAGAGACAAACAAATGGTTCCTAAGCCATAAGAACTTATGCACCATGCCTGATGGACTGCATTGGATTGGAGGAAAACTACACATAACCAAAAGCCAAAGACTAACATTCATGTAACTGTGCCATGATTTAAAATTGACAGGCCATTTTGGGTTTGTAAAAACATTACATCTGGTCAAAAGGCAATTTTGGTGGCCATCAATAAAAAAGGACATTAAAAGCTACATGGCTAGCTGCCCAATTTGTGCCTCAGCTAAAAGATTACAAGGGAAGTCTCCTGTGTTACTGCAACCAGTAGCAATCCCCTCAGCTCCCTGGAAGGAAATTTCCGTGGATTTCATTGTAGAATTACCAGAGAGTGGGGAAAACACAGTCATCTGAGTCATGACAGACTTATTTTCCAAAAAGTGCATTTTATTCCCTGTTCAAAAACTCCTAATGCAAAGACACTCACAAAACTGTTTGTTTAACACATATACCAACTCCATGGGGCCCCACAGCGCATCATGTCCGATAGAGAAGTGCAATTCACATCAGAATTTTGTAAAGTGTTCCTATGCTTGTTAGGAACCACCCAGGGACTATCATCAAGTCATCATCCACAAACGAATGGTAGGACTTAAAGGTCGAACTCAGTACTGGAACAGTACTTAAGATGCTTTATAAATTACCAGCAGAACAACTGGACTGACCTACTCCCGTTCACAGAGGTTGCCTACAACAATGCAGCCCATTCCAGCACAGGATACACTCCTTTCCAAGTAGCAACGGGACAGAGTTTTAACCCGATGCCTGAACTTCTGACAACCAACTCTGCAATCCCTTCTTTAAAGGAGTGGATCACACAACTAAAGAACACATGGCCAGTAGTCAGGAAAGCTCTAGATGAAGCTAGACAAGCATACAAAACCCAAACAGATAAAAAGAGAGTTGAGCCAAAACCTTTTAGTGTATGGGAGAAAGTTTACTTGTCTACCAAATTCCTAAAATCCCTAAAACCTTCCAAGAAGTTAGGACCCAAATCTGTAGGACCATTCCCTATTACCAGAATCATGAATCCTGTCACAGTAGAATTAGAACTCCCAAGGTCCCTCACACAGATTCACCAAATTTTCCATTGCAGCCTTTTAAAACATGAGCAACAGTCACCATTAAGACCTTTAAGCTGTTGCTCCTCCTCCTCTCCTCATTATGGTGGAAGGGGAACAGCATTTTGAAATTAAAGAAATCCTAGATTCCAGGAAACACCATGGCTCCACCCATTACCTAGTAGCATGGAAACATATTCTACCCTCCCAAAATGAGTGGGTCTGCAAACACCATGTTAAAGCTCCTAAACTCCTTAGGAAATTTCACACAGTATACCCTAACAAACCAGACTAATCAATCTCTTTCACTTTATTTGTTTCTGCCTTTCCCCAGGTGTATCTCTCTTTCTTTTAAGGAGGGCAGGATGTCAGATCCCATATATTATTAAGGGGAACTCTGTCTCGTTCTATTTCTTCTATTGCTCTGGGTTCTGTCATATTCCTAGAGGGAAGGGGGAACCGCTGTGGGATGTCTCTATGTTTTCTCTATCGCTACAATGTATCTCTTTTGCTTTCTCTGCATACTTACTCTTTGAACTGTTTCTCCCTTAATATCACCTTGGGGGAGAAAAAAATGAGCCTCTGGACATCTGGCTTATCTCCCGTTTCAGAAGGGAAGTTGTGAAGCCACAGCAACATCACTATGAGCCTGGGAAAGACCAGTGTTATCAGCAACTTTCCCACAATGGACTTAACACCTGAGGATTGGCCTGTTCAAACTGACCGGATGAACTATTGGGGTGGGGTTTGCTGGGGACTCTTTTAACCTATTGATCTGAGTGGGAAACCCTCAGATCCTATCTATTATGCCTGTTATCAACTTCTCCTAATAAAAGTTCCTTTTGGAAGAAACTGCTTCCACGAGTTCTGCTTTCTTAGGATGAGGTATTGAAGTGGGCCCTGACAGTATGTTTCCTACATACATTTGTTAATTGGTTGGCAAAGAATTCATCTATTTCTTCTGATTGGTTGGGTGGCCTGTAACATATATCTACGGACGGGTCGGCAACCCGTGGCTCTGGAGCCACATGCAGTTCTTTGAGCCATCTCCTGCAGCTCCAGAGCCTCCTCCGCCATTTGAAGAGAGAGAGACAGAGAGAGAGAGACAAAGAGGCACTTGTGCTTCCCTTCCCTTCCCTCTCTCTCTCCCCCCTCTCTCTCATGCACACTTGCCCCCTCATAGACCTCCTGATTGGTCCTGCACCCGGGTGACCTGCCCCCTGAGAGAATAGGGTGGCCCCGTTCGAGGTGCACGTGGCTGGGGAGCTGCGTGGAGAAGCCCCAGGATCCCTGCTGGGAGCGGTCCGGCCTCCTGCAAGTTGTGACCCCGGTTGGCCAAGCAGCAGCAGAGCTGGAGATGGAGGGTGAGTGGTGGGGGGAGGGAGGAGACTTTGAGTCCACAGAGCACTGCCGCAAAGCAGCTGAGCTGGCAAATGTGTCTCCCCGGGCTGGGCAGCAGTCCCGGCTGGGGCGGTGGCATCACTTCCTGGGCCGTTCCCAGGCCAGTCCCTGGGCAGCTGAGCCGGCCATGCATCTCCCCAGTCCGGGCGGCAGTCCTGGCTGGTATGGCAGCTGGTGGGGGCATCAGTTCCTGGACCGTCCCTAGGCCACTGTGCTGGCCACGCATCGCCCTGGTCTGGGTGCCAGTCCCGGCTGAGGCAGGGGCCGGTGGGGGCATCAGTTCCTGGGCTGTCCCCAGGCCGCTGAGCCAGCCATGTGTTGCCCCAGGCTGGGTGGCAGTCCTGGCTGGGGGGGCATCATTCCTGGGCTGTCCCCGGGCTGCTCCCTGTGCAGCTGAGCCAGCCACGTGTCTCCCCAGTCCAGTCCATGGTGCCCAGGGTGCCTTTCAGCGCCTTCTGCTGCCTCCTGCCCCCCCCCACGCTTGGCCTTCCCAGGATCTCCGCCCATTTTTCCATGCCCGGAGCAGGAGAGGAAGCGCTGCTTTCCGGGCATCAGAAGGGGCTTCCCCCTCCCAGTCCCTCATCCAACGGGGCAGGGGTGCTCCTCTGGACCGGGACTGGGCTGTGCAAATGCAGCATGCCTCCTTTCCCACCGCCCAGCCTGGCCCGGCAGGTGGAGCTCGGCAGGATTTGCCCTGGAAAGGCTGGGACAGCCGGCCAGACAGGGAGGCTGAGCAGCCCCGGTGAGGGAGCGGCTCCTGCCCCATGGTGGGCTGGCCAGAAATCCCATCCGGCTCGGGGGCCACCTGACCGCCGCGGGGATGTCCACATTGGCCACCTTCTGGCGGGCCCACTAATTGTGGGCTGCTGACCAGCTTCCTCCGTGAGTCAGGCACCCGGGACTCTGTAGATCCACCCCTAATTGTGCCCGGGAGGGCCCAACCGAGACCCGGGCTGACCTGCGTGGCTCCAAAATGCCATTTGCCCGAATTCTTTCTGCCTCCTGGGGGGAAGTTGTGCCTCATGGCCCAATTATTATGGGCGTTATTCCAGCGTGGTCACTTAATTTGGATGCTTCTGTTGTTTTTATTGGTTTTGCTGTCATTACTCTTTTAAAAAGTTTTTAGTATTTTTAATTGTAATACATTTTTGAACTGTAAGCCGCCCAGAGTCACTGAAAGGCGCAACCAGGGATATTGAGGGGAGAGGAATGAGAGAGAGTGAGAGAGAGAGAGAGAGGAAAGAGAGAGAGCAAAAGAGAGAGGAAAGAGAGAAAGAAAGAGAGAGGGGAAGAGGAAAGAGAGAGAAAGAGAGAGGGGGAGGAAAGAGAGAGGGAGAGAGGGAAAGGAAAGAGGAAAGAGATAGAGAGGAAAGAGAAAGAGAGAAAAGAGAAAGAGAGAGAGGAGAGAGGGGGAAAGGAAAGAAAGAGAAGGAGAGGAAAGAGAAAAAGAGGAAAGAAAGAGAGGGAGAGGAAAGAGAGAAAAAGAGAGGAAAGAGAAAGAGAGAGAGGGAGAGGGAGAGGGAGAGGAAAGAAAGAGAAGAAAGAAAGAGGGAGAGGAAAGAGAGAGAAAGAGGGGAAAGAGGAAAGAGAGAAAGAGAGAGAGGGGGGAGAGGAGGGAGAGAGAGAGAGAGAGAGAGGAAAGGGTGAGAGAGACCCTTTTGACATCTAAAATGAGGATACTGCATATATCCTTTTTTACCTTTAATATATATATAAATCATAAAGGTAAAAAAGGATACATGCAGTGTTATCTTCATTTTAGATATGAAAAGGGTTTTGCGGCTCCCAGTGTTTTGTTTTCGGAAGGAAACAGGTCCAAGTAGCTCTTCGAGTGTTTTGGATTGCCTACCCCTGACCTATGGCAATGTCACTTTTTTTCTCTTTTATATTGACCATATACATTCTGGAGAGATTTTATCTTTGATCATGTGCATTACATATAGTGTAACCCTCCCCATCCTTGATAGTGGTGGTGATGATGGTTGTCAGCTGTGACCCAGAGAATGCTGACTTGTACGTTGCAGGATCAGTGAGACTTATTTCTATCAATCTGAATAGAGCTGGAAGGGACCTTGGAAGTCTTCTTGTCCAACCCACTGCTCAAGCCCGAAACCCTATACCATTTCAGACAAGTAGTTGTCCAATCTTTTCTTAAAAACCTGCAGTGATGAAAGACCTACAGCTTCTAAAGGCAAGCTGTTCCACTGGTTAATTGTTCTCATGGTTAGGAAGTTTCTCCTTAATTCCAGGTTGCTTCTCTCCTTGATTAGTTTCCATCCATTGTTTCTTGTCCTGCCCTCTGGTGCCTTGGAAAATAAGTTTACCCCTTTTCTTTGTGGCAGCCCCTCAAATACTGGAATACTACTATCACTTTTTATTTTTAAATTTCATATAAATGCTGTTAATTCTTTCTTCTCATGCCTTATGTTGACTCTGATAATTATAATGATAATAATTATTGACTTATGGTGATAATAATGACAATAATGATCTTTACCATTACATTTGCCATTTAGGACACTGGAGATCTTTACTATAGAGCATCATTTACATTTCATGCCATTTCAATATGTGTTGCTGCCTGCTAACATTATTTATAAAGACAGATGAAAAATACTACCTTGGTTTATAAAAATATCTATTTAGTATGCTTGTAGAGAATATAAAGATTGATAGTAAAGTGTGGATCCTGCATGCAGAACATTCTAGTTGATTCATTTTTGGCTGGGAAAGATTGGAAATAATAAAAAGTTACCGCTTGTTAACAGAGATAATGCTAAACTAAATTTTATCAAGACAATACTGGGCTTAAAAATCTATTTAGACAAATTGAACTAAGATCTATATAGACAATATAAGCTACATTCCCTGACTTGGTTCATGATACTTTCCATGTTCTTAAACTAGATGAAGTTTTTATTAAAATCTGCTTCAAAGTGGTTCTGTTCCTGTTTTAGATAGAAAAGCTATATTTGAAAAATAAACCAGTTTGCCACTGTTTAATTCACAATCTGTGTTTTGCTTTGAGTGCTTATGGTTGATGAAAATGGAAATATTTGCAATATAATCCAGTCAAAAATTAGAATGTGTAAATTGGACCATGCAATTTCTTTTCTGGAACTTATAGTTTAATGCAATAATTACTTTGTCATTTAATGATTGGGTGGGCCTAATAATATGAGAAGACCTATTGGTACAATGACAATATCTGTCCCATGAAGCTGCCACAGAAGGCACATGTTCCAGCTGTTTCAAAATGCAGTTGCCAAGGTTTTGTTGGGAATTGCTCAGTTGAACAATATACAATATTTCTCAGCTTTCACTGATCAGCAACAATTCAGTGTGTTGACTTTTATCCCTTTAATTCAGTTGAAGCCCTTGGTGTGCTTAATATGGAGAACCAATGTTTAGCCCAAATAGTAGTAGTAGTAGTAGTAGTAGTAGTAGTAGTAGTAGTAGTAGTAGTAATGCACATCTGCCTATCCCAGGTCCTTGATAAAGACTTGATAGGTAGACAAAAATGCCAAATCCAGTCTGAACATCTGGCTGACTGTGATAATAATAATAATAATAATAATAATAATAATAATAATAATAATAATAATAATAATAATAATAATAATAATAATAATATCTTATCAGTGACTGCAGTAAAATCTCACAGATTAATTATCTACAATATCATGATTGAATTGCCAAAATTATATATCTCTCAGTAAACGATCCTCTTTGAAACAATGCCTGTTTCCTGAGTTGTACTTTCCTGAAGGGACAGCTGAGGCAGGTCCTTACAAGAAACCTCTTGAAAACAATAAAATTGAAATCAGAATATCGAAGGAAACAATTTTCTAACTGGAAAAAGAAGCCTATGCACAGTCAATATCTGAAGGACATTGAAGGAAAGATAGATACAAAGCTAACATGGAGCTGGTTGAGATCAGGAGTGTTGAAGAAAGAAACTAAAGGTTTCATTTTATCTGCCCAAGAACAAGCGTTGCAGGCCAATTTCCTGAAAGCAAAAATTCAACATGTTGCTTATGCAATGAGAAAGATGAAACAGTGAGCAATTATGGAGGAAGAAATCAATGATTGTACCAATAGTAATAGGAGCTGTGGAGCAATACCCAAAGGATTGCCTAGATACAAGGGGATTTTGAACTCATCTTGATTATCCTGACTTTGAAAAAAAAAACCTCCCTACTTTGAACTGCTTATGTACTCAGATGTTGCCTTAATAGTTCTTAGGTCCTTGGTTAGAACTTGAATCATTAAGTTTTTATCAGTCCCAGACTGTGAATCGAACTGAAGATTATTACTCAGAACTGCCAATATACTCAGATTTTACCTTAACAGTTTTTAGATCCTTGGTTAGGACTTAAATTGTTAAGTTTTTACCAGTTGCAGACTATGAATCGAATTGAAAATTAAATCTTTAATGACAATCATAATAATCCCAATGAGGCACTACCTTCATGTGGTTGTGGGGCTTGTGTACTCTGAGGAAGATGAGAGCTATGCCAAAGGTTCAACCATACTGGACAGGTCTCATCAGAGAAGTCAGACAAAGAGTGTCTCTCCCATAAAAAATATGGTGGAAAAAACAATATCCAGAATCAGAAATAACAGAACAGAGACTAGCAGATCAACACTGATTTATAATATGAAATAAAGTATTCACAGAAACAGAATTGAACAAACTGCAAAGGTTTACCCAGGGCAAAGAAGACAAAGTCTTGCCAGAAGCAATTCAGAATGTAAAGGCAAACCAGGGGAAATTGGCAGTAGAGAAATTCAGCAGACATATACAACTGTTTTCATTTGGAAACCAGGCACCTCTTCCTCAGGAAGAACAAAGCCCTCTAACTAAAGAAATAAAAGAATTGAAACAAAGAATAACTGAGCATCTAGAACAACACAAAAAAAAGCAGAATAAGGCTGCCTGCATTGAAGCTTGTTTCAAAGAAACAGCTAGCACAAGCATTAAAAGTTGCAATTACTGCAATATCAAGTATAAGCACCAATTCACTGCAAGAAACAACCCAACTAATGTATAGCACAGCTGCAGTTATAACTGAATACCTGGGATGTAAAATCAACAAAGAAGAAAAAAAACCAAACAGTGTACCACAAAAATGGAAGGTTAGACTGGAAAATAAGATCAGCAAGTTAAGATTAGATGCAAGCAAGCTAGAACAGATGAAAGAAAAGAAGCTGAATAACAAGACCAAAGAATACCTAATCAAGAAATACCACTTAGAAAGAAGGAAGATCAAGGTAGCACTGGAAATAATAAAGCAAATAAAGCTATAGCCAGGAAGGTCAGCAGATACGAAGCTCGAATTGCAAATTATAGGCAGAACCTCCAATTTCAATCCAATCAGAAATGTTTCTACCAATCCATCAGTGGAGAAACTGCAGTACCTGACAAGGAAGAAACAGTGCAGTTCTGGACGCAGATATGGGATAACCCAAAGAAATACAACAAGGATGTGGCTTGGTTAAAAGAGGTGCGTAAGAATAAAACTGAAGTTGAAATGAAAGAACCAGTAATAACAGCAGAAATGGTAGAGAAAAGAGCAAGGAAGATTAAGAATTGGCCAACACCAGGTGAAGATGAACTGCATGGTTTTCTATTGAAACATCTAACTGTTTTATACCCACTCATTTCCAAGCAGTTCAACAACATACTACAAGAAGAAAAAAATGAAAAGTGGCTAACAACTGGGAAAACCTACCTGAAAGATCCAGCAAAAGGGGCAGCTCCAGGCATCTACAGGCCAATTACCTGCTTACCAACAACTTTCAAATTGCTAACTGGTGTGGTTGCTGATGCAGCCCAACAGCATCTAGTTGAAAACAATCTCTTTCCACCTGAGCAGAAAGGAAACTGCCCCAGTAGTAGAGGAAAAAAGGATCAACTCCTAATAGACAAAATCATCTTGGAAAACTGCAACAGAAAAAAGACCAACCTGAATGTAGCATGGATTGACTACAAAATAGCATTCGACTCTCTGCCACATGACTGGATAATCAAATACCTAGAAATAACAGTAGAAATATCAGAAAGTTTGTGTGAAGATTGATGGCACAATGGAAGATACAGTTGCAGGTAAATGGTAAGAGACTGAGAGAGGTTAATATCAAGAGAGGAATATTTCAAGGAGATTCACTATCACCACTACTATTTGTTATTGCATTGTTTCCTCTGTCAACAATATTGAATAACTCAGGCCATAGCTATCAAACATCAAAAACATCTGCCAGACTATTCCACCTCATTTACATGGATGGTCTGAAGCTGTGTGGGAAAAGACCATCTGAAATAGAATCGCTGCTCAAAACTGTCTGTATATATAGCCAAGATATTGCAATGGAGTTTGGCTAGGACAAATGTGACACACTATCAAATAAGGAAAAATAGTGAAAACTGAAAGAATCAAGATGCCCCACGAAAATAACATTAAGAGTCTGGATGAAGAGGAGGATTTCCAGTGACGTCGTTGGTTGTAGACCCTGTTCCCAGAGTCTGAAATTATTTTGCTGGCGGGCCCATTTGGGCTGAATGCCACACTGGAGGGGTGGCCACCGAGGGGTGAACCTTTGAGGAATGGGAGCTGGCTGTAGCCGACTTTTCAAACTCAAAATAACCTCTGGAACCAGCAGGAGAAAGGTGGAGTGCTTCCGCGCTTGCCGCCATCATTAGCAGATCGTCGGAGACAGAAAACAGCGGATTCGGAAAGCAAGCTGCCAATCCGGGTGAGATGATGGTTTTGCTTGTGCAAAATGGACTGTTTTGAAATAAATTGCCTGCCTTTAAATTGAAGCTGAAAGCTTAAGGGAGGAAGGAGGTGGGATTTTTGTTTCCCCCCTCCTGTGAAGTGGCGGTTTAAGCACTATCAAACTTTTAACAAAAAAAACTTTTTTCTATTGAAGCTTAATTGAAGATATTACTTTGTTTTACTTGAGGATGGAAAAGAAAGACATTTTAACAGTTCAATTGGGGAAAGCCACCTTAATTGCTTGCCTTTTAGAACTCTAATACAGTTTGCCTACTTTTGGATTTTTTTTTTTGTCTTTCTCCTTATTTAAACGGCTGGGAAGAGAAACAGCTTCCCCTTAGTGGCTACATTGTAACTTTCCTCTTCTTGCTTTGTGTATTCAGCTGTTCTATTTGGCTCAACGCCCAGACACTTGGCTGTATGCCCAGACATTCTTATCTCTCTTGGAGGTAACTAAGAGAGACTGTTTTTTTCTTTGTGTCTGGTTTGTTTTTGTTTTTTGTTTTTTTGGCTTGTTGTATACTTTCCACAATAAGGAAATTATAAAAGAAGATTGCTAAGTCTGTAATTGGATTATAAATTGGACATTGTTTTTTTCCTGTTTTGTTTTTTGGATATAAATATACCTCCATCTTCTTTTGTTTTGTTTTTTATTTTTCTCTAGAGATCCTGCTTTCTCTTTTATTATTTTTCTTTTGATTACCCTTACATTGGACTCCTGTATTTTTTTTCTGGTTCCCTCTTGCTTTTTAAACTATGTTTTGGCTTTGTTTCCTGATAATAGGAGGGCACTGGATTATATTTTTTTTCCTGGGCTACTTGGTGGATTATAATTGGCCATCGGACTTTTTATTGGATTACAAATAAATTGGCCATCGGGCTTTTTACTGGATTACAAATAAATATAATAATTAGAAGATGAGTGCTTCAAACTTGGCAAAAGGGGTGAGGAAGGGTTCCTTGGCCCCTGCCTCAACTTCAGTGAGCCCAGCCCCTCAAAAATCAATTACAACATTTCTACAACAGGAATCCCAGCAAAAGGACACCCAAGCCATACTCCAGGCAATTGTAGACTCTAAAATAGAAATGAAAAAAGATATGGAAAAAAAGTATGAAGATTTGAAAAATGATTTACTCAAGATGGATCAAAAAATGGAAGCCTTCCAACAGGTGATGACAGATACTCAACTAAGAATGCAAAAAATGGAAGATAAGTCAGTGGTGGTTGATCAGAAATTAGAAGCTTTGCAAGATGAAAATCAGAGATTGGCTCAATCCAATGCGGAACTGGAGGACAATATGGCTGTCATGGAGATGGAACGGGCATCATACTTTTTAAGATTCCAAAATATGATAGAAGAGAAGAATGAGAACCTGTTAGAACTGATGAGTGAGTTATTGGTGGATCTACTTGAAATGGAAATGGATCAAATGAAACGAGAATTGGATCAGGTCTTTAGAGTCAAATTCAAATTATGCAAGAAGAAATAGAGTCCCTAGGGAGGTTCATGTCAGATTCCTTAAAAGAGCCTTATGAGATGAGATCTTGAGAGCAGTAAGGGATCAACCATTGAAATATAAAAAAAGAACTTGTAGTTCTTAAACAGATTCCTAGAAGAATAAGAGAAGCCCGAAGAGAATACCAATTTTTAACAAGGAAATTGGTTAATAGAGGAGTGAATTTTAGATGGTTGGTCCTGGAAGGATTATTAATCTTTTGGGACTCGAAAAGATACAGACTGGATACTCCATCTCAAGCAGAGGAATTTTTCAATAATCATAGAGCTTTTTTGGAAAAAGGCAATGTTGAGCCCAAGAAACCAGAGGAAACAACTGTGCCAGAAACATCGAAGCAAACTGAGGAGGAAGTACCTAAAAAGACTCAACTAGAGGAAGATGTTAGACCCAAAGACAGATAAACTCTCCTAGAAGATTGAGGTCTCGATATAATTGAAATCATGGAGGAAACTGGAATTCCTTCAATAAATATAAATGGTCTCAACTCACCATCAAAAAGGAGTAAAACATTTCATAAGCTACAAAAGTTGAAAATGGATATAATTTGTCTTCAAGAGACACATATTAAGAGACAACACTCTAGAATTTTAGAACAACCAAAATTAGGTAAACTTTATTTTTCTTTGGCATCACAAAAGAAAAGAGGGATAGCCCTCTATATAAAAGAAAAGATGAACCCAACACAAATTTACGTTGATGAAGAGGGGAGAATATTAATGGTGGAAATTACATGGAACCAAAAGCAAATATTGATGATTGCAATATATGCTCCCAATGAGAAACAAGAGCAATTTTTTCAGCAATTATATGATAAACTAGTGTATTTAAACTATCATAATCTTTGTATACTTGGAGACTTTAATGCAATTGTTGATGCAGTACGAGATTACAAAAGCCACGAACAAGGAAAAAAAGGGAGAAATATTTTACCTAAGCCCTTCTTAAAAATGAAAGATGAACTCTGTATACAGGATATATGGAGAGAGATGAACCCAGAAAAAGCACAATACACTTTATTTAAAAGAAGCAAATCTTCCAAAGGTCCCTGAGAATGTGCGTCAGAGGTTAAATTAGAACAGGACTTTTCAGGCTTTTCACCCATGATACCACTTTTAGGATACAGCAGTATCCGAGTACCACCAGTTGCCTAGCAAGGTGTCAAAAACTTGATGACCCCACCCCCAAAAGGAAAAAAGTGATGAAGTACAGGTAGTCCTCGACTTACAACAGTTCGCTTAGTGACTGTTTGAAGTTACAATGGCACTGAAAAAAGTGCCCCTAAGCCACACTTGGTGGTTCTCTTCCTCCTGTCTGAGGTTTCCATTGTTGTGAGCATTTCTGTTGAGGATTGACAGCGGGGGTAGGGTGGTCTGTGTGTGGTTTTTATTCCTCCCGTCTGCTGGGTGGTTGCAGCAGGTTTTGGTCACTTCACATGACCCTGGGACACTGTGACTGTCATAAATATGAATCAGTTGCCACGCATTTGAATGTAAATCACAAGACCCTGGAGATGCTGCAACATTCCAGCTGATTGGTGCTTCTTCAGGGCTCAGCAGAAGCGCCAGGATCAGCGCCAAGCCTGGCGCTGATCCTGGTGCTTCCACTAAGCCTTGAAAGTCCCGAAGAAGCACCAATCAGCTGGAAAGCGGCACTGATCCTGGCGCTTATGCTGAGCCCTGACAGCCCTGCAGCTCCAGCCATCTCTCACTCAGGCTTGTGTGGTACTGCCACCAGTTCAGCTCATTCCCCTCCTCCGCTACCACTTTTCTAGGGTAGTCGCATACCACCTGCCAGGTTCCAATGTATCACAGGTGGTACCCATACCACTGGTTGAAAAGCCTTGAATTAGAAGATATCAATGATGGAGATTTTAGAGGCAATAAAAAGGCAAAAGAAAGATAAAACATCGGGACCTGATGGACTCCCCGCAGAATTTTATGTAGCCTTACAAGACATTCTAACTCCAATTTTGAAAGACTTGTGTAATGAAATCTTTAGAGAGACAAAAATACCGAATTCATGGACTGAAGCTAATATTACTTTGATACCCAAAGAAGATACTGATCTTACACAAATTAAAAACTATAGACCAATATCGCTATTAAACGTGGACTACAAAATCTTCGCTGCAATAATGGCGGAAAGAATGAAAAATTTTTTGACTGAATTTATTCACTCAGACCAAAACGGCTTCCTGCCTAAAAGACAGATAAAGAACAACTGAAGGATTATTTTAAATGTTTTGGAATATTATGAAAAGCACCCAGGGAATCAGATGGAACTCATATTTCTTGATGCATAAAAAGCTTTTGACAATTTAAATTGGCAATTTATGTTCCAACAGTTACAGGAAATGGATTTTTGTGAAAACTTTATAAAAGCGATTCAAACAATTTATAAGAAACAAACAGCAAGAATACTCTTAAATGGAGATTATACAGATGGATTTGACATCAAAAAAGGCACCAGACAGGGATGTCCATTGTCCCCTTTGTTATTTATTCTCACATTGGAGGTGTTGGCTAGAAATATTAGGAAGGACACAGAAATTAAAGGATTGGAGATTAAAGACCAGAAATACAAATTACAGGCCTTTGTGGACAATTTGGTTTTTATTTTAGAGGAGCCACTGGAAACAGCTGTTAAGCTTTTTCAGAAAATTGAGAAATTCGGAGAAATGGCTGGATTGAAAATTAATAGGGAAAAGACTAAAGTACTAAGAAAAAAATCTAACAGATAAACAGAAAATTCAACTTGCCAAAAAGACAAATCTTCAAATAGTTAAAAAAGTTAAATATTTAGGTATCCACTTAACAGCAAAATGTACAACATTAAAAAAGGATAACTATGAGAGATTAATGAAACAAATAAAAATAGATTTGGAAAAGTGGGAAAATTTTCAACTATCACTGTTAGGAAGAATAGCGACTGTTAAGATGAACATTTTACCAAAGCTAATTTTCCTATTTCAAACAGTTCCCATTAAATTAAGCAAGAAATTTTTTGATGATTTAAATGCAACAATATTAAGATTTATATGGCAAAGAAAGAAAGCAAGAATTAAAAGTAAACTATTACAAGATTCTAAAGATAGAGGGGGCTTTGGACTCCCGGAGACTTTATTATCAAGCAGCCATTTTGCTTTGGCTTAAAGAATGGATTACATTGAGAAACAAACAACTTCTTTATTTAGAGGGACATGATCTCCAACTAGGTTGGCACGCCTTTATATGGTACGAGAAATCTAAAGCACATAAATACTTTCTAAATCATGCCATAAGAAACATATTGCGACTTCCGGTTCCAGTTCGTGGCGACTCCGGTCACAGACTTGTCTCCCCACCGGCTGTGTTTCCTTCGCCTGTAGACCCCAGAGGGGGTTGAAAGTCGCCCTGGAGGGGCGACCACCGAGGAGGGGGCTTGCTGGTGACTGCGGGAAAGTGGCAGCTTTTCCTGTGGCCCCAGCTGACTCCTTAGGGCTGACGGCGTAAAGATCGGCCAGTAAAATGGCCGACCACTTAGCTGCACCATCCAAAGTCAAAAGAACAGCTAAGTGTGAAGAAACCACTGCAGAGAAATCTGGGTGAGACCTTTCCCTCCCCCACCTATCCCCAACTATTTTTCCTGCAAAGAGCTTGCTTTTTGGATGAATTCCCTGTTCTAAGAAAGCGACGTCTGTCTGTTTGGGGAAAAACTACTTTAAACAAAACTACTATTATTATATTTTGAACTTTTTGGATATTGGCATCCCTGGAAAGATTTGTAATACAGAGCATTATTCTACTTACTATACTGAAGATATTTGCTTTTTTCTGTCTCTTTCTTTGTCATTCTCAACGAGATAAAGGCTTTTAACGTGCAAAGAAAAAACTTTTTATAGCTTACTGAAGACATCTTGTGGTGAAAATATTTACTGCAATTGTAATGTCTTTACTTTGATGTTTGAAGATGGTTTTGACCTTCAGACATTAACAAGAAGAAAAGATAAAGGCTTGGAAATAGCTGTGGGTTGTGTTTGTGATTTAAAAATTGTGGGGGCATATGTACATGGACTCTTAATAAATATAGTTTCCACAAAAAGATTAAAAGACTCTTTTACTATGGAAATAGAAGACTTTTACCCACAGCTTGACTATGAGCTGATATTGGAAAAAATATTGGAAATGACAGAGGAAATGAAGTTATGGAGAAAAACTAAATATTATTTTGCAGAATCACAAGCTGAGCCTCAAACTTTAAAAGATCAACCTATAGGCCAAGAAGAAGCCTATATGCAACAGGGTACACAATCCGAGATGGAAGAAGAATTTTCTGATCAACTGAATTCTGGACTGGATTATGAGCTGATATTGGAAAAAAATATTGGAAATGACAGAGGAGATGAAGTCATGGAGAAAAACTAAAGACCATCTTGTAGAATAACAAACTGAGCCCCAAATTTTAAAAGACCAATCTACAGGCCAAGAAGAAGCTTATATGCAACAGTGTATACAATTTGATATGGAAGAACTCACTGATCAATTAAACTTTAGAAAAATTCTGGACCCAAAATCCCAGATTGAAACTTTAAATGACTATAAATCAACTAACTACTACAGAGGAGGATAATTCACAAGTCTATGTACAAACGGTGGAGAACTTTGAAGATCAAAAAATGACTATAAGTGAAGTACTCCCATTGATGAAATTAACAGGAATTGACAGCCAAACACGATCGATTGAAAGTTATGACAACCTGGATAATCAAGCTGAAATTATAATATGGAATAAAATGGACTATATTGCTTACATGATACTGGAAGAAGGGGAAAAGAATTTTGATCAGATCGATTTGTTGATAAACATTAGTACTCAAATACTGATATTTGATGACATAGATGCGACATTACGGAAACCAGCTTGGTATAGAAAAAAAAGCCAGAGTTAGATTTAAAAATGTGATTTAAAAACTTAATTATTGGGTCAAAAAGGCTTTAGAGATTTGGACTGATTTGACAATCTAATTAAGTAAATGAAATCAGTAAGATAATAATTGGTGTAATAATATGTTTGTCTTAGATATAATAGTTAACTTGGTTAAAATTTAAATTTTACTTAACAGGTCGAAATGATTCTTTTTTTGTTTTTTTACTCTGTTTATATAGAAAACTATTTTGTAATAGCAGAATTAGAGAGATCTATGATAAGAGAAGAAAGGGTATTAATTAATGATGTATTAAATTAAGAGATGGAATATATGTGAAAATATTAGAATGATATTCTTGGAATATTATGTGTGTTGTAGAAGGGATACCCAAAGTTTTATTAATATGTTTGTTTAAGATTAATTGGAATATGTTAATTGAAATTAGTGGAGCTTAAAAGCAGGAGTGATTTATATAGATGTAATAGTAGGGATGATTCTGTGGATTGATTGAATTTTAAGAAGAAATAGATTAAACTAAATTTGTTATATCATGTGAGGGAAATAGAGGGGGGAATTTTTAAGGTATTAATTTTAGTTATATATATATATATATATGACTTGTTTTGCTAAGATTGATTACCCTTTCACCACGGTGTTTTCCTGAGCACTTTGATGTAAAAATTAAAAAAAACAATAAAATGTATATATAAAAAAAGAAACGTATTGCTTTCAGAATGGGAGAGAATCAAACACAAAATGTATACAAAAATACCAGAGTGGCTATCAACAATGGAAGCATTTGCGTACCCAAACTTAATTAACTATGACAAACTTGTTAGTTATAAAGATCTTTTGGATAAGGATGGAAAACTTAAAGACAGGCAAGCCCTTCAACATCAAGGTATTGACCTAAAATGGTGGTCCTATTTGCAAATCCAAACAAGATATGAAAAAGATATAAAATCAATAGGATTTTATAAAGAGCAGACTCCACTTGATAAAATACTTTTAAAAACAGATGAACACTTGATTAAGAAACTCTATAAATTTCTGCTAAGATGGAAGAAGAACAAGTAAAAGAAACAATGATAGTATGGGCAAAGAATTTTGAATATTCTATAGACTTAGAACACTGGCAAAAACTTTGGGACAAAAACATTAAACTTACTAAAGCAGCCTCATACAAAGAAAACTTATATAAAATGTTTTATAAATGGCATATGACACCAGTTCAATTAGCAAAAGTGTTTAAAAACGTATCAAATACTTGTTGGAAATGCAAACAAAAGCCAGGCACTTACTATCATGCCTGGTGGACATGCCCTAATGCAAAGAAATATTGGTTTAAGATTCATAGATGGCTGGAAAAGATTATGAAAATACAGATAGAATTTAAACTGGAATTGTTTTTGCTAGGAATATTAGGATCTAACTATGATAAAGAGAATGATTATTTAATACTACATGCTTTAACAGCTGCTAAAATAATATTTGCCCAATTCTGGAAAAATGAAAATCTACCATATGATCAGATTATGATTACTAAAATTTTAGAATGTGCAGAAATGGATAGATTAACCTTCGAGATTAAAGAGAAAGAAGATTCAGTTTATTTTAAAACTTGGGAAAATTTTTATCAATGGTTAGAAATATGACAGAATGAGAAAAGAGCTCGAAATTAACTAGAATATATGATTTTCGGTTTTTCACTAAGCTTTATCCTTTATGTTAATAATAGCGTTACTAGTAGTGACTCTAAATACTAGTGGAGACAGTTAGAATTAGTTTTATATTTTATTAATTGAGGTTATTTACTTAAAGGAATTGTATTTACTTATTAATTCTTAATTAGATTATTATAGTTAATTCTATTTACTATAACTGTTTAGTATTATATAAACTATGTTTATTCAATATCTATATCCAGACAATAGCTTGCTTGTTAAAGCATGAGATTACTGTTGGGGGTTACCCCATTATTGTACCTTACCCTAACCCTAACCCTAACCCTATCCTATCCTTAATTCCTTACTCATACCCCTTTCCATACCCATATTCACACCATCCTGCCCCTACCCTATAAATTTTAATTAAATATTTATTTAAAAAAAGAGTTTGGGTGAAGAAGATTACTACAAATACTTGGGTATCCTTCAAGCTGACAACATCAAGCACACTGAAGTCAAGAAAAAGATTAGAGGTGAATACATCAAGAGAGTGAAAAAGATCTTAAAGTCCAAACTCAATGGAGGAAATACCATGAAGGCAATCAACACCTCAGCAATTCCAGTCATTAGATATACAGCTGGAATAGTGGACTGGACTCAAGCAGAACTAAAAGCACTGAATAAAAAAGATCAGAAAAATAATGACAATGGATCATGCCCTTCATCCATGCAGTGACATTGACAAACTCTATCTACCAAGGCAAATAGGTGGGTGTGAAATGTTGCAAGTACATCAGATGATTGAAGAAGAAAAAATGGCTTTGGAAGAATATCTGAAGGACAATGATGAAGATGCACTGAAGTTAGTATGTCAGTGTACTAGACCAGTATGTAGCCATCTGGTCAGAGTGTATAGTTAGGAATTAAAACTGTGTGTAGAGCAAGTAGCATTTTAAGGGTTAAATTGCTGTTCTCTTAAGGAATGGCCTTCTGGGAAATGTAGTTTAGTTGTTACATGGTTATATCTGTGTTCTAATTGGCCACTGGGAGGGTCTTGTGTCTTTATTATGGGACATCCTGTTACGTGCCAGGTTTTTATTATCTTTCTCCATGAATCCTAGCCACGAGGCTAGGAGCTCCGTAACAGCATGTAAGATTTTTGTAGAATCCTTTTACCTATGAGATGGGTCCAGATTACAACCTACATTCTGGAAGAACTTTTACAATAACTGCGAGTTAATGTCTTGAGGATACCTGGAATAAAGTAATTGTGTATGACTTATCCATCAAGTTTATTCTGCCTGTTTCAAGTGGAATCCAGCAACCTTCACTGCAAGAGACAGGAAAGTCAAGAAGGCTTAGTGACTACTGGAGAGACCAAACTGGCCTACAAGAAAGACCAAATGAAGAACAGGATGGAGGCATGAGAAGACAAAGCACTACATGGCCACTACATTAAAAAAATAGCTGGAAAAGCAGATAATAAGACCTGGCAATGGCTAAGAGTAGGAAAGTTGAAGAAAGAGACCGAGGGACTAATTCTAGCTACACAAGACCAAGCCTTAAGGACAA